>JAQAHW010000062.1:0-1205471 GCA_027580185.1 Tuta absoluta
TAACCTAACCTAACCTAACCTAACCTAACCTAACCTAACCTAACCTAACCTAACCTAACCTAACCTAACCTAACCTAACCTAACCTAACCTAACCTAACCTAACCTAACCTAACCTAACCTAACCTAACCTAACCTAACCTAACCTAACCTAACCTAACCTAACCTAACCTAACCTAACCTAACCTAACCTAACCTAACCTAACCTAACCTAACCTAACCTAACCTAACCTAACCTAACCTAACCTAACCTAACCTAACCTAACCTAACCTAACCTAACCTAACCTAACCTAACCTAACCTAACCTAACCTAACCTAACCTAACCTAACCTAACCTAACCTAACCTAACCTAACCTAACCTAACCTAACCTAACCTAACCTAACCTAACCTAACCTAACCTAACCTAACCTAACCTAACCTAACCTAACCTAACCTAACCTAACCTAACCTAACCTAACCTAACCTAACCTAACCTAACCTAACCTAACCTAACCTAACCTAACCTAACCTAACCTAACCTAACCTAACCTAACCTAACCTAACCTAACCTAACCTAACCTAACCTAACCTAACCTAACCTAACCTAACCTAACCTAACCTAACCTAACCTAACCTAACCTAACCTAACCTAACCTAACCTAACCTAACCTAACCTAACCTAACCTAACCTAACCTAACCTAACCTAACCTAACCTAACCTAACCTAACCTAACCTAACCTAACCTAACCTAACCTAACCTAACCTAACCTAACCTAACCTAACCTAACCTAACCTAACCTAACCTAACCTAACCTAACCTAACCTAACCTAACCTAACCTAACCTAACCTAACCTAACCTAACCTAACCTAACCTAACCTAACCTAACCTAACCTAACCTAACCTAACCTAACCTAACCTAACCTAACCTAACCTAACCTAACCTAACCTAACCTAACCTAACCTAACCTAACCTAACCTAACCTAACCTAACCTAACCTAACCTAACCTAACCTAACCTAACCTAACCTAACCTAACCTAACCTAACCTAACCTAACCTAACCTAACCTAACCTAACCTAACCTAACCTAACCTAACCTAACCTAACCTAACCTAACCTAACCTAACCTAACCTAACCTAACCTAACCTAACCTAACCTAACCTAACCTAACCTAACCTAACCTAACCTAACCTAACCTAACCTAACCTAACCTAACCTAACCTAACCTAACCTAACCTAACCTAACCTAACCTAACCTAACCTAACCTAACCTAACCTAACCTAACCTAACCTAACCTAACCTAACCTAACCTAACCTAACCTAACCTAACCTAACCTAACCTAACCTAACCTAACCTAACCTAACCTAACCTAACCTAACCTAACCTAACCTAACCTAACCTAACCTAACCTAACCTAACCTAACCTAACCTAACCTAACCTAACCTAACCTAACCTAACCTAACCTAACCTAACCTAACCTAACCTAACCTAACCTAACCTAACCTAACCTAACCTAACCTAACCTAACCTAACCTAACCTAACCTAACCTAACCTAACCTAACCTAACCTAACCTAACCTAACCTAACCTAACCTAACCTAACCTAACCTAACCTAACCTAACCTAACCTAACCTAACCTAACCTAACCTAACCTAACCTAACCTAACCTAACCTAACCTAACCTAACCTAACCTAACCTAACCTAACCTAACCTAACCTAACCTAACCTAACCTAACCTAACCTAACCTAACCTAACCTAACCTAACCTAACCTAACCTAACCTAACCTAACCTAACCTAACCTAACCTAACCTAACCTAACCTAACCTAACCTAACCTAACCTAACCTAACCTAACCTAACCTAACCTAACCTAACCTAACCTAACCTAACCTAACCTAACCTAACCTAACCTAACCTAACCTAACCTAACCTAACCTAACCTAACCTAACCTAACCTAACCTAACCTAACCTAACCTAACCTAACCTAACCTAACCTAACCTAACCTAACCTAACCTAACCTAACCTAACCTAACCTAACCTAACCTAACCTAACCTAACCTAACCTAACCTAACCTAACCTAACCTAACCTAACCTAACCTAACCTAACCTAACCTAACCTAACCTAACCTAACCTAACCTAACCTAACCTAACCTAACCTAACCTAACCTAACCTAACCTAACCTAACCTAACCTAACCTAACCTAACCTAACCTAACCTAACCTAACCTAACCTAACCTAACCTAACCTAACCTAACCTAACCTAACCTAACCTAACCTAACCTAACCTAACCTAACCTAACCTAACCTAACCTAACCTAACCTAACCTAACCTAACCTAACCTAACCTAACCTAACCTAACCTAACCTAACCTAACCTAACCTAACCTAACCTAACCTAACCTAACCTAACCTAACCTAACCTAACCTAACCTAACCTAACCTAACCTAACCTAACCTAACCTAACCTAACCTAACCTAACCTAACCTAACCTAACCTAACCTAACCTAACCTAACCTAACCTAACCTAACCTAACCTAACCTAACCTAACCTAACCTAACCTAACCTAACCTAACCTAACCTAACCTAACCTAACCTAACCTAACCTAACCTAACCTAACCTAACCTAACCTAACCTAACCTAACCTAACCTAACCTAACCTAACCTAACCTAACCTAACCTAACCTAACCTAACCTAACCTAACCTAACCTAACCTAACCTAACCTAACCTAACCTAACCTAACCTAACCTAACCTAACCTAACCTAACCTAACCTAACCTAACCTAACCTAACCTAACCTAACCTAACCTAACCTAACCTAACCTAACCTAACCTAACCTAACCTAACCTAACCTAACCTAACCTAACCTAACCTAACCTAACCTAACCTAACCTAACCTAACCTAACCTAACCTAACCTAACCTAACCTAACCTAACCTAACCTAACCTAACCTAACCTAACCTAACCTAACCTAACCTAACCTAACCTAACCTAACCTAACCTAACCTAACCTAACCTAACCTAACCTAACCTAACCTAACCTAACCTAACCTAACCTAACCTAACCTAACCTAACCTAACCTAACCTAACCTAACCTAACCTAACCTAACCTAACCTAACCTAACCTAACCTAACCTAACCTAACCTAACCTAACCTAACCTAACCTAACCTAACCTAACCTAACCTAACCTAACCTAACCTAACCTAACCTAACCTAACCTAACCTAACCTAACCTAACCTAACCTAACCTAACCTAACCTAACCTAACCTAACCTAACCTAACCTAACCTAACCTAACCTAACCTAACCTAACCTAACCTAACCTAACCTAACCTAACCTAACCTAACCTAACCTAACCTAACCTAACCTAACCTAACCTAACCTAACCTAACCTAACCTAACCTAACCTAACCTAACCTAACCTAACCTAACCTAACCTAACCTAACCTAACCTAACCTAACCTAACCTAACCTAACCTAACCTAACCTAACCTAACCTAACCTAACCTAACCTAACCTAACCTAACCTAACCTAACCTAACCTAACCTAACCTAACCTAACCTAACCTAACCTAACCTAACCTAACCTAACCTAACCTAACCTAACCTAACCTAACCTAACCTAACCTAACCTAACCTAACCTAACCTAACCTAACCTAACCTAACCTAACCTAACCTAACCTAACCTAACCTAACCTAACCTAACCTAACCTAACCTAACCTAACCTAACCTAACCTAACCTAACCTAACCTAACCTAACCTAACCTAACCTAACCTAACCTAACCTAACCTAACCTAACCTAACCTAACCTAACCTAACCTAACCTAACCTAACCTAACCTAACCTAACCTAACCTAACCTAACCTAACCTAACCTAACCTAACCTAACCTAACCTAACCTAACCTAACCTAACCTAACCTAACCTAACCTAACCTAACCTAACCTAACCTAACCTAACCTAACCTAACCTAACCTAACCTAACCTAACCTAACCTAACCTAACCTAACCTAACCTAACCTAACCTAACCTAACCTAACCTAACCTAACCTAACCTAACCTAACCTAACCTAACCTAACCTAACCTAACCTAACCTAACCTAACCTAACCTAACCTAACCTAACCTAACCTAACCTAACCTAACCTAACCTAACCTAACCTAACCTAACCTAACCTAACCTAACCTAACCTAACCTAACCTAACCTAACCTAACCTAACCTAACCTAACCTAACCTAACCTAACCTAACCTAACCTAACCTAACCTAACCTAACCTAACCTAACCTAACCTAACCTAACCTAACCTAACCTAACCTAACCTAACCTAACCTAACCTAACCTAACCTAACCTAACCTAACCTAACCTAACCTAACCTAACCTAACCTAACCTAACCTAACCTAACCTAACCTAACCTAACCTAACCTAACCTAACCTAACCTAACCTAACCTAACCTAACCTAACCTAACCTAACCTAACCTAACCTAACCTAACCTAACCTAACCTAACCTAACCTAACCTAACCTAACCTAACCTAACCTAACCTAACCTAACCTAACCTAACCTAACCTAACCTAACCTAACCTAACCTAACCTAACCTAACCTAACCTAACCTAACCTAACCTAACCTAACCTAACCTAACCTAACCTAACCTAACCTAACCTAACCTAACCTAACCTAACCTAACCTAACCTAACCTAACCTAACCTAACCTAACCTAACCTAACCTAACCTAACCTAACCTAACCTAACCTAACCTAACCTAACCTAACCTAACCTAACCTAACCTAACCTAACCTAACCTAACCTAACCTAACCTAACCTAACCTAACCTAACCTAACCTAACCTAACCTAACCTAACCTAACCTAACCTAACCTAACCTAACCTAACCTAACCTAACCTAACCTAACCTAACCTAACCTAACCTAACCTAACCTAACCTAACCTAACCTAACCTAACCTAACCTAACCTAACCTAACCTAACCTAACCTAACCTAACCTAACCTAACCTAACCTAACCTAACCTAACCTAACCTAACCTAACCTAACCTAACCTAACCTAACCTAACCTAACCTAACCTAACCTAACCTAACCTAACCTAACCTAACCTAACCTAACCTAACCTAACCTAACCTAACCTAACCTAACCTAACCTAACCTAACCTAACCTAACCTAACCTAACCTAACCTAACCTAACCTAACCTAACCTAACCTAACCTAACCTAACCTAACCTAACCTAACCTAACCTAACCTAACCTAACCTAACCTAACCTAACCTAACCTAACCTAACCTAACCTAACCTAACCTAACCTAACCTAACCTAACCTAACCTAACCTAACCTAACCTAACCTAACCTAACCTAACCTAACCTAACCTAACCTAACCTAACCTAACCTAACCTAACCTAACCTAACCTAACCTAACCTAACCTAACCTAACCTAACCTAACCTAACCTAACCTAACCTAACCTAACCTAACCTAACCTAACCTAACCTAACCTAACCTAACCTAACCTAACCTAACCTAACCTAACCTAACCTAACCTAACCTAACCTAACCTAACCTAACCTAACCTAACCTAACCTAACCTAACCTAACCTAACCTAACCTAACCTAACCTAACCTAACCTAACCTAACCTAACCTAACCTAACCTAACCTAACCTAACCTAACCTAACCTAACCTAACCTAACCTAACCTAACCTAACCTAACCTAACCTAACCTAACCTAACCTAACCTAACCTAACCTAACCTAACCTAACCTAACCTAACCTAACCTAACCTAACCTAACCTAACCTAACCTAACCTAACCTAACCTAACCTAACCTAACCTAACCTAACCTAACCTAACCTAACCTAACCTAACCTAACCTAACCTAACCTAACCTAACCTAACCTAACCTAACCTAACCTAACCTAACCTAACCTAACCTAACCTAACCTAACCTAACCTAACCTAACCTAACCTAACCTAACCTAACCTAACCTAACCTAACCTAACCTAACCTAACCTAACCTAACCTAACCTAACCTAACCTAACCTAACCTAACCTAACCTAACCTAACCTAACCTAACCTAACCTAACCTAACCTAACCTAACCTAACCTAACCTAACCTAACCTAACCTAACCTAACCTAACCTAACCTAACCTAACCTAACCTAACCTAACCTAACCTAACCTAACCTAACCTAACCTAACCTAACCTAACCTAACCTAACCTAACCTAACCTAACCTAACCTAACCTAACCTAACCTAACCTAACCTAACCTAACCTAACCTAACCTAACCTAACCTAACCTAACCTAACCTAACCTAACCTAACCTAACCTAACCTAACCTAACCTAACCTAACCTAACCTAACCTAACCTAACCTAACCTAACCTAACCTAACCTAACCTAACCTAACCTAACCTAACCTAACCTAACCTAACCTAACCTAACCTAACCTAACCTAACCTAACCTAACCTAACCTAACCTAACCTAACCTAACCTAACCTAACCTAACCTAACCTAACCTAACCTAACCTAACCTAACCTAACCTAACCTAACCTAACCTAACCTAACCTAACCTAACCTAACCTAACCTAACCTAACCTAACCTAACCTAACCTAACCTAACCTAACCTAACCTAACCTAACCTAACCTAACCTAACCTAACCTAACCTAACCTAACCTAACCTAACCTAACCTAACCTAACCTAACCTAACCTAACCTAACCTAACCTAACCTAACCTAACCTAACCTAACCTAACCTAACCTAACCTAACCTAACCTAACCTAACCTAACCTAACCTAACCTAACCTAACCTAACCTAACCTAACCTAACCTAACCTAACCTAACCTAACCTAACCTAACCTAACCTAACCTAACCTAACCTAACCTAACCTAACCTAACCTAACCTAACCTAACCTAACCTAACCTAACCTAACCTAACCTAACCTAACCTAACCTAACCTAACCTAACCTAACCTAACCTAACCTAACCTAACCTAACCTAACCTAACCTAACCTAACCTAACCTAACCTAACCTAACCTAACCTAACCTAACCTAACCTAACCTAACCTAACCTAACCTAACCTAACCTAACCTAACCTAACCTAACCTAACCTAACCTAACCTAACCTAACCTAACCTAACCTAACCTAACCTAACCTAACCTAACCTAACCTAACCTAACCTAACCTAACCTAACCTAACCTAACCTAACCTAACCTAACCTAACCTAACCTAACCTAACCTAACCTAACCTAACCTAACCTAACCTAACCTAACCTAACCTAACCTAACCTAACCTAACCTAACCTAACCTAACCTAACCTAACCTAACCTAACCTAACCTAACCTAACCTAACCTAACCTAACCTAACCTAACCTAACCTAACCTAACCTAACCTAACCTAACCTAACCTAACCTAACCTAACCTAACCTAACCTAACCTAACCTAACCTAACCTAACCTAACCTAACCTAACCTAACCTAACCTAACCTAACCTAACCTAACCTAACCTAACCTAACCTAACCTAACCTAACCTAACCTAACCTAACCTAACCTAACCTAACCTAACCTAACCTAACCTAACCTAACCTAACCTAACCTAACCTAACCTAACCTAACCTAACCTAACCTAACCTAACCTAACCTAACCTAACCTAACCTAACCTAACCTAACCTAACCTAACCTAACCTAACCTAACCTAACCTAACCTAACCTAACCTAACCTAACCTAACCTAACCTAACCTAACCTAACCTAACCTAACCTAACCTAACCTAACCTAACCTAACCTAACCTAACCTAACCTAACCTAACCTAACCTAACCTAACCTAACCTAACCTAACCTAACCTAACCTAACCTAACCTAACCTAACCTAACCTAACCTAACCTAACCTAACCTAACCTAACCTAACCTAACCTAACCTAACCTAACCTAACCTAACCTAACCTAACCTAACCTAACCTAACCTAACCTAACCTAACCTAACCTAACCTAACCTAACCTAACCTAACCTAACCTAACCTAACCTAACCTAACCTAACCTAACCTAACCTAACCTAACCTAACCTAACCTAACCTAACCTAACCTAACCTAACCTAACCTAACCTAACCTAACCTAACCTAACCTAACCT
The DNA here is from genome assembly GCA_027580185.1 of Tuta absoluta. Lineage (NCBI taxonomy): Eukaryota > Metazoa > Arthropoda > Insecta > Lepidoptera > Gelechiidae > Tuta > Tuta absoluta. The sequence goes on from JAQAHW010000062.1 coordinate 8,167, forward strand.
AACCTAACCTAACCTAACCTAACCTAACCTAACCTAACCTAACCTAACCTAACCTAACCTAACCTAACCTAACCTAACCTAACCTAACCTAACCTAACCTAACCTAACCTAACCTAACCTAACCTAACCTAACCTAACCTAACCTAACCTAACCTAACCTAACCTAACCTAACCTAACCTAACCTAACCTAACCTAACCTAACCTAACCTAACCTAACCTAACCTAACCTAACCTAACCTAACCTAACCTAACCTAACCTAACCTAACCTAACCTAACCTAACCTAACCTAACCTAACCTAACCTAACCTAACCTAACCTAACCTAACCTAACCTAACCTAACCTAACCTAACCTAACCTAACCTAACCTAACCTAACCTAACCTAACCTAACCTAACCTAACCTAACCTAACCTAACCTAACCTAACCTAACCTAACCTAACCTAACCTAACCTAACCTAACCTAACCTAACCTAACCTAACCTAACCTAACCTAACCTAACCTAACCTAACCTAACCTAACCTAACCTAACCTAACCTAACCTAACCTAACCTAACCTAACCTAACCTAACCTAACCTAACCTAACCTAACCTAACCTAACCTAACCTAACCTAACCTAACCTAACCTAACCTAACCTAACCTAACCTAACCTAACCTAACCTAACCTAACCTAACCTAACCTAACCTAACCTAACCTAACCTAACCTAACCTAACCTAACCTAACCTAACCTAACCTAACCTAACCTAACCTAACCTAACCTAACCTAACCTAACCTAACCTCCAGTTTCGTTTCTCCCTTTGCCGAGAAAACATCTTTTTCGAAACTACTCCTCAATTTAAATTACGAAATAAATAGTAATTGTGATCGTATTGCTGTGAAACAAGTGTTATTATGTGCGTTTTAGTGTTCCGCATATGTGTGCTGAGTTGTGAACTCAAAAGATTGCAGTGAAAAAAGTTATTAACCAAAAACCAGTTTTTAGGTTAAAAAGTTGCAAAATTTTTACACAAACTTGCGTGCGCTGCAAAATCTAAACCCCTCATTTTTATTTTACTTTTCTGTGGGCATTGTGTGCCCACAAATTTGTGCAAAAATTCAGGACTCTACATCTTTAGAATCATGTGCTAACTGAAGAATTGTGAAAACTCCATGTGCTTTTTCAAAAACGTGATTTCGAATCCTGAAATGTGCGGCTGATTTTGAAGCTGCTCTCTTGTGGAGACTACAAAGGAGAAGAAAAAGACACATTAACCAGAATTTTCCGGTTAAATTTGGAGACTCCAGAGGCTTTTGAAGTTACCAACTTCCGAAGCCCACTGCTGGACACCTGGACCTGACGCGTGGAAGTGGACCCCGTAATCTGCTGCGCGCTCAAGCAAAGAATATACCAGTGAGTTTTTGGATTTTTTGAACATTTACAGCATTTTCAGCGAAACTTTTGATATTTGACGATAGGAACCTGAAAATTACGGATATCTATAAATTTTGACTTTTGTTAGAATAAGCTCTAATCTTTACTATTTTTAACTATTTTTTCAGAATTTTATGTGTTGTGGATCTTGAAATACTGAATTTTCATTGATTTTTGGCTTTAAATTTAAAATAGATAGATATATAAAAATTTTGACCCTAGAATTAGTTTCTGAACACTCGTTTAGTCTCATATAAGCCCAAACATCAGTCATATCTTTAGAATTAAGGAATATAGCTTTTTGTTACCAATATTGTTTTTTGGTACCAAACTTTGAAACTATATTGCCTCTGAACCATAGGGGCTAGAACAAAATTTTTGGCGGCGTTTGGCAGTGAAACGCCTTAAAAATTGGACCCACTTGCTTTCAGTCGTTTTCGGAGGCTGAAACTTTTCAGTCCTAAATCCGGTTTCAGAGAAACAAGCTCGCTAAGCCCTTTCACCCGACACCACTCTTGGGTCATTCGGACCAGTACTTCAGGCGCAACAAGCGTTTAAAGTTAACATTTGACAGCTGGGCGGCCATCTTGTTTTTCGTTTAACAGCCGTATCTTCGCAACCAGAGGTCGCAGAGAGTTGCGTTTTTGGATTTAGGTTCAGAAAGGCCAACTCAGCCTGCTCCCTTATTTTCAGTCATTTCGGAGCTGAAAAGTTTCAGGTTCCTGAAAATGGTTAAAGAGGGAAGAACAGCTTGAGCTGAATACGAAAAGCCCAAACACCAGGGTTCTGCTACCACTGGAACCTACGCAACGGTCACTCAAACATTTAGTTTGACAGTTCAGGCGGCCATTTTGGGAATTTTCACATGTCGATTGCGTCGGACACAGAGGTCGTAGAGCGCTGATTCTGATTTCGTTCTTTAAGTCTTGCTCCCCTCTATCATATTCACTGCTTTTTGAAGCAAAACCGTTAAGTTTTAAATCTTAGGATTTCAGCTCCTGAAAATTACTGAAATTTTCAACATTGGTGACCCTCGACGAGCTCTAAAGTTTGAGCCCAATCCCGACAAAATCGGACCACCACAACCGAAATAACAGCCGTGTTACCACTTTTGTTACCAAAAGTTGGTTTTTTTACCAGATATTAAAACGCCTGTAGCGCCGGAACGGGTTAAGCTACGGAGTCGAGCTTGGGTTCATTTTAAAGGGCTCGTGAGGTACTTTCAAAATATTTAGATAAATTGACTCTACATAGAGTCAAAAAATTTATTGTCTGAGTTTGTCTTAATTTAGTCATATTATTAAGTAACGAGCCATTTTGGCGTAAATTATTGTACGGATAAGTCTTTTAGGATTTATCTTTCTCTACACTACTAAAATTCAATTTTATTGTTTTATGTTATATTTTAATAATGATATTTATATTTTACTGTTCAATCTGATTACGAAGGTTTTATTGAGCCTAAAAACATTATTTGACTCAAATACACATTACTGTGCTACATATTTATCTTAAATTTAACCTGAGCGGCTTTATTGAGCTAAACTTTTAATATTTTATTTTTATTTTTATTAAAATTCAATTATATACAATCTCAATCTAAATTGACCAACGTATACCTCTGACATACCAAAATGTTCCACTCCCCAAGAGAGGACAAGAGAAGCTCTACTTCTGGGACATCACAAATACCAACGCCAGTCTCTATGGGAACCCAACTGACAGCGAAGGCAAGCCCTTCTGCGTTTGAGCAGGCTCGAAGAAGCTTTGACGGAACAGAGCATAGTACGCCTATTGGTAGTGCTCCCCCAAAACCACAAAATAAGACAATTACAAAGAAGAAAAAGACGCTAGTAGAAGAAGCAAAACACATAATGACGAAAGGAATCAGTCAACTGAATGATTCAGGAAACATAAAAAGCACAATAAAAGCGACGGTCATGGAATGTCTTAAAGAGCTCTATGCCGTAGTGAAAAGGTCAGAAGCAAGATTTGATGACCTAGATCAAAACAAAGACAAAAGTACCACACCAATTAGGGAAAATACACCAAAGACAAACGCCCAAAGTGAATCACTCCTAGCAAAGCAGCAAGAGTTAATCGCAAAGATTGACGAACATACCAGACTGTTGAACGAGCACAAAGAAATAGTTTTGGACTGCAAAAACCAAACAAAAATCCTAACAGACGACATTAAGACTTTCCCAAAACCAGATAAAGAGAACCACGCAACGTATGCTCAGGCTCTAAAAAGAAGCAAGGAAATACATTCGGTAGTTATCACCTCAGATAAACCCGAAAACACTAGCGGTGAAGTCATGGAGAAAGTCAGACAAGCAGTAAATGCAAAAACCGAAGGCCTCAGAGTTGATCGAATCCGAAAGGCAAAAGACCAGAAGGTTATAATCGGCTGTAACTCCAAGGAAGAGCTAGCAAAGGTGACGGAAAAAATACGCAAATCAGGAACAGGGCTACAGGTTGAAGAAATTAAAAACAAAGACCCGCTGGTGGTGCTTAGAGGAGTCTTCACCTACATCTCGGACGAAGAAGTCGTGCTAGGACTGAGAAACCAAAATAAACATATGTTTGAAAATGTATCGAAGGAAGACCAGAGAATTACCGTCAAATACAGACGCAAAACTAGAAACCCACATAAGGGGCACGTAGTGCTACAGGTCTCCCCATTAGTATGGCAAAAATTAACTTCGGCAGAGCGGGTACACATAGATATCCAACGCGTCAGCGTAGAGGACCAATCACCCTTAGTCCAATGCTCGCTCTGTCTGGGGTATGGGCATGGAAGACGATTCTGCCAAGAAACGGTAGAAAAATGCAGTCATTGTGGAGGCCCACACATGTGGAGCGACTGTGAGGCCCGTAAATCAACCGCCCTACCCACATGCTGCAATTGTATCAAAGCAGGAATAGGCAATGCAAACCACAACGCATTTAGCCCGGACTGTGCGGTAAGACGAAAGTGGGATTCGCTAGCGCGCGCCTCAGTAGCGTACTGCTAAGGGCACCCAAAGAACAAGTCAAGCAAGAAAAAACTCTGACTCTATAAATGTCCAAATGGAAACATCTTGCAGATATCGAGTAGTCCAAGCAAATCTCCAAAAAAGCCAACTTGCGACTGCTGAATTCATAGTTGAGGCCGCCAAACAAAAAACTGCCTTTGCCCTCATCCAGGAACCTTATATAGGGAATTTAGGGATGATGAAGAACTACACAGGAGTCCGAGTAATACAATGCGAAAAGAAAACCGAGAGAGTAAATAAAGCTGCTATAGTACTTGTGGACCAACATATAAATGCCATTCCCTGCCCGACACTCACTTCAGAAAACATCGTAGTCGCAAAATTAAAACTGGGAACCTCCGAGCTGGGACTAGTATCTGCATACATGGAAAGCGATAAGCCAATGGAACCGTATCTAGCAGAGATAAGAAAAGTCTTTGAAGAAATAGGTACTAAACACATTGTACTCGGCGGAGACCTGAATGCCTGGAACACATGGTGGGGAAGTAGTGATATTAACCATAGGGGTGAAGAACTGGCAGCATTTCTGGAAGAAATGGATCTCCAGATTTTAAACAATGGAGTAGATCCCACATTCGACACCATTCGCGGAGAAACCAGATATACAAGCTGCGTTGATATTACTACATGCTCAATTAGCATGTTAGGACGTATAGAAAACTGGAGACTGGACGGCGAGCTGACCTGCTCAGACCACAAGGCAATTAAGTTCGATATCATGGCCTCTAAAATAAACGGTGTTGAAATAAAAAGACAAACGAGGAAATTCAACACCAAGAAAGCCAAATGGTCTGAATTCCGAACAAAACTCGACCAGATCTGGAGCGAAAAGCAAGTAAACAAGGAAGAGATAGAAAAAATAACCACGACAGAACAACTAGAACAAGCGGTCAAATCATACTCCAACTCGGTGGAACTGGCATGTAAAGAAAACATTCCAGAAATAAAATCCGTAAGTAAAGTTAAACTCCCTTGGTGGACGGAAGACTTGGAAAAACAGAAACTGGAAGTTGCTACAAAAAAGAGGCGTATACAAAATGCAGCTCCCATTCGGCGCGCTATGGTTGTCAGACTATACCTAGAGGCAAAAGACAAATACGAACTGGAAGCAAAAAAGGCAATCACAAGCAGCTGGAAGAAATTTTGTGGCAAGCAGGATCGCGAAAGTATGTGGGACGGAATTTATAGAGTCATAGGCCGAACAACAACAAGAAAAGAAGACTTACCACTTAAACACCACACTAAAGTCCTCAATACGCTGGAGTCAGCTGAACTGCTAACGGAAACTTTCTACCCGGAGGACCGAACGGAAGAAGATGATGCAACCCACGCCGAAATCAGAGAATCAGCAAATAAAGTGAATGAGTGGCAACAAAATGACCCTTGCGACCCCCCATTTACAACGGAAGAGCTAAAGTGGGCGGCATCAAGCTTTAATCCTAAAAAAGCTCCGGGCAGCGATGGCCTGACTGCGGATATTTGTGGAGCGGCCATCGGTCACAATCCCGAAATATTCCTAGCCCTGCTAAACAAATGCATCAGTCTATCCCACTTCCCGAGAATCTGGAAGGAGGCGGTGGTAGTGGTTCTCCGTAAGCCAGGGAAAGACGATTACACGCACCCGAAATCGTACAGGCCGATTGGACTTTTGCCTGTCCTAGGGAAGATCCTAGAAAAGATGCTGATCCGCAGAATTAGATGGCACACCCTCCCAGACATGAGCAGCCAACAGTTTGGATTCACACCGCAGCGCAGTACCGAGGACTCCCTCTATGTCATGTTGCAACAAATAAAAGATGGACTCAAAAAGAAGAAACTAATGGTCGTAGTCTCTCTAGACATAGAGGGAGCCTTCGACAGCGCATGGTGGCCTGCAATAAGGTGTAGATTAGCGGAACACAACTGCCCCAAAAACCTCAGGCGACTGGTTGATAGCTACCTTACGGACAGAAAGGTACGTGTTCGATATGCAGGGGAAGAGTGTGTCAGGCAAACAACAAAAGGGTGCGTGCAGGGTTCCATTGGAGGACCAACTTATTGGAACCTGCTCCTGGACCCATTACTAAAGGATTTAAATGAGAGGGGAGATTACTGCCAAGCTTTCGCCGACGATGTGGTCCTGATATTCACAGGTAATACAGCCCTGGACGTACAGAGACGAGCAAATGGCGCACTCGAACATGTTCTGAGGTGGGGAGTCAACAATAAGTTAAAGTTTGCGCCGCAAAAGACCAAAGCGATGGTCATCACAAACAAGCTAAAACACGACTCACCACATCTAAACATGGGCGGGCAAGCCATAGAACTGTCGCGGGAAATCAAAATCCTGGGTCTAACAATTGACGACAAACTTACATTCAACACCCACACAGTAAACGTCTGTCAGAAGGCACTAAACCTGTACAAACAGCTTTCTAGGACTGCAAAGATCCACTGGGGCCTCGAACCGGAAGTTATCAGGACCATATATACGGCAGTGGTAGAGCCCATTATCATGTACTCGGCTAGTGCCTGGGCGCCGGCAACAAACAAAATCAGCATCAAGAAGCAACTTAATGCAGTGCAGCGCGGTTTTGCACAAAAGCTGATTAAAGCCTACAAAACCGTGTCACTGAACTCAGCTCTAACACTCGCCGGATTGCTTCCCCTAGACATGAGGATCAGAGAAGCAGCCAATCTTTATGAAACAAAGAAAGGCTATTCCCAAGAAGTGACAGGTGACCGGGAGATTGAAAAACCGGTACCTTTCTGCAACTCACCGCACCCAGCTGAAATGACAGATATAAAGATAGGGAGCGTGACGGACGGTGCAGAAATGGCTCAACATGAAGCTGGTCGACTACATATCTACACCGACGGTAGCAAAATCGAGGGGAAGGTTGGCGCGGCACTATCTCTGTGGGATGATGGCGTGGAAACCCGAACCAAGAAATACAAACTTGAGCCCTTTTGCACTGTCTTTCAGGCAGAGCTGCTTGCACTTCTTGGTGCTACGGAACAGGCACTGGAAAATAAAAAGAGAGAGAGCAGCATTTTTTGCGACTCTAGATCGGCGTTAGAATTGGTAGCTAAAGGTACATCGCTCCACCCCCTAGCAGTAAAGATAAGAGCTAACTTAACAGCTGGAAAACAAAAAGGCAAAGATATAAAACTTTATTGGATAAAGGCACATGTGGGCCTAGAAGGGAATGAACGAGCCGACGAACTCGCGAAAAGTGCTGCACTAAATTTAAAAACGCGTCCACACTATAGCCTCTGCCCAGTATCTTTCGCTAAGCGACAAATTCGCATGAAATCTATTGCTGAATGGGGAATAAGATATAAAAGTGAGGACACTGCCTCAACTACAAAAGTCTTCTTCCCGGGAGCAGAATCATACCCAGTGATACGTAAAATTGACTTTGATCATATCTTGGTGCAAGTCATGACAGGTCACGGCGGATTCTCCGAGTATCTTAACAGGTTTAAGGTAAAGGATAGTCCGTCGTGCGTGTGTGATCCCCAAAAAGAAGAGAGCATTATACATATATTGACAGAGTGCCCAATTTACGGTAGAGAAAGGTCAGATCTTGAAATTGACATAGAACAAGAAATTAAAGAAAGTAACATAGCGTCTATTGTAGCGAATAAATTCACTAGAAACAAGTTTTTGAAATATTGCAGAAGTTTAGCCAAGAAAGTCATAGACAGGAACAAAACTAGATAGAAGCCAATATGCTATAGTTATATTGAATATAGATATACATATAGAGGCAACGAGGAAATGGCACTACAGTATATATTGTATCTATTTAAAATAGAGCGAATATATATTGATAGTGAAGGAAAGACTAGACTTGCAATGAGAAAAACATGTGAAAATATGATTGGAATAACAATATTATTAGAAATAGACTAAGAAAATCAAAATTGTATAAATATATATAGAAAAGATAAAAAACGACCTTGATTATGTCAGGGGTATTACGCAATGACAACCAAAGGTTTTAGTCGGTAAGAGTCCGACACTTCTGGGCCCTCCATTCCCAGAGTCCAATGCAGGATTTCTCCTTTGGATGTCAATTAAAAAAAAAAAAAAAAAAAAAAAAAAAAAAAAAAAAAAAAAACCTAACCTAACCTAACCTAACCTAACCTAACCTAACCTAACCTAACCTAACCTAACGAAATAAAACAGGTTACACTACTTGAATGCCTTATCCACTCACGGTCTACTGCCAGGCCATACACTGTCAACCAGAAATGATAAAACTTGATAGTAATTACGACACTGCACTTATTGCGGTATTAGAGACATCCATCACTGATCACAATCTAGTCTTGTTGCGCCTAAACTTGTTCCTTGTCAAGGAAAAAGCTTTTCAAACTAAAACTACGATTGACTTCACAAAAGCCTATCAAACCCTCATCGAGACTGACATCTCCTACCTAAATATATATAACGACCCCAATGTCTATGCAAATGCCTTATCGGTAAGATTAAAGCAGCTATTTATGCTAATGCTCTATCCAATAAAATATCCAGCAGGAGGTGTACAAAAAAGCCCTGGATAACCTCTGGAGCCCTAAGATGTATAAGACTTAGAAATCAAATGCAATTCAAACTAAAAAGTGATCCCCAAAACACAATACTAAAAATAACTTTTAAGAGATTTAGAAACTTTTGTAACAACTTAATCAAAAAACTAAAACGACAATATAACAACAACCTAATCAACAAAAATTTAAAGCAACCACGTCAACTCTGGACAACAATAAACGACATTTCTCAATATAAACCGCCAAAAACGTCTAACACAGCACTTTTAAACATTGATCAGGATCCTGCCATATCTGTCAACGAAGTAAATAGCTTTTTCGCCAGTACCGGTCAAAACTTAGCTGAAGTTATCTTAAACAAACCAAGAATCCCCGTAATATCCTACAACTGCTCTAACGGCTCTCCCAATTCCTTCGTCCTCCTAGAAGCGGACGAGCAAGAAGTTGACAATATTATATCAGGTCTTGACTCAGGTAGTGCTCCGGGGTGGGACGGGATCCCCTCAAAGTTCATAAAGATTGGTAGAACTTTTTTAGTGCCATTAATTACTAGACTTGCAAATCTCTGCTTCAACACTGGGACATTCCCCGATACTCTGAAACGGTCCATAGTTACTCCGGTGTACAAAAGTGGGGATAGACAAGTACCAAATAATTATAGACCAATATCTGTTCTGAGCTCTATCTCTAAAATTATAGAAAAATGACTAAACAACAGATTAATTAGCTACCTTGACAACTTTAATAACCTATCAGAGAATCAGTACGGTTTCAGAAAAGGCTTATCTACACAAGATGCTGTTCTCAAACTCACAACGCTAATTGTCAAAGAGGTAGACAGTAAGAAGAAGTGTATAGTGGTCTTTATTGACATGAAAAAAGCCTTTGACACCGTATCAATCCCAATTCTTTTACGACGCCTAGAAAGCATTGGTGTTCGGGGCACTGCCCTGTCACTGTTCTCTAGTTACCTGTATGACAGAAGACAAGCTGTAAAAGTTGATGAACATATTAGTGCTGAATTAACCGTGAACTACGGTGTTCCGCAGGGCAGTGTCCTTGGCCCTACACTTTTCTTATTATACATTAACCTTCAGAGTGTCGGGGGTAAAATTTTTACCTACGCCGATGATACTGCAATAATATTTTCAGCCAATACCTGGGAAAAGGCTAAAAAATCTGCCGAATGTGGACTTGCTAGGGTGGCGGGCTGGTTGAATGATAGTCTACTGACCCTAAACGTTGAAAAAACAAATTTTGTCTGCTTTGCTCCATACACAAGTTCCATACCAGGAGATGAATTTATAATTAAAATACGTAATTGTATTCAGCCGACCGATCCCTTCTGCTCCTGTTCCTCTATAAAGAAGGTTCCCTGCATCAAATATCTCGGTATCATGGTTGACCAACGCTTAAGCTGGTACCCTCATCTAGAACTTGTAATGAACAGGCTAAGGAAGTTGATTTGGGTGTTCAGATCTCTGAGATATGTCTTGCCTCCTGAAACTTTAAGAAATGTGTACACAGCCTTAGCACAGTCGGTTACGGTTTACTGTATCCCGGTATGGGGTGGTGCTTGTAAGACAAGACTTTTATCTGTAGAAACTGCGCAAAGATAACCATACAGATTTTCCACCAATACGCTATATAAAACCGCCAGAGTACTGTCGGTCCGCAAGCTTTATCTATTAAACCTGATCTTGACTTTCCACAAAACTTTTCCCTTTGATCAATCTTTACAAAATAAAAGAAGAAGCTACCAAGTAGTCCAGCAATATCCCACAAGAACTTTATTTGCCCAGCGACAATTTGTAGGTCAATCTGGTTATGCCTACAACAAAGTAAACCGTATTCTAAACATTTACCCCTCACCATACATACATGCAAAATAATAGTAACAGAATGGCTAAAGGATCTAACATATGATGAAATTGAAAACATCTTAGTCCGACTTACCTAAATTAAATCTAACACCTGTATGTGGCCTCCCACATCCGATCTCAAGGTGCTTTCATGTCTGTATGGCGTACAGGGGCAAATGATAGGTAATACCTACACGCTGCAATTTTACACACATACACACACGCACACTGAATTACCGTCACATGATAAGTACTATAAAAGCCTAAAATCATTTGTTGTATCTAGCATAGCTAAGGAAAAACGGGCATTCTATGATACTTTTATTAATTCTAATATATCTGATGGCAGGACATTCGGGCGTAACGTACGGGATAAGACACTGTTGGATAGTAAAAACGATGTACTACCGGACTGTTTTAATGATCCCAACGTTATCAATGATTTCTTTTTAAATATTCCACATATAGATTTGATTCCTGATTCACAGTACTAATTTTTCGAACATACCAGATTTTCTTCAGCTTCATTTGCTTCAAGGCAAATGAAGCTGAAGAAAATCCTGTAACTGACAGTGATGTCTCTAAGTATATTCTTGATCTTAAGTCGAATGCTTTAGGTGTGGATGATATTAGTAGGGATATGGTTCTTTGAACACTGCCACGTACTTTTTCGGTAATTACTCATATGGTTAATGTCTGGTGTCGTTCCAAAGGACTGGAAACGAGCCATTGTCACACCATTACCCAAATCTTCAAATCCAGCAGAATTGAAACATCTTAGGCCCATTAGTATATTACCATACTTATCTAAAATATTAGAAAAGGCGGTCTACACTCAGGTCAGCGAATACGTTGAAAGTAATAATTTACTACCTGACTTACAATCTGGTTTCCGGAAAGGTCGTGGTACCATTACGGCACTATTGGATGCCACTGACAATATACTGGCTAATCAAGATATCGGTTTGGGTACATTTCTAGTTCTGTTAGATTTTTCGCGCGCTTTTGATAGTATTGATGCAACTCTTCTCTTGTCAAAACTGGTATATTATGGATTTGACCCTTTGTCAATTCAGTGGTTTAAGAGCTACCTCACAGATCGTTTTCAGTCAGTTAAATTGGAAAAAGAAAATGGTTCATACTTGTTCTCTGACACCGTCCCTGTGACTCGTGGTGTGCCGCAGGGCTCTATTCTGGGTCCTCTCCTGTTTGCTATTTATAGCTCTGATCTTACTCGGGTAATTAAGAACTGCAATTATCATTGTTACGCAGATGACATTCAGTTATACCTTTCAACCTCACCTTCTGACACGTCAACAGCAATCACTAAAATAAATGAAGATCTGGCGAATATTGCGGAATGGTCGAGTTTGAACTCTCTGGTGCTTAATCCATCAAAAACTAAGGTGATGTTACTGGGATCACAGTTACAGATTTCCAGAATAATGGATCATCATCCTGTAATTGAGATCTCTGGTCACGTCATTGAGCGAGTGGAAGAGGCTAAGAACCTTGGCATTTTATTTGACAGCTCCCTGAGGTTCGAGAGGCACGTTCTGGATTTAGTAACCTATTGCTTCTATAGACTAAAGATGTTGTACAGGATCCGTAACCTCCTAAGTGAGCGTACACGTATAATGTTATGTGAATCGGTGATTCTGTCAAAGCTTAATTATGGAGACATACTATATGGGCCGCGTCTACTATCTAAGACGCAGCGTTTAATACAACGCGTCCAGAACGCATGCTGTCACTTTTGTTTCGATGTACCCCCCCGCACTCATGTAACACCCTTCCTAAATAAGGCCTAGATGTTGAAAATGGAGTCCCGTAGACAGCTGCATCTCGCTGGTTTAGTGTTTGATGTTGTTAAATACCAAAATCCCAAGTACCTTTATAATAAATTAAAATTTTCAAAAATGTACCAGAAATATGGCAGAGTTGCACGGGCTCCTCTTGCGGGCTACATACACAGAACGGTGGCTTTCGAAGGTTCTTTCCGTTACCAAGCTACGAAGTGCTGGAATAACATTCCACCTCCTATAAAGCTTGTAGGTACAAAGTGTACATTTAAAAGCATACCTACTTGAAAAGCAGAAGATGGGAATTTCAAAGCGCTTCGAGCAAGGTAAGGGATGGCTTGGGTAGGACTGCAGTATTGTTGTGATCGAACATCTTATTCCTAAATATGGTTTCCTTTCTTTAAAAGATGCGGTTATTCTTGTTTGTGATTGTTTTTGGATTTTTCCTCCCGGCACCGATTGTCTTTTTAAGTATTTAAATAAGAAAACTGTTAAAACAGTCTCCGATCATGTTGGAGGTAAAAAAAATAACCTAACCTAACCGAGTTGCGTTCCAAGCGCCACACGGTTTACATCTAGCTCCACGCTAGCAATCCAAAATAAATAGTAACTGTGCTCCGATCTTGGTGAAACAAAGTTATTAGTGCTCGGAAAAGTGATCGCCACCATTTGGTGCATAAAGAGTGACCCGGATTGCAGTGCAAGTGCTGTTTTCAGGGACCACGTGTGTTTTTAGCACGTGTTTTGCAAGAAAACCCACAAATTAGCGTGCGCGGTGGGTTTATATCCGCTGCCCCCTCCTGCTGTTTAGCGCATCTTGTGCGCCGCACCGGCCCGCACAATCTGACACTGACACACACTCCGAGCTTTCAGGAACCACGCCTTCAGGAGTTATTGACCGAAGAAGAAAACATAACCTCTCCTGAAAATCACTAGGAGTTGAGCTGGTAGCCTGAAATTTTATCAGGTGAATACTATAAATTGTTGAAGACATCTAACCTTTTGTTTGGATTTTTATCTCAAGAACTTTCAAAATTATGAAACATTGAAAACTTAAAATTTGACCGCGAATTACTCGAAAAGTAAATCGACAACACCCAGTTTTCAAGACGCTGTTGGCTGCGCGCTTAAATCAGCAACGAACATTATTTTTTTTAGAATTTTTGCTAATATTTTGACCCTTTTGATGGGACTTTTAGAATTTTGTTCGTAAAAAACCGTATTTTTAACTAGTTTATATGAAAAATATATTCAAAACATTTTGGAAATCTAATAGCTCATAGAACCATATTATAGTTTTTTTTTCATATTTTTTGGACTTCTATATCATTAGTTATTTAATTTTTCGTGTTTTTTCTTTGTAAATAGTAAATTAATAGAAAATTAATTATTTTGACCATATATAGGGTTTCCTAAGTACAAATACATTGGACGAACCCGAAACCACGCCCTCCTATCGTCAAAAACAAAGATTTTAAAAAATCCGCCCAAGTTTAATTTTAGGGTGGAAGTTTTTAAAAAATCGTAGCTCAGGCCCTGTTTAACATATTTTAATGCAAATTTTTGTTTTAAGCAAGGTTTTAGTACTGCTTATAATTAAAAAATATTGTCAGTAAAAACAAGACCTGAAAATATTATTCAGGAAAAATCCTGAAACGCATTCAGGAGGCAGGTGAGGAGTAGCTGAGCTGTCAACTCCAAACCGCATGTTCGTACGGTTTTTCTCCGCTTCGCAATCGCGTTTTTAGACCGAGGTTAGACATTTCCCCCTCCATTTTTACAACCTTCAAACCGCCATATCTTCTGAACGGGAAGAGATAGGAAATCGCTGATTTCAAAATTGCTGCTCGAGTTATCTGCCCATTCCTGAAGTTTCAGGCGGTTTGGAAGCAACATTTTCAGCCTCCTGAAAATGTCTTCAGTAGACGAAGGAGGTGAAACCGATCCCAGATATCTTTTTTAGTGCTGCTCCGACGTCCGGTTCCGGAACTAGAGCCTCCACAGCTGAACCGCCATTTTGAAAATCTTTTTAGCCAGATTCCTCCGGACCCGGAGGTCGTACAGACACGCGACTTTCACGTGGAGCAAGGCCACGTCGCCCTCTTAAAGGCGCAGAGGTTTTCAGGAGATTTCAGCAACTGAAAAATCCTGAAAAATTTTGACATGTTTTCGGCCTAAAAAAATATCCATCTGGTGGCTCTAGCCGAGCCCTTTCCAAAAAACCCATGTTTGGGTTGGATCTGATCATTGGTTCGTAAATTACAATTGAACCCATAATACTATATACGGCAAGTGATTGGGGCTCAGCTGCCGAAAAACTAAGAGTTCAAAAACAACTAGGCACTGTACAGAGAGGCTTTGCACAAAAAATGTACAAGGCGTACGAATTGTCTCCTTAAACTCGGCACTAGTTCTGGTGGGGGTGCTTCCGCTTGATCTTCGTGTGAAATAAGCTGCTTCTCTACACAGGATCAAAGGGGGGGCCACGCTGCTTATACTGGGGGACAGAGAGATAGAACGCCCAACGCCAGCCACAGAAGTGCCATACCCCGCAGTACTAGCTGACCTCAATATAACAAGCCTCAGGAATCGTGAGTACATGGAAGAAAACATCAGTTGTGCAGTAAAAATCTTTACTGATGGTAGCAAGATTGGCGGAAGGGTTGGCGCGGCGCTATCTGTGCGGGAGGGCGACGCGGAAATCCGAACCGTCAAGCTCTGTTTGCCGTCATACTTCACAGTATATCAAGCGGAACTGCTGGCCATTTGCGAGGCAACTAGACGGATGAGGACAAATGAAGCGGTCTCATTTGGGATCTACAGTAACTCCATGGCAGCGCTGCAGACGGTTACAAACCTCGGCTCCCTCCACCCACTAACAGTATAAAGTCGCGAGAATATAACAAACGTGTCTCGACAAAACAGAGCTCTGTCTTTGTATTGGATAAAAGCGCATGCGGGGCTGGAGGGAAACGAGAGAGCAGACCAACTAGCCAAGGAAGCAGCAGCTGCCTCAATGAAACAAAAACCTCACTACGACTTGTTCCCCATCTCATTCGCCAAGAGACAGCTTCGGTTAGAGTCAATCTGCGAATGGGACAAGAGATACAAATCCTCAGAAGTCGCTGGAACTACAAAGATTTTCTTTCCAGATGTCACTACCGCGTATAGAGTGATCCGAAAACAGAAACAAAGTAACACAAGCAGAAAAAGAATCCCTGCCTAACGAGGGGTTCGGGACCGGAGAAGGGTCACGCATCTTGACCGTTCACGAAGCTCAGGGATTAACACACGAGTCAGTAGTAATAATACAGACAAATCCAAAGAAGCTGCAACTGCACGATAGCGTCTCGCACGCTGTTGTTGCAGTGTCGCGGCATACAGGCAGCTGCATATACTATACAGACGTGAGTGACGATGCCATTGGTAGATTTATCAAGCGCGCGATGGGGGCGACAACTCGAAACATCGTAGAATACAATTTAAAAATTGCCAAACTTAAATAATATTTAAACCTAACTAACAATCAATAAAACTAACTTAGAATATATCGTCATCTACAGATAAGCCTGTGTAGGGCTTCAGAAGATGACCTTGTAATTATTTCTTGAAAAATGTTTATATTGGATAATAAAAAATAAAATAAAAATATGAATATTGATGTTAATTATATAGATGCAAGAGACTGGAGAACGTAAGGAAAAAAATATTAATCATTATAAGTGAAAATAAAATCTTAAAAAGGCACGGACATAATGTCTGTGGAGTAACAAATTACTAATATAAAAAGAAAGAGTTTTTTCTTATTGCATAGGGGTTAGTTAAGATAGGAAATACCATTCTCTATCATCAAAGAATATAGGGACGGAGTACAAAATAGAACTAGGGCCTAGTTCTATATTGTGCTCCGTCTGCAACTACATTACAACAACGCTAGTTACTAGGCGTTCACCTGGCCGCATCGCTAACCTTAGTGGGTCCAAATCTGGTTACCAGTTTAAGTTTAATTTAGGAATTTATTTATTTAGTTTGAGTTTAGCAATGTAGAATAAAAAAAAGTATTGGTAGGCATAGCGACGTCACAAAAGTTTACATCTTTATTTTCTAGATTTGTCTTAAAAATTAATATATAACTAACAACAGGTACGTAAGGCAAGTTATGTGTCGACGGTTTTGTTTGTAATGTCTGGTTGTTTGTTGGAGTAGGCGTCGACTTGCGCGACGGTGTCGAACATGGGCAGCTCCCTGGTCTCCGGCAGCCAGGAGAGCAGCAACCCCGCCACCACCGCCGCGCTCGTGAACAGGATGTACGGCAGAACCTCCATCTGTGATATCTGCAATAAAAAAATACTTTAATTCAAATAAATACTAGTTAATAAAAAAAACGTAAATAGGAAGGTACTAATAAATACCATGCAAGCCGCACCACCGTACCACCACACGATCGAAAAAGCAAGCAGTAGTCATACACTACAACAAACTATCGAAACTCATCCTATATAATTATTAGATACATTTTCAGGAAATCATGGAAGGAAATAAGCGGGCAGGATGAGCAGGTAAATCCTAAAACAGACACTTAGTAAATTTTTAATACAAATTACGCAGACCTTATTTTGACTTCTGGATATTAATTATGTTATATTGTGAGTATTTAAAAAAATATATATTATATGTAATATACTACAGTATAGGCAAAATAAAGGTACTATAGGACATAAAGGTATGTGTATATAGATATTATCATATTTATTTTTGCCACACGGCATAGTGCTTAAATGCCAAGCCAGATAAGTCATGTATCATGGTCTAATATATAAGCAACCGTAAATCACAATAACAATTACTTGCCACATACCCTGTATAAACTACATCGTTCGGGAGTGGTACTGTGAATCTGTGCGCTGATTAAGAACAATTATTAACAAGAACCAAGTCACTAGACGCCAGTGACGTCATGCGAGTAACCCAATCAATGAGCTGTTACTGTGAGTAACGCGTGAAATAACAATGCGTTGGTACAGAGCCAATACAATGCGCAATGCTCTAAAACGAATCTATTGACTGTATTGCGATAAGGGGATTTTGTATTGATAGATTATTATTAATATGCACAGAACTATCATAAGATACAATTAATGTATTGTAGTGTAAATGACTGCAAAAAAAATCCAAGTATGTATTGTTTTGTTTTCACGTGATAGTTCCAATTCCAAGCTGTTTGCGATACATTTTTATTTGTACAAATGGAATGTCACTTTAATTGGTTAAAATAAATGGCTTAATAATTAATACGAACATTTCGTTTAGTGTCATGTGATCTGACAGTTGAAGATGTTTACAACTTTTCTCGCCAATGAGATGTAATTTTATTGGTTAAAAAGAATTTACATCATTGATGATTTCTGTATTATGTATTGCTAAGTTGTTTTTAAAAATGACTAATGAGTTGGCATTGCAAGTGACACACGCACCAGTAGAACGGTCATAGGGGAGAGCATGCTGCCGACCCGTGCGGCGGTGTTGCCGCAGCCGACGAGGCTCCCGCGCACGCTGGTGGGGAACAGCTCCATGCTGTACGTGAAGATGCCCGTGAACGTCACCACCACCGAGAACTTGCCGCACAGGAATAGCGCTATCTTCACATATGAAGATGCTGCAACAACAAGCCATTCATTATCCGCTTTTAAAAATTTTTCATCATCAATCAAACAAGATCACTTAAAATAAAACTTACTTTCTGGTGTAAATGCCTGTGCGATGATAAATAATGCAGTAGCGAAGTATCCGTACTGCAATGTCGTTCTTCTTCCATATCTTTCAAATGTGAAATATGCTAATAAGTCGGCGGGGAATGAAGTTAGTGAAGCAAGGGCGAAAACCACGTATTTGTTTCCTGGCATGTAAACCGAATGCACCAACAATCCACAAAATATAAAAGCTGAGCTGAAGAAACACACCGACGCAATGCACAAACGCAGCATTATATTCTTAGACCGTAAAATTTCCATCGCACCCTCCTTATTACTTTGTGCCTCAACATGGAAAATAGATCTCATATCTTCATCGGTCAGTTCTTCAATTTCTGCCTGCGTGATATCTAATTTATTCGTCTTCGCAATATCTTTCAAAGTTTTCTTAGCTTCTTCCATTTTGCCGCGTAACATCTGCCATCTTGTACTTTCTTTGAGTATGAAGCCATACACTACAAAGACGAGGCATGGTGCATTGGCCACCAAGACTAAATACTTCCAGTATTGTAGTCCCATGGCCGAAAATGCGAAAGCAACTTCTCCAACATACGTGGCGTACGAGAATATAACCCCTGCAAGCACGCTCTTCTTGTCACCTCCCACTTCCACAACTGCAACAATTAATAATAGTTCGATTGGAACTCATGTCTAATCAAAGATGATGTAATTATTAATAAGTGTTGTTAATTTTATCAAGTCGTTGGACGACTCGATGTCCTACTCGAAAAGAAGAAGTTTATTAAACAAACAAAGAAAAATAAAATTTCTTACGCAAAACTATGGCAACTGTGTACATTCCGGAAGAAAGAAAAGACTCGACGAACTCCACCACCAGATAGGCGTAATGGTTCGTCAGGAATATTTTGACTAAGCCGACAGCGCCTCCAATAGCGCAGAGTATCACTGTAGGCTTTCTGCCGATTCTAAAAGAAATACAAAATATATTAAGGGACTAACTAAGTTACCTGAAAAAAAAATTAAAGATAAAACAATAGTTAATATTTATAGATATATATTACGTGCACGTCTTATCCGCATTTCGTTGAATTATTCTTCCCTAGGTCTGCTGTAAGAAATTTCTTATTAGATATAAGCTGTGCCTGTTGTATCTGTATTCTTTATGTGTGTGTCTCTTTACTGTTCCTGTGTACAATAAATTGTAAATAAATAGTCATAAATCTATAAGTATATATCTTCTAAAATATATAAGTATTTACTTACTTGTCGGCGACCCAGCCGGACATGAACATGGAGGCTATCATCCCCGCGTTGTGCGAGCTGCCCACCAGCGACGCCAGCCACGACTCACATCCCAGATTCAGCTAAAATTAAAACATATTTGCATCATTTTTGATATATAAGTGTAATAATTATAAGTAAAAATGTATTGAATATTATGAATATGGTATTGAAGTAATGTGTTTCAATAATTGAATTATACGTGTACGCCTAACAAAATGTGAAATATGGGTTTATCCTGGAATAAAATTATTATTATTATTATTATTATTATTATGTTGGTACGTTTCCGAATCTCGGGCCCACAGGGACCCGGTCCTTTGAGGCATGAGTGGGGCCGAAGCCAACAGCACAGAGGCCTTTTTGCACCAAATAATGTGTTGTGATGTGTACATCAAGCGGATACTCGCTCTGTCTGCACTATAGAAGTACACCCAGAGCCAGCACCCGCCTGATGCAAGGACTATTGCAGGTGAGGGTCGGATTACTAGGGCTATGGGGAGGAATTTGCTGGACCGGTTACTGGGCTATCGATTGAGACAACGGGACGCCTGCCAAATCAAATGTCCCAATCTTGATAATCTCGGCAGACGGCGACTCGCCGCTCGCTAGGTGGGCCTCCACTAAGGGCTGTACGCGTAGAGCGCGGTGCCGGGACGCAACACTGGCGCGGGCGACTGAAGGGGTGTCGAGAGGTGTACACCGCTTTCTGCGCAGAGGTCCTGGGCAAAGCCAGAACATACACCAACTCGCGACTTACGCATGTTTCACTTCCACCCCTCGAGTCCGGGCACAGGCTCGGACTCTAGCGGCCCACTCTGGCCGGTCAACTAAGGCAAGCCAGAGGTGAGAGTCCTGGCCTTGGGGTCCACTCCGGCGAGCCGGAGACGGCCAGTCTACACTCTCGGGGATACTCGGGTCCGTGGGGTCGCTACTCCCCAACAGCTCGTCACAAGCTGCCCTACGGGTAGCTAAGGGTGTAGAGAGGTGTGCTGCACTTTCAAGTTCTGGGATTTCTCCCGTCAGCATTACTCGCGGCTTTATGCCTTTAACACTTCTACCCTTCGAGTTGTAAAACTCTTGCGACTTCACTCTGCCCGGCCGGTTAAGGCAAGACAGAGGCGGGCTCCCCACTCAGGGGCAACCCAGAAGTACTTCGGGTCCGTGGTGGCGCTACTCACCAACAGCTTGCCAGAGCTGCCCTGCGGGTTTATTATTATTATTATTAACATTTTCAAGATATGTACCTAGCAGATCAGTAATTTCAGTAGCTTTTACCTATCTGAGAATGTTATTTATTTTAGGGTGAACAAAACATTATATTGAACGGGAGTTCAATATAATGTTTTCTGTGTAAAATAATGGATGAATTTGATTCATCGAGACATTCATCGACTCGATAAGCAATAATATTAAAAAGAACTGTTTCGTTTGATGCAGTAAAAATTATACCCCGCAAGTATTCCAACGTGGAAGTGCAAATTTTGTTCAGTTAAAAGTGGCTTTATCGTGTTACTACATTGATGGTCAATAGGAATCAAACAGTTTTGTGTTACCAGTGATAACACAAAACTGTTGGCAACTTACCACTACTAATTGCTTGAATTGAGTACACATGCTCAATATCATAATTGTTACACGTGATACAATAGTAGGTAGGTAAGTAATATGCAGTTTAATAAAACTACTGCATACACAAGAATGAATGATATCTGGATCTTTTATGGTTTTGCTTCGCAAAGCAAATAGTAAATCGTGCAGTTTGGTAACTACAATAGCGTTGGTACGAGTACGCTACAATTTATCACAATAAACCCCTGTGTTGGGAATTTGTGTAAAATATTTGTTTTAGTTTATTTATTCTATTATCTTTATTATACTATGATTGTTTACCTAGGTGTAGATATTTAGTATTTATTTATAAGTCTACTAAACATTTGTAAAAGATATTTTATTTATAAGTTTAGATAAAGTGAGGCAGGAAGTAAAAAATGGTTGGGCAGACCCCTTTTACTTAGCCCAACTTTTTTGACCGTGTTGATAAGCGGTTGCGTATTTTTCACATTTATAAACATATCTATAAGTAAACCTTTTATTTTGGTCATTAGCGTAACGTTAACGTTTGCATTTTTGAGATATTTCCGGCAGGACACCACCACCTACTACCATCGCCGCGCTTAGGTGACCAGTGAGCAAGCGATCTTTGCCACATAGTACCCATAAAACGAATATGTCTCATGTACCCATAAACCCTATGATGCATATTATTAATCTTCATAATACATTATACAAAAAAAATACAAAAATGTTTATTGAAGCAATGTTTAACAATATTAATTATTATAAAAAGTAACAAGTACATTGCGATACTAAATTATAAAGATTGATTACCCTATCTCCTACACTAGGCTAGGCCTGTATCGTAGGTAGACAGCAATAGAATTACCATATTAACATTGGTTGAAGTTTATAAAGTTTTACTGTGAAACTAAAGTTTAATTAATTATACATGCAAGAAAATAATGGAAAATAGACAGAAAATATTACATTTTGTGTTTTATTATGTGTGCAATGATGTGTGTGTGTGTGAGTGAAATGTGTGAGTGTGGTCGTGCTCGTGCATTGCTAAGTAATGGCTCTTAAGATCTGCTCCATGTCATCGTGATTTAAAGTGCTTAGCCATTTTTGTAGCTTAGATTTTGCTTCCCTTGGTGATATGTCCTTTATATTACAGAGACGATTAACTTTGTTGTATACATATGGATGTAAGAAATTAGCAAATCTTCTGGCAAAAGTTGTCTTTATTCTCGGAACAGGCACTTTGTATACCCGCTTTTGTGTTAATTCTTGAAGCGAGTCTGATTTAAGGACCGATTTATGAAAGCCCACAGTAACATTCAGTAAAAATAAACCACGAACAGTCATAACCTCGCTTTGGTCATAAAGCCTGGTTGTCGGAAATCTGAAGGGTCTATTGTAAATAACCTTGAGGATAGAGCGTTGAGCTCTTTCTAGAATAAGCATACCGGTGGTACAACTTCCCCCCCAGATCGGTAAGCAATATGTGATTACCGATTGACAAATTGCAAGATAGACATATTTTAGAAGTTTTATATCAGCGATATAACGTAGGTTTTTAAACAAATATATTAACTTTCTAACTCTGTTGGCAGTGGTTTCTAGGTGATTCACAAAAGTAAGCCTTTCATCCAAAACCACTCCTAAGTACTTAATGTTGTTTGTCCTACCAATAACCTGACAGTCGCAATTACTTTTCGGCAATTGCAGTGGGCAGTTTGAAATAGCACAAGTATGCACGGGAACTGTTTTAGCTACAGGAGGTGCCGATGCCCGGGTTTTGTGGAAGCATAAGAATTTTGTCTTGGATGCGTTAAGGGTCAGGAGATTAGAGCGCATCCAATTAGCTACTACTGACATTCCTTTTTGCGCACTAGTAAAAACTTTGTCCCATGTCTCTTCGTGAAAAACTATGGCTGTGTCGTCAGCATAGCAAAATATATCTGCTTTATGAAGTTCCGCATGGGTTAAGTCATTAATATATAATAAAAATAATGTTGGGCCTAATATACTACCTTGCGGAACTCCATAATTTACAGTTTTCATATTGCTCATGTGGTTATCTATTTTGATACATTGAGACCGCCCAGTTAGGTAGCTCTTAAACCATGATAGCGATATTCCCCTAACTCCAAGCAATTCGAGCTTCCTTATCAGAATAGGCACCGAAACGGTGTCAAAAGCTTTCGCTAGGTCTATGAACACTCCTATACATGCATCATTTTCATCTAGGCGGTTCGATATTAAGTTGTTGGGCCATCTGGGCTAACAAGTATTCAAATGTGAGTAAGTATACCCTGTCCAATGGCCCAGTATCATGTCGTGTGAGAGCGTCTGATCTGGTTAAGTTTGTTAGTAAATAATTTATTACTACGCCACTTTTACGTTTATACGTCGCCGGCAATAAACCACAACGCGCCGCCGCCAATACTTACTTTGTGAATAAACTAAAAGAGGTAGAGTTGGTAAACAAGATTTGGCATTGCCTCGTATCTAAAGCCCGGTTTACATTGTCTTAGTGTTTAGTCGAGTGCTTTAGTTCAAGTTGAAAGGCAAGTTCAATTCAAGTAGAACTGTACTAAAATGTACTAAAGCAAGTAGCGTTTACACGTTTCAACTAAAGTACTATCCTAAAGCACTCGACTAAACACTAAGACAATGTAAACCGGGCTTAACCGATGTAAAGATAAAAGTGTACCCACCCCAGAAACGATCGAGTTGTCATTCTCGTAAACCCAGTCGGTGCATTCCTCCCAGTCGTTGAGGAATGATGATGGCGAGCACGTGGAGTTCAGGAGGTGGTAGGTCATGTTCAACTTCGGTCTCATGCACTTGGTATCCTCGCCGGTGGCGGCGGCGGCGGTGGAAGTAGGCCACCAGGCGGGCGTGTCCATTGATGATGTAAGAGTAAGCTCTTCACATTCCGGAATACGGCATCTTAAGGGCGCGTTCTACCAAAGCTTTAGGTATTTCACACGTCCAAGCGATTTGCGTTCGCGTTACGGGCGAGCCTTTTTGAAATGAACTTCGGTGACCTTTGGCGGCGGGCTAGAACGCCACAGTATAGAAAAATGAATAAGTCTAAAGTAAATTTAGTTTTAATTCCTTTTTTTTGGTAAGTATAAGTAGGTAGGTATATTATAGGTATTGAAATGAAAGTGGTCAGGTCTTGTAGCAGGCCTCTTTCACTCTATGTACTTGCACGCGATAAGTACCTACTAGACTGGAGGAAAATTCGCAATAACTGTTCTAGTTTTTAAGTTAGTTATTTGTCACTTCATACGCGATAGCTAAAACACGTATCGTTGGATTTGGCATGATCTCCTGATGATAGATTAGCCTGTTTTAATTTCAAAAAATGGTAAACTAAGTATCTATGACGTCACAAAGATGGCGGCTTTACCCTTTAGTTTCATGAGAATATCTCGAGTTTTATTTTACCTTTTTGAACATATGACTTACAATTTTAAAGGGATTAAAACGTTAACAATTTCTATATAAAAAAACATAAATATGTTTTTTATATTTCTCATATATTCTTTTTCTTCTATACTCACTGAGTTTGACATGCCAAACTTTAAGAAATTCAATTAGCTATTTAACAATGTATTAAAATTAGACCTTTAGTAATAAAAACATAATTTATAACGGTTTTTGTAAAATAGGTATCACGCCCAAACTTAACTCACAGGCATAAGTAAAACTTTATATTATTGAACTCAAATAAAATCAATACTGGTATATTTACAAACAAAATAGAAACTACGATTTACAAAAAAAATAGAACATATCGTTCGTGCACTCGCTTACATATAAAAATCTCATTTTAATTCCATTGCATGCATACTATATCACCCGAATTCCTTGCATGTATGTACTTTTTACCAAATAAAGTAAATACAAATAAGAGTTACCGTTTTTCTTCTTTTCGTGAGGGAATCCGAGTCAACAAACGACGTAGCTAACCCTGGTGTCAGAGTTTTTCAACCGCCTTCTACAATTTTTTCTACTATTCTGTTTTTTTAATTTATTTTTTATTAAGGATGGGTTTGCTCTTGACTCTAGTCTAGGTCTAAGGACAGAGACAGAGTCTAAGATGGAGCGAGCTCACCCAGAAGAAGCGTGTTCACTCTTACTTTGAAGAGATTAGGGTTGTATGCGTTTGGAAACACAGACGCAGGTAGTGAGTTCCACTCTTTAGCAGTGCGCATTATAAATGATGACTCGACTGACTGACTGGATGGATGACTTAGTCCGAATTGGTGGAATGGCAACCAGGTATGAATGGTATCCGGCGGTGCGTCTGGATGTCCGATGGTAGAATAGAGCTGGTGAAACACGGTCGTGAAGCTCTTGGGCACACTCTCCGAAGTACAATCTGTAAAAAACCGACAAGCAGGCAACCTTGCGGCGATGTGCCAGGCTATGTAGCTTGGTGTCCACCAGTTTTATGTCGCATATGAGACTCTTGGCCCTGCGTTCCACCGAGTCAAGAGCGGCAAGTTGGTATTTGGCTGAGCCATCCCAAAGGTGACTGCAATACTCCATGCAGGATCGGACTTGTGCTTTGTAAGTTGTGAGTTAAAAGCTGTCCAGGCGTAAAGTATCGCTTCACTCTATTCAGGATGCCCAGCTTCTTAGCCGCCGTTTGAACCTTGTACTCGATGGTCGCGCCGAAGTTTAGATTTGATGTCAACTCCATGCCTAGAATCTCAAGCCTGTCATGACAGGGACAGAGGTTTTGTAACGACCGCCGTCTAAGTAATCGTAGACAGCAACTGGGACCGACGACACGGTTTAATGTGTTCTCCGAATCACGGAACCATCTTTCTTACAAATAAACAGGTGGTTCAGCTTGCAATATTCTATGAAGACTAGAAACAATTTTACAACGTGATAATATCAACTTTGTGATAGCCCTACCAAGAATCGAACCCGGAACCTTTGCGCTGCAGGCATTTGCACTACCACTGAGCTACTTTGGCCGCCATGCGCCAGTTTGAAAAGTTATCTTTGCATACAATAGTAAGATGTAAAACCATTTTATTGCCTATTATTGGTTCCGATTTCTTTGTCCATTACCAACTGCTGCTTTATTGCTGGAATAAAAGTCTTCTTGACGCCGTCACTGGCGTTCCCACTCTTATATTTTGGAAGCTCAACATAGCATAATATTCACGGACCCTAAGCCTATTTAGATACCTATTTTACCGAAACAGTTATAACTTTTGTTTTTATTACTAAAAGCCTAATCTGTATGCATTGTTGAATAGCTAATTAAATTTCCTAGTGTTTGGCATATCCAACTGTGTAAGTACAGAACAAAAAAAAAACATATTAATAATTAAGTATATATGCGAGATATAAAAAAACATAGTTTACAAGTTATGAAAATTATGTCTAAACGTTTTAGACCATTTAAAATGATACGCCATATGTTCAAATCAGATAAATATAACTCAATTTTATTTGCATTAAACTAAATAGTAAAGCCGCCATCTTTGTGACGTCATGGATACCTAGTGTACCATTTGTTTAAATTTACAGACTTATCCGTCATCAGGAGATTATGACGAATCAAACGGTAAGTGTTTTAGCTATTACGTACGAAGTGACGACGACTTTTCTCAAAATCGGGTCCTTTGTCCAGACTATACCGGGCGGCCCCAAGAACTTTTCAGCAAAAGTCTTTTATAAAAGACCATGGATGACCGGAGGTTCGAATTTTGTTAAACTTCGTGTGTTTGGTCCTGGCTGGATGGCGTAATTTCAGTAGATGTTTTTAGGTATAAAAATACATACATACATACATATATCACGCCTTTATCCCTTGCGGGGTAGGCAGAGCGTTAACAACCGCAAAAAACGGACATTTACGCCACGTCTGACAAACATTTGTGGGTCATTCGGAAAATTGTGTATCGCCATAGTGACAGGTTGTCAGCCTATCGCCTAAAAATGCAATACACACCCTCGAGTCCCATCGTCGCCTCTTACGACTCCCACGGGAAAGAAATGGGGTGATGCTATTCTATGCCGGCATCACACAGCTATAAAAATATTTTACAATTATTATTATTTTGTAATAAGATGGAATGATAATCAATAACTTCGATATCTGGTGGAATTGAATACCAAATTTTAAAACACATTCCGTGTAAGTTGCAAATTTTTTTTCCCCGCGCTTAAAAATTTTGCAAATAAAAAAAAACTGTTGGGATTTCAATATTTCATTGCTACATATAATACAACACCTTCCACTGCTCTCACCAACCTGCCTACCAAGCGAGCGGTGAGCATGGCAAACACCCTCTTATACCAGGAGACCTATGTCCAGCTGTGGACAGTTGTGGTTGTTGATGTTGTTAATATCCAAATATTACAGGTAGCTTTTTTAAAAGTTAGAATATCTAGTAGCCGCCCTTAGTTTTTCTTTCCGTTGTTATACTGCATTAATTATACTGTGGCGCTAAAAGGGTGACAAATAAATCGAAAAATCAAATCACGTCGCACGTCGAGTAGAGCACCAGCACAGGTCCAGCCTCCGTAAGCGCCACCGCGCGACTGATGAAGCCCGCGGAGCCGCGCCCCTCGCCTTTTTGTAGGTATTTAGACATCATTATTCATAAAGTAGGTCTACAACATTCAACTCATCGATTTTTACTAGATAATTGATTTATCTAAAGGGTAATATAAAAATTATCTCAATAAGATTAATATTTTAAGCATAATATCGTAATGAAATTTTGAATAGAGGCAACTTTGGCATTTTTTTCTATCGAGCGAAGTTCATCTGATTGTGTAATTGAAATCGAATTTTACTTTGTTATATCCTCAACTGCAACATATATTTTATTCAATTTTTTTCGACTCTTTTCTACTGAGTGATATCGTTTTGAAAAACGGCATTTGAGGTATAAGGTGCTCTTAATAAATAAACCAAAATAACGAATTAATTACCGTTATCGAGTTGTTGTCAACTTAATTTGAATCTAGGTCGCAAACACGCATACAATTGAAAGTTGTTTGATCTGAGTCTGTTTTAGTCAATATTCGTGTAAACTTTCGCAGTTTTAAAATCAGCATATTCGCAATATTCGCTTATTAATAAAAGGTTGTAATTTTTTATTAATGTTTCCTTGATAGTTAAATTTCCGAAAGGAAATTTGAGATCATGGAAGTAAACTAAGTTGTTTGATGTATCATCAACAGAATATTTTATTAGAGTAACAGTTTTGTTTTGTGTCATAGTTGACAAACATAAATATAAAAATATATAGTGGCCAGGGTGTCTCAGTATTTACAAAAAGTATTTACAACACCTCCCCGTAATGGGGCACCCTGTACCTGTATAAAACTAAGATAAGACATATCAAAGATCACTATAAACAAACACACGATAACACAACACAAAATTAAAACTATACACAAACAAAAAAAATTACATCAACCTGTATATACACTTCACCAAAAAAAACTTCAACCTGTATATACACCTAAACCTAGAGAACTATTTACATACCTAACCATGATCTGAATCCTAGCCTAAACCTAATGAACATGAAAATTTACAATGTTTGAGTTTTGGTAGAGGCTTGGTGAGGATGTCTGCGATCATGTTGTGTGTTGGTATGTATGTGATTATGTAGTCCTGTTCTGAGAGTAGGCGTATGAAGTGATGTCTAATGTCGATGTGTTTTGTGCGTGCATGGAATGTGTTGTTGCGAGTGAGTTTGATTGTGCTTTGGTTGTCTGTATGAATGGTGAGTGGCTGTATGACGTTGTAGACTTCTTTGATAAGTGTGCGGAGATAGATGGCCTCTTTGCAGGCTTCGCCTAGGGCCATGTATTCGGCCTCTGTGGTACTCAGTGCAGGGGTGCGCTGTTTCTTAGATTCCCAAGAGATGGCAGCACTGCACATCTTGAAAACGTACCCCGTGTATGAGCGTCTGTCTACTACGTTGCTGGCGTAGTCGGCGTCAGCATAGCCGGTTGGATAACCGTCACCATTTTTAAAGTTTAGTTTTAGGTCCTTAGTTGCTTTAAGATACCTTAAAACTCGTTTGGCAGCTTTCCAATGCACCTCCCCGTAATGTCCATTGAACTGGCTCAGATAAGATACTGCATAGGATATATCTGGTCTTGTGCCTATTGCAATGTACATTAGAGAACCAATAAGCTGTTGGTATGGCAAATCGAGTTTCTCATCATCCTTATCAGGGATTGTGAGCTTCATACCTGGTTCCATGGGCGTTGAGACAGGGATGGCATCAGTCATACCAAACTTCTCTATCACTTTCTCGATATATTTGGTTTGATCGAGAGATATGTTGCCGGGTTTCTGGACAACACGCATTCCAAGACAGTCTTTGACAGGACCAAGGTCTTTGACCACGAATAGTTTCTTTAAGCCGAGCTTAAGGTCGTCCTTCATGCTGTCGTTACTACAGAGAATAAAGAAATCGTCGACGAATACAGCTACTACAAGTAGGTCGTTTCCGTCGCGTCTGTAGTACAGGCAATGCTCGTTAGAAGCTTGCTGCAGGTCAAGTTTTTTCATGGCTTCACAGACTTTCAAGTTCCATTGTCGTGGAGCTTGTTTAAGGCCATATAGAGCCTTTTTGAGTAGGCATACTTTGCCCTTTGGGTCAGTGGAGAAGCCGTCTGGCTGTTCCATATAAATTTCCTCATCGAGGTCCCCATTTAGAAATGCAGTTTCCACGTCTAGGTGGTCAACTTGAAGTCCACGTTGAGCCGCAAAAGCCAATAATAGTCGCACTGAAGACAGTCTAGCGACTGGTGCAAAAGTTTCACTGTAGTCAATCCCTGCTACTTGGGTGAAGCCTTTTGCTACTAGTCTGGCTTTGTATTTCGTTATTTGGCCACTAGTGTCCTTTTTTAGTTTAAATACCCATTTGCATTTAATCGTTTTTCTGCCGGAGGGTCTATCGACGAGAACCCAGGTTCCATTTTTTATTAGGGAATCGTATTCAGCATGCATAGCTTCTAACCACTTTTCCTTCTCTTCATGATCCGTTACTTCTTTAAAAGATTCGGGTTCCAGGTCTGAGGTGAGATATCCGAAGCGTTCAGGAGGATTCCTTACACGGACAGGGTATCTGCGTTCAGGTTCAGTAGGAACTTCAGGAAGAACGGGTTCATCTGGTTCAGAAGTAGCTGACAGATACTCTGGTGATGCCGGTTCAGCAGTCGCAGATGTATCTATTTGTGGTAGAGGCTGTGGCTGGGGTTCAGTGTTTTGAGGGGGTATTTCAGAGTTAGGACGTGGGACTGGAACATCTGAGATGAGAGGTGATGGAAGACTTGGCTGTTGTGTCGTAGGCGGTTGTGTTTCCTGTTGGTCTACTCTTGTATTAACAATTAAATCGTAAGTGAGACTGTTGTTAGGGGTGGTGGGTTGCTGTGGTTCAGTAACTCCAAGTTTGTCTTCAATAAAGACTACATCCCGTGACAATATGATCGCTCGTGGGTTGCGAGGATCTATAAGGCGATAGCCTTTAGTCTCAGTTGAGTATCCAACAAAAATGCAAGACTGGGTTTTCGAGTCCAGTTTGCTGCGTTTTTCTTTTGGAATAAAAGAATGCGCTTCACAGCCGAAAACACGTAGATGAGACACATCAAGTCGTTTCCCGTACCAAAGTTCGTCAGGTATTTTATTTTTTAAAGCTTGGGTGGGCGAAAGATTTTTTAGGTGAATTGCTGTATTTACTGCCTCACCCCAGTAAGCTTTTGGGAGCTTTGCGTCGTGCAACATTGCTCTGGCCTTTTCTACAATCGTCCGATTAACCCGTTCAGCGACGCCGTTTTGCTGAGGGTTGTAGGCTACAGAGGTCTGATGGATAATTCCATTCTCCCTTAAAAATGTAGACATCGGCCCGTTTACAAATTCACGACCGTTGTCGGAACGAAACTTTTTAATTTTTTCGTTTGTTTGGTTTTCTACAAGTTGTTTGAATTCGACAAACTTTGAAAACACTTCACTTTTTGACTTTAGCAAGTAGCCAAAAGTTTTGCGCGTAAAGTCATCTGTGAAAGTAAGTAAGTAGAGCGCGCCACCCCATGAATGTGTACTCATTGGTCCACAAAGGTCGGAATGAATGAGCTCACACTTTTTGAAAGACTTACTTTTCGACTTTTTGAATGGACTTTTTGCTAATTTTCCTTGAAGGCAAGGAATGCAGGTTTCATCTAAACCCGAACTATCTATTTGACAGTTTATGCCATTCGTTCTCTTTTTCAGAGTAGACATCGCTTTGACGTTGAGATGTCCGAGGCGTCTATGCCACAGAACAGCTGTTTCATTTCTGACATTTGTCAGCTGTGCTTGTTGTTGTGGCTCAGAAATATCTAATTTATACATGCCCTTATAATTTTGCCCTGTTGCTACTACTGTTCCCGAAATTTTGAGCCCTTTTTCGAGATAGATTTGAGCACCTTTACTAGTAAAAACTGTAGCATAGCCCTTCCCTGCCATAGAACTAACAGATAATAAATTAGCCGAAAGTTGTGGTACTAATAGGGCGTTAGAAATTTTGTCAATATTGCCGCTATTTACACAAATTGTACCTGTTCCTTCGCTTAAAATCTGCTGGTTGTTGGCTACGGTTACTGTGTCTGACTGGGGAGAAAAATTGCTGAATGATTGTATGTTATTGCACATATGAGATGTTGCGCCAGAATCTATGAACCAATGGGATGGGTTTTTGGAAGAATGAAAAGATGAATAAAGTGTAACATGTGTACTGAAATTAGCCTTATTCTTCTTTTTGCGGTTCCGGCACTCCGAGACGACGTGTCCATGTCGCTTGCAGAATGTGCACACATGCTTTGGGCGCGGGGGCACAGGCGTAGTCTTGGACGCAGGCGTAGGCTTCGATGTATACAGAGCACTGTCTTTCGTCGAGGTCGATGGCCGCTGGTCCTCCTTCAGTAACAATGTAGCTACGGAGTCCGAAGAGATTTTAGTTCCCGATCCTTCCAATGCCATTACCATAGGGTTATATTTTTCAGTCAAACCAGTTAACATTATAACTCCTACAAACTCATCATTGACGGGAGCCTTTATTTCCGCTAGTTGCTGCTGCGTGCTGCGGATTCCGTTAACATATTCGTCCATGCTAGTACAGTTCTCCAGTCTTGTATTGAAGAGTTTACGAAGTAGGTGCAGGCGCCGTAGAAGGCCGCTGTCAGCATAAGCTGCTTGTAGCTTTTCCCAGGTTTCCTTGGCGGTGGTGCAGCTCCTTATCACAGGGTACACCGATGTTGCTACTGATAAGCATATTTTTGCCTTTGTTTTTGCATCAAGCCGCTTGAATTGCATGTCTCCAAGTTGCTGCATCATAAGTGCGGGACTTTCTATAAAATCCCACATGTCACTCACGACGAGTACGTTCTTCATCGAGAAACTCCAGCTGGTGAAGTTTCTGGCACCCTCCAGTTTCTCAATCGTGGGCACCCCAATCTGTTGTGCCATCGGGAGAGGCTGCTGTCCACTAGGTGTAGCTGTAGGTTGCGCTGGTGCCGGCAGTTGTCCTGCCGATGAAGGGTTTTGGGTGTCACCCTCCATAGCACTCGTACCAAATTATATATTCTTACACAACTTAGTTTAGAGGGGCTCTGGGCCCATAACCTGTTAAATTTCCGAAAGGAAATTTGAGATCATGGAAGTAAACTAAGTTGTTTGATGTATCATCAACAGAATATTTTATTAGAGTAACAGTTTTGTTTTGTGTCATAGTTGACAAACATAAATATAAAAATATATAGTGGCCAGGGTGTCTCAGTATTTACAAAAAGTATTTACAACACTTATGTTATTACGATACGACCCATAAAAACTTTGAAAGTGTTTAGAAAAGGGAACTACCTATTTCGATAAAATTTCTAGTAGGATAGTAAAACACATAGTTCTCGTGAAATAGTAAACATTTATTCCTATTCTTTAAAAAAGGTATTTTATAGGCAAAAGTGAATCATCCTAGACCTCATCGTCACTTTCCATCAGATGCGATTGTAGTCAAGCGTTAGCCTATAGCTACCACAAAAAAAAAGGTAATGCACCCTCAGCAATGAAATTGACGCGAATGAAGTAAAGTTGCACCTCGATGCTCGCGCCACGCATCGTATGATCCTACGACCCATTGCTGAGGTCTGATTGGTAAATTTCAAAAGCGCCAATTTGGCTCCGTCTATTTGAATATTTTTTCATTCAAATTGACAATTGATGTATTAAATTGGTAGCGAACAATATCATTTTAATAACTTAATGAAATAAAATGTAACCACTGTATTGGTGACAAAATAGCAAATTTAAGGGAATCGCAGTCTGGGAACGAAAATTGATTTGTTTGGTGACAGATCTACCATTTTGAGTTCTAACCTAATATATAAGTAACAAAACTATTATGATGAGAACAAAGTATAAATTCAATCAATGCACTACAATTTCTTTGGTAATCCATCTTTTATTTTACACATTACATAACATTAATTTGGTGATGCATACCTGGGAACACATTTGTTTATCTGAGAACGAAAATATTTCGTGACGATAGATCTCATTATTTGGTGATACTACTAGATGACAAATATAAATGTTGGTGACAGAAAATATACCTACTGCTTTTACCTGTGGGAATTAAGCTCCTTGGGGGAGGCATAATTTATCCAGTAAAGCAGTAAGTAGACTGTTTTCGTTGAAACGATGGTGATGATAACTCCTAATTTTCTTGAAACTTTTTGAAATTTTTCTAGGGACAATAATATGATTTATTGGTGATCATTTTAAATTAATTTTCTTCAATACTTCTTAGGACAAACCTGTTAAAATACATTCAAAAATATAAATTTGGTACTAGACCTTATATCTCCATGATTTTAGGTAATTTTTCGTGGAACTGATTTTATATTGTTTGATGACTAGATTTTGGTGACAAATCTATTATTTTGGGGGCAAACTCTATTATTAAGGAAACAGAAAACTACTTAAATTGGTGACAGCTTAAACCATACCCTTTAGAAAACACGAAAGTTCATGACAAACGTTGGTTCAGAGTTCAGACCGTAAAGACACAGTGGCATTATACTTGTTTATGTTGGACTTCTATATATAAATGTTATTATGCAAATCAAGTAAATAAACTAGTCCTGTTTGATATTGTAGAAAAGCTTCTAAGACAAAGACTGATTTTAAATACCGCATTAATAGGAAAAACTGGAGTAGAGTGGCTTCTGTTGCATGGTGTGTCAGGGACCAATAATTTTGCAGGCATGTTCAGGCAGGAATTTTAATGACTTTCCATAATATTTTCGGCCTTCCGTACAATATACATGATCTGACTGTTTTTCCTAAAACTTAGGGTAAGATAAATTTTTGAAACACCTTCTTTGAGGCATTTTTCTGTGATCGTCGATAGATAATGTAAAAACACCAAAGTAAAGCCTCATCACATCACAATTCATAGCAGCAGTAGCTGAGCAAACTGTATTGTTAGGAAAGTTCATTAAAAAATCTTGGTAGATCCTCCAAAGTTTACGTTCTCTCTCCAAAACTTTTAGAAATAAGATAAGAACTTATAGAGGTATATTAAAATAGATTTAATTAGCACAAACTTACCTGTAATTGGTGTCTTCAGCTACAAACACATAATTTACTACACTCATTGATACGACGTAAAGTGGTAAACATATCCAAAAATATTGTTTAATCTGATATTTTCCGAAACGATCAAACTTCTCAAATATATCTATTTTATTTTTCTCAGTAGTCATTTTTACAGACGTAATGTTTTGTAATTTGATAGAAAAATAAGTTTTATTTACGACATGCGGTTTCACTGTAAAGAAACACACGGATACTTAAAAACAATATTAGGCGTAAGTTTTAGCGTGCAAGCTCTAACGTGTAGAGTATCAAATCAGTCCGTAATTTCAGCTGCTTTCAAGAACAATGTACAGGACTGAATGGGATGTTGTAATGGGCCGACGCTTATATATAAATAAAGCGCGTGTATGTGTTTTCTAAACTTTACAACCGCTCTGCTGCCATACCTACTCTTGTCATTATCTTTAAATTACGAGAATGAAATGTCAATGTGCCCGTTGATGAAAATGTACTTATCTAGGATTTCAGTCTATACATTTGCTTCTATGTTTTTTTTGAGATCTGTATCTGAAAAGGATATTTGCCTTATCTAGACCTGTCCCATACCTTTTTCATTTTATATTTTGCAAATCTGCGGCTGGGTACCATACTTTCATTACGCTTGAACTACTTGAAAACATGAATAGATATCAAGATATGAAACTTTATTTGAATATAACCATGACATAATGCTGCAACTGTAAATTTATTTCCCGTCACAAATCAATAGTCAGTATACTGCATAGTCGCAACGGTAGATGTCTAACCACCTAATGTTACATATCATTTAGGTGGTTAGACATAATTATTAACGACTATAATAATAATAATGTTTATTTTGCCAGAATAAAAGTTACAATACATAATTCATTATGCTAAAATTACAATCGGACTTCACACTAGGAAGAACCTGTGACGTGATAGTCCAGTCAACCGTTACATTATGAAGTGCGCAATTAGCATAGTAAAAATAAAATCACAAGAGTCACTTAGAGTGACAAAATTTTAATTTTTTTTGACTATACAGATATTTAATGTGACTCTTTATTTTTTTCTCAGGACACATTCTAACTAAAGTAAACTAATAAAACAAATTGATTACCTAATAGATTCAATTTGACAATTCTTTTAAAAATCTGTTCTGGGACAAATCCGATTAAATTACCCATAATTTTTGAAAGTGTTAGGTACTTAACAGTTAGTTGCCTATCATTTTGTCTGATCTAATAAATTGATAAAACCAAAAAATTTCAACATTATTCAACGACTTATTAATCTCTAAAATGTAACTTACACTATATTAACTAATACCTAGACGGTGGTATTTCCCTTATCATATCATTATTTATACTTAGTGCTTTAATTATTAATATTTATTCATTTAATATAGAACCTACGTATTTATTGTATGTACATAAGGTTTCAATTTATATTATGGATATGTGTATGTGTATGTATATTAAAAAGATAAAAATAATACCGTTGTCCTTAATATGACACATAAAATACAATAACAATTAATTCTGAACTTTACTCAAGAATTACATGTGTGCACTATAAAATGTACTGCTTGTCGAACATAGGTTACAGTTGCCCGAAATTACTTCTAACATAAGTACCTAAGCATAATGTGTGCGATTTGTATGTTGATTAATTCCTAAATCATAGTAAGGGTTTAGATCTTTTTAAATATTTTTGTAAAATAAGACCTTACCGCGTTTGAAGATTGTTTTTTTTTTCGTATAATATTGTTAGTTATGCAATTAAAAAATATAGGTGATTTAGGCCGTACGCTCGCTTACGCGGTTTCACGCGCGGGCCAGCCCGCGCGTGAGGCCGCGCGCGGTCTCGCGGGATCCGCGCGGCGGTCTGACATCGCCGCCATTATTACCCGTCCAAATTTAGGAGGCGCATAGTGCCTAGGTAGTTGTAATATGGAAAGTGTCGTCGTGTTCGTACGGGTTATATCATGTCGCGGGTTGCTGAAGCCGCGGCGCGGGTGACCGCAGGCCGCGTCACGGGGCGCCAATCTTGTGTTTTGTCAAATCTGGCCCGCGCGGGCCGTCCCGCGCGTGAAACCGCGTGAGCGAGCGTACGGCCTTACTTACCTAAATTTTAGTAATACTTTGAGGAAAATTCGTTATTGATTCATTGAAACTCATACTAAAAGTTCCTTGGAACTATCTATCCTTTTTAATGGACGATCTGATTGGTCAAAACCATCCAATTGTCATCCTATCAAGACATAACGGAGACGCCTTTCAAACACAGGATTTCGGGCCCTGAATGATTTGAGCCCTACCTACAGTAAAAAAAAACAGAGTCGCCACCGATGTCATATACACAAATTAACTATATGTAGACTAGCTAGTCATATAAATTTGTCATTTTTGTAGTCATAATATGTACATCAGAAATATATAATATTTTATTCAAAAAACAATGTGGTATACTAATTATTTTTATTAACGTTTTGGGGTGCATTAATATATGATCTTATAAGGATAATTCTAAGTACAATACAATGTAGTTTATTACACAAATAGAACAAACTGTTACAAAAAAATTAACAACGAAAATTGTACAATTGGCGGTCTTATTGCTCAAGTAGTAAAAATCTTCCAGGCAGCCATGTACCTACTAAGGTATGAGCAATAGGTATATAGTTTTCTATCAAAGATACCTCAAAAGTCGATTTTTACCCGCTTCTCGCTGTATCCCTATGATCTTTGAAACATCGCAACGGATTTCGATACTTATGATTTTTAAAAATAGATTGAATAATTCAAGGGGAAGGCTTAAATACATATTTTAATAGCGAAGCAAAACTTTGTTCTGTCAGGAAAACGGACAGCAGCGGGTAAAATGCTGCTGGGTGGGCGGCTAGTATAGGGTAAACAGTATACCTAATATTTTCTATACTAAACCTTAATTTATATTCAGATAGACTAAAATGACATTTGGTGGGTTGCCACGTTATTGTATTTAAAAATAAAAAATAAATAGTGTTGAACCCAAATGATCATGATTCGAATAGTTTTTTAAGTTCTCTATCCATTTTTTTAAATCTGGTGGAAAAGGTAAATGTAAAAATAAAACAAATAAAATATTTTTTCATTACGCTCTAAAACCAGATTTTTTTTTAAATAGCTATACATATAACCTTGAAAAATTTATAGACAACATCACATATTCCGATCTTATTTGTACTAAATAAAGATACCACTATGTATTATGGTTTTTACAGAAATAAGTAAAGTAAGTGAATTGAATATAAAGACAAAAAGGTCACGTTGATAGTCTCCATAGTAAAATATCCGAACTCATGTACCTACTTCCGTTATCTTCTTTTGATCTTTTGTTACTATAGGCCGACCGCTTAAAAGTAACAAAATATCCATTCAAAGAAACACGGGGCACAGCATGCGCCATTCGTACAAAGCGGGGCGGGGTAAATGCCAGAGACGGGAACAAGTGTCGCTTCTTAGCGGTTAGTTTTCATGAAGTTTATTTGAACGCAAATGAGAACATAAGTAGTAAAGTATTCAACCTTACATTTTAAATTACAATACTATTCATTGTTGATTTCTTTAAACAAAACGAAAAGTTGCGTATAAACGTAAAGTAACGTATATATACTCTTTTACGTGACCGAGAGTCAAGTATTTATTATGCATATTTATTTACAAATATAACTCCATCGAGAAATCATCTCACAACAGTTCAATGAATAAAATGAATGAGTCAAACCACAACACTAGACTTACGCTGGCAACATTTTAAAAAAATAAGCCTGTTCTTAGCTGTCAGTTTAGTCTATCTGATTATAAATTAAGGTATAAATGGAGTAGGAGGCTGTTTCTTTTTTTAATGTTATTAGAATACTATAGTTAGCTTATTTATATGCATTTCGTTGCTGGCGAATCTGTTTTTATTTTCTATGTACTTTTAGCCAAAGTCCTTTCTATGCAACAACGGAACCGTTTTTTATATGATTTAGAGATGTTATTTTAAGTTAGTTTGCGTACTGACTAAAAAAATACCTAGTAGGTTGATTTCTTTTAATGAAGTTAGGCATTATTGTCTTTCGGTTTTAAAAGATATACCTATGTATGGTTATTTACCGTATTACGTGTTAGTCCAACGTGAAGGCGATTTATTTTATTTAGCTCATTAAAGAGGGTGGATGAGATAAAAATAAAAGATGTAAATTGTTCATAAAAGTTATTTATTCTCATCACGCACTAACAGCCTGTCAAACATCTAACTAATTGCAACATCTCCCATAAAAATACTTGTGATCATTTACTTCTATCAATAAGCTGAGTATGTATGAAAATATAACGCCTGCAGGTGCACCATACGATATACTTGCTTTACTTACACATTGCATATTATACGGGGTGTAAGGCACAGCCCTCTGAATATTGATAGGGTGCATGCAGACCATGAAACTGAACAACTTTTCCATATAAACATATGTTAGGAAACGATAAAAAAATTCGATCACCGATACAAAATTACGATCAGCTGACTGCATTTACTATGAGAAGTCAAATAATTGACGTTTCCTGAAATATTTTGTGGAAAGTTGTTCAGTCTCATTATCTCAATGCACCCTATCTATCAGTATTCGGAGGGCTGTCCCTTACACCCTGGTTATGTACATAATATGTGTCAAGAACTATTTCAATGGGCGTTTTTCAAACAAGCTAACCCGTAAGATGGCGTTGTATGCCGCCACATACCAAGTCAGACCAACTGCCAATTTTACGGCTCATCTGACAAAATAGATGGCAACGACCAACGACGTACAGCGCTTCTTTGTGAAAACACCTGAAGGCAGCGATCGTATGTATTACTATTACTAGCTATTTTACAGAAAACTTAGCTGTTTATAGGAAGATTGATTTACCTGGGATATATTTACATATCATCGAGGCAAGGCGGGAGGCGGGAGGCGGGAGGCGAGAGGCGGGGGAACATAGAGAAATTCCTCAATGCACTTTCCGTTTACCAAATTAAAGGCTTCTTTATAGAGAGATATGTTGTATCATTTATAAGCAGTATTTTCTAGGTTTACACTTTTTTACACAAATAACAAT
The DNA here is from genome assembly GCA_027580185.1 of Tuta absoluta. Lineage (NCBI taxonomy): Eukaryota > Metazoa > Arthropoda > Insecta > Lepidoptera > Gelechiidae > Tuta > Tuta absoluta. The sequence goes on from JAQAHW010000062.1 coordinate 48,160, forward strand.
CGAACCGTGGCAACGTCGGCAAACAAACAATATATACACATTAAACAAAAATTTGCACAACAATCAAATCAAATAATATCCTAAGTTTATGTTTTGTCCTTTATAATACATTGCAAAAAAGGAAAAGTATATATAGTTCAAAACAGCAAACAGTTGGCAATAAAAATAAAGAGAGTATGCGGCGGAGTGAGCGGGGGAGTGAGAGGGGTGGGGGACAACAAGCTTCGTTCATGTTATTGTAGCAAGTACTCCCTGTTCAAGAACACTGAAATGTCTGAAGTTGCAAAATGTTTAGTTGCAAAATTACAAAGAAACAAAATGACAAGAGCCTCACAATTTAGGACATCAGCTACTTTGGTATTTTGCGTTATTTGTCAATTTGTAATAAATGATGTAATTTTGCAACGTAAGTATTTTGCACCTTTTCACAAAAACCACGGAATTGAAAACAAAACAGATATTGTGCGATTTGTTTCCACTTAATCTTCAAACGTCCTGTAGTAAAATACTTTCTTATTTTATATTTATCACTATTTTGTGCAATGTCATACCGGAGGCACATTCATTTCTCGTCACTCGTCACAAATAATATAATAAACCTAAAGTTACATGTTTCATTCAAACACACGATTTTAAAGGTTCTCAATAATTTCAGCATACAGACATCCAACCTACGACCACTCTTTACAATTTAATAAGCTAAATAATATCTATATAATCTTCAATATTATAGCATATATATCTCCCGCGATGACAGTGCGACGCTTTATATAAACTTGAACATAACTGGTTTATTTCGCTCGAGCGCGTATTCTCAACTAAATGAGTAGATACTTGTAACCGCGACTATAAACAATGGTTACAAACCGCTTGTTACAGAACTGTATCTTAAACTATATTTTAAGGACAAATGTTGAAGCATTAATGAGCCAATGTGACAGATTATTTGAAAGCTTAATTTTGTTACAATTTGCTATTGATATAAATCAGAAATGTAATTTTGTTAGTCATAATATTAGTCAATATAACAATAATAAATAATCATCTGTACAATCTCCGTCTCGCGCGCGACAACTCAGCATTCAAATCTGTAGCATCGAGTGCGGATAAATGAGTAGTCCAGGATCCCACGGCGGCTCGTGTTCAGCTTACATACGCCATTTTAATTGAGTTGTAATTGCATGCGTGTGCGCACCCGAACTTCTCAACATAGATACTTAATATGGTAAGCACACCATTGAATATATGGGCGCGTTAGAGGGCTCCTGGTGCCATGTGGACAACTGAGGCAGTGGTATGTATGTTCGGTGCTCGGTGCTCAGTGGTGGTGCCGGTGGAGGCAGGTGCGCAGCTCGTGGAGCGGCACTGAGGCAGTGGTACGTATGTTCGGTGCTCGGTGCTCAGTGGTGGTGCCGGTGGAGGCAGGTGCGCAGCTCGTGGAGCGGCACTGAGGCAGTGGTACGTATGTTCGGTGCTCGGTGCTCGGTGCTCAGTGGCGGTGCCGGTGGAGGCAGGTGCGCAGCTCGTGGAGCGGCACTGAGGCAGTGGTACGTATGTTCGGTGCTCGGTGCTCAGTGGCGGTGCCGGTGGAGGCAGGTGCGCAGCTCGTGGAGCGGCATCACCTGCTCGTCGCCGATGGCCGGCTGCTGCTCCGCCTTCGACTGCTCGCGGAGGTCTGCAACAACACACGCTCACTATACACGACAATGCCATCAAACACGCATGCTTGCAGATTAGAACCATTTTGTGACTTTTGGACCAGAGATAACCTCAAACTTTAATCTTGAACATCTCAGGAACTGCTGATCTCCGCGCGGGGTGTGGTACCGGGAGGGTTCCCAAAAAACCCTTAAATCAGGACGCGAATTATAAAAAGCAACGCATTATAATGCCAGTGCTGCAGCAGGCGCGTGTAGTGCTCGGCTCGCTCGTGCTGCTCGTGCTACTCACCGTGCCAGTGCTGCAGCAGGCGCGTGTAGTGCTCGGCTCGCTCGTGCTGCTCGTGCTACTCACCATGCCAGTGCTGCAGCAGGCGCGTGTAGTGCTCGGCTCGCTCGTGCTACTCACCGTGCCAGTGCTGCAGCAGGCGCGTGTAGTGCTCGGCTCGCTCGTGCTACTCACCGTGCCAGTGCTGCAGCAGGCGCGTGTAGTGCTCGGCTCGCTCGTGCTACTCACCGTGCCAGTGCTGCAGCAGGCGCGTGTAGTGCTCGGCTCGCTCGTGCTGCTCGTGCTACTCACCATGCCAGTGCTGCAGCAGGCGCGTGTAGTGCTCGGCTCGCTCGTGCTGCTCGTGCTACTCACTATGCCAGTGCTGCAGCAGGCGCGTGTAGTGCTCGGCTCGCTCGTGCTGCTCGTGCTACTCACCGTGCCAGTGCTGCAGCAGGCGCGTGTAGTGCTCGGCTCGCTCGTGCTGCTCGTGCTACTCACCATGCCAGTGCTGCAGCAGGCGCGTGTAGTGCTCGGCTCGCTCGTGCTACTCACCGTGCCAGTGCTGCAGCAGGCGCGTGTAGTGCTCGGCTCGCTCGTGCTACTCACCGTGCCAGTGCTGCAGCAGGCGCGTGTAGTGCTCGGCTCGCTCGTGCTGCTCGTGCTACTCACCGTGCCAGTGCTGCAGCAGGCGCGTGTAGTGCTCGGCTCGCTCGTGCTACTCACCGTGCCAGTGCTGCAGCAGGCGCGTGTAGTGCTCGGCTCGCTCGTGCTACTCACCGTGCCAGTGCTGCAGCAGGCGCGTGTAGTGCTCGGCTCGCTCGTGCTACTCACCGTGCCAGTGCTGCAGCAGGCGCGTGTAGTGCTCGGCTCGCTCGTGCTGCTCGTGCTACTCACCATGCCAGTGCTGCAGCAGGCGCGTGTAGTGCTCGGCTCGCTCGTGCTACTCACCGTGCCAGTGCTGCAGCAGGCGCGTGTAGTGCTCGGCTCGCTCGTGCTGCTCGTGCTACTCACCGTGCCAGTGCTGCAGCAGGCGCGTGTAGTGCTCGGCTCGCTCGTGCTACTCACCGTGCCAGTGCTGCAGCAGGCGCGTGTAGTGCTCGGCTCGCTCGTGCTACTCACCGTGCCAGTGCTGCAGCAGGCGCGTGTAGTGCTCGGCTCGCTCGTGCTGCTCGTGCTACTCACCATGCCAGTGCTGCAGCAGGCGCGTGTAGTGCTCGGCTCGCTCGTGCTGCTCGTGCTACTCACTATGCCAGTGCTGCAGCAGGCGCGTGTAGTGCTCGGCTCGCTCGTGCTGCTCGTGCTACTCACCGTGCCAGTGCTGCAGCAGGCGCGTGTAGTGCTCGGCTCGCTCGTGCTGCTCGTGCTACTCACCATGCCAGTGCTGCAGCAGGCGCGTGTAGTGCTCGGCTCGCTCGTGCTACTCACCGTGCCAGTGCTGCAGCAGGCGCGTGTAGTGCTCGGCTCGCTCGTGCTACTCACCGTGCCAGTGCTGCAGCAGGCGCGTGTAGTGCTCGGCTCGCTCGTGCTGCTCGTGCTACTCACCATGCCAGTGCTGCAGCAGGCGCGTGTAGTGCTCGGCTCGCTCGTGCTACTCACCGTGCCAGTGCTGCAGCAGGCGCGTGTAGTGCTCGGCTCGCTCGTGCTACTCACCGTGCCAGTGCTGCAGCAGGCGCGTGTAGTGCTCGGCTCGCTCGTGCTACTCACCGTGCCAGTGCTGCAGCAGGCGCGTGTAGTGCTCGGCTCGCTCGTGCTACTCACCGTGCCAGTGCTGCAGCAGGCGCGTGTAGTGCTCGGCTCGCTCGTGCTACTCACCGTGCCAGTGCTGCAGCAGGCGCGTGTAGTGCTCGGCTCGCTCGTGCTACTCACCGTGCCAGTGCTGCAGCAGGCGCGTGTAGTGCTCGGCTCGCTCGTGCTACTCACCGTGCCAGTGCTGCAGCAGGCGCGTGTAGTGCTCGGCTCGCTCGTGCTACTCACCGTGCCAGTGCTGCAGCAGGCGCGTGTAGTGCTCGGCTCGCTCGTGCTGCTCGTGCTACTCACCATGCCAGTGCTGCAGCAGGCGCGTGTAGTGCTCGGCTCGCTCGTGCTGCTCGTGCTACTCACCATGCCAGTGCTGCAGCAGGCGCGTGTAGTGCTCGGCTCGCTCGTGCTGCTCGTGCTACTCACCGTGCCAGTGCTGCAGCAGGCGCGTGTAGTGCTCGGCTCGCTCGTGCTGCTCGTGCTACTCACCATGCCAGTGCTGCAGCAGGCGCGTGTAGTGCTCGGCTCGCTCGTGCTGCTCGTGCTACTCACCATGCCAGTGCTGCAGCAGGCGCGTGTAGTGCTCGGCTCGCTCGTGCTACTCACCGTGCCAGTGCTGCAGCAGGCGCGTGTAGTGCTCGGCTCGCTCGTGCTACTCACCGTGCCAGTGCTGCAGCAGGCGCGTGTAGTGCTCGGCTCGCTCGTGCTACTCACCGTGCCAGTGCTGCAGCAGGCGCGTGTAGTGCTCGGCTCGCTCGTGCTACTCACCGTGCCAGTGCTGCAGCAGGCGCGTGTAGTGCTCGGCTCGCTCGTGCTACTCACCGTGCCAGTGCTGCAGCAGGCGCGTGTAGTGCTCGGCTCGCTCGTGCTACTCACCGTGCCAGTGCTGCAGCAGGCGCGTGTAGTGCTCGGCTCGCTCGTGCTACTCACCGTGCCAGTGCTGCAGCAGGCGCGTGTAGTGCTCGGCTCGCTCGTGCTACTCACCGTGCCAGTGCTGCAGCAGGCGCGTGTAGTGCTCGGCTCGCTCGTGCTACTCACCGTGCCAGTGCTGCAGCAGGCGCGTGTAGTGCTCGGCTCGCTCGTGCTACTCACCGTGCCAGTGCTGCAGCAGGCGCGTGTAGTGCTCGGCTCGCTCGTGCTACTCACCGTGCCAGTGCTGCAGCAGGCGCGTGTAGTGCTCGTCTCGCTCGTGCTACTCACCGTGCCAGTGCTGCAGCAGGCGCGTGTAGTGCTCGGCTCGCTCGTGCTACTCACCGTGCCAGTGCTGCAGCAGGCGCGTGTAGTGCTCGGCTCGCTCGTGCTACTCACCGTGCCAGTGCTGCAGCAGGCGCGTGTAGTGCTCGGCTCGCTCGTGCTACTCACCGTGCCAGTGCTGCAGCAAACGCGTGTAGTGCTCGGCTCGCTCGTGCTACTCACCGTGCCAGTGCTGCAGCAGGCGCGTGTAGTGCTCGGCTCGCTCGTGCTACTCACCGTGCCAGTGCTGCAGCAGGCGCGTGTAGTGCTCGGCTCGCTCGTGCTACTCACCGTGCCAGTGCTGCAGCAGGCGCGTGTAGTGCTCGGCTCGCTCGTGCTACTCACCGTGCCAGTGCTGCAGCAGGCGCGTGTAGTGCTCGGCTCGCTCGTGCTACTCACCGTGCCAGTGCTGCAGCAGGCGCGTGTAGTGCTCGGCTCGCTCGTGCTACTCACCGTGCCAGTGCTGCAGCAGGCGCGTGTAGTGCTCGGCTCGCTCGTGTTGCTTCAGCTGAGTGAACACGTGCACGAGCCCGCGGTAGTCGTACTCCAGACCGGAATACCGCTCGCCGAATAGTTTCAGACCTGAGCAGAAAGACACAAACATTACTAGTTGGCCATTGGCTACTTGATTGTCAGGTCAAATTAGCTCCTTTTTAAAATGACCAAATACCAAATACGTTATTTTGCATAAGGATATTGAAATATGATGTCATATTTCACTATGTTCGATGGCGTCAAAACACTAACTTTAAAATTATTTTCCGGGTTAAAAGTTTCTGTAGTATAGGACAATATTTTCCTTTAGGCATTAAAAGTCTACTTTACCAACTACTACTTTACATGTTTTATAATGACATGCATACAACTTTTGTATTTTAATTAATGACAAAGTCAAATTTTAAAACACCTCCAGTGTTAGGTACACAATTTTTGAAAACTTGCAAAATTTTCAAGCGCGGGCTGGATTTGCAAGCCGCGCCACGCGTTACTGACAATAAGATACACTTGCATAAATTCACGGGCAAGGTACGAGCTGCGGTAGCCCAGACTAGTAATGGCGTAAGTCACACTGTTTTTATTAGATACTAGCAGCCCGCCCAGCGGTTTCACCCGCTGCTAACAATTTCCCCCCGGGAATAAGACAGTTTCATATAGCCTATGTTCATCAGGGATATTGTCGGATTCTAAAAATGTTGACATCAATTTGAAACAAATATCGTTTTGAGATGGTGTAAAGTTACATGCCGTGTGATTAACCTGGCCAGCCCCATGGCAGTGCCTTTATTTTTATTTTTTTTATCCCGCCCGAGCCGGTTTTCTATTAGGTCATAACAAAATTGTAATAAATATAGAAAATTGGGTGATACAAATTTATTTTTTTAGAACGACGGTTCATGGCGTCAATAAGAGATAAAACTATCCTACATTGAATAAAGAATTTCAATTTCAATTAACGTTTAAAGAATTTTTTAAATCGGTCCAGTAGTTTCGGAGCCTATTCAATTCAAAGAAACAATAAAAAAAACCTGTTTCTAATATTAGTGTAGATTATATTATTATTATTTTAGTGTGATGCCGGCTTAGAATAGCATCACCCGATTTCTTTCCCGTGGGAGTCGTAGGAGGCGACTAAGGGACTTGAGGGTGTGTATTGCAATTTTAGGCGATGGGCTGACAACCTGTCACTATGGCGATACACAATTTTCCGAATGACCCTCAAACATATGTCAGACGTGGCTTAAATGTCCGTTTTTGCGGCCGATTACGCTCTGCCTACCCCGTAAGGGATAATAGGCGTGATATGTGTTTGTATGTATTATTTTAGTGTAGATTTTATTATGCATTATTTAATGTTTTTTTGTCGTCTTTTTTTATACCGAGTAAGGGACAGCCCTTCGAATACTGATAGGGTGCATGAAACATAAAACTGGACAACTTTCCCCTTGAAACATATGTCAGGAAACGCCAAAAAAAATTACCTTCCACACAAAATCACAATCAGCTGACTGCGTTCAGTATGGGAAGTCAGTTTTTTTACGTTTCCTGAAATATGTTCCTAGGGGAAAGTTGTTCAGTTTCATGGTCTGCATGTACCCTTTCAGTATTCGGAGGGCTATCCCTGACACCCTTTAATACAGTACGAATAATGTGGCGTAGTTTGTACATTTTTAAATGAAAATGTAGTTATTGTGGCATACCTGTAATAGTTAGACATATGGTATCGCGGACATTATTATAGATATTGATGTCTTCTATAAAACTGTAGTACATCACTTTGCTCTATTGTCAATAATTTCCACAGCGTACGCGATATAAGATATTTTTTTGGTAAATTTTTCCCACGTTGGGTTACATTATCGAAATTTTCACACGGATCCCTATTTTTTTCTCGTATAAAATATAGCCTATGTTCATCACGAATAATGTAGGATTCTAATGGTAAAAGAATTTTTAAAATCGGGCCAGTAGTTTCGGAGCCTATTCGATGCAAACAAACAAACAAACAAACAAACAAACAATCAAATCTTTCCTCTTTATAATATTAGTGTAGACAAGTATGATATAATGGTGGAATACTGACTAATAGCAATAGATCGCAGATAGAGCTGCTCGGCGGCAGTATGCTGGTTCATGTGGTAGTTGTAGAGTGATGCTAGATGTCCGATGCTGAGCCCCACTTCATAGTCCTCCGGCCCCAGAAGCTCCTCTTTGATTTTGATCGCCTTCAGGTGCATCGACTCTGCGTCCTGGGCAACAAAAAAAATTCACATAAACAAACTCGCGATGCGATTACAAAATCTAATTGAATAAAGATGAAAATGTTAACTGCAGCGCCCCCTAGTAAGAAAATGCACCGTTCAAATGCAAACCCATAATTGAAAACCGAGTTAAAATCATACCAGTGGTTTTGAAAATAAGTGGTAACATTAGGTTGCTCAAACATATGTACATATCACGCCATCGAGCAAATTTCCGCAAAAAACGGTCATTTTCGCAACGTCTGACAAACATTTGAGGGTCATATAAAAAATTGTGTGGCACCATAGTGACAGGATGTAAGGCCATCGCCTAAAATTTCAATACACATGTAACCCCCATGTCCATTAGACGACATCCACGGGTGATGCTATTCATAGCCGGCATCACATACCTAGTTGTTTGGAAGATTTGAAAGAGAGTGAATGTGGTCTGAGAATGAATGGTTTACTCGTCAAATGTCTTCTCTATGCTGACGACCAAGTTATCCTCGCGTCGTCGGCTGAAGGGTTGCAGGAGATGGTAAATATTATGAATGAGGCTTTGAAAAAGAAAGGAATGAAAGTGAATGTAAGTAAGACGAAAGCAATGGTTTTTGAGAAAGAGGAAAATATGACGGAGTGTAAAATTATGATAGAAGAAGAGAGGGTGGAACAAGTGAAAGAGTTTGTGTATTTGGGCTCCGTGTTCACATCAGATGGAAAGTGTGAAAGTGACATCGAAAGAAGGGTGAATGCCGGCAACATGGTGAATGGAGCGTTGCACGCTTTTATGAACAGCCAGAAAGTCTCTGATAAGGCTCGTCTGGCTGTGCATAGAGGGGTGTTAGTTCCGACACTTATGTATGGGAGTGAAAGTTGGGTATGGCAGAAAAAACATGAAAGTAGAATAAATGCAGTACAAATGAGAGCGTTAAGAAGTATGATTGACGTAAAATTGAGTGACAGGATAAGGAATAGCGTGATAAGGGAACGTTGTGGTATAAAAGAAGATATAGTGACTGGTGTAGAAAAGGGTATGCTTAGATGGTTTGGTCATGTAGAGAGGATGAATGAAAGAAGATTAACGAAACAGGTGTATATGGCAAGTGTGGATGGGAACGTCGGAAGGGGAAGACCTCGACGAACGTACCTCGATCAAATCGGGGACGTGCTAAAGAAAGGTCAGGTCAAGAGTACCCTAAACCGACGAGCATGCATGAAGAGATTGATGAATGTGGAGGAGGCGAAAGAAGTATGCCAGGATCGTAGTAAGTGGAAGGAAGTAGTCTCTGCCTACCCCTCCGGGAAAGAGGCGTGATTTATGTATGTATGTATGTATGTATCACATACCTTATACAGGCTAAAAGTAAGTATAAATCAAAAAGCAATAAAATACAATATCAACTGGAAACATCAATTATCATTACACTTATCTCTGAAAGCTCTACGCATTTACAAACAAGACATTACAGTAAGTAGTGGTAGCGACGTCTAGGAGCAACTTGACGCAAGCTCACGGATTTCTACGTTCACAGCAATTGCAAACAGCAAGAAATTTCTCCGAAAATCTTGAAGATGGCGCCACAATACAAGACTGCCACTACTATGGCCAAATCAGGCTCCACTCAATACTATTACTTTTTATTTTAAAAATATATGTTTTTGGATTTCAACATGAGCCTTTCAACATGAACTGGACATGGGAACCTCCCTCGATTGGGAGTATTTGCCATACTCACCACGATTGGAAGGCGGATTGAAGAGCGTTCAAAGTGTTGCATACAAAGGGTACGCTGCTGCCCATTCCCTGGATTCATCTCTTTGTTGCGATAAAACTCGTTTAAATAACCATAATATTATTTTGCTTATTTTGAAAAACATTGATTGTGAAGTATATTTTTGGACACTTTAAGTATATCGTCATGAGTAGTAAGTACCTGGAACTTGTGCATGCTCTGGTAGAGGCGGCCGAGGTTCCCGTAGTGCTTGGCGGTTTGCACGTTCTTCTCCCCGAACGCCATCATGCTGAGCGCCAGCGCCGCGCGGTGCAGCGACTCCGACTCCGACAGCAGAGACGGCTCTGATGTACGACAATTAATCACTTTATTTATGTGAACACTATGTTTTATGGGGAGACAATAGGTCAATGTAAAATGGCATGGTGACGTTTTCTGCAGGTTTAACATTCATTAGAATTGCAATACTTGAAATAGTGACCGAAAGTGAGGCAGTTATGCAATGGAATATATAAACTACTTTAATTTTTGACACGTACTGCTAGAAGAATAAGCACAGTGAATAAAAAGAGTCGTTATGGCCAAATCTCTTAGCAATTTTGTATAAACCACGCAAAATAAGCAACTGACCGGTCATATCCTGCCCGGCGGGCGTGTCGAGCGCGATCTCCTCCAGGATGAGCGCCTTCACGCGCTTGGCCGACGCCAGCAGCAAGTGGTCCGGGGGGACTAGTTTCTGGAACAATCACACACGCAAACGTTAGTTAAATAGAACGCAATAAGCGAAACACCTAAGAAGAATCAAAGAACCTGAAAAACAATTCCAAAGAATGACTCAGTCATTCTTCTTTTCATAGTGTCACTGGTCAGATAGTAAATTAAATTTTGTTTTGCCAGTATTTTGCTAAAGCTAGTCCTTCATAAGTTTAAATTGGGTCTTCTTTGATACGTTTGGCAATAGAGGGCAAGAGATCAGATGTTCCAATGACAGGGGTACAGAGCTACAGCCACAGTTGATCACGTTTTTATCTGTGAGGACAAAACGGCCAAAGATGTGGACAAAACGCTTTCTTATTTATAATATGTCTGCTAAATGATACATATTCTAGAAACTAGATAACTATATAATACTACTTTAACAGCCAGAACAATCCAATGCTGGACATGGGTCTTCCGTATCAGAGGATTTGCCACACTCACCACGCTTGGTAGTCGCATTGGCGAGCGTATTGCAAAGTTTTGTGTTCACAGAGAACGCTGCTGCCCATTCCTTGTATTCATCCCTTAGTCGATTTTAACGACACGGGTAGATATGCGGTGATGGTATTTTGAGCCGGCACCTTACAGCAACTGAAACTGAATAAGTAATGAAAAGTTGTGTACCTCGATGATCCTGATGGCGCGCTCGGCGTGGTCGCGCGCCTTGTAGAAGCGGCCGCTGCTGTACTCGAGCACGTAGAGCGCGTACGCGAGGTCCTCCTGCGCCGTCGCCACGTGCAGGCTGCTGCGCCCGAACACGCGCCGCAGCGTGCACAGCGCCTCCTGCACACACACCGACAGTACTAACTACCAGTACACGCGTCGCGCGTCCTACTCTACTACGCCACGTGCAGGCTGCTGCGCCCGAACACGCGCCGCAGCGTGCACAGCGCCTCCTGCACACACACCGACAGTACTAACTACCAGTACACGCGTCGCGCGTCCTACTCTACTACGCCACGTGCAGGCTGCTGCGCCCGAACACGCGCCGCAGCGTGCACAGCGCCTCCTGCACACACACCGACAGTACTAACTACCAGTACACGCGTCGCGCGTCCTACTCTACTACGCCACGTGCAGGCTGCTGCGCCCGAACACGCGCCGCAGCGTGCACAGCGCCTCCTGCACACACACCGACAGTACTAACTACCAGTACACGCGTCGCGCGTCCTACTCTACTACGCCACGTGCAGGCTGCTGCGCCCGAACACGCGCCGCAGCGTGCACAGCGCCTCCTGCACACACACCGACAGTACTAACTACCAGTACACGCGTCGCGCGTCCTACTCTACTACGCCACGTGCAGGCTGCTGCGCCCGAACACGCGCCGCAGCGTGCACAGCGCCTCCTGCACACACACCGACAGTACTAACTACCAGTACACGCGTCGCGCGTCCTACTCTACTACGCCACGTGCAGGCTGCTGCGCCCGAACACGCGCCGCAGCGTGCACAGCGCCTCCTGCACACACACCGACAGTACTAACTACCAGTACACGCGTCGCGCGTCCTACTCTACTACGCCACGTGCAGGCTGCTGCGCCCGAACACGCGCCGCAGCGTGCACAGCGCCTCCTGCACACACACCGACAGTACTAACTACCAGTACACGCGTCGCGCGTCCTACTCTACTACGCCACGTGCAGGCTGCTGCGCCCGAACACGCGCCGCAGCGTGCACAGCGCCTCCTGCACACACACCGACAGTACTAACTACCAGTACACGCGTCGCGCGTCCTACTCTACTACGCCACGTGCAGGCTGCTGCGCCCGAACACGCGCCGCAGCGTGCACAGCGCCTCCTGCACACACACATCTTTACTACTACCAGTACACGCGCGTCCTACTCTACTACGCCACGTGCAGGCTGCTGCGCCCGAACACGCGCCGCAGCGTGCACAGCGCCTCCTGCACACACACCGACAGTACTAACTACCAGTACACGCGTCGCGCGTCCTACTCTACTACGCCACGTGCAGGCTGCTGCGCCCGAACACGCGCCGCAGCGTGCACAGCGCCTCCTGCACACACACATCTTTACTACTACCAGTACACGCGCGTCCTACTCTACTACGCCACGTGCAGGCTGCTGCGCCCGAACACGCGCCGCAGCGTGCACAGCGCCTCCTGCACACACACATCTTTACTACTACCAGTACACGCGCGTCCTACTCTACTACGCCACGTGCAGGCTGCTGCGCCCGAACACGCGCCGCAGCGTGCACAGCGCCTCCTGCACACACACATCTTTACTACTACCAGTACACGCGCGTCCTACTCTACTACGCCACGTGCAGGCTGCTGCGCCCGAACACGCGCCGCAGCGTGCACAGCGCCTCCTGCACACACACATCTTTACTACTACCAGTACACGCGCGTCCTACTCTACTACGCCACGTGCAGGCTGCTGCGCCCGAACACGCGCCGCAGCGTGCACAGCGCCTCCTGCACACACACATCTTTACTACTACCAGTACACGCGCGTCCTACTCTACTACGCCACGTGCAGGCTGCTGCGCCCGAACACGCGCCGCAGCGTGCACAGCGCCTCCTGCACACACACATCTTTACTACTACCAGTACACGCGCGTCCTACTCTACTACGCCACGTGCAGGCTGCTGCGCCCGAACACGCGCCGCAGCGTGCACAGCGCCTCCTGCACACACACCGACAGTACTAACTACCAGTACACGCGCGTCCTACTCTACTACTACTCAAACAGGGGCGTGCAGTCCATATAGGCACAAAAGCACTGCCTACTCTGATATTTTGATCCACACAAAATTAAAATATTTAATAAAATTAACATTAAAATTTTAAGAACGATACCCATTCGTAAAAAGGAACGTAATTTTCAAAACTTTCGCGCCCCTAGCGAACTCGAACATTACCATTGTCAATCGGCCAAAAGCGCCTCGACCGCTGACTGCTTTTATGAATGAAATGGAGTATTACTACGTGTTCAAACTACTAGCGCTAACAAGGCCAAGCAGACCTCCAAAGGTGCTGCTTATTAAAAAAAACGACTGCATACACAAGGCGAGTCCTTATACTGCATAACAGTGTTTTGCACAACAAAATCATGGCCGACACAGCTATGCTCGACCCAAGCCTGCACGACAGCAATGTGCAGTTTAGACGTGAACAAAGCGAGCGGACCTGATGGCATACCAGCGAGAGTGTTAAGACTATGTGCGCCTGAATTGTCTCCTGTGCTGACACGCTTGTTCCGCCTCTCTCTTAAAGAAAGAACGGTGCCGGGGGCCTGGAAGTATGCTAATGCCCCAGCTGATTTTTGTACTTGGATTTCATACTTTCTTAGTGACCGGTCTATCAGAGTAGTCGTGACGGCTGCTCCTCTGACCTTATGGCCATTGATGCCGGAGTTCCTTTAGGGGTCTGTTCTCTCTGCAACTCTTTTCCTGCTGCACATCAATGACCTCCTTCGGCATGGTATTGTTGGATACGCAGATGATAGTACCGTTTCAGAGAGATACTTGATGAAATACGTTCGTTAAGAAAGGCCATGGTAGAGCGAACAGATCTGACCTTAAGTCTTGTCTTCCAATGGGGCGACGACAATCTGGTCTCATTCAATGCCACCAAAACACAAGCGTGTCTTTTCACTGCAAAAAAGAGTCCTTTCGACTGGACACCTACTTTTCGGGGTACATCTGTCCCTGTCACTGACAGACTTGAGCTTCTAGGCATGGAGTTGACATCAAATCTAAACTTCGGCGCGACCATCGACTCAAACGGCGGCTAACAAGCTGGGCATCCTGAATAGAGTGAAGCGATACTTTACGCCTGGACAGCTTTTAACTCTTTACAAGTCCGATCCTGCGTGGAGTGTTGCAGTCACCTTTGGGATGGCTCAGCCAAATACCAACTTGCCGCTCTTGACTCGGTGGAACGTAGGGTCATAGGCGACAAAAAACTGGTGGACACCAAGCTACATAGCTCATTATGTCACAACTCTAATCGATCACTATGTCGTGCACAGTCATATCGTATAAAACGTTGCGCCGTGCAGTGACGTTTGGCCAAAAATCTATGGTTACCATACGCAAAAACCGCGCGTGGGTTGAGGTGCGGGAGGGGCGGTGCGTATAATCCGACCAATTTGTGATACCTTTGTTTTGAACTATTTGCATATTAATGAGATGCATTATTGCTATATAGTATTTTACTTTAGATTTTCATTACGACATTGCAAATTCCTCCATTGTTGTTTACCTGTGTTGTTTATTTTAGGTTATGTTTTTCGAATAAAGTTTTAAAGTTTAATAGTGAAAATGTAGTTCGGTTGGTGTTCTATCATACCTTCTTTAAAATGTGCGCGATAAACAACTGTAAGATTTGTGTTTTGTGTTTAAAATAGTTAAATTACTGTTTTCAATACCTTAGTTTTAAAATGGATATTTGTGTGATAAAATGCAGATCAACAATTTGGAAATGACGCAAGTAAAAGGTACCTACTTGAAAATTTAATTTTGTCAGATTGTTGTGCGCAAACATTGAAATTGTTCATCTTCGTGAATCGCACGCACCGGACCACCACCGGACAATACTGCGGTTCTTTACATCTTTGGTGACAGCCCCCGTACACATGACATCTTGTGACAGCCGCAATTTGAAGCGGCTACGTGTACCATGATACCTATCCAAATTTTGTATGGGATCTCGTAAACTATTTTCCCCTAAAAACCGGATACGACAAAACATTGAAAAAGTTGAGGTTCGTGTGAGAACCGCCTTTGTTTGTTCTGCCTACCCAGTCGTGAAACCCTGTGAAACACTGCTCAAACTACACTACCTACTTTTTTAAACAATACTTTCTTATGGTTTGATTGGGTCTATGCGCGGGATTATTAGTAAGTAAGTAAATCATGCAAGATTTACCTCTATGTTTCGAGCGGGTTGCAGCACTAGTGGTCGCGAGAGCAACTCAACTCAACAATCCCGCGCATGGACCCGAATATACCATAAACGATATTTTGCATGAAACACGGATTCAGTGACGGCACTTTACACTATTTAAAAAAGCAACAAAATATAAACTTTCTAAATGTTTCTCAGTTTAACAAATCACAACAAACTATTCTACTTTTAGACACTGATTTTAAACATTCAAGTCTTGTATTTTGTTAATTACCCATGACATGACACAATTCTATTATTGTGTATAGCAAACGTCGCTGCAACAAGTGCTCATTATTTTGGGCATTTTTTTATCAATGGAACAACCGAGACAAATACGTCCATAATGGAACAACTCAATAGAAAAGTTGGGATCAGGCGCCAAATGTTATCCAAATCCGTCAAGCTGTTTGCGCGTACAGAGATAACAAACATATTTACCTCATATACAGCGACGCTGTGGTTAATGGAGTCGATGTTCAACAGGTAGAAGCCGTAGTCGAGTAGCGCGGCGGCGTAGCGCGGGTGGTGCGCGCCGAACGCGAGCCGCGCGAGCGCCACGGCTTGCCGCACGAGCAGCCCCGCCTGCTGGAAGCGACGCTTCACCACGCACGCCTTGCCGCACGCGCGGAGCACCTCGATCGTGATCCTGGAATATTCACGAGCACAGTAAAAAAATATGCTTACTTTACTGGCAGCACAATACCAAAAATTTACAAAACTTGCAAGACTGGTGTGAATTAGCAACTCAAACTAAACGTTTTTAAAGTGAAAAATAAAAAATACCTTTGAGAAAACATTGTTTGAAATACTAGCTGTAAGGAACGGTGTACCGAGCACTTTGCAGCCTGATTGATTACACCATGAATTTTAATAAGCATTACTATGGAGCGTTTGTTGAGACGCCATTTTTTTTTTCTCGTTACCATATCAAGTAAGTCAGTTAATCGGGAATTTTGTATGGGGTTTGCATGGTTTTTCCTCGTTTACCAACATAGCATCCTTAGAATAAATTGTTCATCTTCATGGTCTGATCACACCTGCACAGTTGTCGGTACACCTCGTATTTTGAGCAGTTTTCCCTAGAATGTAAAGTGTCGTGCTCACTTGGCGGGCGTGTGCGGCGTGAGCAGGGCGAGCGCGCGCATGGCCCACGCGTGCGCGTGCGTGTAGTCGCAGCGCACGAACGCGAGCGCGCTGAACTCCTTGTAGAGCCGCGCCACGAGCGAGCGCGCGTCCCACACGCCGCAGCGCGTCACGCCCAGCTCCGGTGAATCTGCGTTGTCCTTTAGATCCTCATCGGAACAGCTGGAAAGAAACATTGCGACTGTTATTCAAGCAGATGTAGTTACCGTGTGATGTCAGCTTGGAATAGTATCAATCACCCCATTTCTTTCTCGTGGGTGTCGCAAAAAGCGACTAAGGGACTCAATGGTCACATATAGGCGACGGGCTGACAAACTGCCACTATAGCCATACAAAACTTTCTGAATGACCCTCGAAAGTTTGTCAGACGTGGGTTTAATGTTCGTTTTTTACTGCCATTTACGCTCTGCCTACCTCGCAAGGGATAAAACCGTGATATATGAATGTATATCATTAAGCAGAGCTATAGCACAACTGAACTGCCTTCGAAGTAACTAAGAAACTTAAGCCACTTGTAGACATACCTAGAATAATATGTGAATTTATTATAATTGATGTAAATGTATTAATATGTGGAAATACATGATTGTGTATTCTGTATTTGAAGATTCAGCATTGATCTCATGATCCGAATGTCTCTGCTTCGAGTTCTTGAGCATTGGTAATTTGGTAGTAAGTCGGTATTGGTCAATTAAATTTTTTATGTTTTTCAAGTTGACGTTGGACGTTGCAGGGTCTGCAATGCATATCATCTGATAGTCTGTAGGAAACACGGTGCTGTTTATTAATTATATGGCGGTCGTCACAAGCGAGTAGTACGCGAACCAGACACAAACCTACAAGAAAGAAGAGAAACTCTTTGTTTGTCGGATCCTACAACACAAGCGTTTTTAGTCTAAATATATACTAGTCCGAACCTGTCTGTCTGCACGTGTATGGAGTTCGTGTGTGCGACGGCGAGCGGTCCTGCGGGCAGGCCGGCGGGCAGTGTGGCGGGCAGGCCGGCGGGCAGGCCTGCGGGCAGGGTGGCGGTGACGTCGTCCGGGATGCCCAGCAGTTCCAGCGCGAGCGCGTACGTCTGCAGCGCCGCCGGGAAGCAGCAGTACGCCGACTGGGTGTTTAGTAATCTATACGTGGCAAAAACAAATACTATTCAATAAAACTGGAAATATTGTATAGAAACTCGGACAAGTGCGAGTCAAGCAATTAACAAGCGGGATTACGTACCATTACTTATAAATAAAAATGGCAAAGAAATCTGTCTTTAAAATCTTTTATCTACACTCGTCTCATAATGTTCGAATTATGAATTCCTAAACAGATGCATAATGACCTACTTTATGCATTCTGCCTATAAAAACTAGGGTTTACTATAAATTACAGAAGCGTAATGACTTAATGAGAAAACTCTTAATACGATAGAGTTGAGAAATGAAACGAAGTTTTTTTTTCCAATACTCAAATCGCTATCTTCCGCCGCACCTGACAGTTGTTGTTGTACGGTAATTTTTCGGATGTTGTTCAGTTGTTTTAATAGGTTTTTGTTCTGTTGTTGTTGAGATGTTGTTCAGATGTTGATTAGTTGTGGTTCAGATGTTATTCCGATGTTGTTCAGTGTTGTTCAGTTGTTGTTCAGTGTTGTTCAGTTGTTTAGTTATTTGCTGTTGAGACTCGACATCTAAACAACTGTTAGTAAAGAATCTTAAAAAATCCATATCAAGCCATATTACGTTCTCGTATATTACGTTCTCGTATTGAATTTGACCATGTATCGGGCCTTGCAATCGCCGGTGCGGACGTTTGGAAAAGTGTTCAACTGAGTAAATTTTTTAGAGTGTAGATAAAATAGTGTATGCAACTGCATATAATTAGGCATTAGAATGCTCGTGTGTCAATCTATTATCACACTCGGCTACGCCTCGTGTGATAAACAGACACTCGCATTCTAATGACCCCCATTATATGACAGTTGCATAAACTACTATTTTAAGGGATCATTATATTTTTTGTAACCGATAACAGTGCGTTAATACATGTTCTGTGATAATTTAAACTGTCTCACTATTACCGTTCATGAGCCACCAAACCATTAGGCATCGATAAAATCAAGCAAAAAATCACGTTCATTTTCATTTTATTACAAAGCATTTAACAAATAAGACATCTGTGAAAATTACAACTCTTTTTCACAGTTTATGACGTACATCCTGGTGACAGACGTACGGACGGACACACAGACAGGCAGCGAAGTTTCAGTAATAGGGCCCCGTTTTGACCCTTTCGGTACGGCATCCTAAAACGGGGCCAGGGTGTTTTACCTTACAACTCGGGGGTAACTCGACAATAAAACTGAACATCCAGTGTTGTACCGGTCATACAAGTTATCTTCATCGGTAGTTTTAAAAGTTGTTCAGTTTTATGGCTACAGTAGGGAGGTATAATATAAATAAAGATATAAGACAAATGTGAATGGTGACCTGTGACAGCACTCTAGCGTGAGCCTGCGGTAGTATGTGGAGTGCGGTTGTTGGAGGCAGAGGTCCCGGCAGCGCTGCAGCACGCGCTCCGCGTCCGCGTACGAACCAGCCTCGTTCAGGAAACCACCTGACAATCATAAACGATGCTGTACAATAGCTGGCCAAGACCAAGCTACATAGTCTGCCACAAAGTCGAAAGCTTTGTGTTTAAAAAGTTTCAATGGCTTATGTTTATTGTGCACCCCTCTCGTATTACGGCTACTCCCCTATCCTGTACCCTAAGGTTGTCTGGAAGAAATCGCTACCTAAGCGATAAGGCCGCCTTGTGTACACTTGTTTTAATTTATATCTTGTTTTTACTGTATTTCCTTTATACAATAAAGTATTTTGAATTGAATTTAATTGAAAGCTTGCCTGATTGTCAGTCTGTTAAAGTTGCACTTTCTCAAAATCTAAATAACTTTGTTTCGCGATCAACGTTCTACTATCGAACATCTAGACCATCATCAATTGTCATTTCACTAATTCGGACGGAAATTTAATATCTTTAGCTAGTAAGAATACGAGTATGTGTATGCTGAATATGCTTAAAAATGATTTTAAATAACTACTCTTGAAAATGCATATGTAAGTGAAACCGTTCGGGTTATCCCGCAATACAAGTGTTTTTTGCCTCAATAATTTATGTTGTGAGTTACCGAGCCGCAGTCCGAGGTTGATGAGTTTGTCTGGCGCGCGAGTGGTGTCGTCGCAGCGCGCGAGGTACCCGCTCGCCAGCTCGAACGACAGCTTAGACCCGTGCTCGATCACCGCCTGGAACACACAACATACGCTACATTACCTCAAACCTACCAACACAACATAACTAGTCCAGGTTCTTTGCAGCCAGAGGACGTTCGCTTTTTCATTTTGAGAGCGCAGGATCTCAATTATAAGGAGCTCTGTTACTCTATAGATAGCCTTCTGTTTGCTGACACCTTCATTAATTGGATAACTACCATATTCCGCAAATAGATGTATCCACTCTTCACTCTTTGGCAGATTAGTAATGACTGACGGTATATGCTCACCAGATGCACTTATTAGGTAGACCTTAGATAAGATAGCTTTTTCCTTGAATTGGATGTGTGTAATGTGTTTAGAAACTGTTGTTATTGCGAATATATGGACTTTCCCATATGCATAAAGTAAAACTTTCAAAGTTGCTTATCATCTTAATGTTATGTTAATTTGACAAGGAAATCGGTATGTAATATAGCTAGATGTGTATGTATGATATCGTCTTGTCGCGTGAGCAAAGATCTCAGTTTTTCACGTGTAGTTAGATGTTCGCAAACAGTAGGTGAGCACGAGCAATTCTCAATATTTGGTCACGTTTGCCATCAACTAAAACCTGGCTCCCGTGTATCGGCGCGGCTGAGGGTTTCTCCATCACGTGTTTCTCTACGTAATACGACGTGGCGCGTTTCGTTACTACTACGAGACGTGAATAATTTATACAGACGTTCTAATGACTTGTAAATATTAAACAATGTTGCTAATTTATTACATGTTACGTATAGTATAGATAGGGGAATAATTGTGTTTAATTAAATAAGTTTATGTCATTCACATGCAAAAAAAAATACAATAAAATAATTAATAATAACATTTAATAACATTGCATC
Source organism: Tuta absoluta (assembly GCA_027580185.1). Lineage (NCBI taxonomy): Eukaryota > Metazoa > Arthropoda > Insecta > Lepidoptera > Gelechiidae > Tuta > Tuta absoluta. The sequence goes on from JAQAHW010000062.1 coordinate 68,501, forward strand.
TATAAATGTTTAAAATATGAGTTAAATACTGATATCAAGAATTATTTCGTTCGATATCAGGTTTCTATCATTGCTAGATGTATCAAGAATAGTATCAGTCTTCTACTACACAGGTCTTCCGTGTAATTCCTCGTGTGAATTGATTTAGTGGACAAGAGCAATTGTCTGATTGAACCGACATTGGAGCTGTGAATGCTGTGATGTGTTCAAACGTCTCGGTATGTTTATAACACAAACACGCCCGATCGATGAGGCAAATTGATTGCTGAGGCTACTTTATGTAACAATGTTGCTAGTTTTCATTAGGGAATTGAAGGGTTTCTTTCCACAGTTTAATATAACGTGACTTTTGGAGACGAATTTTTGCCCGCAGTCTCTTCTGTGCGGCGACTCGCCAATGTTCATTGGGCAAAGTTGTTTAGTTCCACACCTGGTTCATCCTTTAAAATATTTATTGACTGGTTTGATGGCGTAACGGATAATGCCTGCTACACCGTGAGTCGTGGGTTCGATCCCCACAAGGCACAAGTCATTATCAGATATTTGTATTTCGTCTGGGTGTTTACTAGTATAATATGTATTATACAAAAAGCAGTAGGTATATAAGTATAAATATCAGCTATTTAGTTCCCATAATACAAGCTTTGCTTAGTTTGGGGCTAGATGGCGCTGTGTTAATTCATTTTAAGTATTAGACCGGGTCTATCGCGATAGTATTTAGGTAAATATTAGAAATTTACCTGTGTCCCGACGTTTCAACACAGTTACATGTATTGTGGTCGCGGGTTGAGGGAGTGAAAGTGATCGCGAGTGCTTAAAAAGTTATATTGCTGTGTGAATCCAGGATATCTAATTATTTCGTTTGTGTATAGCAATTTTAGGCGATGGGCTGACAACCTGTCACTATGGCGATACACAATTTTCCGAATGACCCTCAAACGTTTGTCAGACGTGGCGTAAATGTCCGTTTTTTGCGGCCGTTTACGCTCTGCCTTAAAGGCGTGTTTTATGTATGTATGTAGCTTACACTGTCGACTTGTCAGTGTGAGGCATACCTGGAAGCACTGCAGCAGTGTGAGCTGCGCGCCGCTCAGCCGCAGCACCCGCTCGAACATGTCCAGCTCGGCCAGCTCCGCGCCCAGGATGCACAGACGCTTCTCCTGCAGCATCTGACGACAAACAAACATACACTGTCACAATATGATACTGTACTGTAGTGACGCATCACTCCCTATTCGCACTACATACAGATAAATGAAGATATCTTACGATACGTAGGAACATTGCCGTTTAGATCCGTCATTTTAAGTCTAGTCTATTCAGAGTACGTCGGTCCGGTATTGTGTATATTTTTATGTTAGTTTCAATCTAAAGGGCGGAGCACACATACGCCGGCTCTAGGCGGTGTGCACCGCCCATTATGCGTGTTCCTGCCAGGGACCAGACTGGTAAGCCTATCAGGGGTTATTGATTGGGTTTTACGTATGGGTTTGCTTGCCCTATTCGTATCTCGCCAAAACCCATTCAAAATGCTTTTTAAAGCGCTATTTTAAAGGGTTACAAACCCCTTCAAACCACTTTCCATATTGATAGGGTTACCCTATCGATTTTTAAATAAATTTGATCCCTACGGTGTCATTTATACGGACTATTACTGCCCGCGCCGCGAGGCGGGGTGAGCCGGTCGGTCAAAGCCTTTGACGTTGCCGCGAAGCCGACAGTCGACCGACGCCACCTACCTACAGCACGGTGCGTGTGCGGTGCGTGCGACGAAAGAATGTTATTGTAGTAACTTCTTCGCTGAAATGGGAAGCGTCTAGTTGCGTTTAATAGTATTCCTGAGTTTTTTGTTAGGTATTTGTTATCTTTTTGTGGTAGCTGATAGTAATAAAATAAGCATAATGCCACCATAAAAACGAGATTGCATAGCTACATGCCCTAATTATCCTACAAGAAAAAATCCGGTCAAGTGCGAGTCAGACTCGCGCACGAAGGGTTCCGTACTATTATACCATTACCAAACAATTATCGATATAACGAGCAAAAAACATGAATTATCTATTAGTATTTGTTGTTATAGCGGCAACAGAAATACATGATCTGTGAAAATTTCGACTGTCTAGGTATAACGGTTCAGGGGATACAGCCTCGTAACTGTAGGACGGACGGACGGACAGACAGACGGACAGCCGAGCCTCAGTAATACGGTTTCCGTTATTACCCTTTGGGTACGGAACCCTAAAAATGGACCAATTAAGTGCCCTCGTGCCCAAAAACATAACCTAAACGTACCATTAAAGACCGCAGAAGAGGTCGAGGATGCTACAAGGACACTAGTTGATGTGATTCAGGAAGCATGCTGGCGAAGCACTCCACAAGAGAAAATTAACGTACACAAAAATTTACCTGTCCCTCTAGAAATCAAACGCAAAATTACTGAAAAACGTAGACTCCGTCGAGTTTGGCAAACCAGCCGCATAGCAGCTGACAGTACAGCTTTGAATAGGGCTATTGTTGAACTCAAAAAACTAACACAAAACTCTAGCGATGGAACCTTGCAAGCTAAACAACAAACTCTGACTGCCACAAAAGCAACAAATTATTCTGTAAAGAAAATCTCAAAAGCAGACAGCCAGTAACTCCAACAAAAGTATCATTCATGCTGGGTTAGAGGCGCGCAAGTTTGCATTATCGCTAGATCTTCTGACCCAGCTGATGAATGTAGCAACGCGTATACCGGATATCGACGGCCATACACCCAATTGCTTGGACTTGCTGCTGACAACTGATACGAACAGTCATTCAGTTTCGGTCTCAGCCCCGCTTGGGAACGTCCGACCGACCACTGTCTGGTGAAATCCGTATCGACCTGCTCTCCTCTGGATGACAGCCCCAGGGGCACTAGGCGAGTTTGGAGATACGAGTCAGCAGATTGGGAAGAGATGCGGCACTTCTTTGCATCTTACCCGTGGCGGCAAGTGTGCTTCTCTTCGCGTCACCCCTCGGGGCGAAGCTATCGAGAAACACGGCGAAGCACTTGCCGTTTCACTCGATATCTCGAAGGCCTTTGACAGGGTCTGGCATGCAAGTCTGCTCCGCAAGCTTTCTGCTTATGGCATCCCAGCAGATTTTTGTACTTGGATTTCAGACTTCCTAATTGAACGGTCCATCAGAGTAGTCGTTGACGGCTGCTCCTCTGACCTTTTGGCCATTGATGCCGGAGTTCCTCCGGGGTCTGTTCTCTGTGCAACTCTTTTCCTGCTGCACATCAATGACCTCCTTTAGCATGGTATTATTGGATACGCAGATGATAGTACCGTTTCAATGAAATACTTGACAGGTGCAAAAACCAGTGGGGATGAAATACGTTCGTTAAGAAAGGCCATGGTATAGCAAACAAATCTGACCTTAAGCCTTGTCTCCCAATGGGGCGACGACAATCTAGTCTCATTCAACGCCACCAAAACACAGGCGTGTCTTTTCACTGCAAAAACGAGTCCTTTCGACTGGACACCTACTTTTCGGGGTACATCTGTCCCTGTCATGGAGTGGACATCAAATCTAAACTTCGGCGCAACCATCGAGTACAATGCTCAAACGGCGGCTAAGAAGCTGGGCGTCCTGAGTGAAGCGATACTTTAGCCTGGACAGCTTTTAACTAACTCTTTACAAAGCAAAAGTCCGATCCTGCATGGAGTATTGCAGTCACCTTTGGAATGGCTCAGCCAAATACCAACTTGCTGCTCTTGACTCGGTGGAACGAAGGGGCACGAGGCTCATAGGCGACAAAAAACTGGTGGACACCAAGCTACATAGCCTGGCACATCGCCGCAAGTTGCCTGCTTGTCGGTTTTTTACAGATTGTACTTCGGAGAGTCTGCTCAAGAGCTTCACGACCTTGTTCCCGCTCCCGTCTACCATCGGACATCCAGACGCACCGCCGGATACCATCCATACCTGGTTGCCATTCCACCAATTCGGACTAAGCGCTTCCAGTCATCATTTATAATGCGCACTGCTAAAGAGTGGAACTCACTACCTGCGTCTGTGTTTCTAAACGCATACAACCCTAATCTCTTCAAATTAAGAGTGAATAGGCTTAATCTGGGTGAGCTCGCTCCATCTTAGACTCTGTCTCTGTCCTATGACCTAGACTAGAGTCAAGAGCAAAGCCAGTAAAGTAACAGAACTACAAGAATATCTTGAAGTTAACACCGCTGTTGAAGAGATCAAACTGCACTCCTTGAGGTACAAAGAAAGGCTCCAAAATCATCCTAACACACTGGCTGTTCAGCTAACGAAACACGTTTTTTTAAACACTTTTTTTGTATGGCAGCCCCCATAAATATTTATTTAATTAATTTTTAAATATTTGTTGTTATAACAGCAATAGAAATTCAACATCTGTAAAAATTTCAACTGACTGACTTTCGCGGTTCATAAGATAGAGCCTCTATACAAAAAATCTAGTTTTTCCCGTACAAAAAATATAGTTTGTATGGGAGCCCCCTTAAATATTTACTTTATTCTCATTTTTAGTATTTGTTGTTATAGCGGCAACAGAAATACATCATTTGTGAAAATTTCAACTGTCTAGGTATAACGGTTCAGGAGATACAGCCTCGTAACTGTAGGACGGACAGACGGACAGACAGACGGACATCCGAGCCTTAGTAATTGGGTTTCCGTTATTACCCTTTGGGTACGGAACCCTAAAAATAAAATGTATATCTACTACTCCGACGATCATGCACATATACGTATGATTAGGTACTTATCCATTTTTAATGGTATGATGAGGGAACAAAGTCACTTCAAATCAAGAGAAACGCGCCAAGCGGCTTGCTTGCTTGACAGAGACGGAAGAGATTACCGATTGTGGCGCGCCGCAGCGGCAAATAGGTAGCGCGGCGGGGATCAGTCACCGCGCTGAACCTACTTGCAGAGCGTACGAGCGCAACCCTTATAAAGCGCTACCCAAAGGGGTTTTTGATAGGGTTCCCCTTTCGATAAACTTAAAGCAAATGAAACGGTTATCATTAGGATTGGGTTATCATTAAGATTGGGAGTGTTCAAGCAAAGGGTGGGAGACTTAAGCGCTTAATCGAAAAAGCGCTTATCGGGTCCCTGGTTCCTGCACTGTTTAAATTCAAAAACATCGTATTGTAAGTCATATTAAAGGCTACCTACTTAGTGCTATCAGCTCACAATCCGGGTTATATTACAACCCTGAACTGCATTGTGCATTGGCCTTATTATGAATACTGCACACACACACACACACACACACACACACACTCAAAAGGAATAATGAGTAGCGAATTGCGGTAGGTCAAGCAGAGTATTGTTTTAATAAATAGTTGGACCAATGGCCACTGGGTATGTGCGACGTTTATTATGATGATATGACTGTTTTTTGAAATAATCCAAACTTGACCCATTTAAAGAGTTGAGCGGTAGGTATTACGAGGTCCCAGGTTCAAGCCCTAGGAATGAAACATTTCATTACTTGGTTTTCATTCTTAAAAATGATAATGTAAAATTGGAATAAAATACGAAATTGACAGTTTTTCAATCTTAATCTTACAAGATCACCGTATGAAGTACCTAGTTTTAACGATTTTACTACCGATTAGTATCTTCTAGGTGGCTATAACCTGCAAGTAACATGGCTATAAAAGAGTAGTAAAATTAACTGCCCCACGCCACGCCCCTCCGTGCTAGGGTCCGGGCCACGGAGGATTCATGCAAAGTGATATTAAATAGTGCGATTCCACACAAACAAATATACTCTTTTGATGTCAGCGATTGCCGTGTGATGCCGGCTTAGAATAGCATCACCCCATTTCTTACCCATGGGTGTCGTAAGAGGCGACTAAGGGACTCGAGGGTGTGTATTGCAATTTTAGGCGACGGGCTGACAACCTGTCACTATAGTGATACACAGTTATCTGATTGACCCTCAAACTTTTGTCAGACGTGGTGTTAATATCCGTTTTACGGCCGTTAACGCTCTGCCTACCCCGTAAGGGATATAGGCGTGATTTATGTATGTATGTATGTATGTCAGCGCTGAGACTGCGGGACCTCTTGTGGCGCGAACTCTAGGCTAGTTTAGCGCCGCGTGTCATCATCATCACAATTACCAGTCAATTAGCCAAGCTATTACTTGCCGGTTATTAGCACGAGAACGCAACAAACACAAAAGCGACAGTACCTACACACAGTAATAAATCTAGGACTGCCTGTTTGTACACATTTACGAGTACTTTAGAACTACACAAGTTTTATGACGAATGACTACCTAACCAGACCATTTCCATCAAGACATTGGCCTCAATTAGAGATATTTTTTAACCTACCTTAAATGAGTGCTATCACTTTCCGTCAAATAGGCTTAGATAAGTATAGGAGATATTTTAGTCGTGTCGTGTCTTATAATTTGATGCTAAATACGTGTTATCTGTCAAAATAAGGCGACGATCAAAACAATCGTGACTAAATTGGCTAGAAAAGGCGAAGAAACCATTGACGTTTCTAAACATGACAGGACTTAGATATCTCCTATTCTTTTCTAAAACTATTTGACGGAAGGCATTTGACAGCACTCAATTAAGGTAAGTTAAGAGAATGTATATCCCGAATTGTGGCCAGTGTCTTCTACCACAAAGAAACACAACAAGCATGTATCAAGATGTACTGTTTATATTGAGCATACTTTGTCACGTGAAGGACTCACGGCTTCACCCGTGAACCCGTCACGTGTCACGTCAGACGCGACTCGCTATTATTATGGAGTGTCTTGGCTGGATTCACAGTGACAGCTCTAAGCACCTACATTGATAAGTATACTGCTCGAGACAGAAACCTCAACTTAATTAATTAAAAGCAGAGCTACCGTCTGCGATAAAAAATTATACTTAGATCACTTCTTAACATCGTTGAGTTGAGAAACTAATTAATTACCACTGACTGATAATGCTAGATACCACAACATTGTGTTGATTTTAAATAACACTTATTAGTTTGTCGCAGTATAGACCTACTTGATTGGTGGAGTCGGATTGTGGCAGTATAAACCTACTTGATTGGTGGAGTCGGATTGTGGCAGTATAGATCTACTTGATTGGTGGAGTCGGTTGAACACTGTGTCGACCAATCGACGATCGTGAGCGCTGATGATGCGATGCGCCATGACGACAACAACAAATGGTAACTGTCACACTTATTTTTGGTACATATGAAAAAAAAAGTGAAATTACTTTATTCAATGTAGGATAGTATTATCACTTATTGACGTTCATGATTCGTCATTGTAAATTAAAAAAAAATGTATTGTCCTAATAGAAAACCGGCTCGGGCGGGATAAAAACAAAATAAGTCGCTGCCTCGGGGCTGGCCAGGTTACTTTGTTGAATTGGGTTTACCAGATCCTTTTGTATGATTTGTTTTTTAAATACATACATACATATAATCACGCCTCTTTCCCATAGGGGTAGGCAGAGACTACATCTTTCCACTTGCTACGATCCTGACACACCTCTTTCGCTTCTTCAACATGCATCAATCTTTTCATACATGCTCGTCGGTTTAGGGTACTCTTGACCTGACCTTTCTCTAGAACGTCCCCGATCTGATCCAAGTACGTGCGTCTTGGTCTTCCCCTTCCAACGTTCCCATCCACACTCGCCATATACACCTGTTTCGTTAATCTATTATAAATACATGTAATTTTAATAAACTTAAATTCATTATTTCGAAATAATACTCAATATCAATTTTATTAAGTTTTAAGGACGTGACGTCACAATTGTTGGCCAGGTGTTTAAATGCCTTTGCGTGCACAAGTAAAAAATTTAGCATTGACAAGAAAATGATAGTTACAAACATTTTCTTTTTCTAACTACGGCAAAAGCATTAATTCATTCATATTCAGGATATGAGGTCATAGAGAGTAAAGGTATTTTGTTGAATATCTTAGTATTTATAATTTTTTCACAATATTATTATAAGTAGTTATTATAGATAAGGTATAAATCTCGATATGGTTTTGAGCTTTCCCTTGAACTCGACCATCTAAGATGCCCAATTAAGACCTTTCGCTACTGAATTATTTTGATTTAATTTGTCCGTGGCAAACATTAGTCACACATCAAGTTAGGGACGTGTGGATTTCGGAAAGCCTCAGTTTACTTTTATTTAATTAATTAAAAACTAATACATTACTCGGACAACTTAGACTCGTGCCACTCATGTTTATTAATCATCTATTTTATCATTGTTTCCGATGCGACGAGCTGATTTACTTTACATCGGTTATCGAACTTTTGTGTTTGAGGTTAAACGAAGCCGATTTGGAAATAGAATTAATTGTAATCACTATTTGCATGTATCGCGTGATGCCGCGGTCTGCTTAGCTAAGTCGATGCGCAAATATTGACGGATCGGAGGTGAGAAGCTCTCAGCTACGGTCAGACAAATGTTTGATTTAGAATTACCCATTTTAGAGATTATCAATAAAAAGCATTTGAAGCTACAACTGTGCGTTCCGTATTGTTGGTTGTGGTTTATCTGCCGGGTGCGGCGGAGCTGTCGGGCAATGGCCTTCGCCTGATGCCAACTGCCAATCAATAATGCAATCACAAGAAAATTTATGAGCGCACAGATTAATTCGCTCAGCGAGCAGACGTCATGTGTGAATGTGCGTGATAACGAGAGTACCGAGCGGGATGTAGGAGGGAAGGCAAGTCGGCACCCGTTGCGCTGCGCTGTGGGCTATGGGTGGCAATCTTCGAGCAACGACGGCTTCCGTTCCGGGACGGAAGGCCGTCGTTGCTCGAAGGTGGTGATGGAGGATGTTACGTGCGGATGTGCTACGCTACGCGGCGAGTGCAGTGCAGGATGGCATTGACGCGGATATTCGATGCGCCGGCGCACATATTATGAAAGCAATCACTCCCGATAACATCGCAAGCACTTCGTTGTCATAAGTGGATATCAATGGAAAATGAGCGACATTTAGAACGCTCCGTATTGATCATTTTATTAATCTTGTCAGTAAGGATAATTTAAAGTAAAAAAAACGGTTCAAAATCTGTAACACCATTCGATGATTTGATGTTCTCCCTCAAAGAAGAAGAAGGCAAATGAAATAGCGCATTTTAATAAACAAATCAGTTAAATAAATATTTAATAACCTTAACATTGTGTTTTGAATTTAACGATACATTTACAGGTTGTAACAGTCAACCAATTACTAGTAAATGATACTTACAACTTTATCTTGTGGTGTTTACAAGCGGAAATTAAATACATTGTAATGGTACAGCCGGCAGCCGACGCTGGGTATAGCTAGTGTGACGGGTACAGGCGGCAATAAACTCAGCACCGCACTAGTTTGTAAGTCAATGTTCGCATTCGCAACTTTGTGCCACAAACATGCAAGTGCGTATGCAACAATGCCCTCAGGGTGCAAGGTGCGGGCGATGGCGATGATTCGCAAGTTTACTTCACAAACGCGCGAACTACTTGTGATGTGCAATCGATACCAAAACATTTATCTACAGCAAAGGCATCTGCGAGTACGCAGTCAAATTGTAACGACAACCAGCAACCCCTCCCCCTAATGTAATAACTTTAGTCAGTCCTCTACATTTTGTTATAAAATAAGCCCAATCTGAAAATAAAAAATGTGTCTTTATTTCCCAGTTGCCATTACAACAAAGGCCAGTACCTACTTTCAAGTAAAAAAATATTTCCAAAAAAGCAACTTGCAAATTCTCAAAAAAACCATGTGACTGGAGGTCCTGCTTTCCCGTCTTATTAGCAAATACCATGTTAAGCGACACATGATAAGCAAACTACAACTTTCTAGGCAAATAGAATAAAAAGTACAATAAGAACAAGAAGCCAATTAATATGAGTTGTGTGTGTAAAAATGTATGAGACACAGCAAGGATCTGTGTCAATTCTTTCCTAAACCAACCAGTGAACTGTACGATATCTATTTTGAGTAAAACATCATACCTAACTATCGTACCACAGAGTTGCAAAAGCGCAACAAATTATTTAAAAGGTTTGAGTCATCATAATTATAATTTGCAAAAGAGCAGCTTATAACTTGAAAGATGTGAATCACTATAGTAATAATCTGTGACAATGTATATACAGGCTTACAAAAACAGACTTTGTTAAGAACTGCCTGGTGCTAACAAGAATGTAGGATGAAAGGTAAAAAGTAAATGGCGTCAAACATTTTGTATTTACTGTAAACGTTGATATTGTAAGGCAATCTCGTTAGCAACATACTGCAACATTTCATGCGTTCAAGCGTTCAACTCACAATTCCGACAAGTGACTGAACTATGAATGGCGTAGTTGAGAATAACACATCTCGTGCGTGGCTGATACGATTCTAAAGAACATCAAGAAATTATGCATGAAAATTACGTTCTACATCTACATCACATGGTCATTATATCATTCACGCTCAAACGGATTAATCGAATTTGAAGTTTTGTACACAAATAAAACATGACGTGGAATGTTATAAAAGCTATAATCTCGGTATAATATCCCATTCCTATGGTAATACCGCAGAGCTGTTATCTAACTGTTTATACTTACATACTGTCTCAAAGCTGAGTAAACTTGAAAAAAATGTCTTGGATGTCGTATAATATAACTAAGTTGCACTTTTTAAACGAACTCAAGTCTTAGATTCAGGGGGTTTACAAAATAACTCGTCATAAAGATACTTTTTACTTTCGCACAAAGTAGAAGATGAACACAAAGCAAAAGTTTATTGTAAAGACTCGGGCATTTTTATTATACTAACAACTAAGTAAAGTTTGCAGGATATCCGACGACAGATTTACATTTTAATGCTTATTTAGCAAAGCTTCCAATAATCAACATATTGTTTTACTATTTGCACATGACATGATTCAAGCCAGTTTATTCAAGTCTTTGAAGGCCATTTTTTCATTGTTCATTAAAGGCCGTGTGGTGCCGGCGTAGAATAGCATCAGCCCACATCTACCCGTGCGTGTCGTAATAATCGACGAAATGCTGTATAATGGAATGGGCAGCAGCATTCCCTGTGTAAACAAAATCGTGCACTGCGCTCGCCACTCCGCCTACCAAACGTGGTGAGTATGGTAGATAGGAGGAGGCCCAGCAGTTGTGGCTGTTATAGCAGTATAGTTACGGTATTCAAGTCTTTATCTGCATCTTTACCTCCTTGATTAATAACTGCTAATAACAAAACAATTTATTGTTGTGTTTTTTATAATTGTGCACCGGACAGGCTATAAAGTTGCCGGCACCACTGTTGTTTACATACTCGTACGTATGTAACGGAAGTGCAAGTGGAACACGTTATATTGTTATGTCAGCTCTAGCTTTTGTATGTCAAAGGTCAAAGGCGTATTGTCACGTTGCAGATCTGCGAGCTGCTGCAAAACAAAACAATTGTGTAACAACACTTTGTCGTTGCTAGCATTAATAGCACTGGTCTATTTGTTCATATTATTATGTCTCGACATATCACACAGCGAAAACAATTGTTTGTAGAGGAACCCTCATCTTGAAAGATGAATGGCTCATGTTGTAATAATTTATGTCATTTCAGTTTAACCACAGAATAAAATAGGTCTAACCATGGACTGAATACCTTGTTTTTATCAACAGAATACTCATGACCACTTCTACAATGTTGATTGAATGAACGCGTCAGTTTGTTTTAGCTACTTTCCTGTCATTGAATTGTGTTAAATGAAATTTGAAAAATGATAGTTTCACGAGGACTTTCAGTTATTTTCCTTCGACCGTCTGCATCGCGTCGCGCCGGGGCGGCGGCGGCGCAGACGTAAACACATCCGTAAGTGTGTTTTGCAGCCATTCTTCGAATTCAATCGCATACTGTATACTGGTACCTACATAGGTAGGCAGGTTTATATTGTTATCCATTGAGAACATCTAGCTAGGCTTTGAGAATTTGTTACTTAGTAGGATCTCACTGAAGTCCGAAGAAAAATAATTGTATACACTACATATTATATTGCGGTGTAGGCAGAGAGAGAGAGAGAGTAAAAAACGAACATGTATGCCACGTCTGAACAACGTTTGAGCGTTGTTATTCGGAAAATAAAAATGACGTAGACCTTTCATGCATTTATCCCTTGCAGGGTACGAAGAACGTTACCGGCCGTAAAATACAATCGCAATTCGTCACGTTTGATAAATATTTGCGGACCATTTCATAAAAATTGTGCATCACTATAGTGACAGGTTGTACGCCTTTAGCCTAAAACTGTACAACACATGAAACCCTCGAGTCATGTGCTCGAGTTTCTTAATTGCCTCTTAAGAAACCCGCGGGAAGAAAATGGGGTGATGCCATTCTAACCCCGCATCACAAGGCAAAAAATTACGATGAACGAATTATAGCAAAAAAATTATAACAAAGTAAAGCCACAAGTAAGTAGTCAGATACGATCAAAATGGAATCTATTCAAAGTAGAAAATGAATAAAAGATACATTAAAACATTGTTGTTTTAATCTTTGAAGATGAATTAAGGCATACAAAGTATAGTAAACATACGTTAACAATAGTAAGGTTGACAGCATGTGCGTATCAATCAATCGAGGCATGCTGGCACTTATCGAGCGGACGAGCGGACGACGTCAGCGACGCGGATAGAAATAAATCCAAATAAGGACTCTATTAGTACATACAATAACTGAGCGATACAAGTACCTATTCTGTCTGATCAATTCAATCCAACAACAGCAGGTACAGCACAAAACCTGTGACGTGGCGAGTATCTACAGTTGACAGACATTGTGCTTTGTGTGTGTGGTTATGTGTCCTTTTGTGCTGGTTTCTTTACAAAGCGGGACGACAGACGAAAACAAGTTTGTTTAGTGTTAAAATGTTTCTTCCTTTCCACAATTCTTATCCGAGTAGGGTTGAATGAATCACTAGGCGTTGTTTTACCTATGAGCCGTTGACGCAAGTGGTTTAAGTTGGCAGCAGGCCTTGCCGCTTGCTGTGTGGCTTTATTCAGCTCAAAAGCAGCTGGTTAGTATGAGCGACTTGATGCTGGCGTGCTGTGAACAACTCACTACACAAGTATTGGCTGTTGGGTATTGGCAACTGGCAACATGACCAGTTACACAGTTAAGCGTTGGTAGCGACAGTTTACATGTTTTCTTTGTCAGACAAAACACCTGTATCATGTACACTGTGACTACGAATGCTACTACATGTACACGCGTGCAGTATGTGGACAGCTGTTGACTACGTAAGTAATTGTGGATAACGTTAAATAAACATCTAGAACATTATCTGTCATCCATCATAATATAGTGCTATATAAAACCATGAATTGCCAATGCATTGAGCGCGTAATATCTCTTGATGATTATCGTACCAATTTAGTGTGTAGGCAAAGCAAAATAAGATTCCTTGTATAGGAAAAATACTCTTTTGTCTTTTTTACACTTGTGAGTGGCTTTAGTTTGATTGATTAGGCTAATGGATGTAACTAGTGCAAAATGTCTATTGGTAGCCTTGACCGCAAACCGCGGACTGGCAGCAACCAGCCAGCAGCGCGGCAGCAGCGACGGGTTCAACGACCACGCTTCACGCTTCGCAATCTCCACACGGTCTACAAGCAAAAACTGATAGATGATTGCTGATTCATCACACGAAGAAAAACCAGAACACTTTTTACAAGTAAATGGAACTAAGGAGCTAAAAAATTAACGAACCAGGGCCACGATACGAATCTTTTATTTTTTGGAAATATCTATTCCAGGGACACCCAACTAGAATTAAATTTATTAGCGAACTTAATCTTTTAGCGGAATACGAAGTAGCAAGATAGATGTCACCATTATCTTTTTAAAACAGTGCCTACTAAATTATTTCAGGAAATTTGTTCTAATTGCTTACAGATATTATGTGTTTATCATTGCATTTGTTATGAGCGAAGTTTCATTATAATTACAACACATTCCGATATGAATAGAACGCAGCTTCCTTTTGTCATGAACGAGGTCAAGAAAATTCACATGTCATTCTTCAGCGTGTGAGCTTTACTAAATTTGTGAAGTTCAATTAGGTGAAGTTTTTTTACATGAAGATTATTGTACAAACTTCACGTTAAAAAACTAAATTCAAGCGTGGTCAATAAAAAAGAGGGTCCCTAAATGAAGGAGCTCGCCGATCAAACAGTCCGAGGCCACTAACATACGTACAGCTTGTTTTCCTGTTCGGTGGTGGTCGTCGGTCGGGCGAGGTGCGCGGGCGCAAGCATTGTCAACAGATTACAATCACAAGATTGATGTCTCGATAATACATACTGTTGTCGTCACATCATTCACACTGCTGATAAAACGGAATCTTCTCGATGGCACATTCTGTGCGGTTGTTTCCATATCATTTATTGATTAACTCATGTCTTGCAATGAAGTGTCGACATTACCTTGCCGCTTTGTTGTATGTTTTGTGCTATAAAGTATCTTAACTAAATGATTTTGTTGTTACCTAGATACAAGTTATTCATGTCATATCTACGTATCGTGTCATAAATAACTTTTCCCGGTATGGTATGTTTTTCCTTGCGGGGAAGGCAGAGCGTAAAAGGCCGCAAAAAACTAACATTTACGCCACGTCGAACAAAAATTTGAGGGTCATTCAGAAAATTGTGCATCGCCCGAAATCGAACAAAAGTAGGTTGTCAGCACATCGCTTAAAATTGCAATACACGTGTAACCTTCGAGTCCCTTAGTCGCTCCATACGACACCTATGGGAAATAAATAGGGTGATGCTATTCTATTCCGACATCACACGGCAAATCATAAAAAATAACTAGTAAATAACGAGAGATATGAAAAATTACATCAAGAGGAGAGATTGCATTCATTAAAAATATCCGTCAAAAAGCAATGTTTTTATTATCTTATTTTTATTGATTTTTTATAAATCTGCTTGCTTGCTTGCTTGCTACACGTTTACGACACTAATTAGTGTCATAAACTCGCTATAGTGACCATATTTAAAAAACTAAAAAAATACGTATTGTGATAGCAGCTGATCGTATCCTTTTGGTAGGTGTAAGGTTTAAGCAATTTAAAATCGCAATTGTCTAAATCGTCACCACGATCGGACAGATGATTAACCGGGACTGCTCAATTCACATGAGACTATTATCTACACCTACTTATTGATTATTCATCAATCAACGACCAGGATGAGCGATGACCGCTGATGACTTCCTAGTGTCGTTGGTTGCCACGCCGCCGCCGCCGCCGCCGCCTCACGCCAGCCGGCTCGGTTCATTTGGCATGCTGTCGGCTTGGAGACATCCACCGAATCATTGATCATTCCATTTGTATGCGTCGAATGTTCGATTGAGTGGTTTTGGACAACCAGACCACCCCACCGTGTTATGTAACGACACAATGGGATATCTTTTAAATACTCGATACGAATGAGAGATTCTAATCTGTGTCTTGTTTGTAGTTTATATAAACTCTACAAAGAAAGACTAATTAATGAACCTCTCAGTTTCACAATATTATCATTGTTTAAACGTATAAACAAATTAGTCTATGAAGTCATTAGCAAACGATATTGCCATGTTATTAGTTAATGAATTTGGGTAGTAAATGTTCCTAAGCAGATAAGCTAAACTAATATATCGACATTTCCCGGAAACAATGGAATGTTTCCTTAGATAGTAACAAAACAGCACGTAGCTTTTCAATGGAGGAGACGCCGAGAAATGCGGACATAGTGTGAGGGGAGAGGGGGAAAGAGGGGCACTAGTGTAGTATGTGAGTGAGGTAGCTGCGGCTGTCACCGATTGCCGAGTGCCGAGCACGAGCACGCACTGTCACCAATGCACACTGCAAGGTTCGGACTCAGCCGCAAAACAATTCAAACATCATGGAAACATATGGAAACTAAAATAATTAATGAGTGCTTTCATTTCGCTGCAGTTAGTTACGCGAAGCCATTTTCAAAAATTCTATGAGTCTAAAATTACAAAAATGTTATGCCGTTTTCCTTTTAGACAGCTCTGCTTGTAGTTGTCCGCATGCATCTATGATGACCTAGCATGGCGTAAGTAAAAGGCCCCTGGGTCCGTCCGTGCTCAGTGCAATTTGCAGCAAGCAGCAAGTGTGCAAGCAGGGGACCGGGTGACCGCGATGCAGCCTCGTCACACGACCATGCGACTCTACATCGCCCGCTTCGCGTCTACTAAGCATGGCTCGCAAGAATGTACATATTCGTTTGAAAACAGTTTTGATACGGGTATGAATACAACTATGAGCTAGTCTTACAGAGATGAGTCACGAAATAAATTATATCTGCTTAGGTAAAAGTTACGAAAAACTAACTTCAAAGCAGCAGATCGTCTGTCGAGCTTCTATCCTGATGTCTCCACCCACAACGATGTCATAAACCTAATAAACTGAAGTAGTTTCCTCCACTAGAAACTAGCATTTACGTAACGAATTGAGTAAAAAGCAGTGGTTTCCTACAAAGTCGATGATACTGTCTAGAAGGGGGAAAAATCTGGGGTGTAGCATAGTTTTCTACCTGCCTTATACGAGTACAGCCGCTGTCGAAGGAAAACACTGTTCCAGATAGTTTTCCAGCTAACGCGGCGATTAGGGCGCTCTCGTATCTCGTTAAGAAAGCGTCGATGCGTTTTTTTTAGAGTAGAAACTTGATGAAAATGTCATCGTTCTAATAAACGCCTTCTTCTTATTCAATGGCATCTCTTTTATAAGCTGGGGAAAGTTGAGACAGAATAAGTTTGAATGGCACAGAAAAAGAAAGAAAGCTCACGCTAGTAAAAGTATTTCATTGACGAACCGAAAAATGTGTCTTTGAAAACGCTACATTGGAAAACATTATAATAGATATTGCACGTAAATGTAGCGAATTTCTCAAGTGTAGTGCTATTGTGCGTGTGTTACAGACACATGTACTCAACATGTTATAATTGGCAGTAAAATTGGAGCGAGCAAGTTATCGCGTTATCGCAGTGCACCGAGCACCGATAAAACAAACGACCCATGACTGCGATGAACAACCATTACGCACATACACTGATATACATTGCTGGTGCACAACGTGTCTTCTTTATAAACTGCATGCAATCAAGCAATGGATTGTCAGGTGGAATATACAAATCATACACAACAGAGCAAGGAAATGTATTTAGGTTGCGTTTTGCTTCGAGTTCCTATTTCGAAATTGGGTTGTGGAATGTATTATTAGTATTACGGACCTCAATATGTTAAATATCGTTGCGATGAGTGTGCTATTGTTTCTCTGACCTCCAAATTTAACTGGGTGATGTCAGCAAGTCTGCGTGATTTGTTTATTGTTGTTAAACACAGGTTTGATAACATTTTTGACCTGATTGACACAATGCAGGTAGAAATAGTCCAACAAAATGTAAACACTGATCGAAACAAACCGTATGGACATATAACACGCAGGGAACAAATAAAGGGACGACAAGGGTTTTTAGGTCGAGAGCAAACCTTTTTCTTTTAAATTGAACTTAACTGTACCATGGAAGGTTACTCACCTTATTTTTAAATTTTTACGATTCAAGCTAAAACGAAATCATATTATCACAAACGTGTTAAATATTTGCAGCTATTAGTAGTATAAAAAATAACTGTTGTGTTCGTACAAATATTGGTAAGTGTTTGTTTATACGTGCGCATAGGGTGCTACATTACATGTGCATAAGTTATTATAACATTTCACGGACTTTACTGTTCGATTTGTTTGGCAAAAGTGAGTAAGTCGTAAAAATACCTATTATTTCATATCAAATACTACTTTATATGTTTTTACCTACCTACATGTGAATATTGTAAAACAAGCAAGCTTCGTACTGGTAGAGCTTTGTGACGTGGCATACTCTGCTAAAATGAAACTGGTACCAAATAATATTTTTTAGCAAAAAATCTAAAGAACACACATGACCACACCATTAAAAATAGGTGAAACTGACAAAAGCTTAAAAAAAGATTTAAAATTACAAGCCACTAGCACACACAGTACAGTAGGAAAATGTGAGAATGAGCGGAACAGTCAATACCTTGTTCTTTATCAGACGTCGGCGTCATAGCGTTATTGGGAGAGTATTTCGGTCGAGAGTCATTACCTGAAAACAAATACAGATGTGTGTTATGCAATGGTGATATCTAGCTACTACAATTCATCTAGCTTAGATATTCGTCGAAATAGATTTTCCGAAGCTCTCGTCGAGTTTGAGAATAGTAAAATGGCAAAAAGAAACCGTAGTATAATGGAGATGTGAAATCAAAGCGAATGACGCTGGTGTGTTAGCTGTCCTGGTGGCCGTGTTCGAGTAAGGAGCGTTCGTTATGCAACTGGGCGATGCAATAGAAAGTGCATGCGGCATGTGGCACACGCGCCTAAC
This sequence comes from Tuta absoluta, assembly GCA_027580185.1. Classification (NCBI taxonomy): domain Eukaryota; kingdom Metazoa; phylum Arthropoda; class Insecta; order Lepidoptera; family Gelechiidae; genus Tuta; species Tuta absoluta. Next base: position 86,988 of record JAQAHW010000062.1, read on the forward strand.
ATGTAGTCCTTGCGGTGGCTGCGTGGCTGCGGCGGCCCACCTTGGACTCGATTAGGCAGGTTAGGTGCCTAGTTGGTACCTAGGTTAACCAGCACAGTAGCATGCGGCTTATTTAGGCTAAAGCAGTAAAACTTTAGTTATTGGGGCTTTATCATGTCATTTTAATACAGTAGGTATCTAATTAATATGGTATCTAAATTTAGAAAGTATCAAAATTTACATAAAAGCATCAATGTTCAAGAAATATGAAAGTACGAATGGATTGCATTAAAGATATTGCTTAAAAAAGAGTGAATAAAGACAACTGTGGAGATGAATGAAAGATGCAGCCTTGTTGCGTTGCTTTAATGAATTGGTATAAAGGCGAGAAGTGATGATGATTAGAAACGAGTCTTCCTTCCTGTCACCATCAATGATGGATATTTTACCCTAGAAGGTTTTTCAGAGCTTAGACAAACCATCAATAGGAAAACACCTCCAAAATAGACATGTTTGTAATTAATGAGGTGGGTCAAAGAGCACTTTAAAGTGATAAACGGTGTATTTGCTTGCTTGCGTATACGTAACCGAGCGAAAGTGAAACCGCGACCCGCCCCGCCCCTGCGCCCGCGCACGCGCAGACGTCGCCCTGCGCATTGCATAGCTTTAAGGCGATGGAAAACAGTCACAGCTTAGCCCACACGTTCACAGTGCAAGCCTTTAGATGAAGATATACATAACAAAAATACAAATAACGAAATGAGCGTGTTGTAACGGAAGTACTGCAGGTTCCACGCTTCTTGATCTTGACTGAACGGTTTTTTGAGCTGCTTTTTTGCTTTGATTGGTTAAATTACATACATACACACACATACACATATCACGCATATAATCCCATATGGGGTAGGCAGAGCGTAAACGGTTACAAAAAGCGGACATTTACGCCACGTCTGACAAATATTTGAGGGTCACTCGTAAAATTGTGTATCGCCAGTGACAGTTTGTCAGCCCATCGCCTAAACTTGCAATACACACCCTCAAGTCCCTAAGTCGCCTCTTATGACTCCCACGGGAAAGAAATGGGGAGATGCTATTCTAAGCTGGGATCACACGGCACCTGGTTAAATTACTGAATAGAAAAGCATATGTAAAATTAGGACTACTACCATTTCGCTCGCCAACAAAAGTTTTGCTGTCTTGGAAAACGAGTTCGAAACTATCGAATGAAATGGTTAGCTTTTGAGCCCAGCTGGCCCTTAACCAGTGTGGGTCGGTGAGTGGTGAAAGAGCATGGAACCAAACTGGTATACCTATTGTTGGAGATATTGGAAAAAACTCATTTTGGCGGCCAGAGTTGAAACATGTGCGAATCGATAGAACATAAAAATACAAACAGGAAATGCTCTTTGGTAAAATGTCGTTAGTGATACGGTTTCGGAAAAAATGAGGGCCGAAGTTTTTTTTTTTATTAAAAATATTTTTTTACTTTTTATTAACTCAAAATGTTAAGGCAAGCATATAAAACTTCTAATTTGTAAAAAAGGGTTTTAAATAATACATTACTATCAAAACCAAAGTAATTAAATTAAACTCGAGCCATTTTTGCAGGCTCCATTTCATTTTCAGGTGTTATATCCATAGTAGAAGACATGTTAACAAAGAAAAAAGAACCTTATTTCATAGCATTAGCATGGATCTGACACCTGGCAAATCGGGCCTATAAAAATGGCTCGAGTTACTATGATATAACAACATAACACCTGATAAATGGGAGATTTTGTGACTGTGAAATCGATCATAGAACATTGTGGGTGATAGAGAGACTATATAGACATACAAGTAAAAAAAAAAAAAAAAAGGCCTTCGTTATACAATAAGGGAAATTTTTCGAAAAGCCGTGAAAAGAAGATACTTTGATTAGACAACATTAGAATGGAAAAAAGTAAAGACCATAACATAAACAATACCTACATAGCTGTTCGATCGATACTCGGTAAGGATTAAAATTTTTTTTTTTTTTTTTGGTTTTTAATAAGAACTTTTGGCTCGTTTAGTTTTTTTTAGAGCGTTGAAACAATTTCACATTTTAAAATAAAGTATGCGTAAATAAAAAAATACTTGAATCGAGATTTAAGAGTACATACAGATATAAGTCAATGAGTGGGAAATCGATCACAGAACATTGTGGGTGATAGAGAGACTATATGGACAGACAAGTAGAATAAATCAAAAGGCCATCGTAATACAATGAGGGAAATATCCGAAAAGCCGTGATAAGAAGCTACTACATAGTTTTTCGGTCGGTACTCGATAAGGATTAAAATTCGTCATTCGCTTCATTTTCTATATCATGTCGTACAATAATAGAATCCAAAAATAATGCAGGTGGCAACGGAAAAATATCTTGATGACGAGCCCATCCCAAGAACCATATCACGCTAATGATATGGGAACAACAGCCCAGAGTTCTCTTCCCTACTATGCAAGAGCAATAATGAGATATAAATAAAGTATCTTCTTTTCACAGCTTTTCGGATATTTCCCTCATTGTATTACGAAGGCCTTTTTGTTTTTTTTTCTACTTGTCTGTCTATATAGTCTCTCTATCACCCACAATGTTCTGCGATCGATTTCACAGTCACAAAATCTCCCATTTATCAGGGGTTATGTTGTTATATCATAGAAACTCGAGCCATTTTTATAGGCCCGATTTGACAGGTGTCAGATCCATGCTAATGCTATGGAATAAGGTTCATTTTCCTTTGTTAACATGTCTTCTACTATGGATATAACACCTGAAAATGAAATGGAGCCTGCAAAAATGGCTTGAGTTTAATTTAATTACTTTGGTTTTGATAGTAATGTATTATTTTAAAACCCTTTTTTACAAATTAGAAGTTTTATATGCTTGCCTTAACATTTTGAATTAATAAAAAGTAAAAAAAATATTTTTAATTAAAAAAAACTTCGGCCCTCATTTACTCCGAAACCGTATCACTTACGACATTTTACCAAAGAGTATTTCCTGTTTGTATTTTTATGTTCTATCGATTCGCACATGTTTCATCTCTGGCCGCCAAAATTTGTTTTTTTGTCATCGCGAATTGTAGGTATACCAGGCTTCATACTAAAATGTCCCATGCTCTTTACATTGAAAGCGAAAGGGGCGTCACGTGCTCATGTGGCTTGCCATAGATACACTCGCAATAGCCTATGGTTACAGTAGTTAAATGTCAACAAGATTGGATATATTGTGTCAGATAAATATTATCTTACATACTACAAAATTCTGTTTCTTAAAGGAGCCTCGAAGGTACAACACAACATACTTAATCTTCTATTATACATTTTTATATTTATCTTGGGAATTTGATATTAACCTGTTCCTCGATAACATTGCTGATATCGATTCTATTAAATTGAATTAGCATTGATAGCACAGGTTGGCCCACTTGTTTACAACTGTTACATGAAATCATCCAGATAATGGTCGGGTATCTCGCTAGCAATGCTCATTATTGCACATACACAATGTGCACATAGCTGCATAAATCATTTACGCATATTTGTTCAAACGAATCAACAGAAAAGTAGTTCGCCGTGGAACGGAGAAAAACATTAGTGTTTGCAGATTTTGTTGTGTAGCGTAGTGAGATAAGGTGGTATGGCAATGGCAAGTGACCAAATAGTACGCTCTACGCTGTTAGTAATAAGTCGCAACAAAATCAAAATTAAGAATTCAGTGATAGTTTGTGACCAAATAAATTTGCTAATGCGTGATTTGCGTAACAACTGGCACTGGACCTATATTTCTTAGTTAGGTATCTATTATTTTATTAGCAGTTTTCTTATTTCTTAAGGTCCATTTCCTTAAAGATAGATCCAGTTTTATCTAAATGATTGTTTTTTGATAGCGGCACATAACATTTATTTACATGAAACAATTAACTAATGAGGTAATTTGCAAGTTTGCCTACTCGTTAAATAATGTTAATGTTTTGTTTAAATATAATCATTCTTAAGTTTTCTAAAGATAGTAAATTGAAAGTAGATTTAATTTAGTTTAGGAGTCCTACAATCGTTTTAAGCTGAAGAAAGTGTAGGATACACGATAGGCTTAGGACAGGAGAGACCTAACCGAGGGCATTATGATTTGGGAAAATCAGGTTAAAAAATCTTAATAGTACTAAACATTTTATCGGAAGTAAATTGCTGCAAAATGTTCTGAGCACAGCACCACAAATTAAGTATTGGCGGGTTCGCCCAAGACAGATGGACGGCTACAAGGAAACGTCAATATCTCACGCACACACACACACATGTATACGCCGCCGTTCACAAGCGAAATGGAACCAAATCGAATACCTGAGTAGTCGAGTGTCAACAGCGCAGCGTGCGATGCGCACGTTAAATGACTTCTCGAAATGTAAATAGGGTTGCAGTGGTTTTGGTTGTCTAATTACAGATTGTGTATAACAATTATGTAAATCCCGAATTATATTGAGAAGTTAATCAAAGAAGAAGCCATTGATTGGTTTTATTTTACTACCTGGTAGTATGCTATACATCTTAAAGCAACAGGAGGGCGCTCTTGTCCGATAACCACGCGCCGCTTCGGACTGCTGAGTGAGGTGTCAGATGTCAGGTGTAAGGTACCGCTACTCGCTAATTCATCCACTGCGCAAAAACTGCTGCCATGACATGACTCATGCGTGTGTGTTTGGGTCAGAAAGAACAATGGCCTCTTTAGCAACATAAACATGGCTCGTATTTACTAACGATGGACAAGTGATTTCATATATGAGAACCATCACTGCATAAAAACAAACGGGAACTTTATTTATTATTATTTATTTATATACATCTTCACTAATCTTATCCTTATCATACATGTTTGTATCAATCACGATTAGCTACCAATTGAGTATTCCGTGACAATGACAAAAACAAAGAGCGCTTCGCCAAGCACCATGATACTGCAACTTTATTTTTTATTTAGTTTTATTAGCGTGCCACTGCAGGGCAAAGGCCTCCCTTCTAAGAACTAGCTTTCTTAAAAATTAGTTATAGCTCAAGTCTTGGCTCTTATCAAGGCAGTATTTTATCTGATTAAGAAAGGCCGTCAAGGCTGAGACAGAGTCTACACATAGCAACTAGAGGCGAGCCAAAAGGGCACACTACGACAGAATACAGCAAACAGTTTTGCGCCGGGCTCTAATAACAGATTTGTTACAAGCCCAAAATGTCAAGAAAATCGCATCAGGGACCTCCGTATCCTGAGATCTCTACACTATGAAATAAGTTTTAATTTTGACCTTTCCTCGAAAGAAAATGTATAACGATCACAATTTCACCGATTGAATTAATTAACAATGAATAGGTAAATGCTTACATTGTTAACAAAAATAAAAGAAGTTTATCAATACGATTATTTATCAATTTGAAAGAATCGATTTGCATACACTGCAACAATGAATATGTGACTAATCGGTAAGAAGGTAGATATCGCGAAATTAGAATAATAGAAAATAGTTGAGACGTAGAAATACCGGGGTGAAGAACCTCGCATGAATTAACAAATAGGTTAATATATGTATGTAGGTAGGCATAGGATAGGATAGGGCACGTAAGGTTATCATTCATTAGTTCTGCGAAAAAATATTGTTTACAAACATGTACGGTACATTATACGTAGGTATGTATAAAGTTACACTATGATTTTTCTCAGTTTTGCACAAGACTAAAGCTAAGATAAAAAAACGAACGTTTTATAATATGAGTATATTTGTGTTGTAAAATGATACGTGATACATTATTCAAAACTGCAAAAGTCTAATAGGTTTGACTAAGACATAGAGACATAGAGCCTAGACCCAGATTGTCCCATCAATCTAATGGTGGGGTCCTTAACTCCTCATTTACCCGCGTTAAAGCCTGTGCGCCAGTGATTTTGAACTTTACTACCCTCACTTAAAATTCAAACCCTATGAAAAAAAAAACATAACAATAGCTGGTACACTTCTGGTTCAGAAATTGAGGAAGTCCATTAACATAAAAAGCATCATCATGTTTGCAAAGCGCGAAAGTTTTAAACAAATGTTGAGGAAACTCTTAAAAATTTTACAAGTCCGTTTCTAGTACCAGATTTGAACTTTCAATATTCTCTACATGTACTGTCTCAGATACCATAACCTCATTATTTAGTGCCCCTGCTACATCGACACGAGCCGCGTGTGGTGACTCATCCACAGCCTAATTGATCAACAAGTGCCCATTGCAGTCCTCTCTCTACTACACGTATTGAAAAGGAGGTTACACTCGTAAATTCTATACGAATCTCTATGTGTAGATTGTAGATTGAAATTGTAAGCTCCATAAGTATTTAAGACAGATAAAGCATATTAATGTTGCTAAATAAATATGTAAATATATAACATGTACATTGAAGAGCAACATTCTTGAATACGCTTTAGAATATGGACAATGTTTTCTGAATCAGCCACATCAAGGAGCCATTTCAATAAGTGTAGTACGGTACGGTATGCTATGGTAAGGCTTTGCAGGGGCATGATATCTATTTAAAACTTGAAGGATGCAAGTATCTCTATGGATTGTTAGCTCGTTTAGAAGATAGTAGGACTTGGCGTGGGCTAAATGCATCTTAAGAAGCAGATCACCTGGTTTGTTATGCAAGTGGCGTCGGGCTGCGCGCGCGCAGATATCAAACACTGCGCAGACGGATCCAATTGACTTTCGTTTGTCAATGTCAATATACACTCAAAATGCAACTCTATTGGGCGGAGTTAGGAGCGGTAGTAGCGACGACGGTAGCCGAGCGGTTTGCCTTCACCTAGAATGGTAATGCTAGCGGTACTACTCGCGCTTTAACGGTAAAGGATCGGATTAGCTCAAACTACTGACCTGTTGTTGTATCAATGAGCTAAATGTATTAGGTAGAGCTAGCGACACGGATAGGTACACGTATCAATCTAAACATTACTAGTTGTAGTTAATAATGGTATTATTGAGATAAAAACTGTCGTTGAAGTGTCTCCGGACGCAGTGATTTTAAGTGATTGCAATACTACGAACAAATAAAATTAATATCCAAACAATACCATTTAAAATGTTATACAACCTTTGATCGTTGCATCAGTCACCATCAACCTTATTAACTTGAATTATGCTTACAGGTATGAAGGACAAAATAAAATTTTGAAATGTCGACAATGCAATTAAAACATTGCAACATTTTGAAGAGCAACTGGTAATATATTGAGTGAAAACGAAGTCAAGACCAAGCCCTTATCACGGCAATGGAGTAGCTACAAGCTAAAGGTCACGCTACTATGAAGGGCCGCGGTCAAACTCATGCCTTATGATGAATAAATTGCAACACAGAACATAGGTAATGCATTATCGCGTGATACTTACCCCTTTTTAGGGTTCCGTACCCAAAGAATCAAAACCGGACCTTATTACTGAGACTCGGCTGTCTTTCACCAAGCTCTATCGCATGAACCATAATATGTAAGACAGATATGACATTTACAAAAAAGGCGTATTTCTCTTGCCGCTATAACAACAATTATAAAAAAATCTAATAATCTAAAAAGTAAGGGCCCATACAAAAAACGCCAAACATTTTTGGTCGATTTTATCTGCATGAGGTTGTATCTCATGAACAGTAAAAGTTAGCCAGTTGAAATCATTACAGTCATGTACCTACTGTTGATGCTATATCAACAAATTCTTTAAAACATAATAAAGTGTACATTGAAGGGAACTCCCATTCAATATTAACTCATTCTTCGCGAGGCCAACTCGCACTTGGCCGATATCTTCATGTACACTTCAATGTATATATAAACTTATTTGTGATATATCGTAATATAAGGACTTTGCTTTACTTGTGCTAAACTTAACCTAGTGGTCCAGTACGTGGGGTTCAGTAAGTCTCACCTACTATACCACACGAAATATTAAAAGTTGAGGTGCTTTAAGAAGAATTCAAACATTATCAATCCTTGTGTAATCATAAGGATCACTTCCTATTTAATTTAATGCTCTTGAAATATACAACAGGCTACAGACATAAACTAGACAAACAACATTTATAATATCACGATATGAGCGAGATATTTTGTTAAGCACAAAATACAGGCGTGGCCCTTACGTGATGATCACACCTACTTCGTGAAAGTAATAAAATAACAAATCAGATAGAAATATACAACAGATGATAAAAAGCTGGATATATTTTGGAGGATGAAGGGCCATGAATCTAACCAACTTTCTTGTGCAAATAAGCCCTTATCTTACAAGAAAATTATTGGATTTTCTTATATAAAATTTAACTGGTAACACATTTTAATTCATACATACATACATACACATATCACGCCTATAATCTTTTTAATTTAGGAGGTCCTTTTTTATATATCCCGACCTTGCTGACCTTTTTTTTGGGAAAGTTGTTAAGTATCGTAGGCTTCTTCATTCAACCTTTTCTGGCAAGTTTGTTTAGATCTTATATTTTTCAAAATCACATAGAACAGGCGTGATGCTAACGTGCAGATCACACACACGGTATGGTGTGAATGATAGGATTTTTATTGTGATTAGATAATTCAGCGCTGACAAGTTAGATAACAAAACATTATTATCGTCAGGTTATTTTAGCGAATAAAAGAGTTTCTTGGAATCACAATGCTTTATATTCGAATAATATTTCCAATACAATTTCTCAATTTTACGAAAAAGTGAAAAACGCCGCTGTCACATCAAACTCCAAATTCGAATGCAATGTCATTTTTGACTCTCCTCTATGCTCTCCTCGCCTCCTCTCCTCCATAGACACAAATGTCTATGCTCACCTCACCTCCGCACCTCACCACACCCCACCTCTTTGTATTACATCGCTCCACACCACTTCGCTTTACACTGCTCATCTCACCAGCCCATAGCTCCTCTCCTCACCAGCCGTTACAGTCGGCCATCCTGAAACCAATTGCACCGCAATTGGCGCAAGGAAAATCGTTAACTTTACAGCAGATAAATAAGATCATCCCCAAATACGACTTCCTCATCCATCACTTTGATCCACTACATTCTACATCACTATCACCACAGTGTGGCTAACAGGACGCTTGAAACCACTGCTTGTATTTACACATTACACTTATCTTTGCTAGCTTAGGTTAGGATTCAACTTATTAGGATTCAACTTTATGGTCCGGAAGGTGATACCCTATCTCCTTGCCAACTGTACTATGATGCTACCCTATCTCCTTTGCAGACTGTATTTACTAAAGTAGCAAATTTTGTTAAAGATGTTACTGATCCCAAATGTATCAACACTATTACTCTACCCTATCTCATCTCTATCGCTTGTCGTCTGCACCTCTTTCTCCCCACACCGCAGTAATTCAAAATACCCACTCACCTCACAAACACATTGCTCAGCTCGTGTGATCATGTCGCCCTCGATCCGGTGTATGGCATCCTCTCCCATGTTGTACATCTTCAAGTATACTTCTCCATCGTGAATAATAGAACTGGTTATATCATAGTGAGTACAGCCATTGCTGTGCTGTCTATCTTGCATACAGGTCTCCTTGTACATTGTGGTGTGCATCCTACAACCACATTTACTAAGCTGTTGCCAACGGGCACCTTGTCTACAGCTACTTGTACTTCATAACCAGGCATCTAGGTCATCAAAATTTCTCAAAGGTGTCATTTTCAAATTAAATTGTCAACCCTTCTTGCTTCTTGGAAGTTTAATCCTTGATTGGATTGATAATGATCAAAAGCTGACAAGAATCTTTCACATATTTTGTCTGGCGTCGAAAATTAAAATGCTTGAGCATTAGCTTGCAGCTCGTCGGGTAAACCCCGTATTATCACTGCTGCCCGTTCACTTAGCTGCCATTGATAGTACCTCTTGATAGTATTTAGTACGTACCTTCACTAGTAATTTTTTTACGTCGCATCATCTCCTCCAAAAACGTAGCGTAATCGTGATGACGAGGAAATGCCTTAATCAACATTGTTTTCCATTCCTGCCACGTATATTCATAACATTCAAGTCTATTCAACCAAATGCGTGCCTGACCTTGCAGCTTCGATTGCAAGATAAAGGATTTCGCCTAATCACTCCAGTTGTAGGCAAATTTCCCCCAGTTGTTCAATTTTCTTAATCCAACTCTGAACATTCATAGTCTGGTCTTCCGGGTCAAAATCAAGAATAAGTTTAGCGGTGTTGAAATTTTCAATGGAATCCGATTCGGTACTGACTGCCTTCCTCAATTAACATGATTTGCAGAGCTGTTCGTAGCGTTTTTGTGATCAAGCTTTCCAAATCTGGTCATAAGTCACATTTCTTGGCTTCTTCTTTTGCCGTACATACCGTCCAGGTTTCTCGCCTGAACCCCTCTGCAGAGTTCCATTCATAGTGGACTTGGAATCATCCCGCTTCTGACTATTATCGTCAGGTTATTTTAGCGAATAAAAGAGTTTCTTGGAATCACAATGCTTTATATTCGAATAATATTTCCAATACAATTTCTCAATTTTACGAAAAAGTGAAAAACGCCGCTGTCACATCAAACTCCAAATTCGAATGCAATGTCATTTTTGACTCTCCTCTATGCTCTCCTCGCCTCCTCTCCTCCATAGACACAAATGTCTATGCTCACCTCACCTCCGCACCTCACCACACCCCACCTCTTTGTATTACATCGCTCCACACCACTTCGCTTTACACTGCTCATCTCACCAGCCCATAGCTCCTCTCCTCACCAGCCGTTACAACATAATTTTCATCCTACGTTTTGTTATGATGTCGTCAACATTTAAAAGTCACAGAAAACAGGCGTGGCTCCTGCATGGTGATCACACCTACATTGATAACAGTAAAATGGTGTAAACTATATGATTACTGGGTATTCTGGGGATTCGGAGTGCATCATCATGATAAGCATCTATATTGTTCATGATAAACATCTATTCGTCCAACGACCCGATGCACCCTGGTGTCAGAGTTTTTCAATCGTCTACTACTGAGTCTACTATTAGTAGGCCTCTGACATGGTTCCGTAACGACCGCCGTCTAAGTAATCATAGACAGCAACCGGGAATAACGCCTTAACGTGACCTCCGAAGCACGGAACAATCTTTCTTTTTGGACAATCAGGAGGTTCAGCATGCAATATCCTAACCAGACTGGGAACAAAATCACAAAATGATAAATATCATCTTTGTGAGTGCCCCACCGAGAATCGATCTCGGAACTTTTGCTTTGCGGGCAGTTACCACTGCGCCACATCAGCCGTCATTGTTTCGTTATCAACAGGGTTGCGTTGTGGGCAGGTCGCGCAAATCGCGGAACATGGAAGAAAACCCGTTCAAGATGTTTCTTGTATCAACAGTTTTCTATCAGTTTCTCTAAACGACAGTGAATAGGTAAGGAAATCCGAATGTTGAAGACTTGCAAGAACATATAGATAGTTCCAGCATAATGAAATAAACTTTATCCAATCACTTATTGAAGTCATGATCCGTTATTTTAAAAACAGAAATTTGTATATCACAATTTTCTCGTTTTTATAACAATTTTCTAATGTCCTGATGGAAATCCGGCTCGGGCGGGATAAAAAATAAAGGCACTGCCTCGGGGCTAGCCAGGCATGTAACTTTACGCCACCATCACCAGTAAACGACATTTTCAAAATATGTTATTTACATTAAATATTGATTCAGACTGATGGATGACCCGCCTTGCGTCTGGCCCGGTTTATGTCACACGCGCCAGCGCTAAATTTGGGGTGAGCAACGTAAGCGACGACGTAATGACTTTCTTTCTCCGCATTGGGAGCACGAGTGGCGAGTGGCTTGTTTGTAGAAACCATCAGTATTCGGGCGAGACGCGGCGGCGCACTTTCGATTCCACTCCTGCGCATCGCAATCGCGACACCTTTCACAAACCACTGTCGAAAGGGTATTCGACAAAATGAGAAGGCTAATCGTTATGGACACAAGGCAAGATAACAAGGTTTTACTTGATAATACTTAAGACTTCTACATTTACTTATTCTTTTGGCAATTACGAGCGCAAATACCACTAGTGTATGTAAGAAGAAGAGAATATGAGAAGGTACATCAGTACCATGTAGTTTGCTAAGCTCCCTTTACCAGCATAACATTTTCATCAGTTTGTGCAGAACTCCGAGCAACAAATTATGGTTCATGATATGACTGCCAAATGTTCCATTAACTTTTTGAAAAATGAGTGAACAATATGTAAATGTATTCTTTCTTCAACAGCCACAACAGTCCACTGCTGGATATGGGCTTCTTCTAATCTGGGGTATTTGCCATACTCACCAAGCATAGCAGACGGATTGGCGAGCGCAGTGCAAGGGTTGTATTCACAGGGAACGCTGCTGGCAATTCCCTGGATACATCCCTTAGTCGCCTTTCACGACGCCCACATGTAGAAATGGAGTGATGCTATTCTAAGCTGGTACCACACGGCACATTAAATACTAATATTTTAATTGACAGCAGCGACCTCGCCTACGTTGAAGATGATTGGACTGATAGGTCTCAATCAAACATCGTCATAGCTCGATAATGTATTTTTCCTTCATAAAAACTATTTTTATCGTTCATTACGATTAGGTTTGATTGGAATTGACTGCCTATGTAAGTACCTACGTGTATAGGTACTTATACGTAGCGATAATGCCGATAGTTTTGGTGGTAGTGAGTGAGCAATCAACAATCCGCCGTTGGTCAGTAAATAAATAAACAAGCACACAAACATGCGTCACTATCACGCGGATGTTTGACTGCTGGCTCCTTGTCTGTGATATCGGTACATGTACAATGGTTTCCACTGGTCTAGAATTACATCACTCAGTTGAATACGACGACACTGGACTAGACACACCACACACTACCTAGGTATACCTACTAGAACATGATCATTCTGGATCTTCTACAAATTTTCCTCATCGAAGGCCTAACTTTGTAGCGCACGTTTTCATGATGCAATGTTTGCACTCAGTCAATCTTGATTAGATTTAATAGGTTGATACGAGGATCGAGCGCTATCAAGTTTCTCCTTTTCTGCGTTTAGTGAGGTAGAGAAAAGACTTAGTAGGTACATACATACATACATATACATAAGTATATCACGCCTATATCACTTGCGGGGTCGGTAGAGCGTAAACGTCCGTATTTCAGAAATTTCACTATAATGACATGTTTTCAGTCCAACGCGTAAAATTGAAATGCACATCTAACATTTGAGTCCATTAATCGCCCCTTACGTCGCATTCCGGAAGGAAATGGGTTCATGGTATTCTAAGCTGACATCATACGGCCACTAAGTATATACATATATGAAGCAGAAGAATGGCAAAATCAGGACTTCGGCCATATGATGGAATATGGCAAAAACGTAGTTTCCATTTTATCATAGTCCTAAACAAATTCAGCAATTTGACCAAATTCCTAGGAATTTGTAACTATTTCATTTGTTAAGTAAGATGGCAAAATGAAGTAACAATTTTGCAGAATTCGACTGAATTCCTGATTCTGTCATATGCCTGTAAACTTATACATCATTAAATTAATATAAAGGTAAAAGTACTTGGTACTACCTACAAAACTATACTATGTAGGTAAGTGTTTCTCTATGCTAAGAAATTAATGACTCAAGTGTGGTGTTCTTGTCATCACCTAACCTAACCATATGCTAATATGAAATAAAGATCAGCACAGGGCATTGGGTTTTATCCAGAACATAATTTATGTAGTATAGGAAAAATATTACAAGCCCAGTTTGACCAGATTTATTATCAAATATTAGATTGGCAAGCATTGGTGATCCGACTGTATATAAATACTAAAACAACCACTTATTGTTTGACCAGCAGTCAGCCTCAGCACACAGACACACACCACACCTCATTGATACAATAACAAATAGGCACCTAGTAACAAAAACAGAGGATGTTATGTTTTTATCAGATACCTAGTGTTAAAATCACTAAGTGATTCCTGACATCATTGCTAAATAATTATTCAAATAATTAGAAAAAGAATATGGTTGCCTCAGGACAGGAGACCATTAACATGTTATGATCTTGAGATTTGATACTTATATAATGTAGTGATGAATATTGCAAGTTGCATTGCAATTTTGATTTAGAAAACATTATTGATTAACATTTTAAGTGTATATAAACTTTGGAAGTCATAATTAAATACTATAATAACCATAATCTCAACATTGTTTCAAGCCTGACAAAAGTTGAGCCTCATAAAATGAATGATACACAGAACATAACATACAGCCTCACACAATGTAGGCCCAGGCGCAAGGCGGCCAGACAGTGCAGTGAACTCACTCCATGAAACAAAGTGCCAGTAAGTAAGGAGAGGTGTATAGGTACAGCCCACAGTTACATGTAGACAAGCACATCCTGCCACATTACATTGTTATTGAAAACAGGTTTTCATGGAAGCAGTTTACTGCATCAATTTTAAAAGGCTGTAAATTTAATTTGATACTTTAAATGTCAACACTACATTGTGATTTTCTCAATGTTCTTGCTACAAATTAAGTAGGTGAACATTGTGGCACCAAGCTCAATGATATAAAGTTTATTTAGCCTCTTACCTACCATTTAATTTAGGATAATTTTTACAAGTGCAAAAGTATAATAGTTTTATTGAGATAGTAATCAAGTAGTAATCAACCAACATCATGATGCTAATGCGTGTAAAAATACAGATGTTTCATAAAAGCAATGTGATCAAATACATACCTCTCACTCAACATTGTAATTTGCATGATCATGAAATGTGTTCAAGGTAGGTAAATATTCAACATTGCGTTTTTAAGAACTTTTATTGTGTAACTAGCTGTATGTAAGACAAATCAATTGATAGCACCCCTTGTCCTGTAGATATAGTAAGGCAAGAAAGGCAGCAGTGGGCCCTACAAATAGATTTCTTGATCTGTGTATGCAAATCCTTCTCCCTAGAATGGCGAGTATGGTAAATACTCCCCAATTGGAGGTCAAAATGTCCTGCCAAGGGACTCTTTGGTAAAAATTTTGATTACCTGACGTCGATTTATGGGGTTTCTTGGGGTGGGGGGGGGGTAGGGGGGGGGAGGGGGGAACCCCCCGGTACCACTCCCCCCCCGCGAAACCCAGTAGGTCAAGAGATATTTAAGGTCAAAGTTTGAGGTTAAAATCGCTTCCGCTCACTAAAAAAAAGGTCAACCGACACGATTACGCGGGGAAAAGTACCTGCTGGCGGAGGTCAAGGTCAAAGGTCAAACTCAAATGTCAAGGTCAATGGTCAAATGTCAGGTCAAGGTCAAAGGTCAATAAAGGTCAACGTCAACTAATGTACAAAAGCGAGATTGCTAACGGTGGTCACGGTCAAAGGGTCAAGGTCAACAAAGGTCAAGGCAAAATTGCATGTGGCGGTCATGGGTCAAGGCCAATTAAGGTCAAGGTCAACAGGGGTCATCAAAGGTCAAGGTCAAAAGGTCAGGGAATGTGGGAGTTTTCTCAGGAGTGGGAGTCTTCCACTGTGAGAATTTCCGGTTCTAATGTCCCTTCTGGTATGGGCTCCGGCACGGAGTATCGCGGCGTTTGCACGCGTGTACCTAGGAGCAGGCAGGAGTCTTCGCTCGCCTCCGCAGCCTCGGCTTGTTGGTCGGCTTCGCCGACCAGCCTCGGCCGCTCGGCTCGCTCGACCCTACCTGCTCCTAGCCACTCGCGGCCGCCGCGCTCCTCCGCGCCTCCACGCTTTATAAAAACACTCTAGGGGTAAGAGCGACAAGCAATGGGTAGTGTCGGGGTGGGTAGATTCGGTTCTGTCACTAATTATTTATTTATTGACTGAAGGACTATCCGGGTGGCAATAAAAAAAATACCTAACACGTCACGGCAAAATAAGTTGGCAACTGTTTCGCTTTCGATTTAGCTCATCAAGACTGACGAACGAAAATCGCACAACTGACATGACGCACAAAAACAAAATGGCCGCTTTGCGTTTCGTTATTGCACTTGTGAAACACTTATCGTAATCGAGTTTGGATATTTATTTATTAAAAATACGAATTTTAAATAGTTTGAGAAGTTATTTGAACATTTAAATATATTTTTTGTTATATTAAGTATTAAATCTACATTTATTTCTTCCGACTTTTATAACGGTATTTCGATCGCGAGACTGTTTTAGAGATAATGACGAAGGCCAAACTCACCTTGTTGTATACATCCATGAGGATGCTGTCCGGTAGCGTACGTAAATCATTTCTCACGCACTTAGATTTTTGCAAATAGTTCACTAAATTGGTCAAGCACAGCTCATACAAATTATCGGGGATTTTCTTTGCTCGCATCGCCATCGACGCGTCAGCCATTTTGGCAAGATAGTAGTAAACTCGCTTCATTTTCCTTGGCGAACTGTCAGCTCAGCTGCGATCGATTTGTACGAAGTTCAGGATTGCTTTTCTGTGCTGTGATTGGTTGCCTCGTAAGAGTGAATGATATCAATTTTTCAATAAAATTAAATGAAAACTATGTTTAACTTATTCTACCATAGAGAGATGTCAAATGACAACGAACAAAATGTGAGTAGTGTGAAAGAGATAAATAAATGTTCTCATAGTGCGACAGAATTGAGCAGCTGATGGATGATGAAAAGGGATGTCAGTCAGCGTGTCAACTGATTATCCAGTAGCGCGGCGCGGCAACTTTGTTCAGAAAAATTTAGAGCCGAGCATTTTATAAGAGCGCTTATCGCTATCAATTTTGATAAGAAAGCACGTATCGTGCATAAAATCAAATAAAATGTAAGAAACAGAAAGCACGCTTGTGGATGGTGGTTCGTTTTCCCATCCTTTCGTAGAATTAAATTATTGTATTTTTTTTTTAAGAAAGCTATAAATTATTATCCATATCACGCCTATAATCCCTTGCGGGGTAGGCAGAGCATAAACGGCCGTAAAACTGTCATTTACGCCACGGCTGACATTTGAGGGTCATTCGGAAAATGTATCGCCATAGTGACAGGTTGTCAGCCGATCGTCTAAAATTGCAATACACACCCTCGAGTCCCTTAGCCGCTTCTTACGACACCCACGGGAAAGAAATGGGGTGATGCTATTCTAAGCCGGCATCACTGGGGAGTTCCTTAATTGAATCATATATTATGATAGTAATAGTGATAAAAAAAAACATCCAGTAATATTAATTCGAACAATTTATTAAGACAACTAACAATAACACTAAATCTGTAAATAACACATCGGTAAACTACCACTAAACTAACATCCTTTAAAGCTGTCCTTCAGAGCAAAATAAATGCTGGTCTTCCACAATCATGTGAATTAATTTAATATTTCTAGCCATTATAAGCTTCAAAGACAATTTTAATGTGTTTAATGCTGAAATCAGAATTAAATCTGTACATTTTGTACCAAAATTGAAATAAAAACTAAATTAAGATCAAAATATATCTCGGAAGCTATTGGCTTTGATACTGACAGGATATTTTCGTAGCTTTACTTGTTACATTATTTTTTTTTAAACTAAAGAAAAGAGACAAAAAATTAATTACAGAACAATCGAATTAATTAAATTTCCCATCTCTTTTTATTGGCAACAGGAATAGCTATGGAGATGTCCTTTCAAAACGCAGTCAACTAGTGTGCGGCGGTCCGGTCGGCTACTGCTTGCCGATGGTGAACTTGGAGAGTGCCTCGAGCAGGCGGATGTAGGCGGCGTGCTCGTACGCGGTGCTCAGGTCGGACAACTTGAGCGCGAACTCGTTGCTGACGCCCTTCTCCTCCAGCACGTTCATCAGCAGGTCGTACAGGTACTGCCCGAGGAGGAAACACGCATTAATACACACATACAGACACAGCTTTAGTTGTTATTGTACCATGCAACAGGGATCAACAGGAACTGACACAGAACATTGAAAACTTAACAAGCATAATAAAAAAAACGACTGCTTTCTGAGATAAAACCTAGCTTATGACACTCGGGATAAAACGATTCTTCCGATACAATTCCCATTCGAATCTGTTAAGTGGAAACCGAGATTCAGTCCTTTAAAGAAACGCACATTTATATACATTTACATACATACATATTAAATGAACTCTTAAAACACACTCTTTTTTTTGGTTGGGCAGTCGTGTAAAAACTAAGAACAATTAATACAGGTGTATCCCTTAAATGGGAAATTTAAGCTGCTGATGATGTTATAATATCAAAATATTCATCTTTCATCATTATCAGCACCAACTAGAGTAACCTATTTTTATATATTTAGGGATCAAAATATACTGGTTTAATTGGTAGATTTATTAACAATAACCATTAAAGGTTAACTTACATGAAGTTAACTTGAGTTTTTAATGAAGGTAACTTAATCAAACAAGTTTCCTACACTACTGAGAAGTAGCTTGCCAATTGCTTGAACTAAACTAATATACAAACAAAAAATGTAGCACTTCAATGAATGTCTCCTCAATGTTGAGAATTGACAAACTTCACATCCGTGCGTCTCTTTCCCCCAATAATGGCACTGGACTCCCACATGTGTGATGGGGTCCAGTGTGGCGGATAATATTGGGGGGACTTAGCCGGGGATCGAACCCGTGTCCTTTGCGTAGAAGGCGGCGGCACTGGCCGCTACACCATAGTGGTTAGTTATGATATGGTGAATTTTGGGTAGAGCTTTGGGTCTATACAAATTTCCAAATATGTGCAGGATATGTTATGTATGCGAAAATGCATTTAGTCAATTAAAATTGTTTCGGTCTGGCGATTCCTAGTGCAACATTTCACTTTTCATATGGGTTTGACAGATGTCAAAAAGCAATAGTGTGAAATACCCACACGCACATCACGCGTTTATCCTTTGCGGGGTAGGCAAAGCATTAGCGGCCGCTGAAATACTTACGATCATTAAATCATTATGCACAAAAATATGCCATGTGAAAAAAAATTAAGACCTCACATACAACAACGGGAAAGTTTTTCAATTTCATGGGATTGTTCATTCCTTGAAAGGAACGCAGTACTTTTCGTAACAACCTGTATAAAGGTCTGTGTGTTAAAGCAAAATGTACTTTGACAAAATGAAGTTTAATTAGATGGTGGTGTGTATTGTGATATAGAAGGCTGCTCGTCTCGATGGCCCAAAAACTACCTATGTAGATTTCCGATTGGGCTGTGTGTGTGTAAAATGCTCACCTACTATAATTCAAACTTACTGGTTTAAACTAGTAAAATGTAAACCAAATGTTGAATAAACACCTCCATAACAGTATTTATTTCTTTTACTTCATTCAACCTTAAATGCGAGGTTAATTGATGGAAGAAATATACAAAACAGCTTATTTACCAACACTACATTTTCTTTTACAGGAGAACTTAGCAACAATGTTTAGTTTCACTTGTAGAATAAACATGGAAAGTAAGTACTCATTATCCAGAAGTAGATTTTATAACCAGTGTTTAAAATATGATAAGTAATACCTATTTAGCAAGGATAGATAACTAAAAAAGATCCTGAGAATTGTGTGAAATAGTTCCCTCCTAGCGGAGCTGATCACCCGTGTGCGAGCTCCGCAGACGTCCCAACCCGAGGAATAAGAAGGGCGGATACAAAGTTAAGAGTAAATAAAGTGCGTACCCCGTCGAGCACGTCCCCCGCCACCGCGTACACCTTGTCGTTCCACTCGCCCTCGTACAGCGTCACCTCGTCGATGCCGAATATGTCATCTGGAAACACACAATCACACAGACACTTTTATTATTATTTTGATATTAATATTGGCAAAGGATGTGTTATGGCAGAATCTAAACCATCTATACTATTATAATAAAGAGAAAAGATTTGATTGTTTGTTCAAATTGAATAGGCTCCGAAAGTACTGCATTGATTTAAAACTATTTTACCATTAGAATCCTACATTATGCCTGATGAACATAGGCTATATTAAAATGTCTTATTCTCGCGGTAAAACTGTTCGAAGCGGGTGAAACCACAGCGCAGGCCTCTAGTAGTTAATAAAAATAATAATGGAAATATATTAATTTCAGGCATGGCTTGTCTCGCACTTTATGAAGAAACTGAAAAGATTGGTTCAATTTCTGGATGTGAGAGCGATGTTAGTGTCCCCCGCGCGCCGCCGAGCGCTGCCTGGGGCTGACAAGCTCGGAGTGGCAAACAACGCAGGGGTTACTACATGTATTTCCAAATAAACATTAAAAAACTAAAAATGAAAAACAAGAAAGCAGTTTGATGGAAAATTAACTACGGTGTAACTTTGTTCCTTGGCAAGTTATAAACTAACAAATAGATAAACCTTGATGGATGAACAAGAACAAAATTCAATATAAATTATTAACATAATCTGTAGTAAAGTGTAAAAGTTTGTTCATGCATTTTCAACAAGTCTTATTTTGAAATATTCAAATGGACTGACTGTATTCGTCGGCGGCCTGCGGCGGCGGCTCGTTGAGGAAGGAGCAGGTGAAGCCGAGCGTGGTGCCTCCGCGCACCAGGTCCACCTCGAACTGCGGCTTGGAGCGCATCTCCGCGAACTCCTGCTTCTCCGGCACGCTCCCTGCCCCTCCAGCACCCACCTCGCTATCCAGGTCGTCAGAGTCCACCGTGTGGTTCACATTGAAGGTTATCCGAACACTGGAAACATTAGAGAAAAATTTCAAACTGTTCTATGCCAGAAGAAGTTGAAAATTGTATTGCATAAAAGTCATCTGGCATTCACACACAGATATTTCATATAATAAAATATTGTATATATTTTAGAGCTCAGTTCAATAAGAAAACAGAACAATATTCTAGATTTACATATATTATTTATTCTTTGTGGGGTAGGCAGAGCATAAAATGTCGTAAAAAACGAACATTCACATCACATCTGACAAACATTTGAAGGTAATTCAGAAAATTGTGCATCACTTGACAGCCCATTGTCTGAAATTACATCATGCATGTAATCCTAGTCCCTTTGTCACCTCTTACGAAATAGGATGATGCTATTTGAAGACATCACATGGCAAAAATATTCTAGATTTATAACAGTTTAGTTATAGCAGTGTTTGTAGGGCTGATAGAGGTATTTAATGAAATGATGAAAGGGAGGGAGGCCTTTGCCGTGCAGTGGGACATTACAGGTTAGAATAAGAATAAGATGAACAACCCCTCTCCACAAGATAATAATTCTCACATTTCATCTTTGAGTTGCTTGGTGAGCTCCACCTCAGCACCGTCCGTCTTGACGATGAAGCCGTCCAGTTCAGTCGGCAGTGTCTTCAACTTCTGTGCCTTGCGCTCGGCTACTATCTCTTCAGTTAAAAACTCCACCAGCTCTCTTTCACCTGAATTAGAAATCACCAACACATTTGGTTATGATAATAGTAGGTATTTCTTTTTAAAACTGCTCTAAATACTTATTGAATATGGTAGCTCCAAAACACCAAAATGGTTTCTAGTATAACTAACTATTACTACCTGATCTTAAGCATTTTTTTTATGTATCATATTTTAATGCAGACACAAGGCACAGGCCTGTGACTGGATGTGAACATGACTTCAGTGTACCCTACTGTAGCCTCTAGGTCCCCTCTTTAAATGAGGAGCCTAGTGTAGCGAGTACAGCAGGGCTATGTAGTCTATTTACTATACATACATTCATCTATTATGTTTATGATTTAACCTCCCCGCTCGTCAAAGCACACATGTGTACATTAATGGCCGCCTACCGTTCGCTCGTCGAAGCACACATGTGTGCTTTAAGTATGGTGTCAAGTTTTTCGCGCGTTTTCGGTCCGTCAAAAATGATTCATAGACGAAACTTAACTTTTTTGGTGAATGAAACGTGCATAGAACTGTTCAGAATTTTTTTTTTTTTTTTTTTTTTTAATATTAAGTGGCTAACATGCGATCGGTCATCAGACCATAAGCAGTTTTTTTGAGTGGTATAATGGCTGGTAGGCGCGCCCTCCCAATGTTAGGCTGCCTTTATTTCCGTGCTTGTTTATTTTTATAATGGCGAGGTTTAGGTGTTGTCCCAGGTATGTAGCCGTTTTAGGCGTCTTGTTTGCAAAGGGGCGCTGAGGCACTGGGCGAGCCTGTTTTGGTGGTGTGTAATTTTGTTTTGGTAGCTTTTTGATGCATTGGCTACTTCTTCTTTGATGGTTGGGATTTTTAAGTAGTTGTGGATTTCATCCATTCTGGTAAACCATGGAGCATCTACAATAGCTTTGAGCACCCCATTCTGGAACCTCTGCAGTATTTCTGTGTTTGATGTTTTAGCTGTTCCCCATAGTTGGATGCCGTAGGTCCATATAGGTTTTAGGATGGTCTTGTAGATTAGCATCTTGTTTTCAACAGATAATCTGGATTTTCGTCCTATTAGCCACTCCAGAGATCTAAATTTGTGGTTAAGTTCGTCACGTTTTTTTTGGATGTGAGTTTTCCATATCTGTTTGCGATCCAGGTGGAAGCCAAGGTATTTTACAGAAGTGTTGTGGGGTAGGATATCTTGCCCAAGTTTCACAGTTGGGCAGTCTTTTTTTCTGAGAGTAAACGTTATATGGTTTGACTTAGGGGCACTTGCTTTGATCCTCCAGGATTTCATCCACACATGAACTTTATCTAGATGCGCTTGTAGGGTGCTTGAGGCTACATCAGGATCCACATCAGATGCTAGTACTGCAGTATCATCCGCAAAAGTAGCTGTCATTACAGTGTCCGACTCAGGTACGTCCGCTGTAAATATGATGTACAGTGCTGGTCCCAATACCGAACCCTGCGGGACTCCTGCTTTTATTTCATAAAAATTTGAAGTCGCGTCATTGACTTTGACATAGAAGATGCGGTTTTCAATGTAGGACTTCAGTAAAAGATACATATTGTGGGGTAGCAGCTTCTTCAACTTGTACAACAAGCCATCGTGCCATACCTTATCAAAGGCCTGCTGCACATCTAGAAATACTCCTGAACAATATTTTTTGGTCTCTAAAGCATCTCTTATGTGTTCACACACCCTATGAACTTGTTCAACAGTTCCATGACTTGTTCGAAACCCGAATTGATGGTCAGGAATTATTTTATCATGTTTAAGATGATCATTCAAGCGACTCTTGATGATTTTCTCAAGGATCTTCGAAAGTACTGGGAGGAGGCTGATTGGTCTGTATGATGATGTCAGGTGTTGTGGCTTTCCAGGTTTTGGGATCATTTTAATTTCTGATACTTTCCAAGGACTTGGGTAATACGCAGTTCTTAAGATAGCATTATACAGCGACGTTATAAAAACTATACCCTTTTTGGGGAGATTTCTTAGAACCTCGGCTGTTATAAGGTCGAAGCCCGGAGCTTTTTTCAGATCTAGTTGCATGATAGTTCGTCGTACTTCGGCAGGTGTGCAGCATTGCAGAGGAGGGCTGAGTTGGAGATCACTTTCCAGGAATAACCTTACTTCAAGATCTGTGCTATCAGTACCAAGATCATTGTTAGGCGTAAACACATCCTGGAGAAAGCATCCGTAGGCCTCTGCCTTTTCAGCATCTGTTTTAGCCCAATGTCCATTTTCACCTTTAAGTGGGTGTTTAGCTTGCAGAGGCTTATCACGAGATTTAGCTGTTTTCCACAAGGAATTTTCAGCTTTCGCTGGAGCTGATGGCGTCAGGTTTTGCAAATGAACTTGCAGTGTCTCATTCTCTATGTCTAACAAAAATTGTTTCAATTCTGCAGCAGCTTTATTAAAATCTCTTTTATCAGCAGGGTGGCGACTACAGTGCCATACCCGCCTTAGCCGTCTCTTTTCTAGCACTTTATGTTTTACAATTTCTGGCAAGTTGTAGTGGTTAGTTGATGCTTGGTTGCACCTACTAGGTGGGGTGCTGAGCCAAGCCGCTGTTTGTATGGTTTTAGTAATGAGTTCGGTGGCGTTATCGATGTCTTCTCCACTTTTAAGTCTAATATTTAGGTCTATGTTTTCTTCTAAGTGCTGCTGGAACGTCAGCCAGTCTGTGAATTTGTTATATAGGAACGGCTTTGTTGGGCATTTAATTATTGTTTCACTCATGGTCGCTATAACGGGTGTATGGTCAGAGGAGGAATCGTTGCAGCTCTCTATTTGAAGAAAATACGATGGTATGCCTTTGTATATATAGAAGTCGAGCAAATCTGGTAGTCTCTTGTTATCTGTGGGCCAGTATGTTGGTTCACAGGTAGTTAGGGTACTCAGGTGATTGGCGTCAATGCTCTCAGAACTCAGAACTGTTCAGAATAAAATTTTCATTATACTAGCAACACAAAGTGTAAAGCGTTAGAAAAAAAAAGTAAAATAACAAACTGTCAAAGTTGATCAACCGCTTTCGCCCGTCGGAAATTTTTGGTGGATGATGTTTTTAGTGCTTTTCATATGAAAAAAATATGTATGTATAGACAAATGGAGAAATGTATAATTGCATCACATATTTATTACAGATTGTGCTAAAATAATTGAACTTTATCGGTACATCATATATTTTTCGTAATTATATTATAAATTGCGACGTCAGCAAAATTTCTAGACATGCAACTTCCAGGCCCAGAAAATAAAAAACAAAACAACATAAACATGCCGAAAATTTGTAAATAAACCGGTAATATATTTCCGCACTAGTATTTAGTAGTGGATTGAATGTAAACCGTAAAAATTTTAAATAATTTATATTTTTGCAACCATAATCCTTGCGAAATTAGTCGCCATTTTTGTTTGCGAAATTTGACACCAGCGAACGGTAGCTGGGAAATGTCAGTTGTAAGTCTGAGAGGGTTAATATGATTCAATGTCTTAATTAACTATTTATTCAATTCATTTTGCTTTCATGTACAAAATAAATGTTAGATGATGGTAGAATTTTTACAGTATGGTACATGAGCCCAATTAGGGCATAGCAACTTAGAATGGATTGCATGATAATATAACAAATCTACAAGTCTAGATCTGCATTTACACACTAAACTTACTGTATTCTAAATTATAACTGTTTTAGCTAATTTACTCTATCGAGATATTCTCACTAGATTCTACTGCAAAGTTGAGGTTCGGGAAAAGGATGGAGCAGGGTAACAGGACTCACCAAGGGGTTTGGAGGTTCTCGCTACAGCATAATCATTATCACGATCTGAACATAAATTAAATATTTACCAGTTGTTATTATTAGAACTGCTATAGCAGGCCCTGACCTAAGCATGGTGCAATGACATAACCTCAAAATTAAGTATCCGAAATTACCTTTTGTGTGCAAAGCTTTCAGTCCGCATCCGCAGCTGCACGTGTTGGAGTGGTTGTGGAGTAGCTTGGAGGAGGCGGCGACTCCGTCCAGGCGCTTCGAGCAGCTCATATGCCATATCCCCCTGGTAAAATCACGCTTCACGGGTGCCTGTGTTCGGGAGAGAGTGCTCGTTAAACTTGAGTTTTTCACGGCACCTTGAATTACTCTGTGAGCTGACCGCACAATCCCGTTCATTTTAAGTGTTTAGAAATACAATCAGTATCTTTGAAAAATATTTAAAAATACGTCAAGAAATAGAATGCGCCGGCCTGAAAGATAACCACAGAATATAGTAGGGTAGGGAGTAGGAGTCTGTGACCAACGAACCATAGATACGCAGACAAATCTAAGGACAAATCCAATTCCTATTTCATTCATTCATTCGTTCTCTAAGAACCGTTCTTGCTATTTGTAAAGGGCAGTTGCTACCATGACATTTACTGTTACTTTATACTAGCTAGAAAACCGGTAAAATAACTTGTATTGTAAATAACCAGTCACACATTGGCTATAGAACACGTGTTTTGTATTGTATTCGTTCGTATTTCTTTGAAAATTAATATTTCAACTACACAAATGGCAAAGAAACGGAAAGCTGAAATTAGAGCCGATGCTTCAAAATCAGCTCCAGTCGAAATAGTTGTCGAGGACGTAACAAACCATCCTCTTTGCTTGCATGGTCCAACGCTGCTGTTTTCCAGCGAGAAAGGCCGATACTTTGCCTGCTCTTCATGCAGAAATAAGAAAGACTGCACGGTGCACATTGACGAGGAAGACTGGCAGAAAGAAAGCGTCAGAACACGAAACGAGAAGTACTACAGTTTGATTCCAAAGATTGATAAGGCTGCTGCATGGAACCATCTGAATGAGGTTGGTTGTTTTCCTTAACTCCTTATTTTCCTAGAAAAGTAAGATATACGACTGTTAGGGACAGCCTTCCAAATACTGATATTCAGACCATGAAACTGAACACGTTCCCATAAAAAAAAGACTTTTTTTTACTTCCCAAAGTAAATGCAGGCAGCTGATTGTAGTGTAAATCCAGTATGTATAGGGTGTAAGGGACAACCCTCCGAATACTGATAGATAAGGTACATTCAGACCATGAAACTGAACATCTTTCCCCTAGAAGCATACAGAAACAACAAAAAAAACAACTTCCCATACAAAATCCCAATCAGCTGACTGCATTTACTATGGAAAGTAAAAAAAAAACATGTTTCCTGAAATATTTTTTCCTAGGAATTTCCTATCAGTATTCAGAGGGCTGTCCCTTACAGCCTGTATTTTTTTCTCACCTTTTCTAAAAATTTTATATTAAGATTATAATTTTTCTAGCAGACAACAGTATTTTTACAATTGAGAATTCTGTTTCCCATAGGTGAAATCCCGGCACTACACAGATCGAGCATACTGTGACACATGTAAAGAACTGTATGTAATATCAACACAAGGCAGGAAGCACCTGAAGAATCATCGCGTGTTTACTGGACTCACAGACGAACAGCTTTCCAGACCATCCTCATGGTTGCCCACATTGGAGAATGATGAGAAGGAAGCCCAATACATATTTACTAAGAAGTCTGTTAGTACAGTTTTAGGAATACTCAGGAACAACAATATAAAGTGAGTTTATTTATCTTAGTTGTATGATATTTTAAATGATTTATAAAACACATCATTATTTTATGACTTATTTTAACCTCGTAACGCCCACGGTCCTCTATAAAGGACTCCTAGTGAGTAGTGATTCCGGCCCAGAATTATATTCAATTTCAGCAAATAGTGACCCACGGTCCTAATAAAAGTACCTCAAATTAAACGTCACCTGGTAGTTTAAATTTCCCGCTCCGGAAGAAAATAATTTTTTGACCGCATACTAAGGATCTTTAAATATTCCCTGGATGAGCAATGGTGCCAACACAACAATAAAATATCTCACTTTTGACGTAACGTTGGAAAAGATTGTGTCTTGCCGTAGAGAAGGTAAGTGAATTCAAGTTTTTCTGTGTAATTTTCTCAATTACACCTTTTGTTTTTATCAAAAACAATAGTTCAATTATTTCTCTCAATAAGTACACAATAATTTAAGGCAGGGGTGTGATATTGTGTAAAATAAATCGACGGCATGTTCTAAGTCCTTTATATAGGCCTTGTGGTAGATATGTTTATTAATTATGTAGTATGTATATTTTAATTTAAATTTATTCTTTTTAATAATATATTGAGGCTTGTTATAAAAAGTTGGAAGAGACTAGTATTAATAAGAGTTAGGCACTGATAATTGTTAATTAAGTTTTTAAGACTTCATATCAGACTTTGAGTTTTTGGTAACTTTTCTTACCTAAATTTTGATAGTGATTCATCAGTTTATGTTAATTGTTGATAATATTTCAAAAGTATATGACAAAGATTTTCATAATTTTTAGTTTAAATCCAAGCAGGTTTTTAGAGATTTGCTTTGTTTTTTATTTTGATTATTTTAGTACTTGAAGGATCTAATTGTTTAAAACTCAGGTTCAGTTTCAACTTCAACTTATGAAATAGGTATCTAATACTCTCTTTAGAACAATGATTAATTTCTTTTTGTAGTAACACTTATTTCAAAAGATTTGGGACTTTAATTATTTTCTTGCATTTTTCATTTGTTTTTATTGCAACATGGGATAAAATTTTAAAAAATATTGACATAAGTGGCATTTTTTTTTCTGAAATAGAGTTTATATACAGAAATGTACTTCAAAATTTTTAAAATAAAACAATCACACTTAATTTTAATCACTCAGTCTTCATTATGAATTAATTAGTTTAAATATGTCATTTTTGAGAAGATTTTATCATGAAAATATAATTTTTAATAATATAACTTTTTTACATACTGCAACCCGGAGTCCTAAAAAAAGGTAGTAAATATTGGCGCCTTTTTCTATCCTACCATCTTCTAAATACATCCCTTGTTACACAAAAAAAATCGGATGACAATGTAAAGACCATAAGGCATAGTTTTCAATGATTGAATTCCTGGGCCGGAACCATTAGGTACTTTATGTAGGACCTTGGGCGGTTAGCCGTGGCGATCGTTTAAAACTCTGGGCGTTAGGAGGTTAAATGTGGCAATATTCTAGTCCTCCCTACACCTAATTTTATTGTTAAAGATTTTTATGTCAAACTTAGGAACATCATCTGTATTGGCACCCCGTCAATACACGAGGCTGCTCAAGCACACACAGATTTTGACTCCATCCTGCTGGACTACGACACCCGCCACCGACTGTTCCATGCACCAAGCAAATACCTCTGGTACAACATGTTCAATGACTATCTGTTCAATGGCAATGAAGATGAGAAGCTGTTAAAGAAGTTCTTTAAAAAGTCAAAGTAAGTAAGACAGATATTCGAAGCTTTATTAATTTATAATTGGGGCAACCTGTTATTGGCTAGAAATTTTATATGTATTTAACAATATTGTCCTAATATTGAGCTGTTAGTTGTCTGAATCTCAATAAAAAAAAAATTTAAAGCTTTAATAAATAAATAAATAACTTGGACATTTCACACAGAGCCATCAAGCCCCAAACTAAGCTAAGCTTGTACTTGTACTATGGGAACAAGATAACTGATATAATAATGTACATTTTTATTTTAAATAAATACATCCATACTAATATTTAAATCTGAGAGTTTGTGTGTGTATGTATGTATGTTTGTCATCTCTATCTAGTACTACATAGAAAACACCCAACACAAATATTTGAAAAATAACCTACAAACACTTGTGCGGTGTGGGGATCGAACCTACGACCTTCGGCGTAGCAGGCAGGGATACTATCACGCCATCAGCCATGTTAAAAATACGAGTTGAGTTGTTTTTAACTAATAAATTATACTTCTATTGGTGTGCAATGACCAAGATATTTTTTTTTGCAGAGACAGTGGAATTGCAGTAGTAATGGATCCTCCATTCGGGGGCCGAGTGGAGGCACTGGTGTACACTTTGAGAGAACTCTCATCAGTATACAGAAAGTTCTGTGATAAGCCAGATGATTCAATGATACCAGTCATCTGGGCTTTTCCTTACTTCTCTGAACCTTACATTACAAACCTGATGCCAGATGTAAAGATGCATGATTATCAGGTATCTAACCTTGTTTCAGTAAATGAGATATTTTCCTGAAAGTTTCTAAAGTTTTCTACTACAAAAACACTATTTCATTACAGGTTGAATACGAAAACCACAAGAAATTTCAAAATGGCAAGAAAGGTCGGAAGCACGGCTCACCAGTGAGATTCTTCACGAATCTACCTTTCGCCACAATCGACCTGTCCAACGACAGCAACTACAAGCATTGCGACAAGTGCAGGTTCTGGGTGTCGTCGAGCAACAGCCACTGCGGCAAGTGCCGCGCGTGCACCAGCAAGAACGGGATGAGCTACCGCCATTGCGACCGCTGCGCGCGCTGCGTCAAGCCCACCTACAAGCACTGCAAGGAGTGCGCGCGCTGCGTGCTCGACAAGGGGCATGTTTGTGGACTAGTTGTAGACTCACAGGTAAGTGTTCATATGAACTTCCGATTACTTTTACCCGTGTTTTAATTTGTGAATTACCAATCATTCCTCATATTTGTGTTTTTTTTTTTCAGTCTTGCTACAACTGCAGGGAGAAAGGGCATAAGAAATCCCAATGCCCTCAAATATCAGATGAAATGACTAGGAAAAAGAAACGCAAGCATGCTTAGTCATACAGTTTAATGACATTGAATATAATAGTTAAAAATTGTACAAGAGTTTAATTTACGTAATCATAATAAGATACAAATAATCGATGATTTTAGATAAGAAAAATGGATCAAAATTTTATTCTTACACAAATATCTTGATTGAAATATTTTGTAATGGTAAATTTAATATAAAACCGATATCTAGCAACTGTTGGCCTTTTTTATCATAGTATCACAGGGCACTGAAACAAAAGAAGTCAGTAATCATATCAGAGAAAATAATTTATCACGTCATCTCATATATTCATTTGCAACATTAATCGGTATGGTCCCGAGTAAAGCTACAGGCCAGACTCTTGCGCATGTTTTTCCTAAACAACACAAAATCTTTGCGTCGGTCGGTCGCGGGAAACAGAAACGTCGATGGCCACGCCGCAATGTATAATGTATATCGATGTTTTTGTTTTGTTCGGAAACAACAGCAGCAAGAGTCAAAAAAGTAATTCTGTAATTTTCCAAACTAGCTCATCTATGAAATTTTGGGATTAGCCTATGATGAAATAGCTAAAGTAGTGCGCTGCCGGAATTGATGAGAATTCATAGATCAATAATTACACATAAAGCGTCACTGTGTCCAAGTACAGCAGTGGATTTGAAACTTTTGACCAATATAAATAGGATAACAAGTGAACGCATACCTGACATTGATCCTGTTGAGCAGCTGCTGCGCGGCGTGGTAGCGCGCCTCGACGCGCGCGGCCTGCTCGCCCCACGCGCGGCGCACGCCCGCCCAGCGCGCGCAGTGCTCAGCCAGCAGCTGCTCGCGCGACGGCAGTGCACCGGAGCTCTGAAGAACACCCACCAATGCAAATGAACTTCAAGCCAAGCCAGGTGGCCTTCAACAGCCACAGGCAAGACAGAATATTAACCTGGTTTTAAGTTATAATCGTTATTTGGATTGTCTTCAAATATTAAAACAGGTTCCGACCAAGTAGCGGAAACTAATGTTGCAGGCAAACACCCTGTTTGGGTCCATTCCATCTCTGAGCTACAGGAAGTAAGTTTATTATTTATATATGATAATAATAATAATACATAATAGATACAACCTACAGTGTTTCATAAAAAAGGCAAAAGCAAAGATAGTATTAAAAGTAATTTTAGAATTAAACTTGTTTAAATTTATTTGCAAATTTTCTAAAATTGTATACCTGACATGGGTAGTGTTTATAAAAATTGGAATAGACGGTAAATTGAAATGTTTTTATTACTGATAAATGAGATTTTTCAACTTACATAGTCAAGATTGATGTTATCTTTGCAAGCCTGCTGTTGTTCAGGCAGCAGTTGAGGGATGCGGCTCACCGCCGGCCCCGTAGGACCTGGGAGCTCCACACTGTCGTCCGATGGCAACGGTGGCTTCATCTTCTTTTTGCTGCAATATAAAAAATATATTTTTATCTTAAAGCGAAAAGAGTTAATTTTGATAAATTCGTAATTAGTAAACATATTAGTCTTGAAATCACCAAGACAAGATCAGTAAAGCTACAATAAGGGATGCTAAGGGTGCGTCCACATCTGGCGAAATGCACAGGACGCGAGCTATTCCCAAGCTGCACGCATGCAGTTGCTGCAAATGTTTGATGCGCCGCTCTCACAGAGATCACAGCGATCGCGCGCGTCCAGCTCGCATGCTCAAACCGGTTCAGTCTCCGGTAACTAGAAAATAACTGAGCGGGGGCTTGAGGGCTTAAGGCTCGCGGAGAGGAGGATAGTGGCACACCAAATTAGGTAGTAGTATTCAACTCACCCAAATTTCTTATAGTTCATGCGTGGCTGGTTAGCGATCCAGGCGCGGCAGATGGGGTACAGCGGCGACTCCTCCCCGAACTGCGAGAGGTCGACGCTGCGGTCGAACAGCTTGAGCACGTAGCGCTGCGGCGACGTGGCGCGCCCCCCGGCCCCGAACCCCCCGACCGACGACTCCGAAGAGGATGAGTGCCGACGACTTTCCACACGCGCATTCCTTAAGATATAGTTATTTGTTAGTTCCGCCAGCAAAGCGACACTTCACCAACAACAGCCTGTGACTATAAGGACAGTACAAAATTGTAAATACATTGAATAAAGTAAATTTCAATTTTAATTTCATTAGTGTTTATGGATAAATCAGTCGCGGAATATCTTTATTCTTGTACTTTATATTTTAAATATTAATGTTGCATTTATTAATATTCAAATATTTTTTGGTTTACCCAAACAGTACAGTTAAAATAAAATATTCACTCATTGGCATACCTTTATTGACCCTAACAATATTGTAATCATGTAATAATTTACTGTTTTTGTAACATAAGGTAAGAATTTCCTTTAAAAAGTACAGTAATTTTTTCTTAGCAAGGAAAGAGGGAAAATAAAAATTATACCATGGAATTTCCGTAGAAAAATATAAAAAAATTATTTTCTTTGCAACAAAAAATATTTTTTTATCCTCTTTATCTTGCAACTGTCGCTTTTCGGACATTTAGCAACTTGTGTGGCTAGTTGGATTGTGTCTTGCATACTTCCTTTGATGTTCACAAGCTAGTGATCACAGGGCCTGTTACGCTATGCAATGAAACATGGGGAAAAACCATAGAGCTTGAGTCTAGATAACTAATATGCTATGACGTGAAAACTTTGGTAATAGCACATTATAATATTTGTTGGGGACGGCAATGTGTTAGAAAGGGACAGATATTGACACCACTGACAAAGTCCTATAACAGAAAGCTCTACACTCCCTCTCTCATATTATTATCTTTCATGTTTCGAATATCGGTACAGTTGTTTAATACATATCTTTTACATTAAAGTAGTTTGTTTTTGATTAACCTTTTCATGGGAGTCAGTAGTCCGGCGGAAACATCAGACTCGTCTCCACCAGGCTCCAGTACATCTTTTAAAGCTCCCTTCAGCCGACCGCGAGGTGTAGATACTTCTTGTTCATCTGAAAATGGTACAGAATTTAAAGGATCTTAACTTCAATTGCATAGGCTTATGGTGATTATAATAAACAAACACCAACCTTTGTCGGTATCGTAATGTCTATTCGTTCTTGCTGTGTTGTATTTTTTTCTACTTGGCGTTAATAGCCTTCTTCGCATCTTTTTTGGCATTGCTACTGTTAATTAAATAAACTCCACTAAAAAACTAATTAACTAAAACAATTGAAAGAGAATCGCACAAAGTAGATTTCGTTTTGATTTTCAAAATGTCCATGACATTTGGGGATGTTTGTGATTTTAGAGAAGTGTCGTAACCGGTTAATTCCGATACTTGTTATTTATCAAATACTAGTCTAATAATGAGAAACCTCTATAGTCTATTGCACAATTCATTCGTTCGTTCACTTTTTGTCAAATCAAAATACTTGAAGTGTGCACGAAAATAGCAAAGCACAAAGCTGTGAAAGAAAAGAAAACGGACGTTTTATATCCAGGATAATTTTATTTATCGAAAAGTTTAAAGAACTGAAGTCTTGAATCCCCTTTTCAATGTTATAATGGCAGCGACCGCCTATGAACATGATGCTGACGGTAAGTCCCGTTTCTAGTTTATAATTCTTGAAGCAAGGAATACCTACCATTTCCATGCACCAAATTACTGAAATTCTCGAGTGAAAACATCTTCACAATTTTTCCTACATATTCGAATGGCAATCAAGATTACCTACCTACCCAAAACCAGATGATAAACGTGTGAAAGTTGTAAAATATGAATAAGTTATCAGTTGTTTATTATTCCATTCCATACCTACCTTCTGATATCTATTATATCGTGATTCTATCGAACTCTCTAAACTGTACCGTAAAATCTTCGGAAAACTTCATGCACTAATTACTATACTACTAACTGCTTGGTAATCTATTACTCCTATTCTAGTTGTTTTTTATGTTGATATAAGACTTGCCTAGTTATTCTTTAGTTTTGTTTTCTCAAAGTTAAGTTCTGTGACACGCAACTAAGTAGAGAGCAACAGATTCAAGTATAATAATATTATGACGACATTCTTTAAAGGTGTTTTGATCATGTAAACTTTTGTACCACCAAATTTGTTAATTATTCTGGATACCTTGCAGGTTGTAGGTTTATACCTGCAACACAACGTCCAGACGGCACGTGGCGCAAACCCCGGCGTGTCAAAGATGGTTATGTGCCACAAGAAGAAGTGCCGCTCTATGAGAGCAAAGGGAAGCAGTTTGCTGCTCGGCAGAACACAGGACTGCCTGTAGGGTTGCCACCTGAATTTGCTGCTGATGCTCAGAGAGGCAAAAAGAATCAAGGGGGCATGATACAACCCATTCCAGGCTTGCTGGTTAATGTTGACAAAAAGAAGAAAAAAAAGAAGACAGGTGCCTATTGTTACATCAGCCATACTTACTATTCTGTTTCTTTAATCTGATGTTGATGATTTCAGTTCTATTTTTCTTTTCCAGCTGTGGAAGAAGCAGCTGACAAGCTTGGCAGATGCCAAATAACGGAACCCACTTTCACCAGTCCTTCGGCATCATCGCTGAGCAGTAACTCCGGCCAGCCTGCTGCCGCCACCGACCCCAACAAGAAGTTAAAAAATCTTAGAAAGAAGCTCAGGGACATTGAACTCCTTGAAGAAAAGATTAAAAATGGTGACCTGAAAACTCCTGACAAGGACCAGAAAGAGAAAATGGCAAAGAAAAAAGACATAATCAAAGAGATAGAAATTTTACAGAAACAAATTAGTGAATAAGTTATGCCAATTTTAATTAATTAAATAATATAGCTACTTCTTTATTGTGTCATCTTGTCACAGCAAAGCAATGAAATGAAATTATGTCTCTTCTGATTAATTATAAATTATTTACTAAGATGTTATTTTATTCAAATAAAACTAATGAATTTAAGTATAAAAGTCTGCCTTAAATTAATTTGCTTCATTATCGTAACTGAAAGGTTTTCTTTCAGTAGAGTAAACTTTCAGGATCCAAAGTATCAACGAAAAAAAGTTTTACTAGTCCATAGAAATTTTATTTATTTACATAAAAACTGTAAACTTATATCAATGTTTACATGAACACTATGAACATATGTTTCTACTTATAAAAACTGTTTGATATGGTTTGGTAAATCACATTTTAAACTTATTTGGGTGGTTAAGTCTCAAGTTAATACATTACATAGGTTAAAATAAACCAGTCAGTATTAAAAATAAATTTTATGTGTATTAATTGCCGACCTCGTGATGTTTGATGCTCGGGGTTTTTCTCTCGAGTATCATCTGTAACAAAACCAGTTTTTAAAACTTGTCTTTTACATAGGAAGGTACCCATCAACATGTGGTTTCACCAATACATGGCAATAATTTTGTCCTATTTTGTAATTGATACTCACAATGACGTGTTATATGAATTCATTTCTCGCTCGCTGGCGTGCATAATTGCCCAAACACGCGAGAATTCCGACCACAGCGATACCGAGCCCCAACACCGTGGCCAAGAAGTCTCCGAAATCGTATCCTTGAGACGCCTCTACTTTCGTTACGCAGAGTAAGGCAAAGAGAAGCACGCAAAGTTTAAAATACATTTTCCTAATTTATTTTATTGCGTAGAAACTATACAAAATGAACTTTCCTTACAAATAAAATAATTGTCTATTTGTTTTGAGTGATACTGATAGATGATGGATGGATGATGATGGCTACTTCATAAATGTCAGATTCATTCATTCATTCACTCATTTAGGTGCTTTTATGGTACGTTTTCGGTACTCGGCCTACATCAAGTTTACCGGTTTCTGCATCAACATGGAAAAAACGCTCGTCTGTATTCCCCAAAGTATATTTTACAAATGGAAATACCAAAGCTCAAATGTCAAATTTATTGACAGCGTCAGACAGCGTTATTTCTGATCGTGAATTTGTTTTATTTCTATAAAACAGTATAATTGCTTAAAATTTAAGCCCAAATATTCAAGGAAACTTGAACAATTCTTTATTCTCTCGCCTTGCCGTGGTCTCTATTTGGTTTGCTTAACCGCGTCTGCTATGAGAAGACTCTAACATCGGTGCATGATATTGTCGTTACTGGAGTAATTTACGTATTCAAAATGAGTTACAATTCTGGCGGGAGCGGCGGAAAAGGGTTTGGGTTCGCTGGGTTCACGATGCCCAAGCGGAACCCGTCGAACGTGTCCTTGCACGCAGTGCCGCCGCCGTCGACCCCGATGCACGCCGTGCCGCCTCCCGCCGCCGGCCTGTCCAAGCAGGGCTACTCCACGATGAGCTCCATCACGCAGAACGCTGTCACCGGCAACTTTGGTTCGCTCGGCAAGAAACGCGCTAAGACTGAGGATGAGTAAGGGGTTTCCTTGGTTAATTAGATTCCATGACAATAAAATATATCATGGGTATACTTTTGGTGGTCTCTTCAGTAAGCCTTATTCATTTTAAAAATGTGCTCAAAATGTTGTTAATATCCAACTACTATGTTTGAAGCTTATAAAAATATCTAAATATAATTCTATTAATTCAGGTACTTTGATGATGATGATGAGCCTCCAACACCAGCACTAGCTTACATCCCTGCTCCCGGCAGCCCCACTTATCAAGCATCCAGCTCTAAGGTAGTATTTATACCCAACTTCTCAGTAAACCCTAATCCACAAATTGTTCACTTGAGCTTTCTTATGATCCTGCTAGCTTTCTGGTCAGCTTATTCACTTGCTGTATAATTCAGGCAATTATGAAGAATTGACTGAATATATAAGGTGTAAAAAAATAAGCTGAAAATATATTTTTGTGGTGAACCAGTTTGTGAAACTGAGCAACTTTCCCCAAGGAACATTGGTCGGAAAATGTAATTTATATATTTTTTTCATATTTCGACCTATGTTCCTTGGAGAAAGTTGTTCAGTTTCACGTACTGGTTCACCCCTTAAAATATTCTCAGCTAATTTTTTTACACCATGTATATTGGAATACAATAAAACCCCACTTGATGCAACCTGATTTATTTTAATTTCTTAGAATAGATTTTTTCAATTTGATGCTATTTAACCCCATAATAAATATTATTCAATTATTTTGAAAAATTAAAAACTGCATGGCATTGTTATTTAATTAATAAAAATTAAAATACCTTGTTATATTACATTCCAACAAGAATCTTATATATCTTTAAAAAAATTAAATGTTGCAATTTTTGGCCCCAATAGTATGTTACTACTAGATTTCTGCCTAGCTGTTTTACTCGCTGGATTATTCTCTAATTATTCTGAAACATGTAAAATTTTCAACCATAATTATACTTTTAGTGGGAAGACCTTTTGAAACTTATTTTAGTAGAAGCACAACCCAAGTTTTCTTTGCTCATAACAAAAAAAAAAACATAAAAAACACTGATGATGATTTTAGTCTTCAAGTCAAGAAAGCCTTTTTGGTCAATATATTTCCAATTATTCTCACATGATACAAGTATTAGATTTATTGGAACCATTAAGAACTATGCTGCCATAATGTTTCATTGTCCCTTTTGTTAGCAAGAGGAGGAAGAGGAAGAGGACCCGTTGGACGCGTTCATGGCGGGTCTGGAGCAGCAGGCGCAGCGCGACCTGGTCACCAGCGAGCAGAACGCGGCGCGCGGCGCCGACACCGCGCGCGGCGCTCGCACAGACATCGACGAGCTGGATGACGAGGAGAGCTACTACAAGTATGACTCAATACCAGTATTCACAAATGTTGTGCCCAGGGGCATAATAGTTTTACCCATTTTTTTGATTGACGCTTTTCACATCATAATAAATTATATAATCACTACCGTCCCTACACTACACATATAAGTGAGCTGCTACCCTACTCTATTCTTTAATAATATTTTTTTTTTATTGGACCACCAACAGATTTCTGTTGTTCGGTTAAAAGTGTCTGAAACAGCTAAAGGAAATGTGCGGGCCCATTTTTGACCATTTCTTTAGCTGCTCCAGATACCTTTTTATAAACTAGAGCAGAGCAGAGTAGCACCTAATCAAGTGCAACTTATATACATTTTTGCACTGTTTTAACTTTCAGATACATGGAAGAGAATCCGCTATCAGCAGCCGACGAGGAAGAGGAAGAGATCGAGTACGACGAGGACGGGAACCCCATCGCGCCGCCCAAGCGGAAGTTCATTGACCCCCTGCCGCCCATCGACCACTCCGAGATACAGTACCCGCCTTTTGAGAAGAACTTCTACACTCCACATGAGGATATTGAAGCTCTGACGATACCGCAAGTCGAGGATCTTAAGAAGAAACTTGGTGTAAAGGTAAGGGATGTGGTTCGTGGCATTTTGAGTCGAGTTTTGCAAGTGTCAAGAAAGAAACTAACATTATTACCATGGGAGTTCCACAAGGAAGCATATTAAGACCTCTGTTTTTTATGAATGATAATATTTAAGCGGTTCTAATCTGATTCCAGATAACGGGTCCGGACCCGCCGAAGCCCGTGTCCAGTTTCGCGCACATGGGCTTCGACGAGCAGCTGATGAAAGCCATCAGACGCTCGGAGTACTCGCAGCCTACACCCGTGCAAGCCGCCGGAGTGCCCGCCGCGCTGTCGGGGCGGGATGTTATTGGTAAGAAAGATTTTAAAGGTGGAACAATGTTGTGTATAAGATCCTATTAAATTCAGCAAATTTAACCTTGTGTGTAGTGTAACTTTCTATGGTAGGTAATTTTGTTCATTTTCACGTTTAGAAATAGTACTTGAGGAAAGTTGTTTGTTGTTACGAAAACAACTCACCCTAATAATACTTGCAATGAATTTAACAGGACCTTGTATATCCTGTCTCAGAAATGTATCACTATTTGAATTTCAATCTTTGTTGCACCGAGTCAAGTGTGGGGAGCAAAGAATCTTGCTTGCTCTACAAAGAGCGTAAATTTACGTTTATATATACAAATTGACTAACGATTTTAGCAAGAGTAATATATTTTGTAAAAGAAAATAAGAAATTGTATTTTTTTTGCGTCAGCCGAGGATTTAGTATCAAGAGGTTGAAAATTTTGAAGGGTCAGTCGGGGCGCCGGTAGCTCAGCGCCACTGATGGTGGGACGGTACTCTACAGGTTCAATCCCCGGCCGTCGCTAACATTTTATCAATGTCTTATTTTCATTTACGAAAATAATATAGCATCGTGAGTGCAAAATACTCACTACCTACGTCTGTGTTTCCAAATGCATACAACCCTAATCTCTTCAAAGTAAGAGTGAACAGGCTTCTTCTGGGTGAGCTCGCTCCATCTTACACTCTGTCTCTGTCCTATGACCTAGACTAGAGTCAAGAGCAAACCCATGCCACAGTATAATTAATAGTACTAGCGTACAGTATGGTCACTCCCTGCCTCCCCCTACAAGCGCCGCCCACCCGCGCTCGGAGGACGCTCAGACACCGGCTAGCAAGGACGCGACGACGAAGGTCATTTCATACTGCCGCACATTGCATTCCCGATTCGCGAACGCAAAATGGCGGCAACCCTGACATGTTGTCTCACACACACAAGCATGGTCCGCGTTCACCTACGCGAGCTTAGACTGTGTGCGTAGCAACGCGTTTGATTCATACATTTGAGCGCCAGTGTCCGAGGTGTGCCCATACTTAACAAATAAAAAAAGCCACGGTGCGAGTTATATATAGTTAGTTGTATGATGCAGGCATCGCGCGCACCGGGTCGGGCAAGACGGCCGCGTTCCTGTGGCCGCTGCTGGTGCACGCGATGGACCAACGCGAGCTGCAGGGCGGCGACGGACCCATCGGCCTCGTACTCGCACCCACCAGGGAGCTGGCGCAGCAGGTATCTTAAGAATAAGAGTAGTTTATTTCACCAATGATACACATTGAAGGTACACAAATAGGTATTTTAGGTCAAGATGACAAACAAAGTTGAAACTCTTTCTCCCAAACTAGGTTTGATACCTGTATCTTGGAAGGTCTATACATTTTTTTTTTTACTACCAGAATTAGCTAGGGTAGCGTAGGGGCTAGTACGATTGTTAATTTAGAGTAGGAGCACTTCTGGGCAGGTTTTTTGGGGGGTTTTTCCTGTTCAGGAGGTCCGATTAATTAGGGGCCATCCATAAATCACGTAATCACGTTATGCTCAAAAGGGGGGGGGGGGGGGGGGTTCATCAAAAATCACGAAAGATCACAAGGGGGGAGGGGGGGTGTAGCAAAAAATCACGTGTAGTTTTTTTTTAAAAAAAAACGAAGTCACGATTATTGCCGAGACGCGTCAGGTTAAGTGAAGTTCCCGCGAGCCGTGATGACCGCCCACCGCCGCCGCCGGCCGCGGGACTCTGTTTGTCGGTGTCAAGTCTTTTATGTGTGGTGCGGGAAAATGACGATGCTGAGTGGCTTGACGAAGCCGACATTGAATAAAATCACGTTGCGTCGTCATTGCCAATAACCGAAGACGCTCATCCGATTATCATCAGCATTGAACAGAGTATGACCAGTCCATGGTGCCAAGACATTTAATTATTATTGAATAATTATTTTTTCTATAATAAATAGATGATTACATGTACCTTCTATTTTCCATTTCTACCTTTTTTTTCAGTAAGATTCTTCATGGTACTAAAAAAATACACGTGATCCTACGGGGGGGAGGGGGGGGTAGTCTTAATAATCACGAAGTATCACCAGGGGGGAGGGGGGGGTCAAAAAAGGGCAAAAAAAGCATCACGTGATTTATGGATGGCCCCTTATACGCATGCAAACTACACGCTTTAAAAATCTTGACTTCAATTTGAAACAAATATCGTTTTCAGATGGTGGTGGCGTAAAGTTACATGCCGTGTGATTAACCTGGCCAGCCCCGAGGCAGTGCATTTATTTTTATTTTTTATCCCACCCGAGCCGGTTTTCTATTAGGACAATACAAGGTTGTTATAAAAAGAAGAAAATTGCGTTCTGCAAATTTCTTTTTTTTACAATGACCGATCATGACGTCAATAAGTGATAATGCTATCCTACATTGAATAAAGTTATTTCATTTTCATTTTCAACTGGTCATGGTTATGAGCCTGCTCGGCGGCTACTCAAGTATTGTAAAATTTTTTTTACTTGTAAAATTTTTAAGCGCGGGCCGAATTTGACCTGCGACTTTCACTATTGCTAGTGGCGACGCCTCTTCCATCTGGGCTACCGCCAGCTCGTTCCTTGCCCGCGAATTTATGCAAGTGTATCTTATTGCCAGTAACGCGTGACACAGCTCCATCTACCGGGGTAGTTTTGCAACTAATACTCGGCGACTAATTCATTCTTTATAGATTGAAGTGTAAGCGATAAAAACCCGCGATAAATTGAGTACCAAATTTTAAAACACTACTTGCAAAATTTTCAATTGTACAATAATGAATGATTTTTGTTGACAGATATACATGGAGGCGAAGAAGTTTGGCAAAGTGTACAACATCAGGTGCGTGTGTTGCTACGGGGGGGGCTCCAAGTGGGAACAGACCAAGGCTCTCGAAGGTACGCTGATTACTTCTATCTAATATTACATTCATATATGACAATCCATACTTCCATACTAATATTATAAATTCGAAAGTAACTCTGTCTGTCTGTTACGTTGTCACGCCTCAACCAATGAACCGATTTCGGTACAATTTGGCATAAGCATGACAGGAACCTAAGAAAGGACATAGGCTACTTTTTATCGCAGGAAAATCCATCACTCCCACGGGAAACAAAGTAAATCATAACGCCGAAGAAAATCATCAGACGAGGATTCGTTGTGTGGATTGCTTTGCTTTTTGTGTCAGGCCTAGGTATTTAATTTCAGCCATTTCAGTATAAAAACTATATACCTAAACATAGGTATATAGTTGTTATACTATCTAATGCGAACAAAGTCGCGGGTAAAAACTAGAAATAAAAATAAATATAAATTGATAAACTTTCATGGTGATGATACCGCCTAGCCCCCTACAGCATTCTCAAAGAGGGTTGACGTGTGTCAGGCCGCCGCTCGTCAAACTTAGCTAAATCCTTTTGGAACATAATTCACTGTACTAAATTACTTGGGATACGGGCGTGGTGATGGGGATGATATGATAAATGTCTTTCAAATGTAGTATGATTAAAAAAACTGATGTTTTTTTGCAAATATTGCGGACATTCGCCAACCAATTTAGAAATCTCAAGAATGCTGTAAAAAGTACCTTAACTACTCCGCTCGTAACAGCACACATGTGTGCTTGAAGTACAATACAAATCTATTGTTGCAAAATTCGACTTGAGCGAAGTGGTTAAAATAATCATAATTGACTTAAACTTTTAAGAAAAACACGGATCGAACTAACTGTCACTTTTGTTGCGCGTTATCGCAACGTGTTCAGCTGCACTCGGCCTGAGGAAGAACCACAGACTGGTTCGAATACGTCGCGATAACAAGCAACAAAAATACAATTGAGTTCGATCCGTGTTTTTCTTAAAAGTTAAGTTATGTCTCTTTTAAGGCGAGTGTACCCGTGAACAACCTCGACAGTGGCGCCACTTCACTAAAATCGGGCATCGGATATTCTGATAGATTGTTTGTATAAAGAGAAAATTTTGTTTTTGTGAAGTGGCGCCGCTGTCGAGGTCGTTGACAGCTACACCCGAATCAAGTTTAAATAGTATATTCATAATTGAAATGCAAATGGTGATATTATGTGTGATATAGACATATTTAATAAAAAATATTATTATTATAATATTGCAGGCGGCGGTGCGGAGATCATAGTGGGCACCCCGGGGCGGGTCATCGACCTCGTCAAGTGCAAGGCCACGAGCCTGCAGCGCGTCACCTACCTCGTGCTGGACGAGGCCGACAGGATGTTCGACATGGGGTTTGGTAACTATTGGCATAACATAGCATTTTTATTGGTTACATATACATTTACATGTCATTTACATTACATGATTTCAATGTTATTTCCATTATAATATTTATAACGTGCTTTAGTTTATGTACCGAGTATGTTTTGTCACAATATACTATGCGAGCAAGGCGAATAACTGACACGTGATTTGTTGTTAAAAAAAAATACCACCGTTTCCTTCCGAAGGGCAGAAATCGGATATATATTTAGATTCCAGGTCGAAATATGAATAAAATATTTTGAGCTTCCATATTAACCCAAATCAGGTGATTTACAATTTTGTATTGAAGATAATTTTTAAAATAATTTTGTAACCTACGTTTTTTGAGGAAAGTTGTTCCTTATCACGTCTTGAGTTTTTGCTATCGGTCACTAGTAAAATTTCATACATACATACATACACACATCACGCCCATCATCCCTTGCGGGGTAGGCAGAGCGCAAACGGCCGCAAAAACGGACATTTACGCCACGTCTGACATATATTTGAGGGTCATTCGGAAAATTGTGTATCGCTATAGTGATAGGTTGTCAGCCCATCGCCTAAAATTGCAATACACACCCTCAAGTCCCTCAGTTGCCTCTTACAACTCCCATGGGAATGAAATGGGGTGATGCTATACTAAGCCGGCATCTCACGGCAATACGGTAAAATTTCACCCTAAATTAAATTGACTAAATTCAGTTTAAATACTATAATATCGAATCGTTATGTTCCTCCTCTCGTCAGAGCCGCAGGTGCGCTCGATCTGCGCGCACGTGCGCCCCGACAGGCAGACTCTGCTGTTCTCCGCGACGTTCCCGCGCCGCATCGAGAGGTTAGCGAGGGACGCGCTCCGAGACCCCGTGAGGGTCCAGCACGGGGCCGCCGGGGAGGCCACGGACCTCGTCACGCAGCACGTCAAGTAATCTCTTGTTCCTTCTATGCTTTTACGCAGCAATCATAAATTGCACCGACTAAAATAAATAATGCAAGAAATAGAAGTGGACCTAATATTGAACCCTGCGGTACGCCAGACGTAAAGTTACATGCCGTGTGATTAACCTGGCCAGCCCCGTGGCAGTGCTTTGATTTTTATTTTTATTTTTTTCTCCCGCCCGAGCCGGTTTTCTATTAGGACATTACAAAATTGTTATAAAAAAAAGAAAATTGTGTGATACAAATTTCTTTTTTTTACAATGACGGTTCATGACGTCAATAAGTGATATGATAATACTATCCTACATTGAATAAAGAATTTCAATTTCAATTTCAATTTCAATTTCAACTAATTATTTGATTCTGATCGCTGTTACTGCGTAAA
This sequence comes from Tuta absoluta, assembly GCA_027580185.1. Classification (NCBI taxonomy): domain Eukaryota; kingdom Metazoa; phylum Arthropoda; class Insecta; order Lepidoptera; family Gelechiidae; genus Tuta; species Tuta absoluta. The sequence continues at coordinate 131,319 of JAQAHW010000062.1, forward strand.
TATGCAGTTTATTTAGTTTTTTATTTAAATAATAATAAAAAACTAATTGAGTTGTTGATTTGCAAGTTTCATTGATGTTGCAAGCAAATACAACAATGTTAATACGTAATCAAATGCTTTACGAATATCAGTATATCGCAGTAACATAGTAATATTCAATGTTTTAAATGTACAATTTGTATCTCTTTTGAATTATGATTGGTTTTTTCTTTACAGAATATTCACAAGGCCGGAAGACAAATGGAAGTGGCTGTTACAAAATCTAGTCGAATTCTTGTCAGCCGGGAGTGTATTAATATTTGTTACCAAAAAGGTGAGTGCAATTTCAACGTAACATTTGTCTTCATTCCAGTGTTATTTATTATTTGGAGACAAGGTCTTTAGTCAAAGCGATAATAAAAAATTTATTGAAGTTTTTAAGAGCTACTGAGCTTTATACTAGCTGTTGCCCGCGAATCTCATTTCGTTGACTATATGTAAGTTATACAAACAGGGTGTTGGAGATAGGTCTCCATATACTTGGGGTGCATTCAGACCATAAAACTGAATAACTTCCTATAAAAAAATATGTCGCTTCTTATGTAAATAAATATGTTAATGCAGTCAGCTGATCGTGATTTTATACGGGAGGTCGATTCCTTTTCTTTTCCTGACATGTGTTCTTAGGGGAAGTTTCATGGTCTGCACTCTTCACGCTTTTCATTCTATGTCTACCTGCCATATTTTTAATAGCCGCTTAATTTTGACAGATAACGCGTAAAATACGTAAAATCATAGACAATTTAAGTTGTGGTCATCTTCTATCCTTGTCTAAGCATTTGAAACTGAGAGTGACAGTGAATTTTTTTTGTTAGAGATGCATATATTTACATTACCAGTCACAATAGTGGACATCTGAAGGCCTCTCTCTATCGGGGGGTTGGTTGTGCGGTTGTGCCATACATCACCAAGCTTGGCAGGCGGATAGGCGAGCGCAGTGCAAGATTTTGCATTTCCAGGGAATGTTGCTGCCCATACTGTGTATCACTATAGTGACAGGTTGTCAGCCAATCGCCTTAAATTGCAATACACATTCAATTCAATTCATTTATTAAGTCAACTTAATTGCTAACAGTTACAACCAAACGCAATTAGTGTAATAATTAATTAAACATGTCGATACGCAATTAAATAATAAAATAATATATAATAGTGACACATTTCATTAAGGTAAATTAATTAGTAACTCAATTATTTTAGGTATTAAAATATTTAAGTAATACAAATTAAATGTGGCTAGTAACACTGCTGCTAGTTGTCTGAGCCTCAACATAACGACCAGCTGACGTGATGAATTGAGATTCGGAGCTCGAGAAGAAGTCCAGTGATGAGTCATACGCTAGGATCTCATTTAGGTAGCGGAGGGCGCGAGGGAGGGGCGCATGCCTGCCTACACTGGAGCGCGCACTCGCCGGAGCAAACAGTCGCTGCCTAAATCAAATCTAACCCTCGAGTCCCTTAGTCGCTTTTTATGATACCCACGGGCAGAAAAAGGGTGATGCTATTCTAAGCCAGCACCACACGGCGCTGTGGTGATGTTTGTTTGTGCAGTTAGAGATTTTAGACGGTAATTTTTAATCGGGACTAAATTAGATTAAAATAACTATAATTAGTTTTTCTTAAGGACAAAAGCAATGGTAAACGTTTTGCTATGCGATTCCCGTCAGGCGTTTCGTATAATTCGTTATATTGAACTTTTTTCTATATCTTTATGTGATTGTGTTGTAGTTGGAAGCGGAACAGACGGCAGCCAACCTCGGAGTGCAGGAGTTCGATGCCTTGTTGCTGCACGGAGACATGGAACAAGCTGACAGGAACAAAGTGATCACGGCCTTCAAACGACAGGAGTGCAACATATTAGTCGCCACTGATGTCGCCGGTTTGTCTATCTTATATTAGCTTTTAGTTCGTTCGTCGACTCGGTGTCCCACACGAAAAGAAAGACAAAAAGAAGAAGCTTTTAATATGTACATTCATACATATACCACGCCTTTATCCCTTGCGGGGTAGGCAGAGCGTACACGGCCGTAAAAAACGGACATTTACGCCACGTCTGACAAACATTTGAGGGTCATTCGGAAAATTGTGTATCGCCATAGTGACAGGTTGTCAGCCCATCGCCTAAAATTGCAATACACACCCTCGAGTCTCTTCGTCGCCTTTTACGACACCCACGGGAAAGAAATGGGGAGATGCTATTCTAAGCCGGCATCACACGGCACATATGTCAATTTTAATAATATTAATAAGTATTATTAAAATTAATAAGTACTTTGTGATATCTATTCACCGCTAGACATAGATCTCTATACGCCGATTATTCTTGAGTTTGAGCCAACTACATCCAACGGTTGCCTGCGACCCTTACGAGCCATTTCAAAGAAAGTAGTACCATAGACAAATAGTATTAATTGGTCTATGGTAGTACTACGCTGCGCTTTTCATCGCGATGCTGCCAATCTAGTACCTTTCGACCCATTCGTTCTATGTTCCCGACCTTACACTGCTTATTTTGTTCCAATGTATGTCTGTTACTTTCGAATATATATTATTTCTGTTTTCATCAAACGTAGACCTCTCCATCGCTCAATGAGCTCTTACTAGCCTTCCTATGAAGGAAATAGTAAGCGGCCATGCTTCACTGCGATAAGTCATTAGTGTCATTACATCACTGATCTTTCAGTACTCGTAGGCATAAATTTAATAACTAGGCAGATTGTATACTGCGAAGACTTGACTGTTGCCTCCCCCCCCCCCAGCGCGCGGTCTGGACATCCCGCACATCCGCACCGTGATCAACTACACGGTGGCGCGAGACATCGACACACACACGCACAGGGTCGGCCGCACCGGCCGCGCGGGAGTGAGAGGGAGCGCCTGGACGCTGCTGCAGCGAGACAAGGACAGGGAGATGGCGGGCCACCTCGTGCGCAACCTGGAGACCGCGCAGCAGGTGTGTATAGCGCCGTCCCGCTCGCACACACAGCGGAGAACAGAGAGAGAGTTACTTGGAGACATGCAATTACAAAAGTAGCTACTCAAGGTGAAACATCAGACTAATAGCGCTCCCAAATAGGGAAATAAACCTGACTATACACGCTGGTCAATTGGAAACGAAGTATTAATGAGCGGCAAAAACTAACTACAAAGATAAGTTCAAAGTAATAAGATAGATAAGAATTGGTAGCCATGAATTATAGCGTAGGCCGATATTGCTAAATGCGACCGCTTTTAGCAATATCGGCCTACGCTATAATTCATGGCTACCAATTCTTGCTAAAAGTGGCCGCATTTAGCAATATTAGCATACATAACTGCACAGTTTGAACAAGATTTTATCAATTCTAAATAATCTTAGTCGCTAGCGATTGTCACCGATACATAATTTGGTTTCCCAATCAATTTTTATTAATTTTTTTTTATTAATGATGGGTTTGCTCGTGACTCTAGTCTAGGTCATAGGACAGAGACAGAGTCTAAGATGGAGCGAGCTCACCCAGAAGAAGCCTGTTAAGGCACTCAATTGTGTATTCAGTCAGCGAACATTCTTCAATGAGCGGCGCTAGTGTCGCTGGTGCCTAAAATAAATATTGTTATTTTGTAATTGACAGGAGGTGCCTGAAGATTTAATATCTCTGGCGATGCAGTCGGCGTGGTTCCGCAAGTCACGCTTCAAGAAGGGCAAGGGGAAGAACCTCAACGTCGGCGGCTGCGGGCTCGGGTGAGGCTCACACATATCACGCCTGTAATCCCTTGCGGGGTAGGCAGGGCGTAAAAAAGGGACATTTACGCCACGTCTGACAAATATTTGAGAGTTATTCGGAAAATTGTGTATCGCCATAGTGACAGGTTGTCCACCCACCCTTGAGCCCCTTAGTCGCCTCTTACGACTCCCACGAAAGAGATGGGTGATGCTATTGTAAGCCGGCATCACACGGTATGTCTCAGCAACATCAAAGTATGACAACAGTATATTGTCTGAAAAGTAAGCATATGTGCTCGTGATTAAAGATAACATTCTCCTAGACTGGGAGCCCACGGCCGATGTGGCGCAGTGGTAGTGTGACTGCCTGCGACGCAAAGGTTCCGAGTTACATTCTCGGTGGGGCACTCACAAAGTTGATATTTATTATTTATTTATTTATTTATTTATTAAAACACAAGTTCACTATCTTAAAACTAAACATAGTCCCACAAAACTGTTTACACAGTTTGTCTGCAGGATCAGATGAGTCTCATACAATTTATAATAGTGTACTTAGTGAGATTGATTACTCTAATTGTGACATTAAATGGCTTTTAAGCAATCTTTTAAATTTGTTTACATTAGTTTCTCGTCATTTTATCACTTTGTGAATTTGTTCCCAATCTGGTTAGGACATTGCAGATGAACCACCTGATTGGCCGTAAGATAGATGGTTCCGTGCTTCGGAGGGCAAGTTAAGCCGTCGGTCTCGGTTGCTGTCTATGATCAGTTAGACGGCGGTCGTTACACAACCATGTCAGAGGCCTTCAACTAGTAGTAGGCAGTAGAAAAACTCATGACGCCAGGATTCATCGGGACGTTGGACGACTCGGTGTCCCATACGAAAAGAAGAAGCCTAGGAGCATAGTTTGAAATTTTCATCACTTAGACTACATTCATCTGTAAAGAATGTACTAGTTGCTGGGTATTCGTTGCAAAACTAACCCGGTAGATGGAGTCACGCGTTATTGGCATCAAGATACACTTGCAAAATTCGTAGGCAAGGGACGAGCCGCAAAACCCCAGATGGAAGAGGCGTCGCTAGTATTGAAAGCGAAAGTTACAGGTTCAAACCCTAGTCCTATAGTAGAAAATTTTGCAATTTTTCTATAATTGTATACCTAACAAGAGATGTGTTTTTTGGTATTCAACGTTCTTCTAGTCTAAAAGCATTGTTTGAAATATGTGAAAAAAGAGATTATTAGCTTGTAGCTTGTCAGAGGGTCAAATGACCGAATTGTAAGCGCGTAAAATATGACGAAACCGCCATTGGATCGACAAGAGAAGCTTGCAGGCGCGGGGTTTGGCTTAGGGGTGACCATATCGAGTATTACCATTTTGTTTTTGAAAATTATAACGTGTCGAAAAGAGTACCCATATTGCGATCAAAGCAAGCTCGACTTTTCACGTTAAAACTAGTGTGGTGCGTGTAGCACTAAGGGAGAGTGAAAGAGGCACCACACCAACACAAAACAAATTACGATAAATTTTCACGTTCTCTCTCTTTCTGTGTGGGACACCGAGTCGTCCAACGACCCGATGAACCCTGGTGTCAGCGTTTTTCAACCGCCTACCACTAGTAGTAGGCCTCTGACATGGTTGTGTAACGGCCGCCGTCTAAGTAATCCTAATAATAGACAGCAACCGGGACCGACGACGGCTTAACGTGCCCTCCGAAGCACGGAACCATTTCTTTTCGGACAATCAGGTGGTTCACCCTGCAATGTCCTAACCAGGCCGGGAACAAATTCACAAAGTGAGTAATTCACGTTGAAACTAGTGTGATGCGAGCCATTCTAATTCTCTTTATTTTTTACACACACACACAAACACACATATCACGCCTTTAATCCCTTGCGGAGTAGGCAGAGCGTAAACAGCCGCAAAAACGGCCATTTACACCACGTCTGACAAATGTTTGAGGGTTATTCGGAATATTGTGTATCGCTATAGTGACAGGTTGTCAGCCCATCGCCTAAAATTGCAATGCACACCCTCGAGTCCCTTAGTCGCCTCTTACGACTCCCGCGGGAAAGAAATGGGGTGATGCTATTCTAAGCCGGCATCACACGGCACTTTATTTTTAAACAATGTATTATTAGCTTGATTTTGTAGTGTGAGAGTCAGGGTATCCCCCCCCTTGTATCCGCGCCTGGAAGCTTGTCATTGATTGTGGTGGTGTGGTCAGGTACAAGGAGCGGCCCGGCCTGCCCGCGCGCGCGGAGCAGCCGGCGCCGGAGCGGGCGGAGAGGGAGGCGCGGACGCCAGGCCCCGCCACCGACCGCCTCTCCTCGCTCAAGAACGCATTCCGCTCGCAGTACAACCAGGTACCACATTTATTTATACTCATAGCAGAATTACATGTAGCGGGATATCAAGGACACACGCAGACACACGCATAAGAAGTTGGATTGAACCCGGGACCTGTATCGTCCCGCCGCTCTGCCACTGAGCTACCGGCGCCTCGACCGAACTCTTCCGAAATTGTCAACCTCTTGATAACACGTCTTGAAGCGACGTAAAGTTTTTCAACTTCTTATTTATATTTATGAAAATAATATAGCAATTTGTGAGTGAAAAATAAATCATAGTACACGCACAAGATATTTAAATTCATCATTCAAATATTTCAGGTCGTCTGACACAATTGAGACACAAACACATCACGCCTATAATCCCTACCGGGGTAGGCAGAGCGTAAACAGCTGTGCAAACTCACATTTACGCCAAGTCTGACAAACATTTGAGGGTTAATCGGAAAATTGTGTTTCGGCATAGTATTTCTATCAGAATTCCATACATACATACATACATAAGTCACGCCTATATTCCTTACGGAGTAGGCAGAGCGTTAACAGCCGTAAAACGGATATTAAAAGTCGGACAAAAGTTTGAGGGTTAATCAGATAACTGTGTATCACTATAGTAACAGGTTGTCAGCCCATAGCCTAAAATTCCAATGCACACCCTCGAGTCCCTTAGTTTTTTCCCCACGGAAAGAAATGGGGTGATGCTATTCTAAGCCGGCATCACACGGCAACATTTCGACTATTTTAGTTAGTAAGTGTTATAAAGTTTGTAATAGAATTAGTTTGAAGCCCTGTCTTGTTCCCCAAGTTCACGGCATCCTCGGACCACTCGTGGGAGCAGACGATGACGTCATCCATCCAGCCCGGGGTCAACGCCCCCGCCAACGCCGCGAGCGAGCAGCACGAGCAACACGAGCAACACGAGCGCAGCGAGCGAGTGCGCAAGAGCGGCAAGCGGAGCCGGTGGGAGTAGGATAGCTATATGACTACTATATGAGAGATACAAATGACAATAGTTGACCAATAAATGTCTTACAGTTTTTTTCGACATATTTTTAACCGCTTGTCTGTCACGTACCGGGAGCCGAACAACAATTTTGAACCTTAACTACCCACAATAAAATTTAAAACCAATGAAATTGTTATAGTATGAAGCGACAGATGTGTGATTATGGACTTCTGTACATTATGTACATTGTACATGCCAGCCTTATTGTTCCACGTCATATTATCCATCTCCTATTTTTTAAATAAATAAATTGGATTAATAATGTAACAAAAGCTGTCATTATAACCATATGTTTAGATGTGTTTGATTTTAATACAAAAACAAACAAAATACAAAAATAGTTTATTTGCCAAATGGCAACTAAAATGTAAAAATTCTTTCATTATAAGTAAACTTAACAATATTAGTTTACTCATATTTTTACTAATGACAGCTTTTATTTTGTTCCCCAACCGAATCGTATCCTTAAACATTTTGGAAAAAAAAACACCGGGGCCATGACAGCTGAGGAACTGATGAATGTTGTTAGAGCTATGTCGATACGAAAGAATTTGTATTTCGGGTTTTGTTGACTAGGTATCGACTATTTTTTAAATTGCGATTGGTTGGTGTTGTTAGCTGTAGCGCCAATCATTATATGGGGAATAGGCGTGGGATAAATGTGAACTAATAATTTTTTCATAGGTTGCTATGACATTTCACATACTGAGGTACAGAGGCGCCCTCACATTCGCACATACTCTAGCATTATCATATATATGACAGCTGTCATAGAACACTTAAAATTGTTCACCTGTAAGTAGTGAACATATCCAAATAGACGGATGAAAATCAGACCACACAATGTGATCCATATCGTCTTTATTGTTAAGAGTCTGTTCGGAAAGAATTGGCGAGGAAATTGAGGGGGCCTGTGTACCTCAGTATGAGAAATGTCATAGCAACCTATACCTTATTACCGAAAATTGCATGTTAAATAATGTATCATTGTATATCCGAGATGAGCAAGTTTATAAGATCAACAACACACAGTATCGCAATAAAGTTCTTTCTATTTGTATATGAAAAAATTATTAGTTCGATTTTTGACCACGACTATTCTCTTTCTGCACAGAAATGGTTCAGACAAACTGGTACGAACGTACTTTGTATTATGTCGTCGAAATACTGAACGTTTCTTACCAAAGTTACAATTGTTAGTAATGTCTAGTTTTGAAACAGATGAAATATTGTTGATAATTTATGAATTCAGGACCCAAGATTGTCAAACGCTGATAAAATAAGTGGTTTTGGTGTCCCATCTCATTCGCTCATTCCTAAGGAAATAAATATTTTATGGGAAAGTGTAAGCTGACTAAGCTTTTTGCTGATAAGATAAACTTCGGTTACAATTACAAAAAAGTTAAACCTGAATGTGAACTGATTTAGCAAGTTGAATATTGTGAAATCATAGATGAAACCGAATTAATGCAAGTGGCTGATTAAATCACTACACATACATAACATTAACAGCCAAAACAGTCCACTGCTGGACATGAGCCTTACCCTATCGGGGGTTGTTGCCATACTCACCACGCTTTGCGGGCGGATGGGCGAGCGCAGTGCAATATGTTGCAGTGACAGGGAACGCTGCTGCCTACTCCCTGGATGATCATCCCTTAGTCGCTTTTTACGACATCCACGGGTAGAATTGGAGTGATGATGTTCTGAGTTAGCACCAGACGGCACTAATGCAGATTAATATATAATATTCGTTATAATGTTAGTCTTAGAATAAACTTGGTTTAACTTGCTAAATGAGTATCAGACTGGATTGTCAAATCGCACACTTTGTGTGTGGATATATTAATTTAAACTATGTAAATAGGAATAAAGTGCTGTTTAATTATAATTTTGTTTTTATTTACTTACCACAAATTCACATCTGGTACTGGAGCAAAGAGTATGATACGTAGGTACTACTGTCACAATGCCACAATCGTAACCAAAAGCGGCCAGTGGCTGTTTCTCGCGAAATTACTAAGACATGGAGCAATGAATTTAAGTGGATGAATTGAGTATATTATTGTATAAAACGCAATATAATTCGATGCAAAAAATTCCTTGTTAATTCGCGATAGTCCAACCTGGTTTCACAAGGACCCTAGTGTCCCCCTCAGCAGTGAAACAGCAGCCATTTTCTGCTACGGCGAAGCAACTTTCGTAGCGCCAGCGCCACACCAGGTTCACCAAATTCTCCTTGCTTAACATCTAATACCTTTTCTTGTACGTTTATTTATGCCGGAAATGGCTACAAGGATATTCATGAAATTTTGGATTTCAGATGCGATAAATCGATCATTACATCACAGCTAGGTACCTAAGTTTCATTTACCAAAAAATGCATTACCCCACAAAAAAAACCCCTTCGTGTCAGAGTACCATCGATTAGTACCATTAATGGTACTTATGACACACATTTATGTCGCTAGTACCATTGATGGTACAAACGACACTACCAAGTGTTACTCGGTGTCAGAAGTACCATCGATTAGTACCATTAATGGTACTAATGACACAGATTTGTCACTAGTACCATTAAAAACAAGACTAGGTCACGTATTTACTTTATATTCTTTTAATATTTTAATTACTTATAAGTATTTTTTTTAAGGCACCCTTAAACTTTAACTTAAACCCTTTTATTTAAAGCACCCTTAGGATGAAAATGAATGTAAACAAGACAAAAGTTATGATGTTTGAGAAAGAAGACAGAATAGCAGAGTGTAGTATTATAATTGAAGTTAAGAAAGTAGAACAAGTGAATGAGTTTGTGTATTTGGGTTCTTTGTTTACTAGAGACGGAAAGTATGAACGTGATAATGAAAGAAGAGTGAATGCAGGCAATATAGTGAATGGTGAATTGTACACTTTTATGAACAGTCAGAAGGTGTCTAAAAAGGCCCGACTGACTGTCCATAGAGGTGTATTGGTCCCAACGCTAATGTATGGAAGTGAGAGATGGGTGTGGCAAAAGAACATGTAAGTAGAATAAATGCAGTGGAAATGAGAGCGTTGAGAAGTATGATTGGAGTATAACTGAATGATAGGATAAAGAATAGTGTTATTAGAGAGGAATGTGGAGTAAAACAAGATGTTGTGACAAGGATTGAAAAAGGGATGTAAGGATGTTTTGGACATTTAGTGAGGATGAATGAAAGTAGGTTGACCAAGAAAATTTATGAGGCAAGAGTGAATGGGAGTGTTGGAAGAGGAAGACCCAGACGAAACTTTCACGATAAAGATCAATGACGTTTTAAAGAAAGGGTTAGGATTACCTACTCTAAACCGACGAGCTTATATGAAGAGAATCATGAATGTTAACGAAGCGAAAGAAATGTGTAAGAAACGTAGCAAATGGAAAGAAGTGGTCTCCACCTACCCCAATGGGAAAGAGGCGTGATTTTATGTATGTAAAGCACCCTTAAAAACAACCTTCCGGCTCGAAATGTTCGATTTGCTAAATAAAAATAACAATATGTTGAATTTGCCATTTTTTTATAGCCAAATTACCTACGTAATTTTTCTAAAAACAAGGCAACATTAATTTCATTGGATACCAGTTCCATTTGAACGTAATGAATGTACCGGTTGCGCTCAATCACAGATTCCAGTCGAGAACTGTGTGGCTCTGTAGTCAAAGCATTAACGCAGTGGAATTCCGCATCAGCTTTTAAAACTTTGAGAAAGGCACAAGTTGTTTTAGGTTTTTGCTTGAAACGCTTGTTAAATTGACCATTCCATGCTTCGCATGTGTTTGTGGTCCTGTGTCTTTCACCAAAGCTGCACCACAATTCTTTTTTCGGCAGCCAAAATTTTTCAAAATAATTAAAAAATGAATCTAGTTTCTTCGCGTTTTTGGAGCCTCCTACAACTTGACTCTCCTCTTTAATATATTTAAAACCTTCATCAATTTTTGTAACTGGCAAGAGAGGCAGAACCATGCTCAAACTTATAATTTTATTCAGGTTTTGGTTCTGCCCTTTACAGTTTTTCTTTTGGATCTTTAGTTGTAAAGCTTTTTTCTTTATTTTTTCTTGATAATGGAAGTAACAGCCATGGTTCAATACCCCAGGAAAGACATTCTTAATGGAATTCATGGCCGCCTTTTCAAAATCAGTTACCATTTTTTCTGGATTCCATTCCGGTATTTGTGACTTGATTAGATTCAGCATTGTAGAATATGTCTTCTGCGTCTTATTTGGAAGAAGTGCGTAAATTATTGGTATGACATTGTTTCTGTTCTCAGAGCTTCCAGTGTCGCAAAATATAATATAAAGCTGATAGAATGGTTTTAAGCAATTTTTAAAAGTTCCATCACATAAAAACACCTTTCCCGTTTTTATTTTTTCCCTTGCTTCATTCAGGGCAAAAATTATAATTCGGTCTTTACCGTCACAGTAATCAGCAAGAACAAAATCATCGTAATCTGGTGGCACTTCTACTTCCTTCATTTCACTGTATGCCATCTTTTTAACCTTTGCCATTTTTCTCCTTCTTCGGTATGCAATACATTTGTATTTATTGTATGTAGGTATTTTTTTAATAAGGTTAATTCCAGAATCTTTCATTGAACCTACCATCTTTTTATAACTCTCAGGTACTGTTTCTTCGACATTTGAAGCAGCTGTGTCTATACTTTCACATATGTTAATACTCATAATGTTTTCATTTTCGTCTGGCAAACAATTATCTACGTGTCCATTTATTTTCACCACGTTTGTATTATCCTACAACAAAAAAAATACAAAAGAACTGAAAAATATGCAAAAACAAACGAAAAGAACAAGTAACAGAACACCATCCAGAAAAATCCAGATCCAATTTAATCCTACCATCGTAGTCCTCCGTGGAACCAAGACTTCCAATTCTACTCAGTGTCAGAAACACAAGATACAAAAGTCCAAAACTTAGATCGTAGTTAGGTATCTACTCAAAGGCCACCGCATCTCAAGCTCACGTGAAATGAGATGCGTAGATGCCGGACTTCCATACTTAATTAATAAAATCCATGTGAACGAAGTCGCAAGCACTAACTAAATAATAATAAAACAACCACAGTCGGCCCCTAGCTAGTATCACATCTCCCGGAAAGCTCGGGTCTCCCCTGATGACATTCAAGGGGACCAGGCCATAACTCCACCCCATGGCCAAGTCTGGGTATGCAGGTTTCTTCACGCAGTTTTTCTACTACACATACACGAAACTAAATTACCTGAGAAATTGTAACTGTTCCAGTGCAATTAGAAGTTTTATAATTTTTGCATCTCCAGCAGCTATTGTCATTTCTGTAGCGGACATGAAAGTAATATTGATAGCCGAGGTATAACAAAACTTTTCCTCGGCCACGTTTTATAATTTTTATATCCGCGTCAGCCATTTTCAATGTTTTTTTTGTTAAATTGTTTAATTAACAAAATCCCAATAGCTATGCCCAATACATGCACAAAAGGAAAATTAATGACAGATTGATGATTGATAAAGTCATTAATCCACACTTAATATTATAAATGCGAAAGTAACTCTGTCTGTCTGTCTGTCTGTCTGTCTGTCTGCTACGCTTTCACGGCCAAACCACTAAACCGATCTTCATGAAACTTGGCACACAGATTGCTAGCATACCGAGAACGGACATAGGCTACTTTTTATCACCATTCGAGGGTCTGGAGTATAGATGTAGACCACCAGGTGTTCCACCAGGAGACCACCTAAACTATTGGAGATACAGAAATGGTTCCAAAACAAAAGTTGTTCAGTATGATGGGAATAAATTGAGAAAGGATATTGCCTACTTTTACCGAGGACAGAAAAAAAAAATGTGGTATATAAAAATGTATTACAGTAACTTAAACTACCTTTTTATCTGTCTTATCTTTTTTTTTTTTTTTTATTGTTCAATAAAAGAAAAATACATGTTTTAGGTAATTAGGCTACTAATGCTGACCATTTTATTGTGCTCAAAACGGCACCTCTGGAGTAAGTACTCCGTTATCTACTGATTTTTGTATTCAATGGTTATAAATATTGATCTCTCAGGCCGGATAGCAAATTTTGAATTGTCCCTTTAACAACAGAAGCAAGCAAGTCATCTTTAAACAGTAGAGATAAGAACTGTTCTAAAATCACTGTCACACTTACTATGAATACACATACCTACTTTAGAACTTCTGCCTAAAAAAACTATCTAACGCGGACGAAGTCGCGGGTAAATGCTAGTATCGTTATATAAATAAGTCTAAAGAGGTTTAACATACTGATCAAGTGATAATTTTCAAGTGGCCAGTAAGCGCGATTACATTTATGGCGGGTGACGGAAGTGATGCCCATAGGCAGAATGGAGGGTTCCAGGTGGAGTCGGAAAAAGGGTAGCTACCCTGCCTGGCCGGGTGTTATGGCCAGGGGACTGACTGGTTCACCTGGATAGAATTGGAAGTTGTATATATGCGTTGCGTGGTGAAACACTTCGATACCGCGTTTCAGGCTCTTTGTTCTGTCACGTGGCGCCATCTTGCAGATATTTTGGAACTTCTGTTGCGTCTTACTTGCTCGTGAACCACTTTGAGTGAGCTTCTTGTCGTAGCTCCCAGAGGTCGCTACACATTTACAATAAATAATAACATTTTTGTATGTAGGTTTGTACACAATAGTACTAGGCAAGTACTAGTAACACTTGGTAGTGTCGTTTGTACCATCAATGGTACTAGCGACATAAATGTGTGTCATAAGTACCATTAATGGTACTAATCGATGGTACTACTGACACGAAGGGAAAAAAACAGCATACTCGGTCGACCAGATTCTATTGTAAATAAAGTCCACAAGTTTTAATCCTTTCGCCGGCAGTTTAATTTAACGATCTTTGCCATTGTGCCCCAAATTAAGATTAGGCGTGCGCGTGTCCTGTGCTCTGTGCTATCAGTGCAGTGCCCTGGTTCATCACGTCGTTCGTCGACTCGGTGTCCCACACGAAAATAAGTATAAGTGCCCTATGTAATGAAACTACAGGCTACGATAAAATTCTTAGCAGGGCCGGATAATATTATTATCGTCAGGATATTTTAGCGAATAAAAGAGTTTCTTGGAATCACAATGCTTTATATTCGATAATATTTTCCAATACCATTTCTCAATTTTACGAAAAAGTGAAAAAACGCCGCTGTCACATCAAACTCCAAATTCGAATGTAATGTCATTTTTGACTCTACTCTATGCTCTCCTCGCCTCCTCTCCTCCATAGACACAAATGTCTATGCTCACCTCACCTCCGCACCTCACCACGCCTCACCTCTTTGTATTACATCGCTCCACACCACTTCGCTTTACACTGCTCATCTCGCCAGCTAATAGCTCCTCTTCTCACCAGCCGTTACAGTCGGCCATCCTGAAACCAATTGCACCGCAATTGGCGCAAGAAAGATCGTTAATTTACAGCAGATAAATAAGATCATCCCCAGTTACGACCTCCTCATCCATCACTTTAATCCACTACATGCTATATCACCACAGCGCAGCCAAAGCGAAGCTTTTAGATAGAGGAAGATAATAAAAGAGAAACGACTGCTTGTATTTGTAGCGACCACTGGGAGCTATGACAAGAAGCTCACTCAAAGTGGTTCACGAGCAAGCAAGACGCAACAAAAGTTCCAAGATATCTGCAAGATGGCGCCACGTGACAGAACAAAGAGCCTAAAACGCGGTATCGAAGTACACAACTTCCAATTCTATCCAGGTGGACCAGTAGGTCCCCTGGCTACAAAACCCGGCCAGGCAGGGTAGCTACCCTTATCCCGACTCCGCCTGGAACGCTCCATTCTGCCTATTGGCATGACTCCTGTCACCCGCCATATATTTACACATTACATTTATCTTAGCTAGCTTAGGTTGATACCCTATCTCCTTGCCGACTGTATTATGATGCTACCCTATCTTTAAAGACTGTATTTACTAAAGTAGCTAATTTTGTTAAAGATCCTACTTATTTCAACTGTATTAACTCTACTCTATCTCATCTCGGACTCGTACTCGGGGGTGTGTATTGCTATTTTAGGCGATGGGCTGACAACCTGTCACTATGGCGATACACAATTTTCCGAATGACCCTTTAAATATTTGTCAGACGTGGCGTAAATGTCCGTTTTTTTTTTTGGCCGTTTACGTTCTGCCTACTCCGCAAGGGATTATAGGCGTGATATGTGTATGTATGTATCTCATCTGTATCGCTTGTCATCTGCACCTCTTTCTCCTCACACCGCAGTAATAAAAAATCCGCACTCACCTCACAAACACATTGCTAAGCTCGTTTGATCATGTCGCCCTCGATCCGGTGTATGGCATCCTCTCCCATGTTACACACCTTCAAGTATCCTACTCCATCGTGAACTATTAGAACTGGCTATCTTTCTTTCTTTCTTTTCGTGTGGGTCACCGATCCGATGATCCCTGGCTATAGTATAGTGAGTACAGCCATTGCTATGCTATCTATGTCCTGCACACACGTCTCCTTGCTTCGTGCATGCTACAACCACATTTAATAAGCTGTTGCCCACAGCACCTTGTCTTCAGCTATCTGTACTCCATAACCAGAAACTTAATCACAGGCATCTACACCATCAAAATTTCTCAAAGGTGTCAATTTCAAATATTCGTCAACCCTTCTTGCTTCTTGGAAGTTGAAAACTTGATCGGATTGATAATGATCAAAAGCTGACAAGAATCTTTCATATACTTTGTCTGGCGTCGAACATTAAAATGCTTGAGCATTAGCTTGCAGCTCGTTGGGTAAACCCCGTATTATACAAGACACCGCGGCCTGTTCACTTTGCAGACATCGATAGCTCAGAACCAACTTCTCTTGGCAGTAGGTATGTAGTCATACTTTTACTGGTCAATTTCTTACCTTGCATCATCTCTTCTAAAATTACTTGTTTACCACTCCTGCCATGTATGTTCATAAGATTGAAATTCAAGTCTCATCATCATGATCATCTGCCAGCCCTTATCCTAATTTATATGGGGTCGGCGCAACATGTTTTTTTCTTCCATTCATCTCTATCAGCTGTCAAGTCTACATTTACACCCTTTTGCTTCAATAAGATTCAAGTCTTTTAAACCAAATGCGTGCCTGACCTTTCAGCTTCGATCGAAAGTTAGAAGTTTCGTATAATCACTCCTCCAGCTGTAGGTAATTTCCCCCAGTTGTTCAATTTCCTTAATCCAACTCTGAATATTCATATTCTGGTCTACCGGGTGAAAATCGTCTAGGTTTCTCGCCTGAACCCCCCTGCAGAGTTCTCTTCATAATGGACTTGGAATCATCCCGCTTCTGACTATTATCGTCAGGATATTTTAGCGAATAAAAGAGTTTCTTGGAATCACAATGCTTTATATTCGATAATATTTTCCAATACCATTTCTCAATTTTACGAAAAAGTGAAAAAACGCCGCTGTCACATCAAACTCCAAATTCGAATGTAATGTCATTTTTGACTCTACTCTATGCTCTCCTCGCCTCCTCTCCTCCATAGACACAAATGTCTATGCTCACCTCACCTCCGCACCTCACCACGCCTCACCTCTTTGTATTACATCGCTCCACACCACTTCGCTTTACACTGCTCATCTCGCCAGCTAATAGCTCCTCTTCTCACCAGCCGTTACAATATCCTTGGTCTGGTATCACAATGAATGACTAACTGACTATGCAATGAACATCGAATTTTACCTGTAGTTTGATATTATCGGGCACAGGTAGTGAAGTTTCGGGATGAATGCGTGTGTTTCTCTGCAACAGCTGAGCCGTCGGGCGCGGGTCGGGCAGCGGGGATGTATGGAAGAATGGGGGGTGGGGTGATGGTAATCGCGCCGAGTGTTAATGGGCGGCAAGTTTGATTCCGTTCCGTGTTAACTGTGTAACTGCCGTGTTGCACGCAGGCAGGGTGTTCGCGATCCCGGAATGTTCTGATTGCGATGATAATGAACTTTCACGGCTACAGTTTGTGAAACTACGATTTTGTTTTGGTATCTTCGGAGATTTCTAAATGCTTAAAAGCAAGTTCGTTGACAGTTCTATACTACCTACAGCTTTAACTAAAGAGAAAATAATGAAATTAAATTGGTTGCTACCACTAATTGGTTCAATTACTGACTGAAACTAGAAGTTGGAAAGTCCTTACTTCTGAAAGCAAGAACTACTGTAGGTAGTTTTCTCGTAACATTTGAATTGAAAAATGAAATGAAAGTGGAAACTGTATGCAGGCAGTGGAAACACACGGACACCTAGTGTGTGCTACGTTCTGGTTTGTAGAGACTGTGAGCTTGCGATGAATGGACATTTCTGGCGACTCCAAGTACTCGTATTTATTTACTGGCTCCCTCTATCCATCCGCCTGCAGTAAAAGGGTGCTATCATGCGTCGACCAGTGTCAAATGCGCACTGCACTTTAAACACATTATAGTATGGTATACAAGGAGTAATGTAAAGGGTATAGCAAGCCGAAAGGAGGTTAAGATTCAGATTGATGACAGCACACAGCACAGAATAACTCTCGCTATGTTTCCATCATACGGTAGGTATGTGTTGTAAGAAGTCTCAGCTGCTCCTACTGGCGGCGTAGCCTTCCACTGCCGACTGCACAATTCCTACCACCTACTAGTAGTTTAATCAAACGCCTGGCAGAGTTTCAACTCCGCTGTATTTTTGTACGTTGTTAGCGAGAACTCTATTACACAAACTGCAGGCGTTTCGTGTTTCAATTTGCCGACTAGATTGGTTCACTGTAATGTGTATTATTAAAGGCAGTTTTGTAGAGTTAATTTAAAATTAGTGGCTTTGACCGCTTTCAAATAAACAAACATGTGGGTTGGATGTTGTAGGTATCTCAGTTACCTATTACGAGTACCTATCCGTATATCACTGTTTCATTCTAAGGGAACTCGCTAAAGCTTTAGAGATTAAAGGATTTCTATGCAATCTACATTTTACAGCAAGTCTGTCTTGCTGCTAATGTACTTAGGCCAGTTGTTTCATTTATGCATTTTCCGTAATTTTTCTTTCCACTCTCCCACCTAATGGCCTAACTACAACTAATAGCCTTCCAAGAATTCGGAGATAATCTAGAGCAAGTTGAATACCTACCGGCTTAATATAGGTAAAGTAAGTTAGTAGCACAGATACAGTCGCCGCTAATAGGTTTTTAATTCATGCCCGCGAGCCCTGAACGCCGCCGCCGCCGCCGCGACGCGCCCGCATTTCCCGGCAGAGATAGGTACAACAGCGAAGTGCTTAGCGATATGATAACGTAAGTGAAACGTGAGGTTTCCAGAAACCAAACGTTCGGTAAACATTCATAAATAAGTACTTTTGTGACTTCTAGAGGAAATAAGACTTTCTTTGTTTTCACTCGTAGGAGCTAGGGATTACTTTGCTACGCCTTCTACGCCGTAGCATTCTGTGGACTACGATGAAATCAGCCATCATTCAATTAAAGCATCGGATTCTGAGAACTGAAATGCTTCCATTCATTGGATATAGCAAAAATACATCTTTTTTTTCACCGGCACGCCTATATCATCTTTCGTCATAATAATTAGGGCACATTTGCATAGCTATATATTCGTGAATAGCTACAATTAAATAGTTTAAAAAATTGCTTACCAGGCTGTTAGGTCGCCAATACGTTTTGCTACTAACTCGTGCCCTTAGGTTTAGGTAAAGTAAGAATCGCTGAAGGTAGAGTCGTTAGTTGAAAATAAATTAAAAGGAGTTCTTATTTCTATTTATTTAATAACCTATTATTCTTACTTTGTTTAAGTTTTAATTAAAATAGGCTATTGCCTACTAAGTAGCATATAATTCTCAATTACCTACCATTACAACATCCTTAAGCCAAGCCCATATTTATGAGTTAACAAACAATAAGTATTTTTTAGATTACGTTTTTTTATCGTGTTACGTTAAAAAAGCCATTAAGTATGATTAGATTAAAGTATACACCGATGGGTTACACATCATTGTATGTATTAAACATCAGACAATAGTGGAACCGCTAAACGACACACAAACTAAGCGATTCAGTTGGCTGGCAGTCAACAGGCAACATTGGATGTGGCTGTATGGCGCGACGCCAGTGCATACTCATACAAAGTAAAAAATTAAAAAAAGAAACTTCGTCGTCGTGCGCGCGAATTCACGTTTTCATTTCAAGGAAAATGAACTTTTATTTTCGAAACATTTTTATTCTGTTTGTGCTTTAGTTTTTTGTTTTGTGAATTTTTGGATGGACTAATTTGATTTTGGTAAGTTGCAGAAGTTTGTTATTAAAACTTTAATAAGTTAGTAACTAAATTGTGTTAGGTACTTAGGTATGGTCTTTTATTTATTATTTGATTTAAATTGTACTTACCTATCCTTGATTCCCAGACAGATAATTTATGTTTTTTGTAGGAAGCAGTAATTCCATAATACTAGTAACTATGTGCCTACAAAGTAAACTCTAAAGCTAGAGAAGAGTTTTCGACGGCCGATGTGGCGTATTGGTAGTGCGACTGCGAACAATGCAAAGGTTCCGTGTTCGATTCTCGGTGGTTTTGACATTGTAGTTATGTATCAGGTACCTAAGCTAGGGTTCGAAACACCTGCGTGTGTTTTGAATTTGACATCTAAGATTTTCCTCGCTAGTTGTCTCATCACATCTTACAATGAAATCTAACGTCTCCTTAGACATTGGCAGAATTATCGTATTTAGAAAGTGGCCTTTCAAAAAAATAAATTGAATTGAAACTAAAACGTGACTTAACTCAGGTGCGCAGGTGGGTTCCGACCCTGCGATGCGACGAGTAGTTTTTGTTTAGATCACTACTTAAAAGACTTGTATAGTTGTACATAGTAAAACTGTAGTGGGTACAGCAGGTACTCGTATGAATCATGTTTAGAAAGATAACAGTCAGTAGGTATGTATCACGTGCTCTACCGTGTTTCGCTCTGACTCGCGCTTACAGAGCCATGGGGCACAAAATTCAGAAATAGCAGCAATCAGTAATAATTGCAATGTCAACAGTTGATTTCCTAGTTTCCTGCATTATTTGTTGTTTTTGTGTGTGTAACTGTGACGTCACACGCGGTGTGCTGTACCTACCTGTGCGGTCGTCACACTCGAGCGAGCGGCCTTCCCTCGCCCTCTCCGCCGCCGCGCTGGTACAATCACAATCAACCACAATAATGGCAATGACAATGATGTGACAATGGCATTCACGGCGACCAAGACCAATTGATGGGTTCTGCTTGAAGCGGTGATAGGACGATACGAATATGTCAATCATCACACGAATTACTAAAAATATTATGGACCTGGAAATTTACTTGAATGATCTTGCATTGCAAAATAATAGAGATGTCGGTGTCGTAAACAAAACGCTTTACAGAGAAACCCACGAGTATGTTGACGGCCGATGTGGCGCAGTGGTAGTGCGACTGCCTGCGACGCAAAGGTTCCAAGTTGGATTCTCGGTGGGGCACTCAAAAGGTTGATATTTATCACTCTGTGAATTTGTTCTCGGTCTGGTTCGGACATTGCAGTGTGAACCAGCTGATTGTCTGAAAAGAAAGATGGTTCCGTGATTCGGAGGGCACGTTAAGCCGTTGGTTCCGGTTGCTGTCTATGTTTACTTAGACGGCAGTCGTTACACAAGTACACAACCATGTCAGAGGTCTACTATTAGTAGTAGGCTGTGGAAAAACTCTAACACCAGGGTTCATCGGGTCGTTGGACAACTCGGTGCCCCACACGAAAAGAGACAGAGAAACCTACTTATTTGTCCAAGGTGTCAAAAGTACCATCGATTATTGCCATTGTATTGATGGTACTAGTGACACAGATGAATATAAGTTGTAAGATGATTTCGTATATTTTTTTATACACTATGAAAAACAAATGAAACTTTATTGACGTTGGCACAATGGTACTTGTTTTTTAAAAAAAACTCTAGAATGGTTCGGAGGTAGAGCATCTCAAACATTGATATTTAGCAAAAGCTGTGTTTAAGTTTAAACTCTGCCTTCAAAACTTTCGGATATTTTCAAAAAAATTAAAAGCTTTTTGACCTCCTGCATTAGTCGAGCATTGAACATGTTAACCCAGTTAAGGCTCAGCTCACTCATTATAACGTGTTGCATCATTAAGGCTGACTAAGTCTCGGCTGCTCCGCTCTGCTCCGGATAGCAGCACATTCTGCAGATTACATGAGCTTAACGTGTGCTTACATAGTTACGTAGGAATGCCAGGTAAAGATTCCGCTCGTAGTTAGTCTAGGAGTGATACATTATGTTAACTACTCCGCTCGTAACAGCACACATGTGTGCTTGAAGTACAATACAAATCTATTGTTGCAAAATTCGACCTGAGCGAAGTGGTTAAGGTTTGTAACTAGGTATGTACTTGGGTTGTTATTTTATTTTTTATTTTTTTTTTTTCGTGTGGGACACCGAGTCATCCAACGACCCGATGAACCCTGGTGTCAGAGTTTTTCAACCGCCTACTATCACTAGTAGGCCTCTGACATGGTTGTGCTACGACCGCCGTCTAAGTAATCATAGACAGCAACCGGGACCGACGGCTTAACGTGCCCTCCGAAGCACGGAACCATTTCTTTTCGGACAATCAGTTGGTTCACCCTGCAATGTCCTAACCAGACCGGGAACAAATTCACAAAGAGATAAATATCAACTTTTGTGAGTGTCCCACCGAGAATCGAACCCGGAACCTTTGCGTCGCAGGCAGTCGCACTACCACTGCGCCACATCGGTCGTCGTTGGGTTGTTATGATTACGAACTAAGACTGTTTCTACAGGTAGATAAGCTATGGACCAAAGTAAATTGAAGAAAGCATCAAAATTCTCATGTTGGTTTACATAAGCTTTTCATAAAGAAGCTCTGGGTACAGGTATATTTTGGCATAACATCGTCGCTGGCAAGCTAGTATCATTTTTATTTTTCCGTATCGTATTTTCATTGTTCACTCGTATATTTTGTAAGAAATAGGAACTTTAATCAGGTATGACAACTAGTATAAGTTTAACGGACGGTTCTACGCACACCCATATGAACAATTTGATACACAAAAATGACACAGGCGCCAACACACGCGGGTCAGGTGCGCGCGCGCCGCATGACTGACGCTACATAATGCCACTTCCGCCGGAAGCTGACCGCCGCCATGTTGTGATCGCCCAGCGCGACATTGTGCGCACGCATTACGCGGGCAATTTGGTGCTGTCATTGTTGGACAGAGATTTTTTGTGTCCTATCGATATTTACGTGATTGTAGTAGGGGACAACATAGGTGCTTAGAATTCAAATCAATCTTCGAGGCAAATTCTTACTTCAGCTGAAAACGAAACTGCGAAAAAAATTTACTTCTTTTCACATGATAACCGATAAGAAGCCATTTTTCTATTACGTCAAGAAAATTTCCTCTATCTAAGTAGATACCTCACTCCCACGTCTTCTTGAATCAATAAGCGCCTTCTTACTTCAGATGCTCCCGACGGATGGTAGAATATGCAAAAAGTTTTACTTATACTTGTGTTATGTAGCTACAGCTGCTTTACTCTTGAATAAATACTGGAAATATGCACCTAAATTAAATCTCAGCGACAAACGCCGTCGAACCGTGACGAAATTGAACGCGAATTTTAGTATTAATTCTCGATAATGATTAATGATACCGAATATCCTTGCGTCATGCTGTAGGTAATAAATACCACAGAGAAACAAAATTCTATATCGGAAATCGGAAAGCAATATTCCGGATAATTCCGCCGATCGAGAGTGAACACACGATTGCGGTGTATTGTTGGTTAACTCCGGATGAATTGCCATTCGTGAGTTCGAATCCCATTAGCGATAGCCTTTGACCCTTACCACCGTGCCAACGCGGCAATACTGCCTGCAACGAATGAAGCACTTTTATTGCATTTAAAAATGTCTATAGTCTCAGATTTGCTTATTTACCAGGCGAAATGGGGTCTGGAGCGTCAGGGCTGTCGTACGAGGTGCCGGGCGGCGACCTGCGACTGCCAGCCTCAGGGTTGAGGTTCTCGCTCAACCAGCTCAGGACCCTCAACAACTACGTTGATACTCTGTACGAGGAGGACCAAAAAGGTAATACTGCATAAGTATGTATTGCAAGGTCTCGAGTGTGCCATCAACCAGGCACCATGAGTTTTTTTAAATCTAAGATAGGCCTGCATTTGTCTGCCATCTATCTCACCTTTGGCGGTGCCAGGAGGCAACTTGTGGCTGCCAGCCTGTGGGTTCGGGTTTTTCTCAACCAGCTGAGGGTGGGTTTTGTCTGTAGGAACTACGATGCGAGGACCAATAAGATTATAAATTCTAATTTATTGAAAGGTTTAGATCGACAAAAGGTAATCACTTATCTGACTTTTAGAAAACTGGACTCAGTAAGTAAGTGGAAGCAAAAGCGTTTGTAACTTGTTGGCGGGAATCCTCGTGGTTGACCAAAGAGTTTAACTACAACGCTTACCTTTGAGAACATAATCTGAGAAAAGTACGGAACTTATATTTGATGGCAAACGTGATTATCACCAGGTCGAATGTCAACTGAAACGGAGAGTGCAGTGGAGAGTCTTGTACAGAGAATCGTGGACGGCGCCGGGCAGCGGGACCCGCGCTTCCGGTGCTGCCATCTCATTGCTCTGCATCGAGGGAAGAAGGTCAGGCAAACATAGAGTAACATTAAGAATAGCGAGCTACTTTGCAAGTCATAAAAACTTAGTGAATCCTTGTCAGACGTGGCGTAAATGTCCGTTATTACGACCGTTCACGCTCTGCCTACCCCTCAAGGGATATAGGCGTGATATATGTATGTATGCGTACCTTAGATTTGGACTCCACCTGTTAGCACTAATTCACCTTTTTCGATCGCTCTTTCCTTGTCTACCGTACAGAACCACCAATTCCTCGAACAAGGAAAAGGCGACAGACCACAGGGGAAATCATTCTTTATTGAAATAGTGGTTCTGAATGGCTAGTATCAAAGGATAAAGTGACAGGAAAATTCGTTGCTGACAGCAAGGTATGACCCTCTCCGCGAAACATGTCGAGTCTCTACAGATGCGTTCCCGTTCGCTGGAATACCTGGTGACCCTGGACTCCCTACCGATGCTGAATGCTGGCGAAGACTGCCGACTTCAAGACGGCCCCGTCGGCTACGGCAGGATCAGGCTCGCCGGGAAGGAGGCCGACAAGTGGGAAGAGTTCCTCACGCCTTCAGGATATTTGTGCAGGTACCATCGGACATCCAGACGCACCGCCAGATACCATCCACACCTGGTTGCCATTCCACCAATTTGGACTAAGCGCTTCTAGTCATCATTTATAATGCGCACTGCTAAATTGTGGAACTCACTACCTGCGTCTGTGTTTCCAAACGCATACAACCCTAATCTCTTCAAAGTAAGAGTGTACAGGCTTCTTTTGGGTGAGCTCGCTCCATCTTAGAATCTGTCTCTGTCCTATGACCCAGAGTCAAGAGCAAATTGAAATCGTAAATGTTAGTCGCAAGGTCTTGTGTTCTTCATGTAGGTAGTTGCGTTTAACCCCTTCTGTCACAGTAATCTTCTGGTGATGTTCTGTGTCAGGGATAAGGTGATAGAGAAGTGGGTACAGCTGATCGCGCGTTGCGCGAGTGCGCGCGGCGGCGGCGGGGCGCGCGTGCTGTGCGCGCGGGCGGCGCAGCGCGCGACGCCCTACCACTACTGCTACCTGGAGAGAGGTCAGTATATGAATAAAATTATGTAAAAAAAATATTTAAAACAAGCTTTTATTTAAGTGCTCTGAAAAGATGAAAATATTTTTTTTAATGACACTAACCACATTCATTTATGACTTTACAGAAATGAAAATAATGTGAAATATAATAAAAGCTTGTCGCGAAACTTTCAATTTGTGATTGAAATTTTGTAATTAGGTACGCACCTGTAAAGACAGCACCAGAAATACGTATACAAAATTAGTCGCAGCTATAAACCGCTGAGGAGATCTCTCGTACGGAGCCGATCCTGGCAGCAGCATCAGGTCAAATTTATGATTAACATGCATTGTCATCGGTTCTGGATCAACATGCAAAATTTCAATTCAATCGGATACCGAGAAGTGGGTCAAATTAAACTTGCAAGATTTGTTAACATACATACAAGTCAAGTTAAATAAAAGCCTTTAATTAAAAAAACAAGTAATTTCGCCAAAATTAAGCCTAACAGTGCAGTTTCTTTCATGGCAAAAATAGAAGGTATGGGTATTTATTTATGGAATTAGACATCTTTAATTTAATACACCTTATAAACAATATGAATCTGTATAATATTCGGAGCATACCTGTGATAAAATAGTATTAACGTTTTTCACGCGCGAGGAAAGAGACCGATGCTTTAGTTGTAGTTAAAGTTACTAACGATGATATAGTTCAAGGTCTGAAGCGCCGCTAAAGGCCTCAACGCACACTAGTAAGTAGCACTTTCTTCTAAGTGATGGATAGTGATATATGCTAGATTTTCGAAGAAAATAAAACGTAACAACAGTTCAATAAACCTCAAATTGATGCCGCAAAAAATCCAAAGCAAATTCGCGCGTTAGAGTATTCAACTTTTTAAAAGCAAACGCAGTAAATCCATTCAGCCCAGTCTCCTATTCTGTTTGCTAAACTATTAGAGACATGATCCGTTTTTACCAAGTTATGACATCTTTTACTCCCAAGAGGACAAACTGATTTGTTTGGATGGAGGATTCCTGCCCGCTAATTCAGAACGTGAACAATGACACACGTTCCTTGATTGTTGGAAAAATAGGGCACTTGGCACTTTCTTTATATGTGTAGTTTAAATCCTATTTTTATGACATAAAATAGAAAATATTTGTTGTCATACATAAAATCCATAATTATTGTCGTCATGAAAAATTACCAGAATAGTGTGTAATGATCTCTGAAATTTGATATAGAATGATGTGGTGCAGATAGTACAGTACAATAGGTTATTACTTATACAAAAAGGCAACCCTTCTACTTATGCAACAATTCGAAAGCAGGTCAAAGTACACATGAAACTGAACAACTTTTTCCATGAAACTTGTCGTAATATTTAAAAATAATTTTGACCTCCCATACAAAATTGCTGATCAGCTGGTTTCTTTGAGAGGGCCGATACGTAGATATCTTTCTCAGTTTCTTAAGTGCCTTGACCTCTTTTCGGCTTGTCATACTCTTTTTGTTACGCCTTGTATTCGAGTTAGCGCTTCAGCGCGGCTTCTAAATTGACTCAATAGATGGCGCCACTAGGTTTTTAAAACGCACTATCGTTGTGTTTACTTCAAACCTATAACAGGCCCGAGCCGGTACCTATTTTCCCGTGAAACCCTTAGCGGGCCGCTAGAATTAATCTACATTACATAGTATAAAATAAAGTCAAAACAGTTTTTGTGAATCTTCTACGCTTCGGCGTACGAAGATTTCTTAGATCAGTTTTAGATTAGTGCGCGGTATTTTCGTGCAAAACAAACAATCCGACCTCTGAGTAACTTATATATTAATCCGATAATCCGACAAACCTACTGAAAACTTACAAATACGTAATTAATTAATTGTATTGTCACCTTGGTCTAGCCAAAATTTATGAAACAGATAAATAACTAAATAAAGTCCTGAACAATTCACACTGTGCCATCTAGCCCCAAACTATGCAAACCAAGCTATGCAAAATTAAATATAGGTCTTTAAAGATGTTCTCACCTTTAAAGACCTATGTTTAATTATATACAAGTATTTCCATACAATCTTTAAATCTGTTATAATTAAGAAAATGCTGGTTTGCGTATTGAATGACTTTTCTTCTTAATTTGATCCTATTTAAGAGATCGCCTCAAAGGCCCAAAATTTTCATACAAACGTGTATCCCCTTTTCACTCCTTTGGAGGCTAAACATCAAAATCTCTTAAACACGTAGGTATTAAACTATTTTAGCTCATGATCTAATCACAAATTTTGAAAAAGATCACATCAAAGACTACGTACAAATATGCAACCCCTTTAGGAGTAAAAATAATTCAAATGCTGAAACACGAGATTTTTAGGTAAGTAATTGTATCAGGCGTTACTTTGCGGAAGTCCATCTGGATTGAATTAGATTAGATAGAAAGGTATTTAGCTTCTTCCGCACTTATGATGGCTAGTAATGCAGCTAGTTGAATGCACCACGCGTACGACCGCAAGTTAATGCAAATGCACAAGCGATGCACTTTACTCGCACTACTTCCACCGTTTTACACTCTACACGTGTTTCGCCCCTCCACGGAGCATCATCAGGAGATCTTCGACAGTCGAGTTCCGAGCACTGACTGAGTAACCGTCTTTTTTTTTTTTTTTTTTTTTTTTAGTTGTGGACCCTACGATTTTTAGCCCCGGGGCTGTTAATCTACACCTGACTGTATGGTGGGGAGCAGGAGCTCATCCGGAAAAGCTTGTGGTTGTTCAAACAACCAGCTCAATCGCGCCCTTGGGGCGCGATTGGGCTTACGAGTTGTTCTGGGAAGAACGTATTGGACTGAATCTACCCGGCACGTGCCGGTAGTTCCCAAAGTGGGGAGCAAATGAGGGACCTCCGCGCCCCCGCCGGCGGGGCGTCGGTTGCTTGAGGAGCTTGTGGAGTGTGATCTACTCGCAATGGCTGCAGCAGTGGCTACTGTGATTTCATCATCTTCTTCCGTAAGGATGTGTCTCGGACGGTGTTTAAAACGCGATGTTGGATGGGGGAAGTAGTTGGACGCGGCAACTATCAAGGGGTTTTTATGATGGGGAGCATTATCGAAGAAGCGACGAGACGCTTCTTTCATATACGCTTTAATGGTAGGGAGGCCTAAGTCGATGTGGAGGTTGGCGTTACGCATGTACCAGGCTTTACAGCGGGGACGTTTAATCGGTGCGAATGTTGTCGGCTCGAGCTTATAAATGCTTCCTCCCCGCCATTGGGTGACGCAATGTCCGAGAACCAATCAAGAGTGCAGATTGGTCAGGTGACTCTCTGCGATTGGTTATTTTGAAAAATACGCAGTAATGGCGAAGAGGAAACATTTACCTGCTCGTTGAAGATAGTTCCAGTACACCCGTGACGTATGATTTCCAATTGTTCCAACACGTTTAGCCTTTGGCCTTTATTACAAGTATGTAGAACTTTATAGGAATGGCTGTCTGTTAAACTATGCCCAGAATCTAGCAAATGTTTTGCGAAATGCGATCTTTCTGGACGTCCATTCCTATACGCAGAAGTGTGTTCTTTATAACGTGTATTAAAGCTACGACCAGTTTGACCTACGTAAACCCCATTACACACATCGCATGCAAGTTTGTATACGCCCGACTTCTTACCAACCTCAGTCTTTTCTTTGCCGTTGCACACCGCCCGACGAATGAGATACGAGAATGAGACGAGATTTTTTTTTTCTCTTTAGTCTAATAACAAATTTCAAAACGGATCGCATTTAAAAACCAATAACTTCCAAACAAATATTTTGCCCCCTTTGTGGGTTAAAATTTAGACAAATCTGATGAACTTGTTTGATTATTTAAGTTTCTTCATCGAATACTATTTTTTTAAACAAGTCGCTTTAAAGACCAAAACTTTCATACAAACATTTTACCCTCTTTTATCACTTTAGGGGTTAAAATTCCTAAAATCTTTTCTTAGTGGATTGTTAGTATACAGGGTGTAAGGGACAGCCCTCCGAATACTTATAGAGTGCATGAACTGAACAACAACACATGAAAAAATATATACGCAAAAAAAAAATTGATCTTCTATAGAAATTGCAACAGCTATCTTGATTTTGTATGGCAGGTCATATATTTTTTGTCGTTTGGCATATGTTTCTCGGGGAAAGTTGTTCAGTTTCATGGTCTGCATGCTGCATCTGTATTCGGATGACTGTCCCTTACACCCCGTATAGTAATATAAACCTACTACTGACCAAATTTCATGTTTCTACATTAGTAGTATAGGCTGTGCGTTGATGAATGAGTCAATCATTATACTAATATTATAACTTCGAAAGTAACTCTGTCTGTTACGTTTTCACGCCTAAACCACTGAACCGATTTTGATACAATTTGGCATAAGCATAGACTGGAACCATAGAAAGGACATAGGCTACTATATACCGCAGAAAAACCTATGAATCCCACGGGAAATTGTAATAAAGAATTTATAATTATGAAATGAAATAATTTAATTATGAATGATGTTGACGAGGTAGTGTAACCGTAAGTAGGTATCTCAGATCAGCTCGTCAAGTTAATGTGCGATCGATATGTCAAGGTGTGGTTAGCTCGGGACGATGATTACTTTAATATTCGTCTTCTTTCGTGTGGGACACCGAGTTGCCAAAGGACCCGTTGTGTCAGAGTTTATTTCAATTTCACTAATATTAGTAGGCGGGTGGTACGCTAAGAAAGCGTACCTAGGAAAACCCCGCGGTCGACGACCAGTTGGTCTTCCTAGGTATCGCTGGAGCGATGTCGTTCAGTCCGACTTGCGCGACCTTCAAGCGACAGACTGGCGTGAAGCGGCCCAGGATCGGGACTAGTGGCGGAAACTCGTGTCGGAGGCCAACACCCACTTTGGGTCCCTGAGCCACAGGAGTAAGTAAGTAGGCGGGTGGACTAATACTAGTAGTAGGCCACTTATCAATCAGAGAAAATTCATAAGTATTTTCAATACAAAAGTTTCCTAATATTTTTCATGCCATAGTATGTAAGTTTAGGGTCTTATTTTAGTGTCAACAAATGAAAGTAGACGTTTTAGTGTCCCAAGTTTCTACGTACCTACTGAGTTTTATATTTTTTCAACAAAATGGAAATTTATTATCAACAACACAAACAAAAACAACAGTAGTTGTTATTTATAACTGTTAAATACGATGAAAAGAAAATAATATAATCATATTCTTATTAGGAATATAATATATTGATGTATATATTTAAAACGTAAATAGTGCATAAATACAACTGCTCAAGCCAATATTACGCGGCTTAACGTACTTTTGTCATGATACCTTCGTCATATTATATTACATTTAAATTTGGTCGAATAACTGATCTGTAGCAATTTCACAAGATAAGTAGGTACCTACACGTATAGACTATAGATTGGGCAAATATTTAGCTAAGCTAAACTAAACTAAGCCAACTTTCCTGCTACCTATAATATAATGCATACCGAATGAACCGGGCGGGCTCTGCAGAGTCACAAAATAGAGAATTTGCGCGCGCCAATACTTAAGGCTGCCCGCACACGTCCGATAATCGGTGACCGATTTTTTGTAGGAGTAAAATGGAACGTATTGATTGCAATGGTGTAACGCCCACATCCTACAAATAGTCGGTCAGAAACAAAATCGGTGCATCCCGACCGATCCGATTGTCGGTGAAAAATGGAACACTCGGAAATGTATGCGTTAACGCACACTACTCACCGACAGTCGGCCGTCCATGACGTGCTACTCCCTCGAAACCAACAGACAAAGTGACGGACGTGTGCTTTGAGTCGGTCACAAAATCGGTCTTAAGAATCGGAGGAAAAATCTGCCCGATTATCGGTCCTATAAAAAGTCTGACGTGTGCGGGCAGCCTTAGTTTGTGGCACAGTCGGGATAGTTGGCACAGTGACACTTGCGACGGCGGGTAGTGACTACCCAATTCCCAAACTAACTTAGGTTCGAGTCCCTGGTAGTGCTCGAGACAGATGCCAGCCAGGCAACCGGCCGTGGGGACAGTCCGGGCGACAAGTTTATTTAACTCACGCTCAGAAATTGAGTAACATCCTTGGTAACATCTAATATTTGAATATCTATTTGTGTACGAGTCAAATTCAAGCTCACCGATCTTTCAAAGTATTCAACTCCTAATAGCTGCAAACTTGTACACACTACTAAGTATCATCGCAAGTGTGTATCATGCACGTATTACGCCTATATCCCTTGCGGGGTGGGCAGAGCGCAAACAGCTGCAATAACGGTCTTTACGCCACGTCTGACAAATATTTGAGGGCCGTTTTACAAAAATTGTGTATCACTATAGCACAGTATAATTAATAGTACTAACTATAGTGAGAGGTGGTAAGCCTGTCGCCTAAAATTGTTGAACAAATGAAACCCTCGAGTCCCTTAGTCGCTTCTTACGACACCCACGGGAAAGAAAAGGTGGTGATGCTATTCTAAGTCAGCATCACACGGTATATCAGTCGTTTAGAAACTTACTATCCTCACTTAAAGTTCACACACACATACATCACGCCTATATTCCCTTGCGGGGTAGGCAGAGCGTAAACGGCCGCAAAAACGGACATTTACGCCACGTCTGACATATTTGAGGGTCATTCGGAAAATTGTGTATCGCCATAGAGATAGGTTGTCAGCCCGTCGCCTAAAATTGCAATACACACCCTCAAGTCCCTCAGTTGCCTCTTACAACTCCCACGGGAAAGAAATGGGGTGATGCTATTCTAAGCCGGCATCACACGGCAATCTAAGCCGGCATCACACGGCAAAAGTTCAAAACCTTTCAAAAGTTCAAAGTTTTTCATAAGTTCAAAACCTATAAAAAAACATAGCAATAGCATGGGCAATAGTATGTTTGGTAGGAGTTAGTAATTAATAATGATAAATATTTTGTAAATTTTGCGTCCTCATTCCTTGGGGAAAGTTGCTCAGGTTCATGGCATTTAAGTATTTGCACTAAAAAAATTACCACCGGAGAACGTAGCCATGGCTAGTTCTTCAATACCGCTTCCAAAGTAGCTCCACAGATGGCGCCACTAGGTTTTTAAAACCCGCTATCGTTGTGTTTCCCTCCAAAGCTAATAAACAGACGCGACACATAAGCTCTATGTGAAACGCTGGCGGGTTGCTAGATAATCACTAATATTATAAAGAGAAAGTTTGTTTACTATTTTTGCAAATCTTGTGCGCTTCGGTGTTCTAAGATTTATGATCGTATGTACGTGTATGTATACAATATAAATAATAATAAATACGTTGTAACTCGTATATCGGGTCAGAAATTATTTATTGCGTTCCAAGGCTAAAATTGCCGATGAACCTATAGGTACAGCCACAAACCTTAACTTGAGTGGGATTGGGCGAATTTTACACGATAGACTGACAAGTAGCAGCGCCCCATTTCTTTCCCAAGGGTGTCTGTCGTAAGACGCGACCACAGGACTCGAGGGTTATATGCGTATTGCAATTTTTTCACTATCGTGATACATCATTTTCTGAATAACCCTCAAATGCTTGTCAGACGTGGCCGTTTTTACGGCCGTTTGCGCTATGACTACCTCGTAAGGGATATAGGTAAAATATATGTATGTATGTATCAATATCTTAAATGATATCTTATCATCTATCATCATCACCGGGGTGAACATTGCGCTTTAAGGCGAGTGTAGTCGTCAACGACCTCGACGGTGGCGCCACTACACAAAAAAAGTTTTCTCTTTATACAAACAATCTATGTGTGTCAGAATGTCTGATGCCCATGTTTTTAGTTCTATCCTAAAGTAAAATTTGAAACTGCAAACTTAATGAAATATTCACTGCAATTAAAGTGTTGGAAAAAATTGCTTAAAAACGGCAATTTTTGGTATTAATTACCATAGCTTTAATTACAGCGAATAGTTTATTGAGTTTGCAGGTTCTTATTTTACATAAGGATAATACTAAAAACTTTCGGACATTCTGATAGATTGTTTGTATAAAGAGAAAACTTTTTTTTGTAAGTCCCGCCACCGTCAATGTTTTTGACGGCTAAAAAGCAATTTGTCTTCATTCATTGGCACTATTCGAAGAACGCAATTTTCCGTAAGGCCGCTTTCATCGAAGTTGGCACTCGTATAGTTTCTCAGTAACTCTGTAACCTTCAAACTACGAGTATTAATGCTCTCTAATTACCCAGTTCAGCTTCGAAACTTTACACAGTTCAAGGATAATGGGAAATACTCTTAAAATTGATTAAAGTCCATAAATGCTACACACGGTCGATAGAACTACTTAGAACCTCTATACAAGGAGTAACAATAATAACAATAAATATCATGGACGATTCAACAGCGCCATCTAGTCTCAAACTAAACAATACAATAAGGGATAAGAAGCCCAAAGGAGGTCCAAGGTACTCATGATACTGAACAACTTTCCCCATGTATCTAACCATAGGTCGACCTGTGTAGAAGAAAATTACCCATATAGTAAACTAACCAGCTAACCGGCAATTTTTTATGGGAGGTGCATTTTTTTATTGTTCAGTTTTATAAGTAGCTTGACCTGCTTTCGGCTTTTTATACCCTTTTTGTTACTCCCTGTAGAAACCATTTTACCCCCAACCTTTGCAATTCTAAGCGGATACTAAGCATACTTTTAGAACTCCACACAGAATCCCTCTATAGTCAGTAAGGCTAACCTATCCCGATTCGACAGGTGCCAGATCTATCCTAGAAAACTGATATTAATGAAAAACCAGCCAAGGGCGTTTTAGGCACGCCATATATAGGGTTTCGTAGTCATTAAAGAAATGAACTTATTTTTATGGTATAAAGTTATCACCCTTAAGTTATGTGCCGTGTTATGCCGGCTTAGAATAGCATCACTCCATTTCTTTCCCGTGGGAGTCGTAAGAGGCGACGAAGGGACTCGAGGGTGTGTATAGCAATTTTAGGCGATGGGCTGACAACCTGTCACTATGGCGATACACAATTTTTCCGAATGACCCTCAAACGTTTGTCAGACGCGGCGTAAATGTCCGTTTTTTGCGGCCGTTTACGCTCTGCCTACCCCGCAAGGGATGGAGGCGTGATATATGTGTAAGTTATCACCCTGACTGGTACCGTTTTAAAAAACTTTTTCACATGACAATTTTCATTGTATTCATCTATCATATCTTAGCATCTACTATCATCATCATACTAAATTTCATGTAATTAGATGCAATACTGATGAACGCGAATAAAACAGACAGACAGACTTGACGAAAACATAAGGGTTTGTAGTACCTAGACTGTGAAACCCTAAAAATGGACCTCGTGCCATGTCGGTATATGAAATGACCTAATAGTAGTTTATGCAACTGTCGTATAATGGGGGTCATTAGAATGCGAGTGTCTGTTTATCACACGAGGCGCAGCCGAGTGTGATAATAGTTTGACACGAGCATTCTAATGCCTAATTATAGCAGTTGCATACACTATTTTATCTACACTCTCCAAAAAAACTCAGAAACACTTTTCTAAACGTACGCACCGGCCATTGCAAGGCCCGATACAAGGACAAATTCAATACGAGAACGTAATATGGCTTGATATGAATTTTTGAAAAATCTATACTTTAGCAGTTGTTTAGATGTGGAGTCTTAACAATAACTTAACTAAACAACTGAACAACATCTGTACAACATCTGAACAACAACTGAACAACAACTGCACAACATCTGAACAACATCTAAACAACAACTGAACAACATCTGTACAACAACTGAACAACATCGGAATAAAATCTGAACAACAACTAATCAACATCTGAACAACAACAGAACAAAAACCTATTAAAACAACTGAACAACATCCGAAAAATTACCGTACAACAACAACTGTCAGGTGCGGCGGAAGATAGCGATTTGAGTATTGAAAAAAAAAACTTCGTTTCATTTCTCAACTTTATCGTATTAAGAGTTTTCTCATTAAGTCATTACGCTTCTGTAATTTATAGTAAACCCTAGTTTTTATAGGCAGAATGCATAAAGTAGGTCATTATGCATCTGTTTTCGAATTCATAATTCGAACATTATGAGACGAGTGTATATAAAATATTAAATACTTATGGGGTTCTTACCGTGATACAAATTTTGTTGAATTATTAGATATTTCGACCCAGTTATAGACCACAAAAGTTTACAGTTCGTTATCATAGATCTGAAAGCTGTGACATCGGGCTTCTTAATTTAGCTCAACAACTAACTTTACTCCATTTGTGAAAAGGTCACGTGTACCAAACAATATCAGCTCTCATTCTCTGTAGACCGTCAACGGGAAACCTTTAAACTAAAGCTATTGTGTACAGAATTAATTCTAGCAGCCGATACTCTGGAAAGTTCTGCTAAATTAATTACGCAGTCCCGCCGAAGCTACGGTGCCGTGAAAGGTTTTAACATGGCAACTGCTGGGCTGGGTGAATCGGCTACGGGCTACGGCGTAGCGATCGTAAAGTATTTGCTACCTACTGCACTATTGCTACGCGAACGTTATTTGATCCAGGACAAAATACACTAAGATTAAGACTACATAAGACCGATCCAATATAGTATGGCGAATCCCACAATATGACGGACTCACGGATGCGTCTGTGAAACATCTTGGTCAAATTGCATGCATTACAGTGTGCTCTGGTACCTATCCGTTTTTTGTATGGGTATTGTTGAAATTGTCTTTCGGCTGATAGTCGAATGCGTCAAAAATATATCATAGTAAATGAACGGCGTTCACATCTGATACATTTCATGTATGTCAGAGAGCAGATCTTATTGCTTGGCGATTTCAATGCCAGAGTTGGTCGGGACTATGAGGCTTGGCCTGGAGTTCTGGGGCGACACGGAGTTGGTAACATGAACAGCAATGGTCAGTTACTACTTAGTCTTTGTGCTCAATACGACCTTGCGATATCGAACACCATGTTCAGACTTGCCGCTAAGCACAAGACGACGTGGATGCACCCGCGATCCAAACACTGGCATCTGATCGATTATGCTATAATGCGGCAAAGAGACATCAGTCAAGTCCAAATCACCCGTGTCATGCGCGGTGCTCACTGTTGGACTGACCATAGACTTGTTGTCACCAAACTACGACTCCGCCTCCGTCGACCTCGTAGATCCATAGTGAAAAAGCCGGCGGGTCTAAACGTGGATAGGCTTAAAGATCGCGAGGTCAGGGTGAAATATGCTGAAGCCTTAACAGAAAAGCTGTCACCAACTAATGAGACTAGTGATGTCGGTGCTGCTTGGGAAACTTTGTCATGTCATCTCATGGAAGCCGCTTCTGCTACTTTGGGTGCGAAAGACCGACAGCGAGGATTGGTTCGATGACAATGGCGAGGTTCTACAAGCAGCATTCGACAAACATCGAGAGCTCCTGCGACAGCACAATAGAAGAGGTGGAAGTGTTGCGGTGGTCAAAGACAGTGACCAGGAATTACGAAGGCTGTCTCGACAGTTAAAAGACAAGTGGTGGCAGGACAAAGCTTGTCAAATGCAGTGGCTTGCCGATACTAACCAGCTTGGGGAGTTTTACTGTGAAGTGCGTAAACTGATTGGTGCGTCCTACCGAGCAAAAGTGCCTTTGAGGTCTTTAGACGGAATGCAACTCCTGACCAGCAAGGAGGATGTACTTAAACGTTGGGCTGAACACTTCAAAAACTTGCTTAACGTAGATCGTTCAGCTGATCTGCATCATATCAGTTTACTGCCTCAACTCCCATTAAACACTGAGCTGGACAAGCCCCTGTCGTACGATGAGGTTGTTACTGCCATCAGACAGCAGCACAATAAGCGGGCGGTCGGCATTGACCTTATACCGGGTGAGCTACTGAAGTACGGTGGTATGGAGCTGCACACGTCGGTATGGAAGCTATTTGTTCAAATGTGGGAAGAGGAGCGAGTCCCGGATGATTTCAAAGTTTCTCGCATAAGTGCTCTCTACAAGAACAAGGGTGACCGTTCCGACTGCAACTCGTATCGTGGTATTTCATTACTGTCGGTCCCTGGAAAGGCTTTTGCAAGAGTTTTATTGAACCGCCTGAAAGACCTGTCCGAAAAGATTCTGCCCGAAACCCAGTTTGGCTTCCGACCTGACCGAGGCACATGTGAAGCTATTTTCTCAAAGCGTCAACTGCAGGAAAAAAGCAGAGAACAAGGGCGTCAGTTGTACCTCTGCTTTGTTGACTTGGAGAAAGCATTCGAAAGTGTGCCTCGCGAAGCTCTCTGGATGGTGCTGGAAAAACTAGGGTGCACGGATAAGTTTGTTCGACTTCTAAGACTCCTGCATGACAATATGCAGTGCTGTGTCTCTGTAGATGGTGAACAGTCCGATTTCTTCCCCGTCACCTGTGGGGTGAAACAAGGGTGTGTTCTAGCGCCTACACTGTTCGCCTTATACTTTGCAGTAGTAGTCAAGGAGGTCTTGAATACTGTATCCGAAGGAGTCCGCATCCGATTCCGCACAGATGGCAGTCTTTTCAACTTGGCTAGACTTAGGGCGCGCACTAAGGTTTCGTATGCACTGATTACAGAGATCATGTATGCTGATGACTTGTGCTTTCTTGCGGAATCCCCAGACGGCTTGCAGCAACCAAGCATGCTGCAAATTCGGCCTGAAGATCAGTGTCAAAAAGACGGAAGTAATGTCTCTAGACACACATGGTCGCGAGACACTGGCCATTAAGCTTGGTGAGGATATGCTGAAACAAGTTGATAAGTTCCGTTATCTTGGGAACACTGTAACATCTAAGTGTGACCTTGATGCCGAGATCAACAGCCGAATCAGTGCTGCAGCTGCAGCATTTGGAAAGCTGCGTTCCAAGGTTTTCTGCTCGCACGACCTAAAGTTAGCCACAAAAATATCTGTCTACATGGCGATTGTGCTGCCAAACCTTCTGTACTCCTCCGAGACCTGGTGTGTCTACCGCCACCACATACGTACTCTGGATCGTTTCCACCTTAAATGCCTTCGCACCATCATGAAGATCAGATGGTCCGACCGAGTGCGTAACACCGAAGTTCTGAGACGAGCCAATGTCGGTGGCATTGAAGCCTATCTAATGCGTCGGCAACTTCGATGGTGCGGTCACGTATCCTGGATGGCGGAGGAGAGAGTGGCGAAGCGCATCTTTTATTCTGAACTAGAGGAGGGCAAGCGAAAGCAGGGTGGACAACTCCTCAGATATAAAGATGTTCAAAAGCGCCACATGAAACGTTGCAACATCGAGCCCACTCAATGGGAGGGTCTGGCAGCACAGCGCCCAGAATGGCGCGGGTTGGTAAAAAGGCGAATACGCGAGTTTGAGGAGCAGCGCAAAGCAGACCTCGACGCTAAGCGCGATGAGCTGAAAGACCGTCCACCTGCAGCCATTAACTACAATTATGTGAACGGCAAACTCACCTGCCCGCATTGCGCACGAGACTTCATAGCAAAAATTGGCTATAGTAGCCATCTCCGAGCGCATCAACGCCTCTTTGATAAGGAGTTGAAGTGGTCGCCATGGCCGAAATCGGTCGGAAAGATCAATGAATGTTGGCATATCGCTGCTACTGCCAAACCTTCCTATTGAGAAAATCAGATCAAATATTTAAATATATAAGTAAATAGTAATAAGCCGTACGGACATTTGTGCCACTGAATACATTCATTTTATAACATAAAAAGTTGTTTGAAATATCGTCAGCTCAGCTCGGAAGCTTAGCGTAGAAGGATTAACCTGAAGTTGTGATCAGTTAAAATTTTAAGCGTGTGGGCGAGAGTTGGTTCGGTAGTTAGTCTACGTTGGAAACGAAACCCTTTCTCGTTCGTTTTGTTCCGGGATCGGGAAACTCGGGAACCACACGTGGCATCGATTAAAACTTCAATTCATTCTTTGATACACAAGGATTATCATTTTGACTTGTTTAAATGTGGAGAGCTTAGATGCCATGTATGACGGTTTCTCTGAAGAGAGTATTGCCGGCTTAGAATAGCATCACGCCATTTCTTCCCCGCGGGTGTGGTAAGAAGCCACTAATTGACTCGAGGGTTTCATGTGTTTAAGCGACACGCTGACCACCTCTCACTATACGCGATTTTGCCGAAACGACCCTCAAATATTTGTCAGGCGTGGCGTGGCGAAAGCGCCCGTATTTTTTTCGTGTACGCTCTGTGTAAGTCTCTGAAGAGTATGCCGGTTGATGTGACGGTCAAGCACAGTTTTCTATTTTATTACAAAAAAGGAAAAAAGGACTAATTGCATATTATTTATCGATTATTGTTGAGTGGCCCTAATTTATTTCAGGCAGAGACTGAAAATGGTTGCTTAAAATGAACAACGAATTTTGTTTTAATAGTTGTAATAGGGTTGTATGTGTAATTAAAAATTACGAGACTTGCTCTCATTCAACTAAAAACAACTTAAAAGTAAATAGTTTGACCTTATCGTAAATAGTGTACAATGACGTCAAAACATCAGTTTATTTTAAAAATGCAATTTCGTTTTAAAAAGTAGCTCGTTTGACTATTAAAACACAAGCCTATTCAGATCACTATCCATGTACGAATATTTGAATCAGGTCGCGTCAAATATTTATTTTGATTGGATTGTATCAACATTGTATCGTATCAATCAGCGAATATGGATGACATGCAAAATAATCCTGCGTCCACACGACATTTCGCTATCATCCCATAGATAGTTTCTTAATTTGGTTTGACAGGCCGTTTGATGACCTTCAATTGTTATGAAAATTATGCCTTTATAATTTCAGTCATTATGAGAATTAGTCCTATTTATTATTTAGGCATTTTAAGATTTATCCGTAACGCACCGAAGGGTCAATATTATATCATTATATTTATTTATATTATATTTATATATATTATATATATATTATATTATATCATTGTTCTATTCTACTATGACGGACTGACGGATGCGTTCTGTGAAACACCCTGGTCCAATCGCATGTGTTACAGTGTCCATGGTATCCGTTTTTTATATAAGAATTCGAAATTCCTACCGTCTGACAGACGGATACGTCAAAAATACGTCAGTCAGTCCGTCATAGTGGGAGAACTGCCTAAGTAGATATAGACTGATATCTACTTAACAAACAACTCCTGCACTCACTCGGTAGAATACGAACGCCTTGTTATACCAGATCTTACCACGTAGTGTTCAGTTTTACTTTTGAATATCTGGTGTACAAAACTGCAGACGAAGAGGTATTTAAAAAAATAATCATATTGAAACGTTTTTCACCCACACAGCGACATCACCCCAAGTGAACCAGGAGCGTCGCTTGGCCATCGTGGAAGGCGCCGCGTGGGTGATGGTCCGCGTCGGCGCGGGTGAGGCTGAGGCCAAGCTCATGCTGGCAGCGAGGGTCCAGGGAGTCAGCGCGGCCGCCTACAGCACCAGGGTGCCGCTCACGCACCGCCTCGCCGCCCTGCACTACTGCAGCGCTCAGGAGGTAAGCTCATGCTGGCAGCGAGGGTCCAGGGCATCAGCGCGGCCGCCTACAGCACCAGGGTGCCGCTCACGCACCGCCTCGCCGCCCTGCACTACTGCAGCGCTCAGGGGGTAAGCTCATGCTGGCAGCGAGGGTGCAGGGCATCAGCGCGGCCGCCTACAGCACCAGGGTGCCGCTCACGCACCGCCTCGCCGCCCTGCACTACTGCAGCGCTCAGGGGGTAAGCTCATGCTGGCAGCGAGGGTGCAGGGCATCAGCGCGGCCGCCTACAGCACCAGGGTGCCGCTCACGCACCGCCTCGCCGCCCTGCACTACTGCAGCGCTCAGGGGGTAAGCTCATGCTGGCAGCGAGGGTGCAGGGCATCAGCGCGGCCGCCTACAGCACCAGGGTGCCGCTCACGCACCGCCTCGCCGCCCTGCACTACTGCAGCGCTCAGGGGGTAAGCTCATGCTGGCAGCGAGGGTGCAGGGCATCAGCGCGGCCGCCTACAGCACCAGGGTGCCGCTCACGCACCGCCTCGCCGCCCTGCACTACTGCAGCGCTCAGGGGGTAAGCTCATGCTGGCAGCGAGGGTGCAGGGCATCAGCGCGGCCGCCTACAGCACCAGGGTGCCGCTCACGCACCGCCTCGCCGCCCTGCACTACTGCAGCGCTCAGGGGGTAAGCTCATGCTAGCAGCGAGGGTCCAGGGTATCAGCAATCCTCTTAATTAAGTTAACTAAAGAAAGAGAGGTCCACTTACTTCGCTATTGTATTTGTCGATGTGCAAATCGACCTAACGAAGCGCATAAGTACTTAGGTACTCGATTGATGGATCGGTGACGGAGTTGGTAAATTGGATATGATCGTGATTAATGGGAGAGAGAATTTAATTTGATCGAAAGAAAATAAACGTATTCACTTGAGTGACAATAATTTAACTTGTTCAAGTGATTTATCTATACCTAAGGATTAATAATCCGTTGTAACCAACTTGGTAGGTCTTTCACCAACAGTTTTGTCCACTGCAGGGTTACTACGCAGCAGCAGTAGGCCCTCCTTCGTCCATCGTGTGCGGCGAGCGAGCAGCTACGTGGCAACTCTGGTCTCCCGCACTGGAGGCTTCACTTGACGCTCATTGTCATGAACTGTCTCCCGTGGCGAGGGTCGCTGGGGCTCTCAACGCTTTGATTGACAGGATGAGAGAAGGTACTTACAAGGTGAGTATAACAACATTCTCTGTCCAGCACCAGCTACCTAGGCATCCAACCCTTAAGGAGGCTAACCCAACAGCTGTCGCCTGGGCTAAACACTGGTCCAAGCTCATTTTAACGTTATCAATTTGACTCAACCGAAAATAGTCTACCACGTAAGGGATAACGACTTGATTATGTATCTTCACGATACTCTGCCTACATTTTGCATTCAAAGCAAAGGAAGAAGCTTATTGGGTACATGGTTTACATGATCTGCCACTGAATGTTGTCTGTAGGGTACCCTGAAGGTGCTGAGCAGATACGCAGCATCGTGCGCGCTCAGACGGCGCCTGGACAGATGTGCGAGGTACACGCAAGCGGCTGCTCGCAGTGTCGTCTCTGCTCATGTCGCTCATCATCTTCTGCTGGTGTTGGACTCGTGAGTATGGGCCGTATAACTAAACTTTCAACTGAAGAAGATAAATGCTAATAAACTTGATAGTCCATTTGATTCCACTTGTCTTTAAAGCATAAGACTG
This sequence comes from Tuta absoluta, assembly GCA_027580185.1. Lineage (NCBI taxonomy): Eukaryota > Metazoa > Arthropoda > Insecta > Lepidoptera > Gelechiidae > Tuta > Tuta absoluta. The sequence goes on from JAQAHW010000062.1 coordinate 173,492, forward strand.
AGTGTGATGTTCTGTGTTGCTCTAAATTACCTGCTTACAGTAGTGGATTTTGGTCTTAACTTGCACGGTAAATATATAACGTCATCTTCAAGTTAACGCAGTAAGGATCCGACCTTTGACTCCTATAGTTTCATGACTTTTCGTTCCAGGCTTCTGTCTGTATGTGAGAGGGGCGGTATAGCGGGGTACGTGTTCCCGGTGGAACGAGGGTCTGTTGTGAGGAGAGGCGCCAGAGATAGCGAGTGGGGGTCAGACGCGGCTTGCATCAGGAGCTGCTTGATAGAACTGCATCAAATTGCTGGTGGGTTACCTACTAAACAGATAATAAAAAGTTATTAAAAGGACCTTAAATTTTTTTTCGAAGCCCATGTCTCTTCTTTTATCTTTGGATGCACCACAAGTTCTTCAATGTTTGTTTTTCCCAGGCAAGCTTTTCTCACAGTTTTAGATGTGGGACCTCAATGATCTACTGCTTCATTCCTGGACACATTATGTTTTCAGGAGAGGATATACCACCAACGCTTTCAGAGTCCCTCGAACTGGCGATGTTCAACCGCTGGGAGAACCTGAACAAGGAGTGGAAGAGTTCAGTTGGTCCCGCGCCGAGCTACAGCCGCCGACAGCTGCGCTACTTGTCCCGAGCGGCGGAACAATTGAGAGCCTGTAAAAATATGTTGCTTGTGGTGAGTAGGGTACTTCTTCTTCTAGCGTGTCGATAGCAAATATTATGTAGTCTGGTGGTGAATTATATGAGCTTGGACCAGTAATTGGCAACGCGGATGGCCTCGTCGGAAGGGTAGGGTAATGCTATTATTATCAATAAAGTTATTGTATTGTATTGTAAAGGAGTACGAAAGTGTTTCAATTATTCGAGAAACCAGGTCAGTTCAGTTAATAGAAACTTGAAGAAGGATTCCGTTAATCTGAAGTCTGCAACTGCGATTGGATGAGAACAACTATCCCCAAGAAACATAGGTTGACATAAGACAAGAAATATTTTGCAGTTATATAGTAACTCAAATCAGCTGATCGGCAATTTTGTATGGAAGTACAATTTTTTTTTGTATCGCGACCTGTTCTTTGGAGTAAGTTGAGCCTTACCAGCCGGTCCTGAGTTTCAAAATCGGTTACTAGTAAAATTTTACCGTAAGTTTACTTATGGCAGGGGTTCGAGATGAGACCTAACTAGTTTTTTTTTTAATGAAATACAGAATTTCCCAGACACAAACTTTATGAACCGGAATGAATGCAACCCATCTCCATAAGTTTGTTGAACTAAATCGGACAACTCTTAGTTCGAGCCTCTGGGAATAAGTTCATGCTGCAATAACTTTTCTTTCCAAGTTTCTTCCCGCATGTCTGCTGAGTTTGAAATTTTCTTCTGTTTGTTTTCAATGCAAGTAATTTCATAAGTTGTTGTATGCTTTCCCAGGAGTTTCGTTACTTTTGATTTGATTAGATGCATAGGTTCGGTATCCATTTTACATATTCTGATATAAATATGATTCATGGTGAAAAACACGGTCTATATACATTGTGAGTCGGATAATAAAATGATGAGAGTTGAATATACATATAACTACCCTCGAATAAAGAGGTATAACTCAAGATTCTTTGAGTTGTTATGACCACTTGCGCAGAAAATCTTCGATGATATTTTCCAACAATTCAAAATTTTGCTACTGAAACTACACATAGGTGTTTTTTGATTTCGACTCTCGTACCCTTTTGAAGGCAAGATATTTCCAATATGTTGACAGGACCGATGGCGTAGCGGATAGTACTCCTGCCTGCTACGCCGAGGGTCGCGTGTTCCCTCCTCACAAGACACAAAAATTTGTACTGTTCGTGAAGTCAATTTTCAGATATTTGTGTTTAGTCTGGGTGTTTTCTAAGTATGATATGTATTTATATAAAAAAAGGATATAAGTATTAATATCAGCTTAGTTCCCATAGTACAAGCTTGTTAGTTTGGGGTTAGATGGCGCTATGTGAATTGTCCAAGATTTATTGATCTCGCTAGGAGAGCCACAGCAACTTCCGCGCAAACCTGATCCAAGCAACATCCCCTCATGTGGACTCCGGTCTCGAGGAGCTGATCCACATCCTCGCCATCATGCTGGACCAAGCGAGAGACCAGTGTCTCAACCAACAGAGCACCAGCTTCGCAGAGTTTGACAGAGAGTTGGCCACGTACAGGTATGTGAAGTCTTATAACTCTACTATACCTTGATGACATTATAGTTTTAAAGGCACAGAAAGCTAGGATTTTTTAGAACACTGTTTTAGGTCCGATAGAACTATTGTTCAGAGCATTATCCGAACTATTTGCACATGTTTGTTTGAAGAGATAATACTGTCAAGGTAATTCCACTATCATACTTTTTATCAATATTTATAAAAAAGAAAGTTGTGTTATACAATTATTTTTTTACAATGACGGATATGACGTCAATAAGTTAAAATACTATCCTACATTGAACAAAAGTAAATAAAAAAAAAACAATTTCAATAACCTTTCGATTGACCTATGACATCGTTGTATCTACTTATTTAACTATTAACGCAATGATTCTGTATAACTTGAACCTTTTCGAATATATTTACGAAAGATTTTTCTCATCTTATTAAAATATCACCAGAATATAATATCCTGTTTCGTAATTGCATTCCATTATCTGTCCTAGATCTCAACATCTGCCTAGCTAGTCATATTCTCATTTGCCGTCTCCTAATGAGTTCCCGGCGCCCGATAAGCGCCATCTTATTAAACACGGGCAGGGCACCTTATGCGGATGACATTATGAAAGGATATTGTATAATTAACACGGTATCATTATAAGTAGCTGTTCAAGTAATAGCAGTTGTTAGGAGCATCTCGAGTTGACAGTTGTTCCATGGCCCATGCAACTGGGTCGAAATATTGAACAATGAAAGAAAATCAAGTATCGCGGTAAAAACCCCGTTGTTTTGTACCTGTATAAAAATCCAATAACTTGGGGAGCTACTGATGGATTTATTACAACCACAGAAGACGGATAAATACTAAGCACGTTCTTTTTTCTCTAAAAGTCGATTGTTTGTTTTTCAGTTTTGGGTTTTCATCGCTTAGACTACATTAAATCTGTAAAGAATGAGTTATTCGCTGGGTATAAGTTGTAAAACTAACTTGGTAGATGGAGCTGTGCCACGCGTTTTTGGCATCAAGATACTCTTGCCAATTTATATTATTTTATTATTCTTAGGAAGACTAGCACCTGAATATAAAATACAATAATAATTATAAATAAACAAATGCTAATTATAAATCTCTACCTATAGAAATTTCACGTGTAAGGGGTGAGCCGCGGTAGCCCAGATGGAACCGGCGTTGCCCCTAGTGAATGGCGAAAGTCGCAGGTTCAAATCCTGCTCACTGTAGAAGATTTTGCAAGTTTTCTAAAATTGATTTATTTTTTTTGGTCTTACACACACATATCACGCCTTTCCCTTGCGGGGAAAGGCAGAGCGTTACCGGCCGTAAAAATACGGTCGCTATCGCTACGTTTGACAAATATTTGAGGGCTGTTTCTGGATAATGGTGTCTCACTATAGTGACAGGTTGTCAGCCTCTCGCCTAAAATTGTAACACACATGAAACCCTCGAATCCCTTAGTCGCCTCTTACGCAAATGTGAGAGGGTGATGGAATGCAAATGTGAGAGGGTGATGGATGCTATTCTAAGCCGGCATCACACGGCTCTATTGGTTTTATCAATCACAAAACTGTTCTGACATTACTTTATTCAAGGGCAGTATTTTATTTGTTCACTTATTGCATCAGGTCGAAGAAATGGGCTAAACTCCGCGACTACTACGACGCCTCCTCAGCCTGCCTGATAGACGCCGTCCGTCGAGACCCTGACCTTCGGGACCAGGAACTCTCCGACCCTTACACCCTTATGAAACAAGTTCTTCTCTGGCTTCATAGGGGAGTGAAAGAGGATAAGAAGTATCTAGGTCCAGTGTTGAAGCCGTACCTTGATGGACTGTTTGTGACGTCGTTGGAAAATTCCTGGTTCCTGGATGATTTTGAAGCGAGGAAGTGTGAGAAGGAGTTTGAAGGTAAGAACTCAATGTAATTCTACATCATACAGGAAGAACTCAATGTAATTCTTCACCAAACAGGTGTAATTATTGAAGCCATATCTAGACTTGTTCGTGACGTCACTGAAGAATTCATATTTCGAGGCGAGGAAACGTCAAAAGAAGTTTGAAGGTAAGAACAAATATTTACTTCTAAGAAAGGTCTGCTGTGGCTACAAAGAGGATAAGAAGTTTCTAGCTCCAGTGTTAAAGCCATACTTTGGTGGACTTTCTGTAAAATCTTTTTAAGAAAATTTGAAGGTTTTTTTTGTAGCGAGAAAGTGTGAAAAGGAGTTAAAGGTGAGTAATAAATATAGGTAACAGAAAAATGAAATTTAACTGTAGCTATTTCATTTCAAGCATTGCTTTTTCATTAAAATAGAAAGAAATATTTCAAAGAGCAAATTAAAACAAATCGTGTTCGTTTTTCCAGCAAGTCAACTAAAATTCCAAATAATTTAATTAAAATGTAAGCAGTATTTTTGTTGCAAAAATAACAAGTCTAACGAAAGTTCATTCGCATTCTCTATTTCACGTGTATTTTTGTAGTTTATTCAAAACTTTGCCTTGACCAGAAAATAAAGGGTGATATATTACTAGTGACCGATGGCGAATTCTCAAGACGGGCTGGTGATAAGAAACAACTTTCGCTTAGGATGTTCCAAGAACATAGGTTGTTCAAGGAACATAGGTTGAAATATGATCTATGAAATATTAAATATTTTGTGTTTCCATAGTAACTGAAATCAGCTTATCAGCAAATTTGTATGGGAGTATGGGAGGTCCACATTATTTTTCCTATTTCGAATTATGTTCTTTGAGAAAAGGAGTTCCTTATCACCAGCCCGTCTTCAGTTTTCGCTTTCGGTCACTAGTAAAATTACACACTATACGGGCCCCCGAATACTGATAGGGTGCATTCAGACCATGAACATATGTCAGGAAACGACAAAAAACATCGATCTTTCATCCAAAATCACAATCAGCTGACTGCATTTATGTTCAGAAGTCAAATGTTTTGACGTATCTTGAAATATTTTTTATGGGAAGTTGTGCAGTTTCATGATCTGAATGCACCCTATCAGTATTCAAAGGACTCTCCCTTACACCCTGTCTTTGAACTGATGTTTTCTTTATAACTTGAACAACTTTTTCCTTTTTTATTCCGTAGGATTGAAAGAGTACTGCGTGGGTGTCCACGCGGGCACCACGGACCCCTGCTTGGGGTTGTTGGATGCCGCGAAGAAGTCGGCCTGGGCCAAGACTGTGGTGGACTTCGTGGACCGGTTCAAGCATGTTGGTGAGGAATTGAAATAATATGAATATTGAAATTACTTTATTCAATACACACATATCACGCCTGGAATCCCTTGCGGGGTAGGCAGAGCGTAAACTACCGCAAACAATCGGACATTTACGGCACGTCAGACAAATATTTGAGGGTCATTCAGAAAATGTGTATCGCCATAGTGAGGTTGTTAGCCCATCGCCTAAAATTGCAATACACATGTAATCACCTTGTACGACACCCATGGAAAAGAAATGGAGTGATGCTATGTTAAGCCGAACGAACGAACGAATTGAAGAACAATTTGAATATTCTTTTTCATATAATTTTAACCAGTTTGTATGTGATTTGTAAGCGAGAGCGGCCGTCGCCAAAATTTTTTCGATTTCTTATTTTAGTACATTAAACATACCTACCCACATACATGAACTCTAAAAACATTAATACTCCTTTTTTGGTTGGGCAGTCGTGTTAAAATAGGGACACATTCTACATAATATTTAGTTTTTTCATCTGTCTGACATCGGTGTAACCTAATCCTTTCTTGGTTCCTTTTCCAATTGAGAATATTACTTATTTTTGAGTTCAGTTACTTTGTAGGTAACTAGTTTCGCCAAATGCAAATACAAGTACCTACACAATCTCATATCACAACAAACTCTTATAAACTTGACCATTCCCACACAAGAGAGGATCAAGATCTCAGCAAGTTTTGCAAACCATGCAAATATGTTAACCAGTTTGTTATGACCAGACTTTAGTGACCCCTGAAATCGCTGGACTGAGTTACTCTTTACTAGAGAAATGAAATTGGAATGGGTCTAAGTATAATGGTAAGCTGTTGATGCTATATGAGAATTAAGTACGAAACTTGAATATACTTTTATTCTGGAAGCGATACATGTATATCGCCAGCATGGTTGAAAGTAAATACAAAGTATGTTAATACAAATCTTTTAAGTGTCACTCATAGGATAATAATAAAATAATAATCCTGACCGCGGTAGAAAATTTTGCAATTTTTGCGTAATACGTTCTACTCGTAATACCAAAGAAAACTAACTATAGCTGGTGATACTGTTAACTTAATATAACTTTTTAACTAGTCATCGCAATGACTTATACATATTGTAAGTATGAAATCGAGTCGATCGCGATAATATTTAGGTAAATTATTAACATTAAAAACTAAAAGATTTTCTATATAAAGTCTACCTAACTAATTTAGGTATGGAAAGACCACTTTCTCGGATCATCCACTCGGTGTGTAACGTGTTTGATCGACCATTTCCTTGGAAAAGTACCTCAACCTAAATATGTATGTATGTGTTATAACTTTATTGCACCAAATAAATCACAAAAAAACATAAATAACAGAACAAGTAAGGCACAAAGGCGGATTTATTCCATCAAGAGATCTCTCCCAGTCAATATTTGAGAAATCCAGAGGACATATAAGTGGGTATTTCCAGCATAATTCTAATTCAACGTCCATTAAGCCGTTGCTGCTGCAAATCGCAAATCCTCGGCAGGCGGGTAAAGCCCGTCTTGGTCTGGGTTTAGCTACAAACTTGCTGCTCAAAGACCTGCTGTTATGACCACGGTGCATATTCATTTCGAAAGCATTTGTTAAAATAGGTTTTAGGAAGAGAGCAGCCCTTTAAATATCATGTTATAAGATAAAAAATGACGCCTCGAATCAGCAAAGGTAGTAGAAAATAAGGTTTCGATTTGTATAATATTATACTACAAATGTGACCCAAGAAAGTTGTCAGAACACTGAATCTTTGTGTGTTTAGGTTTTGCGAGACGAGCAGTGCCGTAGCAAGGTAACCAAAGGCCTTGTGGCAAAAATTAATCAGGATCCCAACTACCTGCCTCAAATTCGTTTCTTGCGATTCGATTTACATACGAGTACTCGTAGATTCGTAATTCAGATTTATCTTAATTCCTCAAACTAAATAGGTTAGGATATGTTCTAAAGGTACGTGGAGGCACAATAAAAAATAATTAAATAAATAAATAAAATTTGTTTATTTTCTAAATAACAATTACATAAGAACATATTACTTATGGACTCCGCACTAGGACTAAAAGAACATAATTTCAAACCTAAAGACTATATTATAACTTTACAATCCTTCTGGGGCTATGCCCTACACAAGAATGTCTCAAAATTGCATGATCTGTCCTGGCGACAGCCGAAAAATTTATTTAAATTGAGAATGTTTTGAGGTGCTTGCTATACGAAGGAGGCCAGACCTTACAGTACCGAGTAGGCTCATGAAGTTAATACGCGAGAGAAGCGAGCAGTTTTTTCTCGAATCTCCTGTGTTCCCATGGGGTCATATGAGATCGAGGGTCCCCTGATGTCAAGGGCCCCGTAGCACTGCGCCGGTTTGCCCTTTTGTAGTTACGCCGCTGGAGATGACGGTCCAACGGTGCAGTGATAAGGTCACATAACTTAATTATGCTCGCGGAAATAGGTCGGCTGAAATTGGGTTCTCTTCTCAACGAGCCAGCGAGATATTCCGGAAAATAGAGACACTCACAGTGCTTTCATTTTCATAAATGAAAATAAGAAATTGAAAAAATTTTAGCGTCGGCCGAGGATTGAACCCTGTGGAGTACCATCTCACCGCTCTGGCACTGAGCTACCGGAGCCTCAACCGAACCCTTCCAAATAGTCTTACGATTGATTTGTCAGTGAATATAGGTCTGTAAGTGCTTTTTATTACTAAACCAAAAAGTATCACTCATGATGTAGGTCTACGCAACTTACTTTTTAATTATGTGTGTGAGTTTAACCCTCTACGTTTCGGCTGCTTAAACCTTCATCATGAGCAAAACCGCGATTTTAAAAAACTTTAGCACTAGGGTTGTTCGTCAGTTTAAAAAGAGAGAGAGTGAGAGAGACATTTAATTAATGTTCTAATGAACACTTAGTCCAAGCTGCAGCAGCAACCGCATGCTGCTGTCCAAAGTGACAGCGCACTACCGACTAACGACGCGTGCGGTATTTTATGCAAACCCACACTAACCAGCGCATCACAGCGCGCTGTCAAATTTGGACAGTGGTTGCTGCAATTTTTGTTTTTTAATATATAAGTTGTTTGTAATTATTCCCCTTTAAGCAGCAGACCACAGATACGAGTATATAAATGAAGACTCCCATCGTCTATTTCGTCTAGTACCTGCACTCGCATTATTATATATGTGTGAGTGCGCTGGCAATGTGGTACCTACACTCAGGCAAATAGAATTTTTAATAAACCTTTTGGTTGGGGGCTCCAAGTGCCCCCCTGGTGACTGTTCCTCCCCTCCCCTCAACACGCTCTTGAATTTAGGCGGTTCTTCCACTTATCGTCAGTCGCTGCGTAATTTTTAAGTGTCAAGTCGTTTGACAGACGCATACGTAAACGCACTGTAGCCGTATTGGTATGAAAATAAGATCGGAATTTGCAATTTCTTTTCGTCTGACACACGCATGTTTAATTTATTTTAGTTTTATTGCACGATGAAAATTACATTATAAATTCCATACATGTCAATATAATTATAATGTAATGACTTACAGTGTGCTCGTCAGAAATATAAAAAATGTTATAAATTCATTTTAAAATAACACATCAAAGAGCTTAAATAATTCTAATATATACATGTAATTATGATATACCTATTGGAATTATTTATATTGACCTTGTATACTAGATGTGTATTTTTGAACTAAACGGTTTACTAAAGATTATGATAATAACATTTCAAATTAGGAATTATAACTACCTATATATGTATGACATACTTAAAAATAGATTGTTTTTAACAGAGTATAATGTCAGGATGCGTTACGATTCGTTGAAAATACTCAGCGACGGACGACAAGTGGGAGAACCACCTTATAACTAAGCGCAGGTGAACTGTCATGTTGCAATGTGATACGACGACATGTTTCAAAGTTGCATTCAGCCGCTCGTATCTACATAATACAGTACGTGCTTTACAGATTATTGAGCTGGCCAAAGATAGCAAATAGAATTTTACTCCAGAGTAACGATGTTTAAACAGAGAAATAAAACTGAAACAAATTGAAATAGAGGATATATAAATTAATGTATCAAATCGTTGACTGCAAATAAATTACTGCGAAATTTATGAAGGTAGCGTCATTGCTGTAAAATCGCTCCCATGACGCATATTACAGAGCATGTCGGCAATACTTTTAGTATCCTTAAAGATATCTATTTGTTTCTGTTTTGTTAGAACATTGAACATTTTGTTGGGCGTGTGCTGCCGGCTTAGAATATTAAATTAGCATCACCCCATTTCTACCCATGGGTGTCGTAAAAGACGACTAAGGGATGAATCCAGGGAATAAGCAGCAGAGTTCTCTGTGAACATCTATAATACCTAGCTCTGCGCTCGCCAATCCGACTGCCAAACGTCGTGAGTATGGCAAATATCCCCCAATAGATCCATGTCCAGCAGTGGACTACAGTGGCTGTCGTAGTTAGTCTGTAGTTGTTAGAACGTTATACTCATTATAACCAATATGCTATTGTCTAACTCAAATTGCAATCGAACACAGTTCCATTGTAGCAAACGGCTTTAGAATCGTTAGAAGGCGCTGACTAACTTTCCTACTAACTCGAGAACTCTATCGGAATACAGAATCGGGTAGAATCGATCCGAAAGAAGTTTTTAGTTGCCCGTTAAATTGGCCGACTACGTTAGCAGATTGCAAACTAGGGGACGGAAACCGGAATTCCGGAATTTCGAAAAACTGGAATATCCATGCGATGTTTTCTATATATTCCATGATGTACGGGACTTACTTGATTTTATTTGGTAGAGAGTTTATCCCTCTACGTTTTATCTGCTTACGACAGCCTTCTTTACAGAGGTCGACAGAACACATACGCCCGCCAGTCAGCTGTGATTGCCGAACACTGTTCAGTGTTCATCATATTTCAATTCCGATTTTTAAAGATTTAAAGTCGTTTTGGAAAAAAACAGGTATTTGTATGTTTTCGCTACATTTCTACGGGCTTAACTATTAAAAATAATGTAGTTTGCTCCCACTTGCACCCTCTTTGCAAGCATTTTGTCACACGAATACCTAAGAACTGTTTACGACTCCTGTAAAAACTTTCTAAAATCGTAAAAACATTTTGACTATATTTATTATAACTTACCAGAATCGAAATTCTGAAATTGAGCTCATCATTTTGAACCTCAAAACCGGTTTGAGAATCCTCCGATTTAACATGCCCTATTGCAAACCATCAAAAGATCAGATTGGCGAAGCGGATTGTTAAGTTTTCGTGTGGATTGAAAGGCGTGAGGCGAAACCAAGACAACAGGGGTTAAATCGACGACTTGGGTTGCTGAACCGTTATAAAAAGCTCTGAATTTGCGTTTTTTTGCACATTTTTGCAAGCGGTAATAAAAAAGAATCTATTAAGAATCTAGGCTTATTTTACCGATAGAGTTGGATGACACAATAGCTGAGTGCTTGGAAATTGAAACGGTGCGCTGAAAATGGTGGCTTCGAATGAAATTTTGCATTCTTTTCTTATACAAGGAGCAACAAAACGGGTAAAATAAGCCTAAAGTACGTCAAGGTACTCATGAAACTGAACAAATTTCCCCATGGAATACATATAGGTCCAAATATGACAAAATGGATTGGAATTGAATAGTAAATTAACCAGATGGAATCAATATTTTTTTAATATTTTGACCCTTTTTTAATATTGTTTTATGGTAAAAGTTGTTCAGTTTTATGAGTACCATGATCTTCTTTCGGCTTGTTATACCCGTTTTGTTACTGGCTGTATAAATATTATGTTTCCTTACTGTTCACACTCAACAACCACTAACTACACCTCTTCACCAAGTTTATCTGTGAACCGGACCATTATTTTGTTTATTTGTCATTTTATTACCAGTGGAGTTGCGAGCAGCGTTAATAAAACTGTCACGGGAGGAACTCGGAGCGAGGGTTGTAAAACTGTCGTCGGCCGGCAGCCGGCAGCAGCGTCGACAACCTACATACATACATACATACATAAATCACGCCTGTATCCCTTACGGGGTAGGCAGAGCGATAACGGCCGTAAAACGGATATTAACACCACATCTGACGAAAGTTTGAGGGTCAATCAGATAACTGTGTATCACCATAGTGACAGGTTGTCAGCCCATCGCCTAAAATTGCAATTCACATCTAACCCTCGAGACCCTTAGTCGCCTCTTACGACACCCATGGGTAAAAGATGGGATGATGCTATTCTAAGCCGGCATCACACGGCCGATTCTAAGCCGGCATCACACGGCGTGGACAACCTGACGGGAGCTTAAAAGCTTGCGATATATTCCAGCTGAATTGAAACATAGTGTGCAAATTGATTGTTTCGTAGTCCGAGCTTATTTTCGTGTGAGACATCGATTTGACGGTCGAACCGATAAACCATGGTGTCTGAATTGTACTCTGCGGCTTCGCTGCCACATTGTAGCAAGATATTTTGTACCATATATTGTACGCCCAACGTTTATTTAGAACTTTGAATAAGACATCAAACGGTTTATGACAAAGTTGTCATATTTTAAATAAATTGCCAGTTCCGCGGCTTTACAACAAGTGTGTTTAGACCCTTAAAGTTTAAGGCGGTTCTCCCACATGTTATCCGGTGCTGCGTATTTTTAACGCACCGTAATGCATGCGTCTGTCAGACGGAAAGAAGATATTATAACGTTTTAGAATTGAATTCGCTATTTGTTCCGTCTGACAGACGCATGCGTTAAAGTGCGTTAAAAATATGCAGCGACCGACGACAAATGAGAGAACCGCCTTATCTAGAACTCCGAATTTGCGTAGAAATTGCTATTTACACTTAATATTCTGCAGTGCTATCTCAAGAATTTCAACTCAAAGAAAACACAAAACTACACAAAAACAAAGAAATCCTCGGTGTTGTTATTACTCCAGACAATGGCGGAACTAGAAGAGACGCCGCACACGCTCGCTAGAAAAGAAACTTAGAATGCTCAGACAAGCCGTTCCGGTTTGCGCCCGACCACCCAACACAGCAACAACTTGGCACAAACTTCACAAAAATTGCCAGCACTTTCAGACACATGAAGGCTCAGAGAAATTATTCAATCAGAGAGAACACTACGGGCAAGCAGCGTGAAGCTATGAAAAACTCATCGCAAGCGCTAGCTAGAGCAAATAAATAATTCTTGTTCTTATCCGGCTTATCGCGCGTTTAAACAAAACTTAATGCACAGAAATACATATTTTACCATCAAAATCAAGTAAAAAAGTGATTAGTCAATCTGTATAGAGAAAATAACGTGCTTATTTATGTTGTTCTTGTTATATGTTTACTTAGACGCCAGTCGTTACACAACCATGTCAGAGGCCTACTAGTAGAAGTAGGCGGTTGAAAAACTCTGATATATCCATATCAGGGATCATCGAGTAATTCGTCGACTCAGTGTCCCAAACGAAAAGAAGAAGACTTAGTTACGTTTTAGCATGCACCGTGTCTGATAGCGACTTGCTTTTCGCTTTAGAGTTGTTCGTAGCATTCTCTCTGAAAAATATCCTTGCTCTCAGTTCCAGGGACATAAGTAAGGTGCAGGTTTCGTATTTCGTACACAAACGGACAGTGCGCAGTAGTGGCAGTTCTCAAAGTGCAATTCGGGAAGACGACGACGATAAGTAATCGAATAGAGTTCTTTCTGAACTGAAATGCACGTCGTGACTTTTATAAAGCGATGCTGTTCCCACAGACAAATATAGGGATCTAGAGCGATCATATCATCGTTGCAAAAACAAAGTGTAATTGAATAAAAATATTAGCTCTGTTTTAAAATTTAAATAACTTAGGATGTGTATACTTCGCCAGATGGCATCACAGCCGGCTTAGAATAGCATCACCCCATTTCTTTCCTGTGAGTGTCGCAAAATGCGACTAAGGGAGTTGACTCGAGGGTTGCAAGTGTATTGCAATTATAGACGATGGGCTAACAACCTGTCTTTATGATGATACACAATTTTCTAAATGACCTTCAAACGTTTGTCAAATGTGGCGTAAATGTCAGTTTTTTAAGGCCGCTTACCCTCTGCCTACCCTGGAATGGGATAAAGGTGTAATATATGTATGTAGATATATACTTTTTGATTTATGTATTTGGGAAGAGCTTTAAACAGTCCAATTAATAAAATTAATAGAAAAAGAATCTAATTTTAGTTCAAATAAATTTATGACAAAGTTGAGAAGGCATTGAAGATTAGTCAAAAAATGCTGTGTATAAATTTTTGCATAATTAAAGGTTGTACGTACAACCATCACACAATTTTCCAAATGACCCTCAAACATTTATCAGACGTGGTGTAAATGGCGGCTATTTACGCTCTGCCTACCCCGCAAGGGATTATAGGCGTGATATGTGTATATATATGTATGTATGTATGTACAACCATACCAAGATCCTGTAAGTTTGCTAGTCACGTATGGCCGACATTTGCCTGCTTCACCTACCTACATTATAGTGCCATTACTCGCGCCGGGAGCCATACTCCCGATACCTCCGGGCCCGTGTCCCGTGTAAATGTAGTTTATGGCTAGCAACACCGTAAAGCTCCGTAAAGCCATATTTAAAGAACCTATTGTAAGTCGTATGAGAAATATGCCAGCTGTTAGATAACGTTACGGAATTGAAAAGCAGAACGGTTACCTTTTAAAGTATGTGGGTTTCGAGCAAAAGAAAACTTCTGATATCAAGCCCCGGGCTCCCGTATCCCGTATAAAGGTAGTTTATGCCCGGTGAGGCCGTAAAGCCTTTCAATTCAATGTGCCTTAGAAGCGCAGAAGCTATTGTGAGCTTCTTGAGAAATGTGCCAATAGAACGGTTACCTTTTGAAGTCTAGATAGTAAGTAGGTTTCTATCTGGCTATGCTTTTTAGTAGATTCTACAGATTTTTCCGCAAAGGTCGTAGGGGATCTTTGGGAAGGTTTTAGGAGTAAGACTACTGCAGATATCACAGAGTAAGAATTATTGCCTTGAGACGAAGCCTGCTTGTTCCAGATTTCCGCCTGGTATTCCCGACGGGTGACGGCATGGCGATCTCGTACCCGGTGAAGCTGCCGTCCCGTCGGGAACACAGCACTGCCCGCATCCTGACACTCAGCAGACGAGACAAGGCTGAGGCCAAGCTGCGGCTCGCCACACGCAGCGTGCTGGCAGCGTTCACTGACGCACTCGTGGGGGAGAGGTGGTGAGTTATAAATTATTATTATTACATTGAAATTATAAATAAAATTATTATTAAATTAAAAATAAAAGCGAGTGATGCCGCAAAAACTAGCGCCACTTCACGGAACAAGTCAGTCAACAAGTCCTTTGCACAAGATTTTGGTGTTTTCTTAAAGAAATTTTTTTTGGCGTTTTCTTAAAACCTGCAAACGCAAATAAATGCAAATATTTGCTGTAATTAAAGTAATTGATGAAAGAGCCAAAAACTATAATGTTTGGTACGAATTGTTAAGATTCAATTTATCGCGGATATATCACTGTTACTTGTGGCTAATCAATGTATGTTTGTATTTCACCAAATTTTAAGGTTTTATTGAACATTAAGATTATACTTAAAAGCTTGTGCAAAGGACATTCTGATGTATTGTTTGCACAAAAAGATTTTTTTTCGCCTTCTTCTTCTTTCTTTTTCGTATGGGATACCGAGTCGTCTAATGACACGATGACGTTAGTTCTGCGGCACCATTTGCCTTAAACAATCAATATCTTTGGATAACACTGCACGTTTTTCATTTTGCCGCCCGACAAGGGGCCAATAAAGATGATTTTGTTTGCGGTGAAAACTTTTGCCATAACTTAGAAAACGTATTAGATATTTATTCAGACAATACAGGTTGAATCCTAAAACGTGTTAGGAATTCAGTAGGTTATCGAAGAAAAACCGATAAAATATGCCGTTGTTTCGGCTAGCCGCACGTTATTATGCTGAAAATTCCCGCGTGAAATATTCAGATGCTCTCTCGTGACGTAGGCTGGAGGCTGGAGGCTGCCTCTGAAAATGTAATAAGCGCGGCTAAGCGGGCCTAGGTACATCATCTAGATACCAACAGTATGAGTGGGCTGGGATTAACCTGCACATTATTTCTGGAAAAGCCTTAGCCTAAGTATTTAAAGATGTAACAAGTGTCTACCTAACTCAGAAGTGCGTTCAAATTAACAATGTAACTGGGCTTCATATAGTTAATCTGTGCAGATTTGGCACCCTGATTAATCTGTCTAGTCTATGTGTTTGAGATTTGAATATTCTGTGTGTAGTACTTACCTATTGAAAAAAGGGGAGGGCGGCTTTTGCTCAGCAAGCGGGACATTTCGGGCTCATACATACATATTTATATATATAATATTTTTTTTGAAAATTGATGGGTTTGCTCTTATTTTTATATTTTTATAACGAAATCAGCCTATTGCAGTCCACTGCTGGACGTAGGCCTCCCCTAGGGTACGCCATAGGGCACGGTCTCTCATTTTCGCCAACCGGCCGCTACCAGCCGCCTTTTTCATCGGTCCATCTGGCCGGAGGTCGCCTAACGCTACGCTTGCCGAGGCGTGGCCTCCACTCGAGAACCCGCTTACTCCCCCGTCCACAGGCTTATAATAATAAAAAAATAAAATAAGAAGTTACCTGATTCTTTCTCCAGCAGTTTTTATACAGTTTTTTAAACTAAGTAGATTATATTATTAGCTTTTAATTGCAATTTTTGGTAAAGCTTGATTTCCATCAAATAGGCGTTGCAGTTGTAGGCCTTATAAATTATGATAAAAAATTTAAGGAAAAATTAAATTTAGTGAAATACAATATAAAAACAATATTAAATAAAAACATGCCTAGATAGATGGTAGATTTATTTTGTATTCTTTGCCTAAATACTTACTTACTTTATACGTGGATTTATAAAAACGGAGAGTAACATTTTAAGTATATTAACATGTTTATGACATGATCCTGACGTTAAATTAAATACCAATCTTCATCAAAGGGATCTTAATTAATTAATTACGAAATTTGAAAACAAATACGTTACATGTTTAATTAAATACAAAATTTTCAAATATGTTTTTAGTAGCTCGAAAATTATTAAATTACTATCGCCTAAGTTTGGCGCCCGATCTGGGGCCAAAGTTTAGTAACCGCGACTGTTGTCTTAACTCGAGTAAGATAGTTAGCTATATCAAGTATAGTTCACAAGTCGTTGGAACAGGTTTATCTTATCGTGTAGTTTGCTCGTGCCAAACCCGTTTCGTCAGCTGTCTGTGGCTGGCCTTAAAACGGGTCGCTTATCTCTATGTATCTATCTACCCTCTTTCCTCTCTCTCTCTCTTTTCGTGTGGGACACCGAGTCGTCCAACGACCCGATGAACCCTGGTGTCAGAGTTTTTCAACCGCCTACTACCACTAGTAGGCCTCTGACATGGTTGTGTTACGACCGCCGTCTAAGTAGTCATAGACAGCAACCGGGACCGACCGGCTTAACGTGCC
This sequence comes from Tuta absoluta, assembly GCA_027580185.1. Taxonomy (NCBI): domain Eukaryota; kingdom Metazoa; phylum Arthropoda; class Insecta; order Lepidoptera; family Gelechiidae; genus Tuta; species Tuta absoluta. Next base: position 190,485 of record JAQAHW010000062.1, read on the forward strand.
CTCCGAAGCACGGAACCAATTTTTTTTTCGGACAATCAGTTGGTTCACCCTGCAATGTCCTAACCAGACTGGGAACAAATTCACAAAGAGATAAATATCAACTTTCCTAAGTTTCTCTAAGAGGTGGCAACACTGGCCAACGTAAACATTAGCTCCGTATTAAATACTGTTTATAATTGTTTAAGTGATACAATTAACATCAAAACCAGTGAAGTTGTGTAACAAACAATAAAATACAGTGAAATAAATAAAAGAACACCACAAATACGGACAATAAATATGAAAAAGTAAATGAAAGGAAAGAACGTTATCAAGTGTATTTTTTAGTGCGATATAGACTTGTTTCGAGACAATTACATTACATCCTTAACGCCATAGCTGACGGCGAAGCAAGGAGAAGCGATAACTAGTAAAAAAGTGCTGAAACGAAAAAATATTGAATCTTTATAACCTACAACCTAAAAAAAAATGGTGCCAAAACGCCTTGTCATCTGCTATCTATCATCACAGGAAAAGTAAAGACACTAGCGACACCTAGCGCATACTGCTGGAACTATCTGGCACGCTAATTTCGACCGTGCAGTGGTATCGTATCGCATGCGCTACGTGACTAAGAGAAGATTCGCCAAGAGAAGACGTTTTGCCTAGTTGTTTTACAGTTCACAAATAGAGGGCGCGCGAAGAAGAAAAACACCATGGACGAAATAAAAATAATACTGAGATCAATGCAAGATGAAATGAAACAGCAAAAAATCGACATACGCACAATGAAAGAAGATATTAAAACCGCTATCAATGAAAATATTTACGAAAAATTCAAGAACTTTGAAATAAAGAATCAGCAAATTGAAGAAAAATTGGAATCTCAACAAAACAAAATAGATAGCTTTGAAAGATACATGAGGAGAAAAAATTTACTGATATTTGGAGTCGAAGAGAAAGAAAGAAACTACTACCAACTGGAGGAAAGAGTATTAGATATAATTAATAACAAAATAAACATTAAATGCGACAGATACGCCATCGAATCAGTAAGGAGGCTTGGAAAAAAAAGCGAAAAAATCAGACCTGTCGTATTGACGCTGCTTACTATGGGAATCAAGATTCAAATATTGAAAAACAAAAATAATTTAGAATCGTCACCCTATTATATAAAAGAAGACTACCCCATGGACATACTTAACAAACGCAGAGCCCTACAAATTGAGGTACAGAAGGCAAGAGAGCAAGGAAAGAACGCCATAATTAAATATGATAGACTTGTAATACTCGGAAACAATATACAACATGAGAAAACTCAAAAAAAGCACAACAACAAAAGAAACCTGTCATCGTCTCCTGAGACTACACAAAAAACATCTAAAACAGAAAATTACAACCAAAAACAACCTAACAAAATAAACAAAACAAACAGCATGAACAATTTCTTATTAAAAAAACCTACGCTCACACCAGCTGAAAATGCAACCCCACCAGGACATAGCTCGAGCCAAATCACTGAATAGCAAATATGGCCGGCCCCTCCTGATCTCCCAACTCGGCTTGTCACCGCGGGAGATAGAGACAGCAACCCTCCAACTAATACGCCAGATAACAAAAAAATAAAAGAAACGCAGAAACTCTACATGTGCACTTATAACGTAAAAACGCTGAAGACACCGCAAAGAATGCTACTTCTAAAATATTCACTAGAAAATATAAAACATGATATAATAGGACTGGCGGAAGTCAGAAGAAATGGCAACCATATTATTGAGGACGACACCTACATATTCTGCTATACTGGAGAGACTAAAGGTCTTTATGGAGTCGGATTTCTTATTAAAAAAGAATATAAGAATAATATAGAAAATTACACTGGAATATCAGAAAGAGTATGCTTGCTAAATTTGAAATTCGAATCCATCAAACTCTCCATCATTCAAGTCTATGCCCCTACCCTAGAAGCGACTGAAGAAGAAATTAACAACTTCTATGAACAAATAGAATACGCCCAAAGCCTAGCGACTGGTAATATAATTCTCATGGGAGACCTAAACGCGAGAATAGGACAAAGGAAATCTATAGAAAAGTCAATTATGGGAACTTTTTGTTATGGAAAAAGAAACCACAGAGGAGAAAGACTTATTGGATTTGCACTTAAAAACAAATTCTCCATAATTAACACATTATACAAGAAGAAAACCAAAAATCTATGGACTTGGATTACACCGGACAAACATAACAAATATCAAATTGATTACATATTAAGCAATTGTCCAAAACTCTTCTCCAACATGGAAGTACTTAACAATAGCACATTCCCCAGCGACCATAGACTTTTGAGAGGAACAATTACATTAAAGAGCAAGAAAAAGAGCCGAAAATGTTTCAGTAATGCGGCAAAACTCTTGACTAACGAACAATCGCAGAGAACGTATTTAAACACATTAAGAAGCAAACTAGAACAACTAAGCTGGGAAGAAAATGACACCGTTCAAACCTACTACCAAAAAATAGAGCTATCTATACAACACAGTTTAAATACCACTAACTCTATACAACACAAAAAAAGTATAATTTCAGAAGAAACTAAAAAATTAATCAAACAACGCACTGCCCTACAACACCAACCAGCTAAAAACAAGATAGAGAGAAATAAACTATCGACGTTATACAAAACCACAAGTAAACTACTGAAAAGAGATTACGAAAATCACAGGATGAATATAATAGAAAAGCACCTAAATAACACCGGAAGTCAAAAGAAAGCCTATAAAGAAATAAATAAAGAAAAAACATGGATACCTTCACTAAAAGAGAGAAACATGAAACAGCAAATGCAAACCAGGAAAGAGCTAGTAAACCTAGCTTCAGCTTTCTATGAAAAATTGTACAATTTTACCCCTACTTCTAATGTAACTAACATGGATAAACAAAATAACTTAGATAAAACCAATATAATAGTAAAGACGTTCGAAGAGAGAGAAATAATTAAAAAAATCGAAAAATTGAAAGACGAAAAAAGCCCCGGACCTGACAACATACCCAACGAAGCCTTGAAATTTGGACGACACTTGCTAATTCAACCACTTACAAATCTGTTTAACAAAATACTCGAAACGCAAGAGGTACCTAATAGCTGGGCAAAGTCACGTATAATACTACTATATAAAAAGGGAGACCCAGCAGATATAAACAATTATCGACCTATAAGTCTGCTCCCAACAATGTACAAACTGTTTGCAATGTGCCTAGAGAAAAAGTTAGAGCCTATTTTGGAGGAGAGCCAACCAGTGGAACAGGCAGGATTTCGAAAAGGATACTCTACCGTCGACCACATTCACACTTTGGAGCAAATTATAGAGAAATACTTGGAATTTAACAAAACACTCTATCTCGCTTATGTTGATTACGAAAAAGCGTTTGACTCCATTTCGCACGAGAGTATCTGGAAGACACTAGACCAACAGAGAGTACCCAAAGAATACACCAATATTATCAAAAATATATACAACAAAAGTACAAGCCATGTAAAACTAGACAGAATAGGCCCGGAATTTAGAATATGTAGAGGCGTAAAGCAAGGCGATCCTCTGTCACCAAGAATTTTCATAGCAGTATTGCAATATATTATGCAAGACCTAGACTGGCACAAAAGAGGCATAAATATAGATGGAAAATACCTATCTAACCTTAGATTTGCAGACGATATAGTTCTATTTTCAAATACAGCAAAACAACTTGAAGAGATGCTCCAGGAATTAAGCAATGCTAGCAAGAATATCGGCTTGTAGCTCAATATTTCAAAGACCAAAGTAGCTACGAACGGGCCCAAAATACCAATAGAGATAAACCAAATACCTATTGAATACGTAGAGAGTTACATATATCTTGGTAAACAAATATCCTTCAAAAATACAAGACACGTTGAAGAACTAGACCGACGAATCAGCATGACTTGGAAAAAATACTGGAGCTGTAAAGAAATAATGAAATCAAAATTACAACTTAAATTAAAGAAGAAAGTAATGGATTCAAGCCTGCTGCCTTGTCTTACATACGGCTCCCAAACATGGCCATTCAACCAAAACACAATAACAAAAATACAAACATGCCAAAGAGCCATGGAAAGGAGCATGTTAAATATCAAGCTTATAGATAAACAAAACAGCAAAAAGATCCGACAAAAAACAAAAATAATAGATGCAGTACAGCATGCGCAGCGCTTAAAGTGGAAATGGGCGGGGCACACAGCCCGCAGCTCAGATGAAAGATGGACAAAAAGAGTGACAAAATGGAGCGGACCCGAAGGAGGAAGGAGAACAAGAGGTAGACCAAAAACAAGATGGACGGAAGACATAGCTAAAATAGCAGGCAAAGACTGGATGGAACAAGCAGAAGATAGAAAGAAATGGAGCAAATTGGAGGAGGCCTATACCCGAAAGGGGCCATGACATCTTAAAATTAAATAAGTAATGAAGTAAAAACAAATGTAATCAAATGTATTATTATTTATTATTATTTTTATAGACAGAGAGCATGAAATGTAAATAAATGATTGTTAAATCGAAAATAATTATAATGTAATGATTGATGTTGATGTTATGGATAAATAAATGGCTTTATTATTATTATTTATTATTATTATTACTACCACTAGTAGGCCTCTGACATGGTTGTGTTACGACCGCCGTCTAAGTAGTCATAGACAGCAACCGGGACCGACCGGCTTAACGTGCCCTCCGAAGCACGGAACCAATTTTTTTTTCGGACAATCAGTTGGTTCACCCTGCAATGTCCTAACCAGACTGGGAACAAATTCACAAAGAGATAAATATCAACTTTCCTAAGTTTCTCTAAGGTCTATAGGGGTCGATTGTTTGACGAAATGATACAAAAATTATCTTACTTTGACCTTTAAGACCTATGTATTCGAAAATTTTGAAGACTCACGCGCGTCCTGCACTATATACCTATATTATGGTTTTTGACAGCTAGCAAGCAAATGAGCACCTGTGACAGTCGCACGGCGATACGACGCCATGTGCCGTGATATGATATGCAATTTCATACAACTTATTTTCACATTTAAACGGGATCAGCTGCATATCGCAAACTATTGCGGTACTTGTGAGAACCACTTTCACAATGAAAGCTCTATGTAAAATGTAACAAAAGCTCAGCTGAAATCCCCGAGCGTGCAATGAATAAGTCAGAGCTGTTAATCACCCCATTACGATGCACTAACGAATCTGTTCGCTCTGTACGTCGATAGCTGACAGCGCGATGTATTATGCACCGGTGCAGTAAACCAACTACTCACCGGTTCAGTCAATATTTGAGCAAACAACCTGAGCTTCCACTCCTCATGTAAGCGCATTACACATAGAAGAAGCTACACTCTTCAAGCTCATAGATTTAAACCGTTTTTACAAAAATGTTAGACGCGCTTTTAGACCGTGTTTACAATATTATTCTATAAAATATGACGCTGTCAATAAGCTTTATGCCACGTCTAACTATTTTTGTTATAGCACCAAAAGAGTTGGTTTTAGAATTAGAACCGTAACTAATGATAAGTGGGTGCATTCAAGCTTAGCTTTGTACCGTTTTTCTGCGCACGCTATAAGAGTTAAAATGGCACTTCCAGTATCTAGGTACAGTAGGCATCTTTGAAATGTTTTGGCGTAAATACATTTACATTAACAGCCACAACAGTCCACGGCTTGTTGGAGGGTATTGCCAAACTCACCACGCTTGGCAGGCTGATTGGTGAGCGCAGTGCAAAATTTTGCATTCACAGTGAACGCTGCTGCCCACATCCTAAATTAATTCATCTCTGAATCACTTTTTACGACACCCACGAGCAGAATTGAGGTGATGCTATTCTAAGTTCCGTCAAAATCAACAATATATGTGGCATGTTTTAATTTCGACTCTGTGAAAGGGCCAAGAATCAGTTGGTTGACTATTTCGATCACGTTCCCACAAAGTTCGGCGATAACGATCAATCTCGTTTTTCTAAACGTGCCTTAACTTAGCGACGGACAACTTTTTTATTGTTCCTTACTTTATATGTATTTTTGGGTATTTTCTATTGTAGCATCAATAGCTATGACAGTTCGCTGAAGGACATGGGTCTCCTCTTTTGGGGGGTATTTCCCATACTCGCCACGAACCCAATGCAAGATGTTACATTCACGCAACGGTGCTGCTGGCTATCCCTACGTTTAGAAGTAGGGTGATGCTATTTTAAGCCACAAGGCACAGTCAGTTCAATAGCGAGACTTTCAACCTTTTGCGTATCCAGAATGCTGACTCTACATTCTACATAAAATTTTCCAGAAACTATTCCGTTCTATTGCATTTTCACCTCATTTGACAGTGCAGTGAGTGTTTGAGCTCTGAATCCAACCCGGGTTTTTGACACTAAACGTGCTAAAAGATGGAATTACTGTCACAAGTAAGCTCAGTCTGACATGCAACAAGGCGCTGTAAATGTGCGTCTCTTGGCGGATTATTCAGTTCCCGTTAGCGTGAACTGGCTCGATGTAACTGCACCAGGTTTCCGCCCGAACGATACGAGCAAAGCCAAATCAATTTAGTATAATCTTTTAGAGTGTGTTACTGGTCTGTGTTCTGTCTGGTTTGGTCAGGATATTATAAGATATTCGTGAGATTGTCCGCAACAAAGGATGATGCAATGTGAACGGCCATTTTGGTATCGTGATTTATTGCTAGTTGGAACCATGGTTATAAAATAGTTCTTACTTAACCTTTCTCCGACTACAAAGTAACGCGAAAAAAGCTTTCTCAAGAGATTGGCTGTCGATCAGCTGTGCCTGAATATAAACGAGCTGGGGGCGTAGGGGAAGGGAATGTCGGCTGAGCTGAGATGTCTGACGTTAATTTCATTTGGGTGCCGCCGCGCCCGTCAGCCTAGCAAACGAACAGGTTACAAGTAATTTTACATTCTGCCTGAACTAAGTAAGTAATTCAGGAACGAACATTATGCTAATGTTATATTTTTAAAAGCTTTTATTTAACTTGCAGTGTATGTAAGTAAGTAACAATGTTTGTTCGGTGCAAATCTTGCAAGTTTAATTTGAACCACTTCTCGGTATCCGATTGAGTTGAAATTTTGCATGTTGGTCCAGAACCCTTGACAATGCATGTTAATCATAAATTTGACCTGATGCTGCTGCCAGGATCGGCTCCGTACGAGAGACCTCCTCAGCGGTTTATAGCTGGGACACAAAATTTTGTATACGAATTCGTTTATTATAGGCAGTTGGTAGGCCCACCATGAATTAGACGCTACATCCAGGGTTGTCTTCGAACTATGGAACTCCTCAATATTCAACTGCTGGGACTTGCAATTTTGTATACGAATTCGTATTTATAGGCAGTTGGTAGGCCTACCATGAATTAGACGCTTCATCCAGGGTTGTCTTCGAACTATGGAACTCCTCAATATTCAACTGCTGGGACTTGCAATTTTGTATACGAATTCGTTTATTATAGGCAGTTGGTAGGCCCACCATGAATTAGACGCTACATCCAGGGTTGTCTTCGAACTATGGAACTCCTCAATATTCAACTGCTGGGACTTGCAATTTTGTATACGAATTCATTTATTATAGGCAGTTGGTAGGCCTCCCATGAATTAGACGCTACATCCAGGGTTGTCTTCGAACTATGGAACTCCTCAATATTCAACTGCTGGGACTTGCAATTTTGTATACGAATTCGTTTATTATAGGCAGTTTGTAGGCCCACCATGAATTAGACGCTAAATCCAGGGTTGTCTTCGAACTATGGAACTCCTCAATATTCAACTGCTGGGACTTGCAATTTTGTATACGAATTCGTTTATTATAGGCAGTTGGTAGGCCTACCATGAATTAGACGCTACATCCAGGGTTGTCTTCGAACTATGGAACTCCTCAATATTCAACTGCTGGGACTTGCAATTTTGTATACGAATTCGTTCATGATAGGCAGTTGGTAGGCCCACCATGAATTAGGGTCACGTCAATAGAAGGCCTCCTGATAGAAGAATTAAACTGTTCGAAATTAACTGGGACTCGGCCATGTAATAATGACGCCATCAATGAAATGAAAAGACTAAGACATATTACAAGCTAATTCTTCTATTAGGGATGCCGGAGGAGTAGGTACCAACCTACTTCTATAGAATATAAAAGAGATAATTATACTTTATCCTAATGTTAGTTTTCCCCGTGCCTTAAGTTTTTCTATTGAAGGTCTCTCCGTTTTATAGAAAGACTTTCGTATTGATCAATAACTATCGTAACATAAACTAAAAAATATAAAATAAAATTATGTAAAAAAAACTTTTAAAACAAGCTTTTATTTGAGTGCTCTGAAAAGATGAAAATAAAATTTTGAATGACATTAACCACATTCATTTATGACTTTACAGAAATGAAAATATAATAAAAGCTTGTCGCGAAACTTTCAATTTGTGATTGAAATTTTGTAATAAGGTACGCACCTAACTGTAATTAGGTAGTTTCTTCTAGGCATCGCGACAAGCTTTTATTATATTTTCATTTCTGTAAAGTCATAAATGAATGTGGTTAATGTCATTCAAAATTTTATTTTCATCTTTTCAGAGCACTCAAATAAAAGCTTGTTTTAAAAGTTTTTTTTACATAATTTTATTATGAATTTCAGATGTAAAAAATATCCCGTAAGGGATATAGGCGTGATTTATGTATGTATGTTAGATGTAAAAAATAACAACAGAGAAGATAGTACTTTCAGGTTAATTTATTACTTTGAAATATTGAAACAATTTTTATTCTTTTACCAAACAGCCCAAAATCAAAGCACATAATCCGGCAAGGCTCCGAAGAGATCCTGACCAGCGTGAAGAACGGCAGCTTCTGGCGTAACGCGACCAAACCTGACATCATTCCTTCCACTTCATCCTCCGTCCAGAACCTGGACAGTCTACCGCGCTCCAGGCGAAGATCACGAAGAGCTAGGTCTACCACTGGGTTTCCGGAGATCTCCATCACCAGCCAGTCAGATACCAAGACCATGCGGAGGAAATACCACACGTTAAGGAGTTTAGTGTACACGGAGCCGGTGGACAGCATCAAGGAGATACGGCAGAGGCCAAGGTCGGCTGGGTCCACTGTGAGGAACAAAACCGTCAGCCGACCAAGTCTGTTAGAGACTCTCGACTTTATCAACAGTGTAAAAGATGCTCTAAGTGGTAAGTGTTTAAGTAGAGAACAAGTAGTTTGCTCATTATTTTTCTTTATAAATTGATAAATTATACTTGCACAACAACTCTCTCTCCCTCTCTTTTACTGATACTTATTCATGATATAATGTACTAAGCATTGTCATGGGCAAATCAGAAAATGGTTAAAATGTTGAGGAACATATGCCATCGTGGGTCGAGACCAAATATAACCAAAGCATTTATCTTCCTTGTGTACACAATCAAATTTCCATTTACCAGTGGAAGAATCCGGCGTGTCGGATACGGAGGAAACCACTTGGGGTCTGGAAGACGAGTGGCTGGTGGGGCAGATGGCTCCGCTCAACATCCTGGCTTCTAGAAGCGGGATGCATGCCACGCATCTCGCTCTAGGGGAAGTGGTGCCTGCGCTGCTGCAGGCGGGGAAATTCACAGTAAGTTACTTGGTGCATCAAGATAATACTAAATCAAGACTTGTAGTTGCCAACGTTCGTCAGCGTTCTTGACTTGTGACAAGCTCCCAGCAGTTTGCTATTTTTATGTGCCATTACGATATTTAGTGGCGAGCAGTACTACGCTATTATGTACCAGTTTGCAGTCGCACCTATTTGCAGTCGCACCTATATTATTTTACCAATAGTTGGCCCACATGCAAAAGAACTCGCGCGCGCCGTGACAGCGCATGACGTTTCGATGCTCTATGAGTTGGCCTCAGAATTGCAATGCAAGCAGGGCTTAAACCTGCGACTTTCGCAATCAATAGCAGTCACGCCTCTACCGATTGGGCTACCGCTGCTCAGTAACCGTTTGCGAAATTATGCAAGTGTATCTTAGTTCTATACTCAACACGTTGAAGTGTTTACAAAATTTAGTACTTAGTTGGCTACAGTTTACAGTAATACTGCGTATTGATTCCTACTTGTTTCCTCATCACGCCAGGTGCTTCAAGAGCTGTGTGGTTGGCTCGGGGACTCGAGCGAGGGCGCGTTGTTTGCGTTGCATCGGCTCGCGCGCAATGCAAGGTCTAGGAGCAGCGATAGTTCCAGGAACTACACTACCACGTGAGTTGGGTTAGAGTTTCCGGTTCATGCCAATTGAAACAACAATTAAATAGATTTCATGTTACGCCGAAGATGTTTTTAATACCAAAAACAAGGTTAAGGTTGAGATGGCCAGGATACTTGGGATGGAGGCTTGACGGATGGTGGGCAGAGTGGTGACCATAAAAAGCGAATGATTGGCAGACTAGTGGCTAAAATGAGTGAAAAATATTGTGGGTAGACCAACTGCTCGATGGTCGCTGATAGGACCTCATGATTGGCCCAGGTATACCCCGCAGTAGGTAGATGAGGGCTAATAATAATGCTCACACAGCCCTTTTAACCCAGTGTTTGATTCCAGATCATGGCGCCTGCACGATAAATTACCAATGGAAGCTCCTCAGTCGTACAAGCCCCGCCCCCCCGACTACACCTCCGCAGACGAGGCCCCCACGCCGCCGCCGCTGCCGCGACGCTCTAGCAAGGAAAAGGTACGTACTCTTGAACCAGTGCTACTTTAGCCGGGGCCTTTACCGACCAGGGTTTGATGGCTTAATTCTGTTTAGGGGATGGAAACCGGAATTCCAGAATTTCAAAGCTTTAAAATAGTTGAAACCGGTTTTGGAAAATACAGGCATTTTTATGTTTTCTCTAACGTTTTATTGGCACAACTATTGAAAATAATGTAGTTATGCTGCCACCCATTTCATCAAAACTCACAAATCATTACTCTGTTCCAGATGACGAAACGATACTCGGACTACCTTCCTCCAAAACGACTCCAGGAGTTGGAACAGCATCTCGAGTACTTGGAGAAAGTGAACTCCCGACTCAACCTCACACAGACACAGACACAAACCAACACACAAATAGACAGGTGAGAAATGGTTTATGAAACTGAAACTGCATAAAGAGCAGATATATCTCTTTTCCTTTCTTTTCTTCTATAATTTTTTTGTTTTATTTTGTTTTGTTTTCTTTCCTTTTTTCTTATCATTACTCTTCTTTTTTTTCTTTTCTTTTTTTTTCTTTTCTTTTCTTTTCTTTTCTTTTCTTTTCTTTTCTTTTCTTTTCTTTTCTTTTCTTTTCTTTTTCTTTTCTTTTCTTTTCGTTCCGTTTTTATTTCCTTCTCATTTATTATCCTTGTAATTCCAGACAGCCACGTAACGAGGTATACACGGGCATCATCAACCCGCTGTACGACGCGAAGATTAGAGACAAGTTCAAGGTGAAGCGCTCCAAGTCTCTCGGCCGCAGCTTCAGCACCAAGCACTTGGGACTCGAGATAACCAGGTAGGCTGCTCACACACACGCGCGGTACCGTTAATTATACATACATACATATAATCACGCCTCTTTCCCATAGGGGTCGGCAGAGACTACATCTTTCTATTTGCTACGATTCTGACACACCACTTTCGCTTCTTCAACATGCATCAATTCTTTTCATACATGCTCGTCGGTTTAGGGTACTCTTGACCTGACCTTTCTCTAGAACGTCCCCGATCTGATCCAAGTACGTGCGTCTTCCCCTTCCAATGTTCCCATCCACACCGTTAATTATACGCATGTAAATAACACCCTTTGAAAATCTTGACTTCAATTTGAAACAAATATCGTTTACAGATGGTGGTGGAGTATAGTTACATGCCGTGTGATTAACCTGGCCAGCCTCGAGGCAGTGCCTTTATTTATATTTTTTATCCCGCCCAAGCCTATTTTCTATTAGGAGAATACAAAATTCATAAAAAAGAAGAAAATAGTGTAATACTACTTTATTTGACGGATTATGACGTCAATAATTAGTGATAGCCGTGTGGTGCCGGCAGAGTAGAATAGCACCACCCCATCTCTTCCCGTGGGGGTCGTAAGAAGCGACCGAGGGATAAATCCGACCCAAGCACAACGGTCCTGGAGAGGCCAACCCCACAGTTAAACCCGGAACGGGGTCTCCTGGGGGCGCGTGTGACAGAGATCTACCGCGCGGCAGACTCCTGCAGCCGACCTGGCTCCGCACGTATCGACTAGTCGTTCCTGCGGATCCAGCCAGGAAGGCTGAGAGGGTGGCGCAGGTACGCAGGCAGCCCTGCGTTTTCCAGTCCCAGGCAACGCAGTGTCTGCCTCAGACACTGTTTAAATCGTCTGTCACAGACGTCTGAGGCCAATGATGAATTAGTGATAATACTATCCTCCATTGAATAAAGTTAATAGTATTTACTGCCGCCGGGCCGGGTTGGCATGCGTTGCGTTGACAATGTAATTTTACTATGATACAGTGTCACACATACATTTTGGGAAACGGTGCCTATGAAAAAATGATTCGCCACGTACACTCATATAAAAAATAAATATCAAATACATTTGGAAAATAAAGAATTTATCATTTTTCACAATTTCTAGATACAACCTGACGCTGGGCCGCGCAAGTGGGAACAGGTCCAACCGCACCAACGACGTGGTGACCGCCATTAGCAGCACGAGTGGGGAGACCGGCTTGGGACACAAGAGCAATTTCTTCCAGCGAAACACCAACAATGTCGTTGGGGACTCGTATAGAGTTAGTAGGGTCACCATTGATTAAAATATGTGTGGTCTAAATTATTACTTTAATTTATTTTTGTTATTTGGCTTTTGTTGGGATTGTAGAATGACTACGATTTTTTGTTTGTTGTGTGTTTTTAATATAATTTTAAGGAGTGGAATTATGCGGTCGTTTTATTTAATTGTCTATTTTTAGTTAAACACAATCGCACTCATAGCCCTAATAGGATGCACAGTAAGTAAGTAAGTAAAAACACTTAGTTGCATACAATAAAAGAAACATGAACATCTTAAACTAAAAAACGCAAAGGCGGCCTTTTCACTAAAAACGAAGACAACCTTGTATAAGGTTCAATACTACTCGTGCACAGGAACACGTATGGGAACACGCATAGACAACATTTAAATTCGAGAGCGGATTTAAATTTATCATTCAAATATCTGCCCCGGACGGAAATCGTACCCCAGACCTTTGCATCGTAGGCAGATGCACTACCAATGCGCTCAATTCATTATTAAAAGTTACCTGATTTAAATAAATAACCAAGCGACGAGCGTTGAGTCACTTGTTTTGACTAATACTTGTTTTTAATAAAATTGACCCTAAAGTTATAACAATTCGTAACTTTTTTATCAATTTGAGCATCGAGAGCTTTCAGTGTGTATTGAGTTGTGTTCGCGATGGCGAAGTGGAATTCCTCAAACTTCGGTAACTTGTCACAGGCACAGAATAAACAGGTTTACAGAAGGTTCCTTCTCGTTGTGGGTATATGACAAAGAGATTTCTTGCTACTTTACTAGTTTTTAAAAGCTTTTATTTAACTTGCAGTGTATGTAAGTAAGTAACAATGTTTGTTCGGTGCAAATCTTGCAAGTTTAATTTGAACCACTTCTCGGTATCCGATTGAGTTGAAATTTTGCATGTTGGTCCAGAACCGATGACAATGCATGTTAATCATAAATTTGACCTGATGCTGCTGCCAGGATCGGCTCCGTACGAGAGATCTCCTCAGCGGTTTATAGCTGGGACACAAAATTTTGTATACGAATTCGTTCATTATAGGCAGTTGGTAGGCCCACCATGAATTAGACGCTACATCCAGGGTTGTCTTCGAACTATGGAACTCCTCAATATTCAACTGCTGGGACTTGCAATTTTGTATACGAATTCGTTTATTATAGGCAGTTGGTAGGCCTACCATGAATTAGACGCTACATCCAGGGTTGTCTTCAAACTATGGAACTCCTCAATATTCAACTGCTGGGACTTGCAATTTTGTATACGAATTCGTTCATGATAGGCAGTTGGTAGGCCCACCATGAATTAGGGTCACGTCAATAGAAGGCCTCCTGATAGAAGAATTAGACTGTTCGAAATTAACTGGGACTCGGCCATGTAATAATGACGCCATCAATGAAATGAAAAGAACCCCTTGTCTGTCACGTACCGGGAGCCGGACAACAATTTTGAACCTTAACTACCCACAATAAAATTCAAAACCAATGAAATTGTTATAGTATGAAGCGACAGACGAGTGAAGACATATTACAAGCTAATTCTTCTATTAGGGATGCCGGAGGAGTAGGGTACCAACCTACTTCTATAGAATATAAAAGAGATAATTATACTTTATCCTAATGTTAGTTTTCCCCGTGCCTTAAGTTTTTCTATTGAAGGTCTCTCCGTTTTATAGAAAGACTTTCGTATTGATTGATCAATAACTATAGTAACATAAACTAAAAAATATAAAATAAAATTATGTAAAAAAAACTTTTAAAACAAGCTTTTATTTAAGTGCTCTGAAAAGATGAAAATAAAATTTTGAATGACATTAACCACATTCATTTATGACTTTACAGAAATGAAAATAATATAATAAAAGCTTGTCGCGAAACTTTCAATTTGTGATTGAAATTTTGTAATAAGGTACGCACCTAACTGTAATTAGGTAGTTTCTTCTAGGCATCGCGACAAGCTTTTATTATATTTTCATTTCTGTAAAGTCATAAATGAATGTGGTCAATGTCATTCAAAATTTTATTTTCATCTTTTCAGAGCACTTAAATAAAAGCTTGTTTTAAAAGTTTTTTTTACATAATTTTATTTTATATATTCAAATCAAAAAACATTTATTTACTCAAAACTCGGTGTAACATTGATACACATTTTCTTGTTTTTAAAATGACGGATCATGACGTCAATATGTGATATAAGATGTATCCTTAATTGAATATAGAAATTTAAACTCTTGAACTTTGAATATGTACTTGCCTAGTAGTCCTAAAAAAAAAACAACTGAGTAGAACGTTTACGTAGTAATCAATTATTTGGAAAGACTAATAATAATTTTGTGTCGCCTAATCAAACAACTAAACGCACTCACTCTAACCAGAGACACTTGTTTCATTTATTCCCTTGAGATCCTTGTGGGAACTGCCGTTGACGAAGTGTGTATGTGTGCGTGAGTAAAATGGCCGCCGTAATAAGTGACCCATCTGTAATGGCACGCTCCCATTTGCGTCGTAGGAGAGTTTGGCGAGTCCCCTCGGTTTGGATTTTTGCGCGAAGTTCTCGAAGTTTCCAGAGTCGGCAGACGGCGGAATGTCGCTATCTCACAGTCACAATTGTTCTGAAAGACCAACATCGCTCCCACTTCACCGCTTCAAAGGTTTGCTATATTTTGATGACTTGAAGCGGTTGTTTCAAGTTTAAATTAGATTTTTCTTTTCACTTAATTTACAATTCGCCACTTTGGACTGTAGCATCTTTGATATTTTGCCACTTGAATTTGGATAGAATTTTTTTTTGAGTAGCTGTTGGCAAGTTGGTAGACTTGCAAGTAATCATAGCGAATCAGTTGGCAAATCGCTGTGGTTAGTGAAATTAATCCCTACTTCCTATATTTCCACGAAACCAGAACATGGGCAGTATGGTTTATATCATCCACTAAGCATTCTAGAGATGCAAGGTTATTCTATATCGATCACACTGGAAGTGGTGAGAAGCTCTCTGTTCTAGTGATCAAATTACTAAGTGGTTATATGCCGACGAGCAGACGACGGGGCAAAGGCTGAACAAAATACGGGAATAAATTTCAATTTCAGATATTTGTGTTTAGTCTGGGTGTTTCTATGTATAATATGTATTTATTTACGAAAAAAAGTATATAAGTATTAATATCAGCTATCTAGTTCTCATAATACAAGCTTTGCTTGGTTTGGGGCTAGATGGCGCTGTGTGAATTATTCAGGATAAAAAAAAGAAAAAAGAATAATCATATAGAATAAAGTTTTGTTTTTGAGAATAAAAAAATATATTTCCAAGCACTCTGTAGATGGCGTTGAATTGACTACGTTACAATATGCCAAAGTCAAAAGGCATGAACAAAAGAGTCATTTATTGTTCTTTCTGAATCTATCCTCGTTTTTTGCGCTTTGTTGTTGAATAATACTCTGTTTTGTTTGTACGTTGTTTACGTTATTATGCAGAGAAACCCATGAAAGGAAATATTTTTGTTGTGCGAGTAATGTTACAATGATTTGTTACGTTTCGTTTTACGGTTTCATATATCCAAGTAAAAAATCGAAAAATTATGTGACGTTCCGTTCCCGAATAGGGAAGAGTTAAAAAAAAAACAGTATTCTATTGTAAACTTATAATAGGAAAAACATAAATAATGCTTTATTTATCACTTATTTTAAAATAAGACTATGTTGAATTTATCTGTAAAAAGTTCAGCATGAGTATGATTTTTGACCCAATTTGCCATATTGCGTACAAATCAGAACTTCCGTGTTTGAAATCTGCGCAGGTGAGATTTAACCACAATCCAGCCTAGTTTTATTGTTGAATGGGATTAATTTTATCACGAAGCTGCAGGTCTCGAGTAGCTTTACGAAATTAACTGAGATTCAAGCCTCATTTAGTTTGCAGCTGAGTTTCTATAACGAATGATTGTACCGAATAAAATTATTTCACGACCATAATATAACTTTATGCCGTTTCATGCCATGGTCAGATACTTTTTATTTTCTTTGTTTTATCTACTTTGTATTAACAATTGTGATCTGTACTATCTTCGTTACTATACGTTTTTATTTATTTTTATACTTTATTGCACATGGTACAAAAGGCGGGCCTTATGCCACGCGGCCTTCGCTACCGGCCAACCAGAGGGTAAACAAAGAGAAAAAAACACGGGTGCACTCGGGTGTGAAATAATAATATGAAATAAATATAAATATATAACATACATATCATTTCTAAAAAATACCTACACAAATACTTACTAAAATAAACTTACTTACACTAATATATATACTCTAATGTAAACAGAAAGAAATTAATAATATCAATAAGTGTCAGCAGTAAAGTGTAGCTCAAAAACTCTGACACCAGGATTCATCAAGCTGTTTACCCACTTAGTGTCCCAAACCTCAGATGAATAATGGCCCAATGGCGTAGCTGATAGTACCTGCCTGCTACGCCGAGAGTCGTGGGTTCAATCCCCAGAAGACACAAATATTTGTTAAGTATTTTTTTCAGATATTTGTGAATAGTCTGGTTGTTTTCTATGTCTTATATGTGTTTATTTACAAAAAGTAAATATGTAATAATATCCATAGTACAAGCCATGCTTAGTTGGGGATAGATAGCGCTGTGTGAAATTCCAGGATATTTTTTTCATCAACATCATCATCATCAGCCTATTGCAGTCCAATGCTGGACGTAGGCCTCCCCCAGGGTACGGATATTTATTTATTTAATAATAATAACGTTATTATTTCACTGGCGTCACATCGCAAAACGAAGCACCCAACGCTCTTGTAAATAAACAAGCAAACAAGAAGATTATCCACTTGCCGGCAATCTCGGTCCGCGCGTCACTCGCCATTGTGTCCCTCTTGGCGAGATTGTTGGCCAGATTGACGGCAATTGGCCAATCTAACCGCCAAGGTTAGGGTTTCATTGTTGGTGAATATCTACGTAAGTGAAGTTTCAGTCTGGAAAGTTTGCAACTCAAAGATTGAGATTTATTGCAACAAGAATTATATATATAATACCGCATTTATATTTTTTATTGTCAAAAATTGTTTAGGTACCTACCTTAAACGAAATTGAAGCCACAATTGAATCGAGATCGAACGGTGAAATGCGTAGCAATGTTCTACAGAAAGTGCTACGACGTAGCCAGTTCGTAGCACGTATTTTGTGCAATCTTTGCGTTGCTCTTTGCCCACTCACTGACACAATTCCACTTACGACTAACGGGTATTTTAAGTGTACATAGCTGTAGTATCTTCATTGTTCTATATTAGTAAAAAAACAGACTTGTTCGTCGACCCACACCCCAGACGATAGCGATGTCTAAATCAAAATCAAATTGGTTAAATATCAGAAAACATTACATTCCACGAAACAAAAATTTTCATCAAGTTTATTGTAACAAACAATTCTATGCAAAACGAAATAGTTCTAGCCAACAAACAAGTGGATGTTATGCAACAGCGGCTTGACCTTTGTAACCTTCACCGGGTCGTTCCGAACTCGTCTAGAACTCCAGAGGCCCAGACACTGACAAGGCGGTAGATCAAACTAGTATTACGGGTACAAAAAGGAAATGTCTGTATTTGTTTTGATAGAATAATCTTCGCCTTTCTACGAGTATGAGTTATGTGCTTGAGATATCCGTCTTTATCCAGAGGTATCCGCTCGCACCCGGCATATAATTGGTGCTGTCGTGTCAGTAATGCCCCTACCACGAGATACTAATAATAATAAATTTATTTATTGCACATAAAAAAAGCAAATAACATCTTAAATATAATATGTGAAATACAACAAGGCGGCCTTCTTGCCATGGTATCAAGTTCTCCCAGGCAACCTTTGGGTGATAGGAAAGTGCGTAAAGGTAAGCGGGATAGTGCATATTATATAAGCATACTTATAGAGTACCAAATTTTTAAAACACTTCCCGTGTTAGGTATACAATTTTTGAAAACTCCTCGAAATTTTCGCCCGCACTCGAAAATTTTGCAAGTTTTCAAAAATAGCATACTTATAACTAAACTAAACAAGCTAATAATATTATAAACAATTACATATTATATATATTGCCGTGTGATGCCGGCTTAGAATAGCATCACCTCATTTCTTTCCCGTGGGAGTCGTAAGAGGCGACTAAGGGACTTGAGGGTGTGTATTACAACATGTCACTATGGCGATACACAATTTTCCGGATGACCCTCAAATGTTTGTCAGACGTGGCGTAAATGTCCGTTTATGCTCTGCCTACCCCGCAAGAGATTATAGGCGTGATATGTGTATGTATGTATGTGTAACTATGAAAGATAAGATATATAGATATACATATTCTGCAACAAAGGAAATAAAAGAAACAGAAAGCAGTTTAATTTTACAAGAGAGTGAGAGATAGGACAGATTATATACCTAGTTATACTAAACGACACTATTGGACAAAAAATCTTTTTTGGCCCGATCTTTGAAGGTTGTAAGGCACTTGTATTGTAAGGGATGGAGCTCGCTGAACGACTTCAGGCAAATAATTCCACAGCTTGATTGCTCGCACTGTGAAAGATTTTACGTAGAAGTCGGTCTTGTGCGGAGGAAGGTTGAGCGTGAGACTGTTGCTGGCTCGCAGATTGCGAGTCAGGGTTGAGGAGTGAAAAATAAAGCGCTCTTTAAGATAAGGGGGAGTATTAGAGAGGACGGAGTAAAGAAGGGAAAGAATAAAGTAGTCCCGCTTACGGGATTAAAGTAACAATTTTTTTTGAAAACTTGCAAAATTTTCAAGCGCGGGCAGGATTTGAACCTGTGACTTTCGCATTACTAGTGGCGACGCCTCTTCCATCTGGGCTACCGCAGCTCATTCCTTGCCCGCCAATTTTGCAAGTGTTTTTTAATGCCAGTAACGCTTGGCACGGCTTCATCTACCGGGTTAGTTTTGCAACTAATACCCGACGACTAATTCTATCTTTACAGATTGAATGTAGTCTAAGCGATGAAAACCCGCGATAAATTGAATACCAAATTATAAAACACTTCCCGTGTTAGGTATACAATTTTTGAAAACTTGCAAAATTATAAGTAACCACTGAAGCTGGGACCGGTAATGGGAGACGTGGTCGTACTTAAGAGGGAAGAATACCTTCGCCATTTCAAAAAATTAGGTATTTGAGAAAACTCATTCTGTCGCTCGCGCGCTGAAGTCCCCGCGTAGTGCGCACAACACATACACAGAACCTAACGCACACAGACAAACGCTGCCGTCAGTCCACGCGAGCGCAGCGGCGACGGCTGCGCAACGCGGGGTGCTATTTTGTTTTCTTAGATCATTATGTTATGGCGTAACCGAAACTAAATTGAGGATTATTTTGATAAATCCAAGTAAGTATTTTACTACCTATGTTATGTAATGTGTATAAACTAAATATTTTTTGATGATTTAGCTTGTAAAAAGTAAGTACCTACACACAGAAAAGGAATAAGCTACATGGGGATTCTTAAAACGAATTGAAATATAATATTCCCAATGAAACATTCTTGTAGAGGAAGTTATTTTGTACCAGTTTTTTTTTTTAGATTTTTAATATTTTTACTGGATATAAAAATATTTCGATTTGTTTTGATTACCCCTGTGTAGCTTAATCATAATAGACTGTACCTAGGTAGTAGGTAGGTTGATATTTACGAAATATTAATGATTTTTGACTTTGATTAGACTACAAAACTACTGCATTTGCTGCTATAATTATCTATCACATTACAACTAACTATAATGTTTTCAAATACCAATTTTTTTTTCGGATTCGTGGTCTCATATCTAAAACTGAATAGGTATGTACCTAATGTAGGTATAACATTATTTTATAATTATTGCAGGTTCCGATTTATTAATAGTCACACGATAATGGCTATGACTATGTGCGCCTGAACTGTCTCCTGTGCTGACACGCTTGTTCCGCCTCTCTCTTAAAGAAAGAACGGTGCCAGGGGCCTGGAAGCTTGCTAATGTGCAACCAATTCCCAAAAAGGGCGACCGTGCTGACCCTGCCCATTACCGCCCAATTTCCATCACCTCCATCCTATGCAAGGTAATGGAGACGGTACTCAACAGTAAGTTGCTGACACACCTTGAAGACAATGATCTCAGTGACCGTCAATATGGCTTTCGCCGGGGGCGGTCTACTGGTGATCTTCTTGTGTATGTCATGCACTGCTGGGGCGAAGCTATCGAGTAACACGGCGAAGCACTTGCCGTTTCACTCGATATCTCGAAGGCCTTTGACAGAGTCTGGCATGCAAGTCTGCTCAGCAAGCTTCCTGCTTATGGCATCTTAGCTGATTTTTGTACTTGGATTTCGGACTTCCTTAGTGAACGGCCCATCAAAGTAGTCGTTGACGGCTGCTCCTCTGACCTTACGGCCATTGATGCCAGGGCTCCTCAGGGGTCTGTTCTCTCTGCAACTCTTTTCCTGCTGCACATCAATGACCTTCTTCAGCATGGCATTGTTGGATACGCAGATGATAGTACCGTTTCAGAGAGATACTTGCAAGGTAAAAAAACCACCGACTAAAGACTAACCGACTAAGGGACTCGAGGGTATGTATTGCAATTTCAGGCGACGGGCTGACAACCTGTCACTACAGTGATACACAGTTATCTGATTGACCCTCAAGCTTTTGTCAGACGTGGTGTTAATATCCGTTGAACGGCCGTTAACGCTCTGCCTACCCCGTAAGGGATATAGGCGTGATTTATGTATGTATGTATGTAAAAAAACCAGTAGGGATGAAACACGTTCGTTAAGAAAGGCCATGGTAGAGCGAACAGATCTGACCTTAAGCCTTGTCTCCCAATGGGGCGACGACAATCTGGTCTCATTCAACGCCACCAAAACACAGGCGTGTCTTTTCAATGCAAAAAGGAATCCTTTCGACTGTACACTTATTTTCGGAGTACATCTGTCCCTGTCACTGACAGGCTTGAGCTTCTAGGCATGGAGTTGACATCAACTCTAAACTTCGGCGCGACCATCGAGTACAAAGCTCAAACGGCGGCTAAGAAGCTGGGCATCCTGAATAGAGTGAAGCGATACTTTACGCTTGGACAGCTTTTAACTCTTTACAAAGCACAAGTCTGTTTGTCGGTTTTTTACAGATTGTACTTTGGAGAGTGTGCTCAAGAGCTTCACGACCTTGTTGCACCAGCTCCCTTCTACCCTCGGACATCCAGACGCACCGCCGGATACCATCCATACCTGGTTGCCATTCCACCAATTCGGACTAAGCGTTTCCAGTCATCATTTATAATGCGCACTGCTAAAGCGTGGAATTCACTACCTGCGTCTGTGTTTCCAAACGCATACAACCCTAATCTCTTCAAAGTAAGAGTGAACAGGCTTCTTCTGGGTGAGCTCGCTCCATCTTAGACTCTGTCTCTGTCTTATGACCTAGACTAGACACAAGAGCAAACCCATCCTTGATATAAAAAAATGGAGGAAAATAAGGAAAATACTTTTAGAAGGGGCAAAAAGAAACAAATACGTTTATTTGTCCGCAGAAAGAAATTTCACTTCAAGAAAAAGAATAATATTTGGTTTGTATTTTGTTTACCTACCTACCTACACCTCACTAAGTAGGTAGGTACCTCTCGCAAGTTATTACAACTAATATTAGACACATTGCTGTTTATAACCGACCTCAAAAAAATAAGGTTATCAGTTGGATATGTATGTATGTATGTACCTAATATTGTTCGAATTTGATAATATTCGGGTATTCATATTTTTAATTTATTTATTCCTCCAAGCACGCACGTGTGCTTAATTTCATAAGTGTATGTTTGTATGTTTGTCCACAATCTCGAACACTAAAAGTCATATCGAGATAGACTTTTTTTATTTATGTTAGGTAATCTATGTATACTACAACAATAATTAGGGAACAATTCAAGTTTCATCGAAATCTATAAAGAAGTTTAAGACATAATAATAATAAATAAATAAATAATCAAAACTCATAAAACGTTTTCATTGTTTTGAATTTTCCGTTGTCGGGAATCAGTTTTTTTTTTAATATTTATTAAATTTTCAACTTTTCTGTTTTAAGAATTATGTAACTTTAGAACCACGCATTCTGCCAGCAGAAAGGGGTCATCACGTTAAACACTCGTTTACTATTACTAACTTTTACAAGCTCGATTGAAAAATAAGTTAATAATTAGTACACTAAAATTGGTTGTTGTTGATAACATTTGCCTTGATCGTAATTTTCAATTTACCAAACTTGCATCGTAAAGTACTATACCATCCTTCTGGAGCAGTCCGATAACCTATTGTAATATGTATGTAAGTAGGAGCGAAATTTATCTTCTCCTTACATTTAGAAACAGAAATTGGTATTAAGGGATATCGATTCCTTTCTCATCTCTACTATCGACTTTTTCGTTAACATCTCTATAATACGTGAAACATTACTTCACCCCCCGACCGCCCGATAGTGCGATAGAGAGCGTTGCCGCTCGCGACTGACTGTAGGTATTTTTAAGGTGAAATTTGCGTCTCGGGAGAAAACGTTTCCCACATACTAAATCACAATCAATAGTTTTGATTTTGGTGTCTATCGTTTCAGCATATTATATTCTAGGTTTATAGCTTTTTATTTTTTCTTAAAATTACTTTGTTTTTAAAATACAAACGTTTAACTTCAAGGAAGATTTTGTCATAAAAAAAGTGACTTTTAGACGCCTATAATTTTCAATCAATTGCAAAATTCGAAAAAAGGAAAAACTATAAACCTAGTTTTTTACTGTGTCAACAACATTCTAAAAAATCATTGAGATCGGATTACATTTAGGGGTAGGAAAACGTTTTCTCTTTTTGTATGGACGAGAGCTCCGTAGTCGATTCTCTTAAAGATACAGTATTATGCCCTTTGAGATCAAAAAGATTCTTTACAAGATCATCATTCATTTAAAACTCGTATCATTTGAAGCGATCCCATACTAATCTGATGCAAAAAAACGACAAATTAACGAAAACTTACATGCGTGTAAATAATAAAAGTAGGTGATATTTGCAAAAGCTTGCGCCAATTGCTGTTCAGTTTTTATTTTCAGTTATCTGACGCTATCATTCATTGGCAAATTAGTAACAAACTTACTAACATGCGAGAAAGGAGAGTTCAATAATAGTAGTGGCTTTTAGTGATATGAGCGGGAAGCGAGTCGACACCACGCGTTCACTGCAAGCTACACGGCAATCTGCTCAACCTGACAGACGTCAACCGGCTTCCTCGGATGCTCGATGGGGACTATTATCTGTGGAGCTTCTCGATTTATTACATCGTTCCTTTTAAATACAATACTTTGAAAAGCAGGCAAGCTTTCCGCATTATGGTTATTTACTTTATTTTATAGTTTATTGGAAATCGTACAAAAGGTGGGCTCAATGCGATAATGAGATTGTCTCGGCAATTTTTACTACATTCTTCATGTACGATTGTGACAGTATTAGTATTGATTGTTTATTGTCGTTCAAAATTTAATTTTTATACAATTTAAATGTTATGAAATTAATTAATGTAATGTAATTTAAATTGACATTTAAAATATGTGACTCAGTACCTGAAACAAAGAAATTTTATTTTATTTAAATACTATTTATTTAATGCCACGGCATTCTCAACCGGCCAACCAGAGAGTAAACAGAGAGAAAAATAAGCGGGTTTACTAGAAAGTGAAAATAAATACACAAAATTAAAACAACATGACGTACTACTATGAAAATAAATACCTACCAATACATAATTTTTATGCATTAAAATATACTTGCACAAATATTAATACAAATTTTTGAAAACTTGCAAAATTTTCAAGCGCGGGCAGGATTTGAATCTGCGACTTTCACCATCACAATACTAATAAATAATACATAAACTTTGGCGATACTCAATTTTCCGAATGACCCTCAAATATTTGTCAGACGTGGTGTATATGGCCGTTTTTGCTGCCGTTTACGCTCTGCCTACCCCGCAAGGGATAAAAGGCGTGATATGTGTATGTATGTGAATGTAACTTACTTATGGTTATATTTTGGTACAGAATCCCTTATAAGCCCTGTGACTATATTGGGCTGCAGAATATAAAGACTGATCTTCCGACACTTTGTATCCATTTATCCGAACGAATAGCCGCGACGTAGCTTGGTTAGCATTCATCTCGATGACGGACGGAGCTCATTCTCCTGCTCGTGAGTAGCGAGTAGGTAGGTATGTAGTCATTTAGTCTCACAAGACTCACGACTGAGCTAACCTTGGCCATTGTGCAGTGACCTTGCGCAGTGCGAGTGCACGGGCGAAGTCTAAATGAAGCGTCTCTGGAAAATTTGCATGCACCAGACTTAGTCTGTCCTCTATAGTTCGATAAGTACTGAATAATACATACATATATATCACGTCTGTATCCCGTGCGGGGCAGGCAGAGCGTAAACGGCTGTGAAAAACGAGCATTTACGCCACGTCTGACAAATATTTGAGGATTCAGAACATTGTGCATCGCCATAGTGGTGGGTTGCCAGCCCATCGCCTTAAATTGCAATACACCCTTAGTCCCTCTTACGACACCCACGGGAAAGAAATGAGTTAATGCTGTTATAAGCCGACATCACACGGCAAACTAAATAAATAATACAACGTGTAATAAAACAAAAACATTTTCTTATTGTTTCTTGTTGATATATCTGTTTTATTATGTACCGATAAAACAGGGTGAATCACCAATCTACCAATTAATTAAATATATAGACTAAATAGTATTAATATCGTGAAAATTCACGATACAAATATTCTACTTTAAAATACCAAATGTTTCGCATGTTTCGTGTCTTTTCGTGTGGTACACTAAGTCGTCCAACGACCCGATGAGCCTTGGTGTCAGAGTTTTTCAACCGCCTACTACTAGTAGTAGGCCTCTGACATTGTTGTGTAACGACCGTCGTCTAAGTCATCATAGACAGCAACCGGGACCGACAGCTTAAGGTGCCCTCTGAAGCACGGAACCAGCTTTCTTTTCAGACAGGTGGTTCAACCTGCAATATCCTAGCCAGACTGGGAACCAATTCACAAAGTGATAAATATCAACTTTGTAAGTACCCCACTGAGAATCGAATCCGGAACCTTTGCGTCGCAGGCAGTCGCACTACCACGGCGCCACATCGGCCGTCGTGTGTGCATATTTTTTAATTATGTACCTTATTCGTTTGAATACTAATACCCCCTTCTCTTGGCTGTACAATGGCTGGTTTAATTACTCTAGGCGCTGAGCTGGTGTGATGATCACCACCTCTCAACCCTCGTCAATTATTATCGGAAATCTTTAATTAATCCCGCTTTGAGGATTATTTTCTAATACAGGGTTCATCAAAAAGGAAATATCAAAAAAAAAAACTCAAAATATATTTTTTGTTTGTATTGCTGTGTCCATTTGTGTTTATATAGTGAGTCGCCTGTTTAGAATAGCATCACCCCATTTTTGCCCGGACGACCGATGTGGCGCAGTGGTAGTGCGACTGCCTGCGACGCAAAGGTTCCGGGTTCGATTCTCGGAGGGACACTCACAAAAGTTTACTTAGACGGCGGTCGTAACACAACCATGTCAGAGGCCTATTTGTGGTAGTAGGTGGTTGAAAAACTCTGACACCAGGGTTCATCGGGTCGTTGGATGACTCGGTGTCCCACACGAAAAGTGAGAGAGAGAGAGAGATTTTTACCCGTGCGTGTCATAAAAATCAACTAAAGGATGAATCTAGATAACGAGCAGCTTTCCCTTTGAACTGCAACATCGTGCACTGCGCTCACCAATCTGCCTGATAGGCGTGGAGAGTACGGCAAACACCCATAGGTGGAGGCCCATGTCCAGCAGTGGACTATTATAGCTGTTTTAGTTGTACTCATTTTAAGTACTAGACCGGGTCTATCGCGATAGTATTTAGGTAAATATTAGTAGTTGACTCAACCCGCGACCACAATACATGAAACTGTATTGAAACGTCGGGACACAGGTAAATTACTAATATTTACCTAAATACTATCGCGATAGACCCGGTCTAATACTAAAAATGAGTGAAAGTGATCGCGAGTGCTTAAAAAGTTATGTTTTAGTTGTAGTTGATGTGTCCATTATTGTAACATCATGTATAGTACATACATAATGTGTTATTATCGTAACTGTTTGCTAAGGATCCGGGAATAAGGGAGTTTATTAGTTTATGCTTCGGGCAAGGTCTGCGTGGGTTTATACCTATCTTACTCTATATATGTTCAACTATCATCTTTGATAAAATTATATTATTCTTTAAATTTCTGGCTACATGGCGTAGCGGATAGTACCCCTGCCTGCTACAGGGTCGTGTGTTCGATCCCCACAAGAGAAAACTATTTGTTAAGTCAATTTTCAGATATTTGTGTTTAGTCTGGACATTTTCTCTTCTTCTTCTTCTTTTTAAGTGAGACACAAAGTCATCCAACGATCCGATGAACCCA
The DNA here is from genome assembly GCA_027580185.1 of Tuta absoluta. Classification (NCBI taxonomy): domain Eukaryota; kingdom Metazoa; phylum Arthropoda; class Insecta; order Lepidoptera; family Gelechiidae; genus Tuta; species Tuta absoluta. The sequence goes on from JAQAHW010000062.1 coordinate 217,849, forward strand.
GGTGTGCTCTGTACTACATGTATTTATTTATAAAAAAAAAGTAGGTATATATGTATTAATATCAGCTATCTAGCTCCCATAGTGCCAGTTTTTCTTTACTTTGTCGCCAGATGGTGCTGTGTAATTGTCCAGGATATTTATTTTTAATTTCTATTAATATAACGAATGAAATTTTTATTTTTTAGCACGCACACTTCATTATCTCGGCAGTGCGAAATCTAAATAGTTAGGTTATAATAATTCATTAAAAAGCTTAGGTATACGAGGTGTAAGAGAAAACTCGCAAAATATTGATAGGAGGCATGTCAAAAATTATACTAAACTACTTTATCTAAGAAACCCATGTCATGAATCGACAAAAAAAAGAATTCCCGTACAAAAACACGATCAGCTGACTGAGTTTATTAGGTATGAGAAATAAAAAGATTTATGAAATATTTTCCTCGGGAAAAGTTGTTCAGTTTCGTGATCTAAATGCATAATATAATTATTCCTAAGGCTGTCCCTTACACCCCCAATAATGTTATTTATATTGTAGAACCAAAAAATTTATTAGCAATTTCAAAGCCTAGAACTCCGTAAACGAGAGAGTACTACTTCATCACTGAACTAATAACAATGCAACCACAATTTAAGCCATTGCCAGCAGGTCCATTACCTTGCGGCCGACTGAATAATTACATCCTCTAATTGGAAAGCTGCGAGTCCACTCGTATGCTCTAAATTGCAGTTGATTTAATTCATAAGTTTCTGTGTTTTGTTGGTTTGTGAAGGAAATATGACAGACCTTCATTTGCTTTAAAAGCAATAAAACTGTTTAACTTAAAAAGGGGAAGATATTTTGTAAAAGTCGTAGCCGTTAATAAAATACGGCTACGACGTAGTTCGGACAAAAATAAAGGCTACGAATGCTACGAACTACGCGGCGGAACAAAGGTCATCGGAAAGCTTGTTAAAAAGTTGGCATTCGTGTTTGGGTCTTTTCATTATAAAATGGAAGCATTTCAAATGTTTAACTTTGACTGGCCCGATAGCGTAGCGGATAATACGCCTGACTGCAGCGCCGTGGGTCGTGGGTTGATCCCCACAAAACACGAAACAGATTTGTTTATTAAATTTTCAGATGTTTGTATTTAGTCTGGGCGTTTTCTATGTGTTATATGTATTTATTTACAAAATAAAGTATAAAAAAAAAAAATATCAGCTATCGTGTTCCCATAGTGCAAGCTTGTTTGGGGCTAAATAGCGCTTTGTGAATGGTCCAGGATATTTATTTAAGTTTGACATATACACTGACAGTATACCTATTAAATATGAAGAATTATGAGGATTTCTCCAGGATACCATTATCAGCTTCTAATTTGTTGATTGTGAAGCCAGTTAGAGGCGTAAACCGCCGCAAAAATATATTTTTTAAAGGTTTTAACTAATCGGTTAAAATACATAAAAAAAAACAAAGATTCAAACGAATTGAAAACTCCCGTCTGCAAAAACACTTTATTACCATAATGACAAAAAAATTAACTTTATTTAATGTAGGATAGTATTTTCACTTATTGACGTCATGATCCGTCACTGTAAAAAAAAGGAATTTGTGTCACACAGTTTTCTTTTTTTTATAACAATTTTGTGTTGCCCTAATAGAAACCGCCTCGGGGCTGGCCACACGGCATGTAACTTTACGCCACCACCATCTGTAAACGACATTTGTTTATAATTTTTTGCGAATGTATCTGCTTACCATTGTACCTGATAACTTAACATGAATAAATGAATTATGAATTGAAGTCAAGATTTTCAAAGCGTGTTATTTACATGCGTATGATTAACCGGACCCCCTGAACAGGAAAAACCCCCAAAAAACCTGCCCAGAAGTGCTCCTACTCTAAATTAACAAACTTTCTAGGCCCTAAGCTATCCTTGCTTATTTTGGATATTTTGGATAAAAACTAAATATATGTGTAGCCTTTCTTGTAAATTTTTTGTTTAATTACTGGTTAAAATTTTTGTTAAAAGTCTTGAATATCTTTAGAAAGTTTGTTATCGTATACAATTGCCCTTAAAAGTTTAGCTTACTTTACTAAGCCTGCTCATGTGCACAGCAAGTTGCTCCATAAAAACTGACTTCCTGTGTCACCTTCAAAAAACGACGTGTGTGACAAATCGAGTGAACATGCCCTTATTGTCGTCACCCTCCGTCCCTCTCTGGTCCGTACCGCGAGTGTTGCCGTCCCGCTCGCACACCAGCTCGCGCATGCGCAGTAGAGCTCTTCCCGAGGGATGGCTGGTCGAAGCCGCGTAGGGTGCGAATCGAGAGACTTATCAATGGGAGTCGGTACTTGTCCTTTTGTGAATGAAGTTAAGGTAGATGAGTATTGATGAAATCAGAACGAATATTTTGAAATCATAAACTAGCTGGAGAGCTGTCGCGCATAAACGTTAAATAAGTCGATTCAGATTATCACACATACCATAGACAATAATTGAGCCTTTATGCATTTTTTTGTCTATGGTTTGTGTGTAAGTTCTAGGCGAACCTAGAACCTACCCTCAAACCTAACCTGTGAGCCTGTGGCGTCGCTCATTATTTTTAATTAATTGACGAGATTGATTAGATATTGGAAAGGTTTTAAATTACTAAACTAGAATATAATAGCGACAAAACTGAAACTGATGACAATAGTTACGCAATAAATATTCGCGCGGCTTCGACCAGCGGCGCTGATGGCGCTGGCATCGCCGCGGCGGAAACAGGCAGCCTCCCAATCCCTCCTGCACCCCGCGCCCCGCACCCCGCACCACGCGCCCCGCATCCCACGTCCCGCGCCCCGCAGCCAGCGGCCCAGCTCCCGGGCGACCGACCGACGCGAAAACACCTCTCCACTCCGAGAAGGACCCACATGAATAACCTAATAAATAATAAAATAACAATTAATAAACGAAACCTCAAACGCGCGCGAAATATGTAAACGTGGCAGTGGTTTTGACGGAAACATTTTTAACTTTTTTCTGAGAATCTGTGTCTCAGTGGCCAGTGTGTGAATGAAATCGGAAGTAGGGAAGTGATTCACGAGGTTTGTTAGGCCAATTTTGTGATTTCCGTAAACTTTTTTAGATGAATGATTTTTCGGACTGTGATTGTGGTGTTTTTGAAAGTTTGTGAAATATTTGAAACTCATCTCTTTAGGCCAGCATAGACACGTGACATTAGGTAAGTGACAAAGGATTTTAACATTTAAAAATATTTTATGTAGGACGCTACTACGCTACAAGAATTTTTCTCTATCACTACTAAGTAGGTAAGTTACTGAAAGGTTACATTAAGTCTGTATTTACGAAACGATGTCGGGGAAACTAAAATCCGAAGGGGATTTGGAGAGACCGAACCTTTTAAAAGAAAATAATATATTGTTCCTTCTAACAAAGAACTTTTCTCAACGTCAATTCTTGATAAGAAAATGGGTGTAGAATTGGTGTTGAAATATTATTTCAAAATTAGAACACATTTTTTTATTTGTACAACGCATATTTTGCCTTACGCATAGTAATCGAATAATATGTATAATAATATGTACCTTAATTTATAAATTTCGTCGCTATTGACTTCAATAAGCTAGGACTAGGAGAGTCCCAATTCTATGGTTTGTAGTTTATAATTACTGCGCCAGGACCGTATTGCGAATCCACAAATTGTGATTTGTTGATGCTATTTATATCTTGGAAAAATCATCATCATATCAGCCTATAGCAGCCCAGTGCTGGACGTAGGCCTCCCCCAGGGTACGCCATCCAGTTACTACCCGCCATTCTCTCGGTCTGGCTGGAGGACGTTCAACGCTACGCCTAATTTATTAGACAAAATTGAAGTAAAAAGTTACGTAAGATTGGAGCCGACTTCTTAAGACTTATCTCCTCGAACGAGTCTGTAACTCACGACCTGCTGTAAACTGGGCCAAGTTCTTATGCGATTTGGTGCCCTGGCGGGGCACCAAATCGTCTAACGTCTAAACGTCACCAAACAGTCTACTCAACTAACTACATAGCGCAAATCTTTTTTGATGCTATCATTTATTAATTCCCCTGGAGACATCATCGGTCGAATGATAAAAGAACGTTTCTCTTAACAACAACATCAACACATTGACTGCTAAACATGGGCCATCCTTAATTGGGGAGTATTTGCCATTAAAGTTGCCATTGAACTTCAATTTCCTTTTAGGCTTCCCAAAAAATGTGCGTGATTAAAAATCATTTTATACGCGTGATCCAAATCTATTTTTCACTGCTTTAAAACTATTAGCTGTTACTTCTGCTTACCTACCTAGCATAGAGTACCTACTCTAGGAAGGTAAACAGAAAATAAAATTAGTTTAAATAGTTGAAAGCGACCTACAATATCTACAAATACCATTACATCGTAATGTAACTCAATTCACGAGGCGGCATTAGCGTTTCAGAGTGCACGCCAATTGGTGCATTTGCAATTCAAAGGTGTTTTGCAAATGAATTCAGTGGTAAGCAGTTGGAAGCGCCACTCAGCGCTGAGTAGCTTCACTCAGCGTGCTAAGTGCGGTTTACTTGCATCCTGTAAGGAGTAGCGAATACTGGGTGCTACGAACTTGAACCCATTAAATGTCTACGCGCTACGACGGATACGAGGCATATGCTACGTCGTAGAAAGTCAGGGGAATGAAAGTATTGCTTTCCTTTAAAGGCTTTTCTAGTCTATGAAATTGAACTAATTTCTCATTGAACAGGATATAAATTTCTCTGTGAATGCAACATCTTGCACTGTGCTCGCCAATCCGCCTGCCGAACGTGATGAGAGAGAGAGAGCAGTGGTCTGTTGTGGCTGTTATTGTTTGCATAATTGTAGGGCGAATACTAATGGGTGCATGCAGACCATGAAACTGAACAACTTTCTCGTATGTATGGGAAGTTTTTTTTAACTTTTCCTGACAAAGTGTACTCCTACGGGAAAGTTATTCAGTTTCATGGGCTGAATGCACCCTATCAGTATTCGGAGGGCTGTTCACACCGTATAACATGTTGGTTACTGTGGCCAGTATTATGGCTTGATTTGTAAACCATATTCTATCACCAGCTTTAAGTATGTTCATGCATATACATACATACACATATCACGCCTATAATCCCTTGCGGGGTAGGCAGAGCATAAACAGCCGCAAAAACGGCCATTTACACCACGCTTGACAAATGTTTGAGGGACATTCGGAAAATTGTGTATCGCTATAGTGACAGGTTGTCAGCCCATCATAGTATGTTCATCAGAATAATAAAGCTACATAGCTCCATCCGGACACACTCTGCAAAGAGCATTGTGACGTCATCTCCGCGTGAAAAAACATCGTACGAAACCCGGTGCGGATTTAAAGAGTATGTTTCATGCTGATAATAACACCACATACTTTATAATTGCAATACATATACAATTACAATATATTATACTAAATATCTGACACGCCGTTTCGTTTGTACCTGATTTTCGGTTTTTTCGTGGGAAAGGTACGTTTTTTTCACGGTAAAAGTTTCCTGTATGTTAATTTTGATATAAATCCGTCAAGCTGTTTTTGCGTGAAGATGTAATTTTCTATGGTATATGTGGTTTATGCATTATTTATTAGTATTTGTGAGAGTATATTTTTATCTATAATATTTATGTATTGGCAGGTATAAATGTTCATATAGTACGACATGTTGTGTCCTTTTGTGTTTTCATTTTCGCTTTCTAATGCACCCGGTTCTTTTTCTCTCTGTTCACCTTCTGGTTGGCTAGTAGAGAATGCCGCTTGGCATTAGGCCCGCCTTTTGTACGATGTGCAATAAAGTATAAAAAAATACCGAACACCTATATAAACTCTCTGATTTATAATATTAGTATGGATAGAATGAGTTTAAATGGTCGCTATGGCAAAAATTCGGAGATTTTACGATCATCATCAATCATCACCAATTCAACAACTAAGACCTGATGAAGAGTTGATGCAACGTATTTTATCCAAGTTATTTAACACAAGTAGGATTGCAATCCAGATTGATTCTCAATCCAGCCGGATTTTATCAGATTAACACCAATCCGTTCGGACTGCATTGGCACTATCGTAAAAACACACATTTACCTTTATTCTTTTCAAGTGAAAATTAATATACGAATCAAATATTGTTTTGGTGAATTTACCTGCAGATTTTTTGTTAACTGAAGTTACTTAAGTCAAATTCTAGCATTACGTTACGGCTAACAAAATCGGGACATTTGGCTAAGTGCGAGTCTAAAGGGTAATTATAAACCGAACCACCAATCACCAAGCTAGAAAGCCTGGTTTCAGACGTCACTACATCGTTCGCATTACAATTCGACGAGAATCTGATTGCAATCCCTAAATACAAGACAAACAAAGCCTAATAAATGATAAATATAATTCTTACCCTGTTGCTGTGTTTAGCATCATATGGTAAAGAAAAAAAGAAAGAAAGAAAGAAAACACATTCCTTTCGGTCCGCACAACACAACAACAAAAAATACTACATTAAAGCTAGTACTATCACTCTCTTCTCTCTTTTCGTGTGGGACACCGAGTCATCCAACGACCCGATGAACCCTGGTGTCAGAGTTTTTCAACCGCCTACTACCACTAGAAGGCCTCTGACATGGTTGTGTTACGACCGCCGTCTAAGTAATCATAGACAGCAACTGGGACCGACGGCTTAACGTGCCCTCCGAAGCACGAAACCATTTCTTTTCGGACAATCAGTTGGTTCACCCTGCAATGTCCTAACCAGACCGGGAACATATTCACAAAGAGATAAATATCAACTTTTGTGAGTGTCCCACCGAGAATCGAACCCGGAACCTTTGCGTCGCAGGCAGTCGCACTACCACTGCGCCACATCGGTCGTCACTACTAGTAGTACTACCACTGGGAACTAAAGATTATGATAACCCAATTAAGACGAGTGTAGTCGTGAACGGTTTCGACAGTGACGGCGCTTCACAGAAAAATCCAAATCTCATATATAATCCTATAAGAATGTCCGTTGCTCAAGTTTTTAGCATCATCCATAAGTAAAATTAGAACCTCAATGAAATATGGGCTGTAATTAAAGTTTTGACCTAAAAACGGACACTTTTTATATTTATTGCCAGAACTTTAATTACAGCGAGTATTTCATTGAGTTTGCAGGTTCGAATTTTACTTAAGGATAATACCAAAAACTTGAGCAACGACTATTCTGAAACATTTATTGTCTAGAGGTTTTTTTGTGTACTGGCGCCACTGTCGAGGCCGTTCAAGACTACACTCGCCTTAATAAGGGCTTCGATACCAAACACCAACCAACCACTACGATGTGTGAGTGTCCTAAACTTCCTTTCCAAAATGATTATGTCCTTTGTAATCATTTTTTTCTTGTGTCAAACTCTTAAGGTGTTATTACAAAAAAGAACAGTTTCTAAATCGCTTGACAACGTCAAATTGTGTAACTTTTTGTATTTTTTTATATGTAATATGGTTGGTAATAATTGCTGCCAGTTTTAACATTTAAATTGCCTCTAAACTTCACAGACAAATTACCTCATGAACTTTAATTACTGACTTAGTAGAAGACAGCTTCTGTTCAGCTGCCCTACAATTTTATGTCACCATTACTATTCTATTCGTCTCGTCTCATTAATACATAAAATGTACCTACATTCTAGTGCGCTATGGAATGTATCATTACCTATTTAATTTAATGTTAAGAGGCGTGGGTTGTCTGTGAGCATGACTTATATTGTTCATCAACTATGTATAATGGTTCGTCTCGTTAATAATACAATTTATTAAAAAATAACTGGAACTTAAGTCAAAGTTATTCCCAACTCTTTTAGAGTCAAATTTTGTTTTGATTAACTTTAACGAGATTCTAATGAATTTAATCCAGACATTATAATTGAGTTTACTTAGAATGGTTATTTATTAAGAGTAAATTTTCATTCTTGTGATTTTATAATCTTCAGAAAAGTTAAGGGCAAACTCATTGTTCAAATTCTGAATAGTACAATATAATACGGCCCTTACTTTGTATTGCTTTTACACGACAATATTTGATGTCATACTAGTATGATAAAAATACAGCAACTAAATAGATCTTGCAAAAGTATTTCAATGAAATTAACGAGAACCTCCTTTATTCTGAAAATAAATAAATGACCATTTATGGTTTTAATGGTTGTGAACTGTCGCGCGTCAGATATCAAATTAAAGCAATGTATAATATCGTCAATATTAACGAAGAAAAGCCACGGCAATTGTTGTGCAAAACATGGAAACTAATTAAATTTTTAAAAGTTCTACCACCATTTTTAGCAAAACATTTTACTGAGATGTGAGCCTTTTTCAACACTGCTCAAAACAGAACAAATTTAAAACGAAATACACGAAACAGACTCAAACACTAGCATGTATGTTTCGTTCAATGCCCAACTTTAACATTCAGTTCTCCAGAATTTCTATCTTAAATAAATAAGCATCAATCAGATAAGCAATATGTTTAATTTAGCGTTGCTATGCTGGGGTAAGTTAGGTATTAATGACGGTCTATGAATGCGCCGCGATTTCGCACGCATCGCTCTGGGCATATGTTGTCCCTTTCTCACTCGCGGGGCGAGGGTGGCGGCGTGCGCGCGGGCCGCCTGGTAGGTGCCAAGCGGTGATTTCTGCACCGCACTATCAGTCACTCAAAACCGTTCGGACGAGAACGTATTGTGTTTTGTACGGATTTCCCGCCACGCGTTTTGTGATGCCGCGTGTAATGGACGATTCAATTTGAGATCGCGCGTGTTGATGCATCGTATTATTGCGGTTCTCCTGGGTTATACTAGAATACCAGGCTTAGTGATTGTTGGATGTCTCGACGTCTTCCACGTGAGCGTCGCGTTGAATAGGCATCAAGTGGCCATATCGGCTCGCGTTTTGTACGGCCCTAATTCGTGTTGGGTCACGCGTAATGACTAATATCAAAGTGAAATACGAACAGAAGCTGTGAGTGGTTTGAAGTGAATAACGCGCCAAGGCTGTAGTGGAATGCTGGGTGTCGATATCTTTTCCACCCAGCCCTGTAAGTACCCACGGAATTCCTATTTGATCCATTCCCTGTACTTCCTTTCTCCGTTGGGTATTTTATGCATTTGCGCCGGCGACGTGACTGTAAGTGTGAAACCTAGTTGTTTTAGTATAAAACTGTTTCTTCGTGTTAATGGTGTGTTCCCTTTAGTCATATTTGTTGTACCATATCATTGTGACTCCTTAGTACGAATTGCGGAATTCGTGGGGTGATATAATTTGGAGGTACTTACTTATAATCTAGTGCTAATACGTGTGACGTAACGCCAGATCGGCAGACGGTATTTACTACGGACTTGAGTTATGTAAGGGTTGGAACACATCATTTGCCAATTTCAATCAACTTAGTTAATTAAGTTAAATAGATTTAGGTTCACGTTTGATTCATAGTATGCGCTGATATATTGTGCAGCGTATGTTATTTAGCGCTGCGTAACGCAGCCATTGTCTGCCTCCAGTTGAACTCCTGGTATTTTGCTCGAAATTTACCTGTGTAAATCGCTTCCACTGCGCGAGTTTAGCTTGGAATTAGACAATTTTTGGTAGCAGAGCGTGGTTCAGAAAACCACTAGATTTAAGATTATTTTAGTATAAGATTTTTAATCTACCTACATAAAAAAAAAAATATATTTATTGTGATTGTAGTGTGTGCCCTGTGTAGAATATCCTATCGGTAGGATCAGGGCCAATCAATTAGTGAATTGCTTGTTATTATCGTTGTGTTTACCCTGTGCGGATATCCTAACGGTAGGATCAGGGCCGATTGTCTATTATTGTTTTTTATTGTAAGGTTCGGTGTTACTTTGGGTTGGTACCATGGCTCCCACAATTAGACAGCTTCAGGCGAAAATTAGAGCGCACCTAATGTGGTTCGCGACTAAGCAGGCGATGGTCGGTCGCGGGGACCGAGAGGACGCACTCATCGCTTGTGCGCAACGGATTGACGAACGGGTCGCGGAGGTGTTGGATTGCCTCACTGGATGCGAGGAGTTATTTGATGGGACGCCTGATGAGGAGGTCAAACTTACGGTCCGGACGAATGTGACCCAGTGCATGGAGATGGGGCAGGAGATCCAGCAGGCGGCTGCTGTGATCACCAGGCGTAGAGCTGGGGAGCCGGACCCACCCCATGGTCCGCGGGGACCGGGGGTGCAAGTGCCCCTGCCGGCTGTGGCGATTCCGGTCTTCCACGGGGACTACACGGATTGGACCCGATTCCAGGATCTGTTTGACAGTGTGATTCATAACCGCACTGACTTGCAGCCGGCATATAAAATGGCACAATTGATGGCCAAGCTGCAAGGTGAGCCCCATGAGCTGGTAAAGCATCTACCAGTCGATGATGCAAGTTACGAGACGGCTCGCGGTTTGCTGATCGAGAGATACAGCAACAAACGTCTCATGATTGACCAACTCCTGGAACAGTGGCTCACCGTGCCGACCATCACACGAGGGACGGACCTCAGGGCCAAGGTCCTCAACCCTGTCTGCGTTGCAGTGAACGCTCTTGAGAGACAGGGGATGCCGGTGTCAGGCTATGATTATATCCTGGTCCACACGTTGTTGCGCCGCCTGCCGAGCGACATGGCCGCTCGTTTTGAACAGTCACACGGAGGTAAGACATCTGATTACCTCCCGACCTTCGAGGAGCTCAAGTCCTTCCTCGAGGCCGAGTGCAGGCGGGTAGATGCCCAATTTGGAGAGTCGCTTCACGCGGAGTCTGCGGCCGCTCGCCGCCCGGAACGGCCGGGTGCACAGGCGCGAGACGGTAAGAGTAGGCCACCCAGGCGATACAATGTCGCTAATTTGGAATCGAGGTGTGCCTACTGCAGAGAGGCGGGGCATCAGGTGACTGCGTGTGAGGAGTTCGCTGCACAGCGGGTGCAGAAACGTCGTGGTGTGGTGCAGCAACGGCGTTGGTGCTTTAGGTGTATGGGGCCGCATCAGGTGCGAGAGTGCCCATCAAGCACCAACTGCAGGTACTGCCAGGGTGCCCACCATCAGCTCCTATGCATGAACCGCAGCGGAGATTACGGAGGCAGAGCTGACGCGGGTCAGCGGACGGAGTCTGCCCTACCTAGACGGGAGCAACGCTCCCCACCCCCTCCAAGGAGGAGTCCTCTTCCACCAGGGTTTCAGGGACGAGGCCAGGGACATCAGCAGGTGATGCCCCCTTCACCACGCGCGAGACAGTCACCACCTCGGCAGCAGGTGCCGGAACAGGGTAGGTGGTCACAGGTCCAAGGTCAGGGGCACCCATCACAAGTACGTGATGCTACGGGCGGGTGCCAACACCAGGGCCAGTACATGCAGTACTCGGCGGGTCTGAACAACATGGTGAGTTCCCATGACCCACGCATGCCTCTCCCCTTGGCTGAGCACCCGCGGCTACAGGCGCATCCACGGTACGCGCGCCTGCCGCAGGGTTACTATAGGCTGCCAGCCATGGCGTACAGGACCAGAGGTCCCTATCAGCAGGAGTGGGACCCACTCGAAGGTGTACGGAGAGAGGGGACCCCCCCGCAGGACGCGGACACTCCGCGCTTAGATTCCTGCTAGGTAATCGCCGCCTACACGCCAGCTTCGGCCCCCCGGCCAATTACGGTATTGTTGCCTACGGCAATGATTTGGGTATGGGGATACGGTGGCCGCAGCATGCAGGTAAGAGCCTTGTTAGATACAGGGGCTCAGGGTTGTATTGTGTCTAGTAAGCTGGTGAGTAGGCTACGCTTAAATATAAGGCCCACAACGGATGGGGCTGTAGGTATTGGAGGTGTAGATGTGCCTGACGTTCGGGGTCAGGTGAACTTCGAGTTCACATTAGGTAATACAGGTACAGGGGTCAGCTATCATGCCTCAGCAGTGGTGCTGGATGAAGTGGTAGGGAAACTTCCTCAGGTTCGGTTACCGTCAACGGTACGAGGGTTAACCACAGGCTTAGAGCTAGCTGATCCTGACTTTGATACTCCTGGTACGGTGGACGTTCTCCTCGGGTCAGACGTCCTCGGGAGATTCTGGTGTGGCAGAAAACGAGTACTTCAGCAAACTGGTTTAGTGGCCGTTGATACCACAGGGGGGTATGTTATTTTTGGCCCAGTTTGGAGACCTCAGGACCTACCAGAGGGCGATACGGTTCTCTATGGTAGTGTGTTGTCGGAGGTGCTGCAGAGGTTTTGGGAGTCTGAGGAGCCACCCACAGCGGATAGACGGAAGCCAGAGGATGACGAGTGCGAGCTGTTCTATCAGTACAACACTGCACGAAGTTCGTCAGGTAGGTTTGTTACCAGGCTGCCATTTCTCCCAAACCGCCCCTCCTTAGGTAGTTCGCGACAGATCGCGGAACGGAGACTACTGGCTATGGAGAGAAAGATGAAGCGAGATGCAGCACTTCGGCAGAAGTATATCGAATTCATGAGGGAGTACCTAGAGTTAGGCCACATGTCGGTGTCCAGCATAGATTGGAGGTGTGTCGAGCATTACTACATACCACACCTGGCTGTTTTGAAGTCACCGGAGGCGAAGATACGGGTAGTGTTTGACGGTTCTGCTCCTACATCGAATGGTGTGTCTGTGAACCAGTGTCTGCACGCGGGTCCCAAGTTGAACCGGGACATTGTGGACATCCTCACAGATTTTCGGTTGCACCAAGTAGCGTTCGTCGCAGACGTCAAAATGATGTTTCGCCAAACAATTATACACCCGGATGACCGTCGGTACCAGCTGATTTTGTGGCGTGAGAGCCCTGACGAGCCGATGGTCACTTATGAGCTTAACACGGTAACGTATGGTCTGAAGCCAAGTCCGTTTTTGGCAGTACGCACGCTGCGAGAGTTGGCCGCACAGGAAAGGGTAAGATTCCCTCGAGCCGCAGCAGTACTGGATCGCGACGTCTACGTGGATGACATCTGCACGGGTGCAGATAGCGTGCAACAAGCACTGCTACTACGAGACGAGCTGATCGCGATCATGGAATCAGGAGGTTATGAGTTGCGGAAATGGCTGTCCAGCTGTCCAGAGCTCCTGGCCGGGTTGCCAGGTGAGTTCCAGCAGGACCCGCACCTTTTCGAGAACCCGGACAATTCAAATACGTTGAGCATCCTAGGGGTGCAATATAGGCCAACGCATGATGTCTTTACGTATCAGATCGAGCCAGACCTTATGCAGAAGACTTGGACGAAGCGTTCGGTATTATCGACGATCGCCAGAACTTTCGATCCTAACGGGTGGATCGCACCGGTGACGTTCATGGCGAAGTGCTTCTTGCAAAGGTTGTGGATAGCAAACTTGGGTTGGGACGACCAGCTCTCCGGAGAGCTGTTGAATGATTGGACCAAGTTTGTGACCACCTTACCAGGGATCGTACGCATCGCCATACCTCGCAAGTTGCTCCCATCGGTGGGATGTAAGGCTACCCTACATGGGTTTTGTGATGCCTCGGAGCGAGGGTACGCGGCAGCTGTCTATTTGCGGACAGTTAGTTCAACGGGAACTGTAGACGTGCGTCTAGTTATGGCCAAGAGTAAGGTGGCTCCGGTTAGGACAAGATGGACCATTCCAAAGTTGGAATTGGCGGGAGCAGCGCTTCTCACGCGCTTGCTACATTATGTCGCTAGTAATCTACGCGGTACCATCAATTTGGATGAAACGGTGTACGCATGGACCGACAGTAGGATAGTTCTGTGCTGGTTACAGACGTCGGTACATACTCTTGAGGTTTTCGTGGCAAATCGGGTGTCACAGATTAAAGGATCGGAAACTCCGTTGGTATGGAGACACGTACCGGGAGAACAGAACCCAGCGGACTGCGCCTCACGGGGATGTAGGGCCCCTGATTTGGTAGGTCACTCACTGTGGTGGGGACCTCAGTGGCTGACTGAGTCACCTGAGAGATGGCCATACAATGAGTGCGGGTCGCCGCTTGGGCCACCTGATCGAGGTTTGCGAGTGAACGTAGGGCAGATCGTACCTAAGCCTAGTGCGGCTTTCTTGCTGGAACGATACAGCTCCCTCGACAAACTTCTAGGGGTGACAGGTTGGATCAAACGGTTCGTGAACAACTGTAGAAAACCTCAAGCAGAACGGAACTTGGCACCTGTCCTCTCGCCTGCGGAGCGGAATGCGGCTCTAAGTTTATTGGTTAGGGTCGTCCAGGCGGAACATTTTGAGGAAGAGGCCAGGCTGCTCAGGGATGGCCGTGGAAAGCTGAAGGGAGGTCTTGTGCGCCTCAACCCGTTCGTGGACGAGCATGGAATGCTCCGGGTTGGAGGTAGACTTCGGAACGCTAACCTGCCCTTTTCAGCACGGCATCCGCTGTTACTCCCAAAGAAGGGACCTTTGGTAGAACTTATAGTTAGGGATCGTCACCAGAAAAACTCGCATGCGGGCTGCAATGCACTTTTGGCTATTCTGCAGCGCGAGTTTTGGATCTTGTCTGGACGACGTACGGTACGGAGCATTGTGTTTCGGTGCTTGCCTTGCTATCGGTTGAAGGCAGCCACAATGCAACCTCAGATGGGAGACCTCCCACCGGACCGGGTGACGGAAGCCTGGACGTTTGCGGGTGTGGGAACGGACTTTGCGGGGCCCTTTATGGTAAAGGCATCACGCCTTCGCAACGCGAAGTCAATCAAGGCGTATTTGTGCGTGTTTGTGTGCCTAGCAACCAAGGCCGTCCACTTGGAACTCGTGGCCGACCTCACTACGGAGGCTTTCTTAGCAGCTTTAGATAGATTTGTGTCGCGAAGAGGGCGACCAGCGCTGATCAGGTCGGACTGTGGTACCAACTTTAAGGGCGCTGATCGATGTATGAAAGAAATTATAACGTTTTTATCGGAAAACGAGGAAGCTATCGGCACGAGCCTCTCCCGTCAGGGCATTAACTGGGTGTTCGATCCACCAGGATGCCCCCACTGGGGTGGTATATTTGAAGCGGTTGTAAAGTCCGCTAAGACGCATTTGATGCGCGTTATAGGTTTAACGATATTAACCTTTGAGGAGCTAGCGACCGTGTTTTGTAAAATTGAGGCCGTTCTCAATTCACGTCCTTTGTGTCCGCTTAGCTCAGATCCGAATGATCTGGAGGCCCTGACACCAGGGCATTTCTTAATTGGCCGACCACTTAACGCCTTGCCAGAATACCCCTACACAGAGGTCAGTAGCAATCGTTTGACGCGTTATGAGTTGCTGCAGCAAATGTCTCAGAATTTTTGGAAGCGATGGTCGCTTGAGTATTTGCACATTCTGCAGCAACGCCTTAAGTGGACGGACAGAACTGAACCCCCTCGCATCGGAGATCTCGTTCTGGTTAAGGATGCCAACCTGCCGCCACTGCGATGGCGCAGAGGGCGCATTCTCAACTTGTTCCCAGGTAGTGATGGCACTCCTCGAGTCGCGACAGTTCAGGTAGGGGATTCAGTTCTTAAGCGAGCAATAGCAACGCTATCTCGTCTCCCCAGTAGTGAATAGGCCTAAGGGATTCGGCCTAGGGCGGGTGAATGTTTAATTTAGCGTTGCTATGCTGGGGTAAGTTAGGTATTAATGACGGTCTATGAATGCGCCGCGATTTCGCACGCATCGCTCTGGGCATATGTTGTCCCTTTCTCACTCGCGGGGCGAGGGTGGCGGCGTGCGCGCGGGCCGCCTGGTAGGTGCCAAGCGGTGATTTCTGCACCGCACTATCAGTCACTCAAAACCGTTCGGACGAGAACGTATTGTGTTTTGTACGGATTTCCCGCCACGCGTTTTGTGATGCCGCGTGTAATGGACGATTCAATTTGAGATCGCGCGTGTTGATGCATCGTATTATTGCGGTTCTCCTGGGTTATACTAGAATACCAGGCTTAGTGATTGTTGGATGTCTCGACGTCTTCCACGTGAGCGTCGCGTTGAATAGGCATCAAGTGGCCATATCGGCTCGCGTTTTGTACGGCCCTAATTCGTGTTGGGTCACGCGTAATGACTAATATCAAAGTGAAATACGAACAGAAGCTGTGAGTGGTTTGAAGTGAATAACGCGCCAAGGCTGTAGTGGAATGCTGGGTGTCGATATCTTTTCCACCCAGCCCTGTAAGTACCCACGGAATTCCTATTTGATCCATTCCCTGTACTTCCTTTCTCCGTTGGGTATTTTATGCATTTGCGCCGGCGACGTGACTGTAAGTGTGAAACCTAGTTGTTTTAGTATAAAACTGTTTCTTCGTGTTAATGGTGTGTTCCCTTTAGTCATATTTGTTGTACCATATCATTGTGACTCCTTAGTACGAATTGCGGAATTCGTGGGGTGATATAATTTGGAGGTACTTACTTATAATCTAGTGCTAATACGTGTGACGTAACGCCAGATCGGCAGACGGTATTTACTACCGACTTGAGTTATGTAAGGGTTGGAACACATCATTTGCCAATTTCAATCAACTTAGTTAATTAAGTTAAATAGATTTAGGTTCACGTTTGATTCATAGTATGCGCTGATATATTGTGCAGCGTATGTTATTTAGCGCTGCGTAACGCAGCCATTGTCTGCCTCCAGTTGAACTCCTGGTATTTTGCTCGAAATTTACCTGTGTAAATCGCTTCCACTGCGCGAGTTTAGCTTGGAATTAGACACAATAGGTAATCAGATTATACATTTTATTAACTTTGGCTTTGATATGGGTATGGGTGATGCAAGGTTGATGCAAAATAGAACAAGCATCATCTATCGCGGACGTGGCCTTTTTAAAAACAAAACAATGAAAAATACAAGAGACAAGCTTCCCTATAGTATAATGTTTTGAACGCATCTCAACTCGTCAAGAGGAAACTAAACAGCTCAACTGATTTGTTGTGAATTGGTGGGTTTAATTGTTTTACCTCAAACTTTATGACTTTACAAAGTAATTTGTGATTAGAAAGCGTGATTGCGTTGTACACAATCAAATTTTATTACAATTTGATATAATTCAATTTTTACAAACTACTAATTAAATATACTACTTGGACTTTTTCTCTAGCATGTATTATACCAAAAAAACCTCTTTAAAGAATACCCCAATAATTAAATAAGCATCAACACACAGCCACAGCAGTCCACTGCTGGACATGAACCTACTCCTTTTGTTAGAACTTGTTTTTATAAGATGTGAGCGAAATTTCACAAACTTCTAAATACGAGCAACTTTAATTGAAACACTGGCCGCTGCTAAATCTGTGTCACCGGGACTCGGTTCCGCGAATAAAGGGCATATTTAGGGCGCGCGGAGTTAAAACCAGACAAGTTCTTCGTACGGTTAAATAGAGCGACACTCTAGACCTTAACTTTTTTCAATACACAAATTTTAATTGCTTTCCATGAGGTACAGGTGGTACAGCAAATGTTTATGTTGATATAATTATCCACAAAGACCCTGTTGGGAACAGAAATTTAGGAAGAGAGGAGAACTATACAAAATAATAAAAAAACTACCCCGCAAGGGAATATAGGCGTGATATGTGTATGTATGTATGTAAAACAATTTAGTAAAATTTGTTTTAGGTAATGATTTTACCGGGGGGGTTCCAATTTTCTAATCTCCAATATTTTATTTTATTCTGTTCTGATTTATACAAATTATACTTTAGTTTAAATTTCATTAATAGGATTAAATAATAAGTTAAATGTTTTTCCTAGATAGCGTTGGTTGAGTAATCCCTAAATCCATAATGATTACTCAACGCTATAATCCATGCGGAGGGTACCAAAACCTTTGCGGGCGTGATGGCGGCAATAGTTGTTCAGTTTCATGGTTTAAACATACCTGCAAAGTTTTCGGTACACCGTCCCTTACACTCTAGTATATAATAGAAAATATTGAGAAAATTATACATCGCACATGTCACTCAGAGAGGTAGAGAAAGGTCTATGCTCGGTATCTCTGAAATGTATAATATCCGGAATGAGACTATCCGCAAAAGTACCAAGATCACTGACATAGTCTGAAAGTGTAGCAAGCTGAAATGGCAGTGGGTTCAGCAAGCGTAGCATTGGATGCGCTTCAGCCAGATGGACCGATGACTTAAAAGAGGCGGCTGGTAGCGACTGAATGGTGATAACAAGAGATCGTGCCCTATGGCGAACCCTGGGGGGAAGCCCTCGTTCAGCATAGGACTGCAATAGGCTGATGTATGTACAGTCGGATGTAGCACATAAGGTACCAGGGGTAGTCCAAAAGAACTGAATTATTTTTATCCCCAGCAATATTCTTTTCTTAAAGTTAATATTATGTATAATTAGAAAATCATTTTATTTATGAGAATAAGTTAAAAAATTTATTATGTATTAACTGGGGATAAAAACAATTCAATTCATTTGGAGTATCCCTGGTACCTTATGTGCTACAACCGATTGTACATATCCATGTGTGTGATGTACAGTAGGTATCGCAGCAAAATATGTACCGGAAATGTAAAGCCCTCTGGCAAAATGTAAAAGAAAGCAAAAAGGAAACAGATGTTCAAGAGGTTCCTTTGTAAAGGAAACAGCCATTCATTTGTTTAAAAATATTGCGCGAATTTCCCAAAGTGACGTCACGACCGCCCGTCTCACTTTGCGAGTCAACCAGTCACGCAAGATATAGCGCTTCGAGCACAATGAAAGTGTTTCAAAAAACGGAAAAACCCGTGATCTTTTTCAATTATTAAACGTGCGTTGATGATGAGTTATCATTGTATGTGATCAAACGACTAACATAATAACATAAATCACGCCTGTCTCCTGGAGGGGTAAGTGGATACTACTTCTGCTTACTAGGATCCTGGCATACTTCTTTCGCCTCCTATACATTCATCAATCTCTTCATGCACGCTGGTTTTGGGTACTACACACACACACACACACACACACACACCTATCACGCCTATTATCCCTTGCGGGGTAGGCAGAGCGCAAACAGCCGCAAAAAAGGTACGTTCGTCAAGGTCCTTCCTTTCCAACGTTCCCATCAACCTGGTTTATAAAAGCATACAAGTTCTTCTTTAGTGGTATATAAGGTATTTTTGAATGTTGTGGGAAGATTAATTCCCTTCGTCGAAGTATATCCATGCAAAGGCTCTCCGTGGCTTCTGGTTCCTGTGGGTTTTAATTTTGCTGTTCACGTGTGGGTATATTGCTTCCATATGCCGGAGGCTGTATGCCGCGTTCACACACTCGAGCTATAGGCAGGGAAATAGTAAGGGAAGTGGGCAGCGCGAGCATGGTAGGTTACTCGCGCTGCTACTCATCATGCCGCTGCCGATTCCCGTGCTCCCCCGATTGTCGGTTTTTCGTGTGCAACGGCAGCACGAGCGCGTGTGGAATGTAATGCTATCTCGCTCACTCATATTGCTGCAAGAAGAGTATGACGCTGTGTGTAAACATTCGCTCGCGTTGATACTTCAGCGGAAGTATTTCGAGCTATATTCGTGGTAGCGGCAGGAGCAGGTGCATAGTGTGAACGTAGCATTAAGATCTGGAATTTTACTGAATGAAGTGTCTCACCAGTTGAGAATCTGCTAAGTTATGTCGGTTAGGGAGAAAACTTGGAAAGAGGACGCTGTTCGAATTGAATAATCCGACCGGTAATTAATTCAAATTCCGAAGTCCTTGGAAGTAAAGTTGTTTGTTTGTTGTTTTTCCTAACCTAATCAAACTGATCGCTGAATTAAAATATCTGGCCTCACTCGTCAGCGCCGCTTACGTATGTTTTCATTAAACGCCTGGAAATTAGACTTTCAAGTGAAATACATAACAACGTACTAACATACAATGTACGTTCTACGTACATACAGCACGCTTATATCCCTTGTGGGGTAGGTAGAGCGTAAATGGCCGTATTAAAAGGTCATATGTGCCACGTCTAACAAATATTAAAATTGATAATCATTTAGAAAATGCTGTATCACTGTTGTGACAGGAAGTCAGCCCATCGCCTTAAATTGTAATACACATGATACCCTATAGAAATGGAAAAAATGAGGTGATGCTATTCTAAGCCGACATCACACGGCAAACAGATAAATATTATATTGGGAAAGAAATAAAACAACAGAAGCAATATTCCATAAGTTTATGTTACTTACAGTTTATTCTAGTTTTATGTGAAGTAGGAGCGGTAGGAATTCACAGTAACAGTCCACTGCTGGACATGGGCCTCCCCCTATTGGGGGGTATTAACATACTCACCTCGCTTGTTAAGCGGATTTGCGAGTGCAGTGCAAGACGTTCCATTCACAAGGAACGCTGCTGCCCTATCCCTGGATGAGTTTATCCCTTAGTCGATTTTTACGACACCACGGGTAAAATTGGGCTGATGCTATTCTAAGCCAGTATCACATGGCCAGCGGTATGGATACTTGCTCGTTTTACTAACGTTACAGCACAATTCACGCTATAGTGTACATTGAGCTACAAAATCATATAGGTTACATTATTTTTATTTATTTACCAGGTGTAGAGTAGTATGAATACTGTGCCCAGCCGGCATACATTGCTGGTTATTATATGGGTGTCATTTTAATAAGCTCAGTATAACCAGCAATGTATGCCAGACCGTGTACGGTACCCAGAAACAGTGTTATGTGGGTCTTAGGAACTGACAACTGAATCAGAGTGGCATGCCGTAGTAGTATACGTGAAATACGTTAGAAAGCTAGAGTGCTCAGTTGTTAAGGCCCTGTTTTTCCTGAAAAGTTAGTTCCTTTAATTTGCGCTGCACCAGAGAGAAACCAATTATTTTGCGCTAAAAAATTCCCGGGATTTTACGGCCTTTTCGACATAGTTACTTTAGAAATACTGTTAAAATGTCTAATTTAGCGAGTTCCAGTAGAAAAGCTATGTATCTAAAGTATAAATAAAAACACATTATCTTTAAAAGTAGACTCAGTATTGAAAAAATGTGTCAGATAGAGATTACTGAATCTTTTTTTTCTATCGAGTAAAGTTTGTCGAATTGTGTAACTGATCGTATCTGTTATCTGTGGAATACTCGACAATAACACATATTCTTTTTGGAATTATATGGTTTCTTTTTTCCGTTGGGGGCAGCGAGTCATCCAATGACCCAATGAACCCTGGTGTCAGAGTTTTTCAGTAGTGGTTGGCCTCTGACATGGTGTCATTTTAAAGCTGCAATTCTCTCAATAAAACCGGTTTTAGAAATTTTGTCCGCTATCTATCCCCGCCTTAAATAAGGTGTTGGTTGACGGCGCTAGACTACACTTTAGAGTTTGTATTAGAGTTCGAGTTTCAGTAACAAGAGCCTGAACACACAACCCGTGCTTACTGCAGGGCAGGTTAATTTACAGGTTACTTTCACTCCTGGAGTTTGATTTCCAAAGTACTAGACATTTGGGACAACATTCATATTTATAATTAAGTCTCTCACGAAATCCGAATCGCCTACTCCACTTTATTTCGTATTTAATAAATACGAGTAGTAGATATCTTTAGTGCCATTTCATTAAAATCTCTTGAACTTTCTCGTTATACAAAGATATTGGGACCCCCCAATCCAACCAACATCCCTACAAAATTCATTGATTTAAACATCCGCTAATCTCCGATTTCGACTCCGTTCTCGAGAAAAAAAATCGTGACAGACGAAACGGACGGACAACAAAGTAATCCTATATGTTCCGTTTTTTACCTTTTTAGATACGATACCTTAAAAAACTATAATTTTAGAGATAGCACGTACATGATCATGTGCTGCTATACACACCGGTCATTTTCGCCATTCGTGCGGTAAAGAACAAAAGTTGTAGGTGATATCTTGTCGAATATGGTAAAGTTTAAATTTGAAATAAATATATCCTTAGTACTTACTTAGATTTAATCAAAGTAATGGTGTTTAGATTATAAAGCTCTTTTTTAATTTGTATAAATTATCCTTATCGCGAAGCACTCCCGGTAAAATATTATATTTCTCGTTGGAAACTAGAAATCCAATAAGACGGATAGAATGGCGTTCCGTGGATTAAACACTGCTCTATCTACTTCGAATGAAAACATAATAACGCTACGATTGATATCTGAGATTTTTCATAAAGATGGACCTTTTTCCTCGGAGCGACCCTTTTCATTCGTCACGTGGATATTAAAGCGACCTTGTCCAAATAAGTACTGAATCACGTCGTTTTATCATTTTTGCGTTACAACGAATTTGTCAACAAATCTTCCGATTGACAAATGTTGGAGTCGGGGTTAGTTAGCTGGCTTGCATTTATTTTGATCAAATACAAAGGTTCATCCCTAAATAAAAATTTATAATCATCTGTCATAGTTCTAGCTAAACTAAAGAACGATCTCTTATTTTTAAGAATAGTCAAAAGATTACATGTTTTAACAAAATACATCAAAATGTCACACTGGCGCATACCAACATTACTTTCTACACTCGCGAAAGAGTCGCGACAATTTGTGGCAATGTTTGTTTAAGTACTTATTCTACGTTCATACTACGCCTATGTTCTTGCTCCTGTTCCTGCCGCTGCTGCGAATATTTCCGAGGATATGTGAGTCAGCCGTGTGATGCTGGCATAGAAAAGCATCACCCCATTTATTTCCCGTGGGTGTCGTAAGAAGCGACTAAGGGACTTGGGGGTGTGTATTTTTTTTTTTTTTTTTTTATTTATTTTTTATTTAACAAAAAACTTATTTATTACACCACTGGAATGACTAGATCCAAATATGCGTTTTTATTATACCTGGTGTTTCTGTAGCAGCCCAAAAAGACCTAAGCCTGTGATAGGGCTAGCCACGAAAAACAAATTGATATCAATTTGTTACTTACTATTTCAAAATTTCTATAAGGTATTTTCAGCGGTTTGGTACCTACACATCTGAGTGTTTACGTTTTTAAGTATGATATAATATGAGTTTATAATGCTAATTATCTAAAGTTTGTTTGTTTTATCTAACGTATTGAGTTTAACTATAAAAGACATATAAAGTTATGATAAATACCTAAGCATGCAATAAATATATTAAAATGTTAGTAGTTTAGTATATAAATCCAAAAATTCAGTATACCCTAGTTCGAGCAAGAATTTTTTGGTCTTTAAATTTAAGTTGAGGAATAAATTTATATCACGGCGATGACTTGAGTTTAACAAGCCATCCCTGATATTATCTAAAATTTGCTTAATATCGTCTGGGAGATACTCATACAATCGGGGAGCAATGGAGGTGAAATGACGCCTGGCGGATACAGTACGTCTATGAGGCACCACAAAACGTCTCATTGTGTTTTCACGCAGAGTTCTGGTCACCTTCCTTTCCGGTATGCTGTGTATATTTTTTGCAAAGTTGATAACAACTTGCCACACATACAATTGTCTGGGTGTAAAAACTCTGCACACATTGTAAAGCTCAGTTGTAGGGAAGAGCCTGGGTAGTCTGGCAATAATTTTCAAGTTTAGCTTTTGGGCAGTATTAAGTTTATCTAGAAATGTCTTGCAACAACCTCCCCACGCGATTGATGCATATAATAAAATTGACTGAGTCAAGGAAAAATAAACCTTCATAAGCGTACTAAGGTCTAGTATATTCCTCAGTTCCAAGTAAATGTACGCTGTTCTTTTTACCCGTTTGGTAATTATATTAAGGTGTTCTTCCCAATTAGCATATTGCAAATTTAGGCGATGGGCTGACAACCTGTCACTATGGTGATACATAATATTCTATCCAAATTAACCACAAATGTTGTTCAGACGTGGCGTAAATGTCCGTTTTTTACAGCGGTTTACGCTCTGCCTACCCCGTAAGGGATTATAGGCGTGATATATGTATGTATGTATGTATATGTGAGTTAATGTTCATACACTGCCGTCGTACTCTTCTCGCAGCATTACAAGTGAGTAAGATAGCAATACATTCCACTCGCGCTCGTGCTGCCGGTCCATTGACTAAGCCGACACGAGCAGGAGCACGTGATGGCAGCGGCATGACGAGTAGCAGCGCGAGTAACCTGTATACATGCTCGCGTTGCTTCCTTACCTTGCTATTTCCCTACCTATAGAGGCATCGTGTGAGACATTATACTAACCCTGCACGGCTTTGAAATCAATGCTTTCTCCATTTCACTCGACACTGAATAAGACATACCTATTATACTAAATGGGCTTAGATAAAATTGCTGAAGAAAGAAAAGGGTTCGCGGGTTACTGCCCTTTTTTTATTTCTCTGTTCCGTAAACGGGACGAGTTTAGACGTGACTTGACGTGACTGATGTGCTGAGACGTGACTCCCACCCAATCGCGTCTCTGACCTGACGACAAGCCGGCCTGTTATAATTGCGAAGGGATAACGAAAACGAGATTTTTGAAGAATACGATGTTATTAGTACATTGTTCACGCGCGAAGAAAGAGACCGATTACTAACTAGGGTGTAGTAAGTAATAGTTCTATCTTACAAATTTAATGATAGATAGTGCTTAATACTACACCTACAAGAATAAAAAACATACATACATATATCACGCCTAAAATCGCTTGCGGCGTAGGCAGAGCGCAAACAGCCGCAAGAAACGGTCATGGGGAAAATTATGTATCGCCATAGTGACAGGTTGTCAGACCATCGCCTAAAATTGCAATACACACCCTCGAGTCCCTTAGTCGCCTCTTACGACTTCCAAGGGAAGTCCATTTAGCCAAGTCTTCGATTTTATCTGCTAAAGTAGATACACATTATCTTTTACAAAATTTTGACAGTTGTATCTTTTGCTCCCGAGAAGAGATTGTGATTTGTATAACTAATTCCTTCCCGCTAATTTGAAACGCGATCAATGACTCACGTTCCTTTCTATGTTTGAAAAAGGTATTGAGACTTGTATGTAGGTATAGTATAATGTAATTTATTTGAATATGCGATGAAAGTTAAATAAAAATCAGCAAATTTTGAAAATAACGATACAAATCATATTTATGTGCCTACATCTTGAATAATTCCTGCCTAAAGTGTTTCGTTAAGATATGAAAGTATATTAAGAAAACTAGAAAGTTCAAGCAGCATTGAGTTATTTATTTACTTCCAACTACCTTTAGACACTGATATATTTGAAAATAAATACAGAAACAAAACGAAAGCGGCACGTGTAGACATAAACCTATAATTAAGTAGGTACACTGGGCTCCACTACGCTGTTTCATCCCGTTATTAAGGCGCCTACGACCGAGATAGTGACCCCAGAGGCCTTCCCGAGGGACACCGGCCGCACACATTCTGTGTTCTACATACGGGGTGTAAGGGACAGCCCTCCGAATACTGATAAGTTGCATGCAGACCATGACACTGAACAACTTTCCCCTAGGAACATAATATGTCAGGAAACGACAAAAAATATTCGATCTCCCTTACAAAATTACGATCAGTTGAAATTGAAAATGAAATTGAAATTCTTTATTCAATGTTGGATAGTATTATTTATCACTTATTGACCTCATGATACGTCATTGTAAAATAAAAGAAATTTGTATGACACAAATTATATAGTGGAGTCCAGGAAAGACGTTTTTAAAAAGAAGTATTTAATTAATGTTCACAATAAGAAGGCTGATTACAGACTGAATATTATAAATAAAAATAAAAATGCATTAGCGTAAACTGGGTTGCTGACGGTGCAGTCAATGCGTTGCTCGTGTCGTAGCGGTGGGCGCTAGATCAGCGATTACCAGCCGTTTCGGCATGGTAACTCCTCCCTCCTTAAGATGGAAGCAGCCTCCGCAGCTTCCAGTGGGGCCGTCAGTGGGTGTTGCTACTTGCATCGTGGTCCTGTTTCCAGTGCATCTTTGATGTAACTTCCAAAGAAAAAATGACAATCCAATGATGTACAGGAGTATGGTAGTCCAACTGGGGGTTGCCATGGTGAATTTCCAATTGTAGGTAGGGATGCTGTCATCTCTCAAGTTTTCTGCTTTGTTGATCAGTTGATGGATGCTGTCCAGGGATATTTCTTCTAACTGTAATTCATAGTGGACTTTATCCGGAGTAATGTTGTCTTCTTTAGGTAGCGGGATGATGTCTTGACTGTAGATTGTCTTGCTGTGAGTTTGTAGAGTGCTGTTTAAGATGTGAGCTTGACATTGGTCTGTCAATGAGATGATGTGTACACCTGTTAGCTTATTGTAGGTGGTTTTCCCGTTGCATGATGTCTTAACGATTTCTGCTGACCTCATGATGACCAGCCAGCTATTGGGGTTTATCTTCTGTATCTTTCCGCTTTTGAGATTCATCTTGGCGTGAGTACAGTTGGCAGGTTCATGTTGAATAAGAGAAAGTATGCAGTCCCCGGAACCAGTGATTGACCTCGTAGTCAGCTGCTTGCAGAGTTGGATGTCTTCAGTGATGGCTCGGCAGTCCTCATCAAGGTAAGCGTACTCTTCACTCCCAAGTATAAGGTATTTGGATTTAGGAATGATAGTAAAATTTTGGTGATTTGGAATGGAATAAAGATGGATTAGATCATAGGTATTAGACTCCACTGAAGGAATGTCAAGGATAAAAGTTAAAGTGTGTTCGGTACTGTACGCTTTCACAACTATAGATCGCTCAATCTGGTAAATATTATGTATAACAACTTCAGCTACGGGGTTAAATAGAGATTTCTGTTGGATTTGCAGTATTTCGTAAATTAAATTTTGAGGACTCATTATGCTCGGATGCATTACCCCTAATTGGGAGAAAGTCATTGCATCTTCAAGAAGCATTAACTTATCTAAAATTATCTGTAAACTAAAATCTATTTGAACGTAAATATCTAAGAAATGTAAATGATTATAATCTAAATTAGATCTACTAGTGGTATTTAGCAACATAGCACTTATTTTCTTTTGATTATCGTCAATTTTAGCTATTTGTTTACCAAATTCTTCAACTGTTTTTCGTGCTAGACTAATAGAAGAAGTTTGAGAGTTATGTAGATTAAGAATTCTATTATTGAGATTGGATATTTCATGTTCAAATTTTATTGCGTCATCATTATCTAAGTTGCCCGTAAGTGCTTTTACTACAGAACCTAATCCGTTAACTATCCCACGCTTAACTCTAATATAATAAAATTATTTTATTATGAATTATGCTAAACTTATGATCTATCTGGTCCTTATAAGTTTTATGCGCGTCTTCGGATGCCAGATGGGCTTCTCTTGTTTTAGTACTCGCATATAATGCCATAAGTTTTAAAGTCGTGCTTTGAACGTAAGTTATGTTATAAACACAAGCAAGGCTAAAGGTATCGATTTGTTTAAGGACTTTCCCTTGTTTTAGAAGCAGGACACCATTATGGTTATCTACATTGTCAATATTCACGGTGGCTGATGCGAAGTACCCGAAGGCTGTGACGATGATGACTGTCCTGGAACAAGATGAGGTCTACGTAGGAGCTTGAAGTGAACTCTAATTGACTTAGAGTTAGGGTGGTTTCCTATTATCTCTGCAATGTTATTAGGGTGAAGATGAATAATTTTATACGGACCTTTGAAAACTGGTTTTGTTTTGTCATTCCGCGCTGTCTTCGCCACCTGCTTGAAAACTGTTTCACCTACCTTTAGCATAACTTCCTCCGCATCCTGGTTCCTTTTAGAAATTACTTGTTCCTTGTTGGCTGACATGTGTGCAGCCACACACTCTTGGACTGCCTCTGCATTTGCGCGGTGCTTCAGAACGTAGTCCTGGTAGAACTCTTTAGGATAATATATTTCTAAAGGGTTCCTAGTTGCTGTGTGTCCAAACAACAAATCATGGGGTGTGTAGTTTGTTGCTGAGTGTATTGCATTATTATAAGCTATTATAGCATATTTCATAAGAGTTTGAATCGGGTCCTCTTTGTTGGTCATACGCTGTATTCTAATTATCTCGGCTATAGTTGAATGGAAACGCTCTACAGGGGAGTTAGAGTTGGGGTTGTAAGGGGTTGTAAAATGAATATGAATATTATGTGAGGCAAATATTTCTTTAATCACCTCATTATCGAATTTAGCGTCAGAGTCTGTAGTTATATTAAGAGGTAGTCCCATGGTAGCAAAAACACTCAGTAATGCGTCAGCAATGTGTATGCTACTAGTAGCTGGCAGAGGGATAGCTTGAGCGTATTTGGAAAAATTATCAATGATAGTTAAGAAAGTTGCACCACCTGTTGAATACAAGTCCATGAAAAGATTTTCCATTGGCTTTGTTGGAGTTTCTGTCAGTGCAAGGGGAGGTTTTAAAGGGTTTCTTTCATATTTTGATTGTAGACATGTTTCACACTTGTTTACGTACCCTTGTATGGTGAGAAGCATGTTAGACCAGTGATAATTCTTTTGAATTTGCTTGTATGTCTCCTGGATACCACGGTGTAAAGTCTTACCTTCGTGATATTTTTTGATGATTTCCTGCTGCTCGGATTTATTCTCGACCATGGTTACTCGTGATGTACATCTGTATAATTTAGGACCTCTATGGTTGAAAATTGATGTGTAAACTCTTGAAAATGCTAAGTACAGATCTTCTGCGTAAAAATAACAATGAAACTTTCTGTCAGCTATTGTGTGTTCCTTAAGGAATTTAACGATTTCCTGTTCTGTGTTATTAACTGGTATGAAAACATCTTTGATAACGACTCTGGAGTTTGTTGACCTATCTTCTACTCTGTAAGTAGACCCTGGGGTTGATCTAATGTGAAATTGTTTTAACTGTCTGTCTATCGCATCTGGTAAAATTGGAATACCTGAGTTCTCATTATCTGGCTGTGTATGGTTTGTTGACACTAACTGGTCAGGATCTAGTGACGCTACACTCATACTATCGGACTCTACTTCAGATATAGGGACACTTTGAGATGCTGTTGTTGAACAATGGGCCTGGTTACCTTGGGGATTATCTGATGGAGCAGGGACGTTTGTCAGAGTGGTATCGTTATCCTGATCTGGTGTTGATTCAGCCTCTGTTTCTCTACGAACATTGTCAAAAATTCTATTGATGATGTCATCGTCCTCATTATCATCAAAGTTTACAGCTAGGGATTCAATGCTGTTGTGATAAATCTTAGCTCTTGAGAGGGCATCAGCGTTAGTATTTAAAGAGCCCTTTTTATAGACAACGTCATAGTTGTATTCGGCTAATTTCAAGCCCCATCTCGTTAACTTCGAGTCAGGGTCCTTGATCGACCGAAGCCAGGTAAGCGGCCTGTGGTCAGTATAGATGGTAAACTTTCTGCCATACAAGTACGGCCGGAAATATTTAACCGCCCACATGATAGCCAGCATCTCTTTCTCAATAGTTGAATAACGAGTTTCGGTTTCAGATAGAGTTCGAGATGCGTACGCTACTGGCTTGTCAGAGCCTAGGGTGCCTTGGGATAGTACGGCCCCAATTGCGACGTCACTTGCGTCTGTCGTAAGTATAAAAGGTCTGTCAAAATCTGGAAATTGCAAGATTGGGTCGTTAGTAAGTAACTGTTTACATTTCTCGAATGCTTGAACGAATTCAGGAGAATGGACCACATGAGCGTTCTTTCTCAAGCAAGCTGTTAGGGGTTTTGTTAAACGGGCGAAATCCCTTATAAATTTCCTGTAGTATCCCACTAAACCTAAAAAGGATTTTATTTCTTTTTGGGTTTTTGGGATAGGGAACTGCAAAATAGCATTTATTTTGGTTTTGTTGGGCTTAAGGCCTTCGTCAGTCAGTTCGTGTCCTAAGAAGCTAACCTGCTTCTTAAGGAACTCCGATTTATCAAGTTGAATTTTCAAATTGTGTAACTTGAATCGATCGAACACTTGTTTAAGTTTTTGAACGTGTTCTTGTAGTGACGTCGAGATTATAATGACGTCATCGAGATATGTGAAGACGTTCTCGATACCCCTTAAAATGTGGTCCATAAGTCTTTGGAACGTACTTGGTGCATTTTTAAGACCAAACGGCATTCTCAAGAATTCATAGTGTCCTCTCTCGGTAGAAAAAGCAGTTTTCTCTACGTCATTAGGGTGCATTTCTACTTGGTGATAGCCGCTCGCGAGATCTAAGGTGGTGAAATATTGCGCTCTGCCTAATCTATCTAAAATGTCATTGATATTAGGCAGAGGGTACTTGTCCTCGATAGTCCGGTCATTTAGCCGTCTATAATCGACAACAAGTCTCCACTTTACTTTGCCAGACGCGTCGGCTTTCTTTGGGACAATGTGTACAGGACATGACCACGGTGACACACTTTCCCGTATAATACCCTGTTTTAGTAAATTATCGACTTGCTTTTTGATTTCCTCTCTTTGCTTAGGAGGCTGTCTATAACTCCTAACAAAAATAGGTGAGTTGTCCTTGAGTCGCAATTCGTGTTTGACTGCATGTGTAAACGTCAATGGAATTTTGTCTGAATAAAATAAATCTCTATATTTGAAACAAAGACGAGTTATTTCTCGTTTCTCTTCTTCGTTCATATGATCGGAGCGGATTTTGTTTAAATTATCTTTTAATATTGAATCTATATCCTCCGTGACTTTCATTGAATTTAATTTGCACGGGTTATTACCGTCGAACTGTTGAATATAGGGTTCTAACTGAAATGGTACGTTATTTGAGACAGTTTTCTTCTCATCGTTATAATTAGTAATTATTGTGTTAAAAGTTCCATTTTTTACGTTTACAATTGCAGCTGGTGATTTTAATCCTGGAGACCATACATGGTCGTCATGTATATACTGACCGTCTAAATAGTGTGTCTTGACCTTTACTATCCTTTCGCATCGAGGTTCAATACTGAGCTTTTTATCTGGATAGTCAAAGTAAATTGGGATATCGGCTAAACCGGTACGTAATAGGTTGTTTTTAAGATCAATATTCCAAGCTCTAAGCAAATCTAAGCCTATTAGGCCTTTATATTTGGGGTCAAAATCGAATAAAAGAAATTTGTGTATGATATCACAATTAAAAGCGGGAGGTAAGGGCAAATAGGCTACAAATTCATGTCGCGATATTCCGTGAGCTGTTTTTACTAAAAAAGGTTCGTTTTCTATAAGCATCTCTAAAGGAGTACCTTGGATAACATCAGGAGATATCATGGATCTCGCGGCTCCCGTATCTATTAAAAATTTACCTCCGTATTCTGGCAACTCGATGTACGAAAGGTCATCCCTATTTTGATGGTTAAGTTTAACTAGCTCTGGTCTTCGTGAGCCTCGTCCTTGGTAAAATCCTGGGTACTTACCTCGGATTCTTCACGGTTCGGAGTCTCGTAGTCTTCGTTGAACTCTCCGTTGCCGCAATCAGGATTATATTGGTCTAAATAGGACTGCTGACAAAAATTACCTTGGTAAAACTGTTCATCCGGTGTATAGAACAGGCCCTGGGCAAATTGCGGTGCCTGAGGCTTACCTACAGATCGCATAGTAACGTCAGATGATACTTGCGGCGGGTTCACTTGCTGGTTTGGAATGTTTGGTCGCTGATTCCTAAAGTTGTTGGAGTTCCTAAATTTTCCAGAATTACCTAGTTGCTGCTGGTTTTTCCATGATAGCGCGGACTGGACGTACTGCTGTCGTTGGTCTGGAGACCAAGGTCTGGGGTTCATGTTACGTTGCGGTACAAAATTGTTATTTACAAAAGGCTGAAAGGGTTGGTTATTAGTTTGACCCAAGAATGGTTTAAATGGTAAGTTAGATCTATTCGAATCCTTTGCCTTTTGCTGTGGTTGTGAGTTTGACGTGCTAGGTGGTGGATTACATGCGAGTCTAGCCTCCTCCTGCCGTGCTGTTGAAATAGCAGACTCCAATGTATCTGGTGAGGCAATCCTTACTCCAATAGAAACGTGAAAGTCTAGTTGGTTAACAAATTGTTCGATAACCATTTTTTCATAGTAAGTTTTATCCTCATGTTGCCCAACCGAATACAATGTGTCAAGTAATTCTCTTAGTCGTTTACCAAATGATTCAGAATCTTCCGACCTATTACGGCGCGTGCGCGTCAATTCTTGCATTACTTGTACTTCGTTACGCGGGTCTCCTAGACGTCTAATCAACGCGGCTTTTATATCCTCCCACGAATTCAAGTTTGTCTCGAACGCGATCGCGTCTAAAGCCGGCCCTTCCAATCTGCTTATTATTAAATGAGCTACCATATTTATCATTGAGCCTTCGATTGAAATAAGGCGCAATAAACCATCAATTTGTCTAATAAATGCATTAAGCCGTGTTCGCTTCCCGTCATAGCGCGGAACTAAATCGGCGAACGTTTTGAAATCGGATACCTGCATTGTGACCGCGCGCGAGCGAGTTCACTATTTAACAAAAACTAATTTACGTAATTTACCTACTTAGGACGCGTGTACTGGCCACTACAGCGATTTGAGCATATAAATAGACCGACACAAAGTTATAGAAATAAAAATAGTATTTAAACGAATGTACTGTGAGCCTATAGCGATTTTAGCATAAAGACCGACACACGTGAAGAGAATAAAACTAGGAATTACGACAGGAAATAGAGCAAGGAACTTGAGAGCTAATGAGCACTTACTTGAGTATCCTCTGCATCTCCTGAAGGAGTCGTCTACAGCCGAAGGGATGCCAATTTTCCGGAGTCCCTCAAAGATCGTCCACCTGGTCTCCGTAGGTTCTTCCAGCTAGGGGGTCGTAGATGCGTGAAGAGTTTGATTCCCGCGCAGGACGCTGAGTTTGAAGTATCCTGTTTTATCTACGCCTTCTCTAACTGCCTTTAAGACTGCGCCAATTATATAGTGGAGTCCAGGAAAGACGTTTTTAAAAAAAAGTATTTAATTAATGTTCACAATAAGAAGGCTGATTACAGACTGAATATTATAAATAAAAATAAAAATGCATTAGCGTAAACTGGGTTGCTGACGGTGCAGTCAATGCGTTGCTCGTGTCGTAGCGGTGGGCGCTAGATCAGCGATTACCAGCCGTTTCGGCATGGTAACTCACAATTTACTTTTTTTTTATAACAATTTTGTAATGTCCTGATAGAAAACCGACTCGGGCGGAATAAAAAAAATTAAAACAAAAGCACTGCCTCAGGGCTAGCTAGGCACACAAGTAACTTTACGGCACCACCATCTGAAAACGACATTTGTTTCAAATTTAAGTCAATATTTTCAAAGCGTGCTTTTTACATGCGTATTATTAACCGGCTTCATTTACTATTTTTTAACGTTTCCTGAAACATTTTTAAAAGAAAGTTGTTCAGTTGAATGGTCTGAGCCATCCTATCAGTATTTTGAGGCTTGTCCCTTACACCCTGTATAGGCCTCTGGGTATAGGCCTCTGAGATACAGAAATTGAGAATCTTCGGATCTGAATGTTAGATAGCTTCTATTCCCGCGGGTGCTGGTACTTGATTAAAAACCGCAAAGTTTTTGTAGCAGTTTTTTCACGATCGATGTCGGACATCGGCATACATTACATTTATTACTTACTAGTACAGATGGTACCCATGACTACAATGGTTTCATTAAATGTATTTTTGCCATCTGCAATGACCACCCACCCCATTTTTATAAGTAGGTTTGAGCAGATATTAGACAATTTTATTGTAATGTAAAACGCTAAACAAAAATTTTCCAGGAAAAAACCTCGATCTGTGGTGGATTTGTCGAATTCTTTTTGTTTGAAATTAAGAGGCAAAAATATCAAGTTACCAAAACGAAATATTGGAATTTTATGTGCAAAAACAAGGCTTCTTTTTTATTTCGGCGAATCTTATAAAATTATGCTGAAATATTATGCGTAACAAGCTTTTGCCCTTTTCAAAAGTCGCCTGGAATGAATGGCCGTCGTCTGTCTGCTCAAAAATATTGTTACACAAACTCCCTTGTTGGGGAATATCTTCGTGTGTGATAAATGGGTGTCGTTATTGGTAAGCAATTATGTTCGGAGCGCTGTTTTCCCGGGGGAAATTTGTAGAGCGATCAAGTGCTTACGTTATTATTTGTAAAAGCGTCTTGTAACACGATGAATTTATGAATGAATACGTTAAAAAACATAATATGATGCTTTTTACGCGATTCTCACCCGAATATCTAACGAAATACCTTTAAAACTGGATGTGACACACGTTGCCGCATCAAAGTGCGGCTGTCATGACCCGCAATGTCGTCCGGTGCGTGTGCAATTAATCTTTCATACAAATAGGTACGTGTAGAACAAGGACTGCCAACTCAAGGCATTAAAATGTTTTTGAACAACGTAGAGTAAGACCGACCCTTATGTTGTTCAGTTTTTAAGCTGACTGGTCAATTATACGAATTACGAAAAGTATTTTAGCAAAATAAGTGCAAAACTGTTACAGCTCTTCAAGTAAGGTAATCTAATCTGCCTTACTACAGTTGAGATGAAACTGCGTACGCAATTTTTAGCGTAAAAACTTAAATAAACTACATAAAGTTTTTTTCCCCGCTCGGGTACAAGAACATTATCTTAAAGGACAAAACTCATACACGAGTTGTCGTTAGACACTCATGAGACCGATGCCTCGCAGATTAGCACCATCCAAATAGTAGTCCATATGGACGCAGTTTCAATGTAGAGTTTATTTCCTATCGACATACTTACATCGACCTACGTGCTTCAATAGCGGGGTTATTCAATAATTGCGGGGTAGACAGAGCGCAAACGTCTGCGAAAAACGATAATTTGCGCAACGTCTGAAAAACATTTGAGGGTTTTTCAGAAAATTGTGTATCGGCATAGCGACAGATTGTCAGCCCATCGCCTAAAATTGCAATACACATGTGACCTTCAAGTCCCTTAGTTGCCTCTTACGACACCCACGGTGAAGAAATGGGGTGATACTATTCTAAGCCGAAATCACACGGCAACACTTCAATAGAATTACAAGCTAAATAAAATCTTCTTTTCGTGTGGGACACTGAGTCGTTTAACGACTCGATGAACCCTGGTGTCAGTGTTTTTGAACCGCATACCCTTCGTTCCGTTTAGGACAGATTCCGGTTACGGCAGATTCCTGTTATGACAGAAAATGGGATAGTCGCAAATACAACTATACCTACTACTAGTCGTAGGCCTCTGACATAGTTGTGTTATGACGGCCATCTAAATAATCAGAGATGACTTAAGACAGCAACCGGGACCCACGGCTTATCGTGCCCTCCGAAGCGCGGAACCATCTTTCTTTTCGGACAATCAGGTGGTTCAGCCTGCAATGTCCTAACCATCAACTTTGTGAGCCCCACTGAGAATCGAACCCGGAACCTTTGCGTCGCAGGCAGTCGCACTACCACTGCGCCACATCGGCCGTCAGCTAAATGAAATAACAATGAACCAAGAAACGAAAACTAATATGAATTGGCCAATATCCAGTCCCATAACATAAATATAGCCGGCGACAAATTGCTGGATAACGTGGCCGAGCAATGATTTACAGTCCATCTCAATTTACGAGCTTGTCATTTTTCATCCATCGTGACGTCCGCCAACAGAATGATTGGGACCGTATTCCGCTATTTGAAAAGCGTCTCAAAATAGTATCAATTGGATGGTTTTGGTCGTTTCGTATTCTGCTAACAGTTTAAAGTATAGAAAATCACAATAGCAAATGAATGATAGTTAAGAATCGATGTAACAATATCAAATAACTATTGATATCGATGACAATTGCAAAAATTTGAGAGCGTTTATTTCATCGAGTTTCATCATCATCATTAATTTAAGAGCCTCGCTCTTGTCGGTGGAGTAATATCCAATCTGCTCTATTTTGAGCCTTCTCTTTGACTTTCTTATACGACATGACACCTACCGTCACCGTCTAGGTCGCCCTCTCCCTCTTCTTCCCTCGATCTTTCCTTCCATTATAGTTTTAGTTGGTCGTCATGTCGTAACAGGTGTCCCAGCATGTTTCCTCTTCTGTCCTCTATAACGTTCAGTATAGTTCTCTTCTCCTTTACTAGATTTAGCATTTTCAATTCATTGAGTTTGCTGGTTCAAATTTTACTTAACTAAGGATAATACTAAAACTTGGGCAACGGACATTCCGATAGATTGTTTGTATAAAGAGAAAATATTTTTTTGTGAAGTGGCGCCACTACTAGTTACTAGTTATTATTCTGTGCCACTACCGAGGTCGTTCAGTGTTCACGGCTACACTCGCCTTAAGCACAGTATAATTAATAGTACTAGCGTACAGTATGGTCACTCCCTGCCTCCCCCTACAAGCGCCGCCCACCCGCGCTCGGAGGACGCTCAGACACCGGCTAAGCAAGGACGCGACGACGAAGGTCATTTCATACTGCCGCACATTACAATCCCGATTCGCGAACGCAAAATGGCGGCAACCCTGACATGTTGTCTCACACACACAAGCATGGTCCGCGTTCACCTAAGCGAGCTTAGACTGTGTGCGTAGCAACGCATTTGATTCATACATTTGAGCGCCAGTGTCCGAGGTGTGCCTTAAGGGTCGAAACTGAACAGCCCGGATTCAAACACTCAAATGTCATTATTTTGTCAGCGTGACTTTCTATACTTCAAACTGTTAGCAGAATACGAAACGACCAAAACCATGCGACTGACACGCTATCTACATACAACTGAAACGATTTTCATTTAGCTGTCTTCGGGCCGACCTGCGTATAGGTTAATCGCGGAATTTTATATGATATGGAATATGACAACTTGTGCGAAAAATATATAATGACACATTCAAACAGAATTTTCGCTCGTGTGGTTTCAGAGGTTTGTACGGCGCTAAGCTCGTGTGCACCTGCTTAATTTCTCAAACTTATTTTATTCTTCATCATCATCCTATTGCAGTCCACTGCTGGACAAAGGCCTCCCCCAGGGTACGCCATAGGGCACGATCTCCCGTTTTCGCCATCCAGTCGCTACCTTTTTTAAGTCATCGGTCCATCTGGAGGTCGTCCAACACTATTTTATTTATAAAAGTGTCATATTTTACAATCATGTCGTCCGGCGCGGCGTATTTTTAACGCACTGTAACGAATGCGTATGCCAGACGAAAGAAAATTGCGTATTCCGATCATATTCCATCATATTTACGTTAACGATGCGTTTGTGTTTATAAAACGACTTGACAGACGCATACGCAAACTTTAAGATCGGTATTCGCAATTTCCTTTCAAGCAGTGACAGACGACTAGTGGGAGAACGGCCTAATAAGTAGAACCACTAAATCACACAGGCAGGTAATAAGGAAATAATACGTGTAAAAAGAGTATTTCTTTTTGAGGAAAAACATGATAGCGTGATGATACCCGGTCATATTCCTTGATGAGGTTGCTAAATTGCCGCTCAGCGGAATGATCCCAACATCCATCTTTCTTGTGTTACTGTGAGGTTTGTTTCTATTGTTGTTTTCTTGTACACGTCTTTCTTTAGAAGCGGTATTTCTAAAGATATGTACTTTGAAAGACGGTAGCGCTAGAAACTATTGCTCGTGTTACGCAACGGGCTTTTTGTGAGACTGGTGTGAAAATCAGTTCTATACACAGTGTTGATTTCAATGCGTACCATAGCATAAGGGCAGGTTCAGTATCAATACAGGACTCCGTATAAAAATATATCATAAAAATTCTTTTGAGATTTTGTCTTGCCATTCATTTTGAGTTCTGTACGAACCTAGGCTGAGATGTATATTCTTAATTGTGCAGGTACTTAATCCAAAAATAAACTTAACAACAAAAGTATGTAGTCACAAAGGTGAGGTTATCTCTATATAGAAATCTATACTTAAGTATTTTTGCATTTATTCAAAAAACATGTTTGACTCAAAGTGTTTGTGGTGGTGTATTTACGAGTGCCTTCATCGATACTAAACCTGCCCTCACATTTTTGCACGCGTTTAAATTAACTACTCCGCTCGTAACAGGTGCTTGAAGTACAATACAAATTTATTGTTGCAAAATTCGACCTGAGCGAAGTGGTTAAGACTTTGTTTCCTTTAAATATCTCATCTAATTTCATTACGGATATAACAGTGGATCACGATTTAATGAGCTGAATATTCCATCTCATATATCGCAGGATGCCGCGTGATGTCGGCTTAGAATAGCATCACTTCATTTCTTTCCCGTGGGTATCGTAAGTGGCGACTAAAGACTCGAGGGTCACATGTGTATTACAATTATCTGAATGACTCTCAATTGTTTGACAGACGTGGCGTAAATGTTTGTTTTAAAGGCCATTTAGACTCTGCCTACCTACCTATATAGACATCATATATGTATGTATGTTTATATGCTGGAGGAACCAGCCGCACAGTGACCAATGACTAATTACCAAACTGCTGATTCTGTGAAACTCGGAATTGTGTCGATTCTCGGAAATTGCTCGTTATTTCTTGCAGGCAGGGTCGTGTAGGATTGTGAATATAGAGTGAAATTTTAATACTGACCGATAGCAAAATCTCAAGGTGGGCTGGTGATAATTGAGTTTTTTTACTAGCTTAAATCAGCTGATCGACAAGTTTGTGTGGGAGGACGAAATTTTTTTTGTATTTTGACTTATGTTTCTTAAGGTTAGTTGTTCCTTATCACCAGTTTTTGCTTTCGGTCACTAGTAAAATTTTACCCTATAGAAAGAATAAACATTAAGTTTACTACATCAGCAGCGCAGTAAGGACCAACATATACCGATTTTTCATACAGTTATTAAGAATAACCAGTATAGGCTGATTCTCGAAAGGTAAGGTAAAGTCCTGCTGATAGTACAAAATCTCTACTTGTCTGTTTATTAAGTAGATATGGCAATCTGTAATTTTTGAAAACTTGCAAAATCAAGCGCGTAGGGATTGAGGGTTACATGTGTATTACAATTGACAGGCTGATAACCTGCCACTATAGTGTTAAACAATTTTTTAAATCGTAAACATATTTATCAAAGTATAAATTACTAATTTATACTTTGATAAATTAATTGGAAATAAACATAAACTGTATTTTCAAATGCCGTGTGATGTCGACACCTCATCTGCCCTGTTACGCCTATCTAATGTATCTCTCAGACTGCCATTTGCCACAAATCCACTTTATATTTTTCAAATAATATTTGCTCATAAGTTACATAATATTGATTCTATGAAGATTTTTTTCTTATGCATTGGAGCAAAACAATCATGGAATGCATTCCTCATTTAAATTTTTTCTTATTTTCAAGTGTGTAGTAAAATATAACGATTTTAATTATTTTGCTCCTTCATTTCTCATACAAATCGTGTTACGCGTGTACTGTATCTAAGATACATGAGATAGCCGCGTCAAGAGCAACATTTTATTGAAATGTTAATCTCCTTCAAGTTTAGTTAAAGGACATGGGCAAAACAGTATTATCTCAGATTATTTACTTCTTGGATAGTATACAGGGTGATCTATTACGGTGTGGTAGTGCCTATGGAAAAATCTGAAAATACATCAGATTTAAACGTAAGCTAGGTATTTTAATATACAGGCTGATCTATTACATACATACATCAGCCTATAGCAGTCCTCTGCTGGACATAGGCCTCCCCCAGGGTACGCCATAGGGCACAATCTTCCGTTTTCGCCATCCAGTCGCTACAGCCGCCTTTTTTAAATCATTGGTCCACCTGGCCGGAGGTCGTCTAACATTTCGCTTGCCGAGGCGTGGCCTCCAGTCGAGAACCCGTTTACTCCAACGTCCGTCGGTTCTACGACAAATGTGCCCAGCCCACTACCACTTCAGTTTGCTACACTGCCAGACTATGTCATGTCTATGTTACTTTGGTCTTTTTGCGGATAGTCTCATTCCGGATTTTATCCATTATAGAGATACCGAGCATAGACCTTTCCATAGCTATCTTAGTAACATGTAACCGGTAGGCCAGTTTTACTGTCAGGTTCCACGTCTCGGCTCCATAGGTCATGTCTGGCAGGACGCACTGATCGAACACCTTGGCATTGCGGCAAGGGTGATTCCAAGATATGACGCAACTTCTCAAATGCTGCCCAGCCCAGCTGCACTCTTCTGGTGATTACAGCCTCAAAGTTGTCTCTACCCAGCTGCTGAGTTTGCCTAAGGTACACGTTCTTCTGGACAACTGAAAGGGCTATATCTTCGACGGAGACCGGCTCGGGGATGATGTGTTGATTAAACATGACTTTCGTCTTGTCCAAGTGCATCCCGAGTCCAACAAGTCTCGAGGCGACGCGACGTTGAGACTGGTCAGCATACATGGTGTAAAAAGGAATTGTCCGAAATAATTAAAGAGATAAACCAGCCCATAAAACTTAACCACTTTTACCATGAAACTCAGGCCAAAATATAAAAAAAATACTTCCCATACAAAAAGTGTCAGCTGACCAAGTCGTCTTGTATAAGAGGTCCAATTAACTTTTTAATTTTTCAGTTATTGATTTTTACACTCTATAAGATACTGTCTTCGAGCAGAAAATGATATTAAAAAGCTTACTTTATTTAAAAAATTAAAAAGTGATTGATAATTTATTAGTGCTTTACGTCATCGAAATCTTTTGTTTTTCTCAATAATCATAATAATAAAATCTTTCAAATGAGTATGAGCAGTTCAATACAATCATTAATGTATTAAGAGATCACAAAATACACTTACCTCTGTAAGCTATGTTTAAACATGTAATCGAATTAAAATTATAGACAATGGAGATCAAAAAGTTTACACTAATTTGAAGTTTTTATTGCACCGCACTATCATCTAAATCCTTGACATTATCCTTGATTTAAAAAGTAGGGTTGATAAATAAATTAAAACATACACCTCGTATATTATGTTCACAAAAGGTATTCTGATTAAAAGAAGTACTAATTAATAGAATTAAAATAAACACCATGTACCTTTCAACTCTAACTTCAACGGCCACAACAATCCACTGCTGAACATAACCACACTTGGCAGGCGGATTGGCGAGTGCAGTGCTAGGTGTTGCATTCACAGGAAGCGCTGCTGCCCATTCTCTGGATAACACTCCATAGTCGCCTCATTGACACCCATGGGTAGAAACTTTATCTCCTAATGTCAATTTGTTTCGGACGCCGACAAGTTCATACAAGCTTTGTTTTGCCTATCTCATGTAACTCATGCCGGAGGTCCGCGCGACTCGTCTCGATGCGTACGGTTTTGCGTATCTCATGTATCTACAGTTATAGTAGATACGCAAAGCTACTCCATACAAAAATTGAGTTACATGAGTTTTGTTTTTTGGATGTTATATTAAAATTATTTATATTTCTTGTAAATATGAACTCGTACGTATATAAATGGGACCTAAAGAATACGATTAAGCTTGTTGCGCGTAACTCATGTAACTAAAGATAACGTAGATAGGCGTAACAGGGCAGTCATGAAACTGATCAATTTTCTCCAAGTAACATAAGTCATACAATGGAAAAAGTGGACCACCCATTGAAATTGACCCGGTTGCGCGGTCGGCTGGAACATTTTGTATGGAAGGTCCATACTTCGATCTATCTTCCCAGGAAAAAGTTCTTCAGTTACATGAAATGGTTCACCTCAAAATATTTGCAGCTAATATTTTTACATTCTGTAATGATACAATTTATCCTTCGTCTTTGTTTGATATCATTGTTAGCTTTGAGCTAAACTTCGGATTTCAGTCTCTTACATACATTAATATTAAAAATAATGAATGCAAAATCCGTGTCCGTACTAATATAATATTAGTAGACATAACCTACATTTTTCACCCAACAATATACAATACACAACAGGAACTTACGCGCTAAACATAACCTTTTCGTATCTTCCTTAAGGCTAAAGAGTTTTGGGACGAGACCACATAGTAACGCGGCAAAAATCAATAACAAACTCCCTGATATCATCAAATCTGAGCAAAATATAAAAATAAGCTAAACTCATTCCCAACAAAAAAAACCTATATTTTACAAGTTTATTTTTAATATCTCGACCTATATATTTGCAGTGCCCTCAAAAGGGCGTCATTTGTGATACGCTCATGTAATAAGACCTTAACAATTACCATGTGATAGCAAATAAATGAATTATAAATTATAAATCTGAGAGTTTGTGTGTGTATGTATGTTTGTGACCTCTTCACGCTCAAACGGCTTGACCGATTTTGATGAAATATGGAAAACTGGTAAAGTATAACCTGGAATAACACATTTTCTACTGCGGGAAAACAACTATTACCATGGGAAAATGAGTGGCAGCGGGTAAATCGCTGGGCGGAAATCTAGTCCACACTAATATTATAAATGCGAAAGTAACTCTGTCTGTCTGTCTGTCTGTCTGCTACGCTTTCACGGCCAAACCGCTGAACCGATCTTCATGAAACTTGGCACAGAGATTGCTAGCATACCGAGAACGGACATAGGCTACTTTTTATCACCATTCGAGGGTCTGGAGTACAGATGTAGACCACAAGGTGTACCACCAGGAGCCCAGCTAAACTATTAGAGATACAGGCATGGTTCCAAAACAAAAGTTGTTCAGTATGATGGGCCGCTTCTTTTCACAAGGACATTGAGGATCTGAAGTACCTTAAGTAGACCACCAGGTGTACCATCAGAAGCCCATCTAAACTATTAGAGATACAGGCATGGTTCTAAAACAAAAGTTGTTCATTATGATGGGCCGCTTCTTTTCACAAGGACATTGAGGATCTGGAGTACCTTATGTAGACCACCA
This sequence comes from Tuta absoluta, assembly GCA_027580185.1. Taxonomy (NCBI): domain Eukaryota; kingdom Metazoa; phylum Arthropoda; class Insecta; order Lepidoptera; family Gelechiidae; genus Tuta; species Tuta absoluta. The sequence continues at coordinate 260,585 of JAQAHW010000062.1, forward strand.
GGTGTACCATCAGGAGCCCAGCTAAACTATTAGAGATACAGAAATGGTTACAAAACAAAAGTTGTTCAGTATGATGGGCTGCTTCTTTTCACAAGGACATAGAGGATCTGGAGTACCTTATGTAGACCACCAGGTGTACCATCAGGAGCCCAGCTAAACTATTAGAGATACAGGCATGGTTCTTAAACAAAAGTTGTTCAGTATGATGGGCTGCTTCTTTTCACAAGGACATTGAGGATCTGGAGTACCTTATGTAGACCACCAGGTGTACCATCAGGAGCCCAGCTAAACTATTAGAGATACAGAAATGGTTCCAAAAGAAAAGTTGTTCAGTATGATGGAAATAAGTTGAGATAGGACATTGGCAACTTTTTACCGAGGATTTTTTTGTTATCTACTGACCTTTGTATTCAATGGTTATAAATATTGATCTCTCAGGGCAGTACACCGGATAGCAAATTTGAATTGTCCCTTTAACAACAGAAGCAAGCAAGTCATCTTTAAACAGTAGAGATAAGAACTGTTCTAAATATCACTGTCATACTTACTATGAATAACCTGTGCCTAAAAAAACTATCTAACGCGGACGAAGTCGCGGGTAAAAGCTAGTAATACATAAAAAACAGTGGACGAGCGATAAATCCGTTATCTTCCATTTGGAAAGATGACTCTCGTTTAGAGGCTCTTGAGGACATCGTGGTCGTTTGTCAATGTCCAAGCCAAGAATATTTCTGTCATATCATATTTTTATATTGTTCAGTATTGCTCCTACCCTGGAGAATGACACAGTAGTTTGACGTCTGCTTATTTATCTTGTTCTAACTTTACTATAATACTTATAGAATGTTACTTTTTTCACATATAGCTCGGTAGGTAGTTTTCTACGCCTTAACCAAATATAAACTAGACGAAAAACTCAAGTATTCAGTTACTTTTCCGTTGTTAACACAATTTCCCTAACACAAAAGGAATTCTCTAATGAGAAACATAAAATTACTGCCCGACAAGAAAAGGGACAGAATCTTTTCGCTGACTTCATTAATCATGCTGCTTTTGAAAACTTCTGTCGTTAACAGTTCCTCTTTTGTTTCAGGTCAAAGGAAAATGGAGGCGCAATCTCATTAGGACACTGAAAGCCAATTTAAAATGAAAACTTGATAAAAACTCCATAAAATGACGAACGTGAAGTTAAAACTGATGTTTTTCCTTCTGAGCGCGCTCCTCACAGCGGACATAGTGCACGCGCGGCCTTACTCCGACAACAACACCGACATAGTATATAATTATAATAGTAACGACACTTATTTACCAGTAGAGGCTAATACAGATACGTTAATTGTAAAATATAATGAAGAGGAGGTGAGTAGGAAAGCGAACAACAATATGGACGCGATGATGACAGCCGAGCAGGATCGAGACGATGATCTATCCAAAAAAGTGATAGCAGCACAGATCAAGCCAGAGGACCATGAGGCTCACAAACAGAACTTACACTTAGACGAAATTATAACAGCAGAACAAGACAGGGATCGAGAACTTTCCAAAAAGATAAACAAAGATCAGTCAATGAAGAAAGTGTCGAGAAAAGACGCGGATTCTTTTGAGAAACAAATGAACATATCAAGTCCGTTTCTTGAAGAGCTTATAGATTCTGAAACAGATAGAGAGGAGACGTTAACAGATATATTATTTAGAGGAAGATCTGAGTCGTTTGTGGAACCGCCGCGGTTCGAGTTTCTGATCGCGGCAAAGATCAATGAGAGCGAGCTTACAAATAGAAGTGCCAGTGGGAGGAATGACAATGCATTAGAGCGAGGAGACAAGAATAGTAGCGACATCTTGCGGAAGGTGGACTACGTGGAGCTGGTGGAGGTGCTGAGGCCTGGCGGGGGGAGGGGGGAGAACAAGAGTGCTTACAATCTGTTGAACATCACAGCCAACGAAGTGGACAACGACCTAGCACCGGATACAAGTGAGTATCCACTTTAAGCTGATATACATTTAATAGCTTCGAGCTCTCTGTTTACCCTGTGGTTGTCGTTTAGAGAACTGGCGTTCGAGAGTACGTTTGTTTGTGTTAAAATAAGTACAAACTATCAAATGCAGGGTGTAAGGGACAGCACTCCGAACAATAATAGGAGCATTCAGACCATGTTACTAAACAACTTTCCATAAAAAATATTTCAGGAAACGTAAAAAAAATGGACTTTCCATGGTAGATGCAGTCAGCTGATCGTGATTTTGTATGGGAGGTCGAATATCTTTTGTCGTTTCCTGACATATGTTCCTAGGGGAAAGTTGTTGAGTTTCATAGTCTACATGCACTCTAACAGTATTCGGAGGGCTGTATATATTTTACGTTGTCACAAAAGTGTTTGTATGTCGAAATAATGAAGTTGAAAATGTCGTTATATCACGTCAATGTCAGCCGTGTATCATACATACATTCATACATGCATGCCATTTCCCAAGCTGCTCCATATAATATGTAAATTGGTAATCTCGAGGTGGTTCCCGCTGCCCTGCTGGCATAATCCAGGTCGCGACCCTTTTAAAGCCTCTGATTGTGGTTCGAGCATATTCATTTTATATTCTGTTTGTAGAAAACAATATTTTAGTTTCTGTTTTCATAGCCATAAACAAGTGGTAGTGGTTTTTAATAAAATCCTCCAACCAAATTTGTTTAACGAAATATAAAGTTTATTTTGTGCGGTAAACCGATTTTGAGGTTCAATTTGAAATATTTTGTTGTTATGAAATCGACACCTTTCCGATATATTGAAACTTAAAACTTTGAAATTACAATAAAACAACATGGATTTAAACTTTATAATTTAGCTAGTACATAGTAGGAAGGAAATTTATGTACCTAGGTATATTTACGGTGAGCCACGACCCAGTTAAGGCGAGTGTAGCCGTGAACGGCCTCGACAGTGGCTAAACTTCACAAAAAAAATATCTCTATAAATAATCTATTAGAATGTCCGTTGTTCAATTTATTGCTTACTAAAAACTTGAGCAACGGACATTTTGATAGATTGTTTATATAACGAGTTTCTTTTCGTGTAGTGGCGCCACTGTCAAGGCCGTTCATGACTACACTCGCTTTAAAACAATTACCCATCGTGGACGAATGTCTTTTTAAATATGCCATTTTAGTTTTCATCTAAGCACTACAAAATTACCTCACCATTTCAAATTACGTGAATGTTTTTTCTTTGTGGTTCCTCTTTCGCAGCGAAGCCTCATCGCGTTTGCAATTTGTTGTTTCCTCCCGAAATTAACACTCATTTATATTGCACCCGATCACGAGGTGCAATTTGCACCCCTCTTGCTACTTACAATTAATGAGCTCATCAATTCACGTGGCGGGTATGAATGTTTCGGGTTAGATGTTGGAATTGGAATTCACCTGCGTGAAACAACGCATTTCGGGTAAAATTTTACTAATGTCTTATAGCGAAAACTCAGATCGGGGTGGTGATAAAAAACAACTTTCCCCAAGAAACATAGTTTCAATATATTTATTACCTGACATACAAAATGACTTGGGCTGGTACATTTTGTATGGAAAGTTCAAAAGTTGTCTAATTTTGACCTGTTTCTTGGGGAAAGTTGTGCTTCAACACAAGCCCGTGCTAAGTTTTCGCTTTAGGTCACTAGTAAATTTTCACCCTATATAACGCAAATTTTTGCTTAGCCAGAGGATACAAGATACGGAATCCAAAAGTGGTAAAACAGATATGATTATAGTTTGATATTTTGTGATATGACAATTTGCGCAAAAATATATGATAAAAAAAAAATCTATCTGACGTATATTTTCTGTTTGATATCGTTCTATTTGGTATTATATTGAGTATTTTTGATTTTTGCACCTGCTTGTACATTTCCACATGCCCTAAGGTAGACTGGTAGATAATGCTATTGGCATTAAGTCCGCCGTAGCTTACCGTGTCCGTGTGTATGCATGCATACATACATACATACATACATAAATCACGCCTATATCCCTTACGGGGTAGGCAGAGCGTTAAAGGCCGTTCAACGGATATTAACACCACGTCTGACAAAAGTTTGAGGGTCAATCAGATAACTGTGTCTCACTATAGTGACAGGTTGTCAGCCCGTCGCCTAAAATTGCAATACACACCCTCGAGTCCCTTAGTCGCCTCTTACGACACCCATGGGTAAGAAATGGGGTGATGCTATTCTAAGCCGGCATCACACGGCATTAGACATTATGCATGCATAGATCTTTCAAAATGCGAGACATATTTAGACGCGGTTTTCTTGAATAAATAGAGTGATTCAAGAGGTCTATGCATTGATCTACAACAACCCTAGATTACGCGCGTACACTCAAAAGGTGGGCCGGTAAAAAGGTGCACAATTTGCAAGCGAGCACTTCTTTTCCACAGTGCGTGGCTGGCCGCGAAACCGTTAACATGACCTAGTGCGCGCTAAAAAACTGCAAAAATGACAGTAAAAAGCAGAAAACACAGGACGGTGTGTCGTATTTCAACTAAGTATATACATTATTCATCTTATTGTGGTATAATTATTGCAATTTATGCTGTAGTACTCACCAAAGTATTAAATTTAATCATAATAGTAGTTTATGCAACCGTCATATAATGGGGGTCATTAGAATGCGAGTCTCTGTTTATCACACGAGGCGTAGCCGAGTGTGATAATAGATTGACACGAGCATTCTAATGCCTAATTATATGCAGTTGCATACACTATTTTATCTTCACTCTAAAAAATTTACTCAGTTGAACACTTTTCCAAACGTCCGCACCGGCGATTGCAAGGCCCGATACATGGTCAAATTCAATACGAGAACGTAATATGGCTTGATATGAATTTTTGAAGATTCTTTACTAACAGTCATTTAGATGTCGAGTCTCAACAGCAAATAACTAAACAACTGAACAACAACTGAACAACAACTGAACAACACTGAACAACAACTGGACAACAACTGAACAACAACTGAACAACACTGAACAACATCGGAATAACATCTGAACAACAACTAATCAATATCTGAACAACAACTGAACAACATCTGAACAACATCTCAACAACAACAGAACAAAATCCTATTAAAACAACTGAACAACATCCGAAAAATTACCGTACAACAACAACTGTCAGGTGCGGCGGAAGATAGCGAATTGAGTATTGAAAAAAAAAACTTCGTTTCATTTCTCAACTTTATCGTTTTAAGCGTTTTCTCATTAAGTCATTACGCTTCTGTAATTTATAGTAAACCCTAGTTTTTACAGGCAGAATACATAAAGTAGGTCATTATGCATCTGTTTTCGAATTCATAATTCGAACATTATGAGATGAGTGTAGATAAATACTCTAAAACAACTACTTCGCAGCTGCCCTTCTCTTATGCAACAACTCAGTGTTGCGTGTGAAAAGGATGGAGTACTGCTCTAAAAGAAGGCTCCGATTTAATATACATTGCTGTTGCACTGGTTTTACTTGAAGTGAACTACTCAATATAAGCAGCAGTGTATGAAGTCTACTTAAGGGTTAGCGTAATCGTTGCTGATATTAGAAAAGTATTTGCGAATGGTCGTAAGTTCGGAGCGAAGACACTAGAATTTCGAGCGTAATAGTGGACAAATAAGGCTGAGTTCAATAAATTATGGTGAAATTCGATGTGATGTTTTGAATCGGGCGGACGCTTGAATCTATATATCGCTATGTACGAATGTATAGTTGAGTAGGTGACAAAATTTTAGCGTACTTTTGTATGAGGCGCTAAATCTATGTGATAATTTATACCGTGAAAAGGTCTTTTTCCCGCGGGAAAACCGTTAGCAGCGGGTGAAACCTCTGGGCCGCTAGTAAAAAATAAAATACCAGTATTTGGTGCCTAAAATACGTAAATTGACGTGCTGCTGTCAGTACCTAAACATAAAAGAAGAAGTTATATGGTTTGACGCGAGACATTGGTATTCCGAGCAGAGAAAACCTTTTCAGTAGTGGGTCGATGTGGGGGCGAGGTTACAAGAGATAGCCTCATGGATTTTAAAAACAGTACCTAATCGTATATACTATGAAATTAGAATGACATCATATTTTCCTGAGTTTGCACATCTATTATTGTGATAGAATGACATCTGTAATTAGGTGGATTTTCTAAGTTAGTGGTCAGTAAATACTAGGGAATGAAGAACTGGTTATTTTTTTTCGGGATAGGGATTTTCGGGACGAGGCGTCAAAAGAACCAGGAGAACCGGGACTTTCGGAATTTTCGGGATTTTTGATTTTTGTATCATTTCTGTTAATTGTCTTCATTACTTACAATATTTATCACGTAGGATTGTACGTTGTAGCCAGCCTGAGATATGACTACGCCAGGCTTTTCATTGACACGAAAATACGGATTGTCTAAAAATGACATCAAATATTTTCGGTGCAAGTTGTCATATCCCATATTAAATTCTGAGACTGAAGTATCGCCGAATAAATATATTTTTTTAAACAAATATACACTATTTACCATACTGCTAAGTCCAAATGCTTACCTCTTACACCATACATCAGTCGCTCAGTAACCGGTGAGCGTTTGATAAGGTATAGCTTCACTAATGGATGAGGTCATTACCCTCTCGTCTCACCTCACATTTTCTGAATTACAAAATACTTTGCCATGTTGGTCACTAAAAACTTCTGAGCAAGCAAGCAAAATTTGAGTATTTATGTTTCAAAAAAGCTTTTAACAAAAATAACACGCCTTAACTCCTTGCGGGGTAGGCAGAGCGATAACGGCTGTAAAATACAACTGCCAAATATTTGAGGGCCGTTTCAGAAAAATCATGTATCACTATAGAGACAGGTTTTCAGCCTGTCGCCTAAAATTTACATACACATGAAACTTTCGGCTCCCTTAGTCGTCTCTTACAACATACGTGGGAAAAAACGGGGAAATGCTATTTTCTAAGCTGACATCACACGGCTACGTTGAATGTTTGCAAGTTGACCAAAAGTTTATGTATGTATTCTTCTTCTAGCGTGTCGATAGCAAATATTATGTATGGTGGTGAATTATATGTATTTATATTTGTTTACACATATCATAAAACGACTGTCTGCCAGAGGGGTCGCCAAAAATTTCATTATTAAGTAGCTAACATAGCTATCTACACGCTATTAAGTGTTTGTGCTCATTAACGACTTGTAAAAGTACATAAACCTCCTTCCCTCGCTTCATAAACTCAAATTCAATAAACTGGAATTAAGTGGTTAAGACATATGATTAGAGCGAACATTTTGGGGCCTTGTATAAGCACAGAAAATATAAAATATGGCTTCGTTTGTGCCAAAACAATATTTCAATAAAAAAGTTATTACGGGATGTAAATTTCCATAATAAAAGTTCATCTCCACTGAAAATGAAAAAAAAAGAACGTCGGTGCCACAAAGTCTGCGTGCCTTTCCACAACAAACTTGGCAATAACGTACAGCGCTTTTGTCATGATTACCTACTGATAGTGTTTGCACGTAAACAACAGTTAAAGTATCGTGTGAACTACGCATTAGGATCATTCAATTTACCTTAGCTTATATCAAAATCTCTCGTCAATTTATCAAGTATTAAGTAAAGTCGTTTTCCATCGTCATTGTGATATCATGACATACATATCTCAAGCAAATATCTCTGTCTTCTCCTGAAGACTAAGGTGTATAACCCATGTGTCCTGCCGATCCTCACCAATGGTTCCGAAACATGGACGCTCGCCAAACTGAACATGTATATGATTAAAGTAGCACAGAGAGCAATGGAGTGCGCCATGCTGAGCATCTTCCTCGAAATTCGTAGGACGAACATGTAGGAACGCAAATCAAAAGATTGAGGTGAAGGTAGGCAAGACACGTGGCAAGGAGGATTGATGGATGGTAGACAAAAGCAGTCACAGAGTGGTGGCCAAGGGGAGCAAAAAAGTCAACGGGCAGACCATCAGCCCGGTGGTCCGATGATACCAAGTCGACGGGATCTCATGGATGAGTTTAGCATAGGACCGTGAAGATTGGCCTAATAAAGAAGAAGCTTATATATCCTGCAGTGGGTGGATAAAGCTAACGAGGATTGAAAGTAAACAAAGAGGATATTGGAAAATATCTGTTAATCTGTTTATAAGTGAAAGAATCACGCGAAAACGGCCGAACAGATTTTGTTGCAAATTTTACCAATCTGGCGTGAAAAGTTGCCGTGTGATGCCGGCCTAGAATAGCATCACCCCATTTCTTACTCATGGGTGTCGTAAGAGGCGACTAAGGGACTCGAGGGCGTGTATTGCAATTTTAGGCGGTGGGCTGACAACCTGTCACTATAGTGATACACAGCTATCTGATTGACCCTCAAACTTTTGTCAGACGTGGTGTTAATATCCGTTTTACGGCCGTTAACGCTCTGCCTACCCCGTAAGGGATAAAGGCGTGATTTATGTATGTCGTGAAAAGTCCCGACCAGGTTGTCAATACGTTCATTTAAAACGTAATTTATGGATTTTGCAACATGTTTTTTCTCTATTCATTAATATTTAAAACATAAAAATAAGACCTGCGTGTATAGTGTGTTACCTATCCTTGTAAGAAATTGAGATTTGCATCTTGACGTACTTTAAGCTAGATATGTAAAACTTCTATTTTCTATGCTATGAACATATTTGTATTACCATGTATATCGCAATGAATAGCTTTATCATTATTTAAAAATTGGAAACTGCAAACGAGGTGTCGGCGTAAAACTCGTTCACTCATCCACAATCGTTTGCTCGTTCATTCGCTATTCCTTCATTCACTCACTCGCAAAATTGATGAAGAGCTCAAACGACAAAGCTAGCGATCACGCTAAAAGCTTTATATGATTTTTCCAGGATCCATTTAGTCCTTCTGTAGGATTTGTCAATTTTGATTCGCTTCCCATTGGTTCTTGTATTTTTTGCCCTAAGTGGAGTGATCAGATTAAGCTTCGCTGGGTTTGCGCGCTTATTAAGTCTGTTATAAAAAAAAAATTGTTGGATTTGGTACGATTGTATTTTCACTTTTGTTTTATAAACAATTGAAAAGCGAAACAAAATAATGATCAATAAACAACAAAACTCCAGCGAGACCACTCCTATTTGAAGGTGAAATTATAGAAGCTTGAAACCATCACCACAGTATAATTAATAGTACTAGCGTACCATCACTTAGTCTTCAATCACTTGCAAATATATTAAGCTATTATGTGAAAAAAATATTATTATTTTAATTTTGCACAACCATCCTAGGTACCTATTAATTAGAATAAAACTCGTGTTAATTATAGGAAATTTTACATTTCCATCGTTTCGGGTTCTTGCAGAGCCCTTGGGGTATCTTACCAACTCAGAATCTAATGATAGTAGTAACAAATAATAATAACTCTAAACAGCGGAAAAGTCAGTACCAACAAACTGCAAAAGCAAAGCCACAAGATATTGTGGGCGTATTCTGCGTGAATCCTGGATGTTAGGCGGGCCTCCCACTTGTCGTCCGTCGCTGTGTTGGTATTTTAAACGCACCGTAACGCATGCGTCTGTCAGACGAAAGGAAATTGAGAATTCCGATCTTCTTCCCATACAAATACGGTCTGTTATACAACTTGAGAGACCCTTCCGTTACGCACCGTAAATGCAGTAATCGTATATGTATTAAGATCGGAATTCGCAATTTACTTTCGTCTGACAGACGCATACGTTTCAGTGCGTTAAAAACACGCCAAGATAGACGAAAAGTGGGAAACCCGCCTTACGTTTGGCAGTTAATGCCGGTAGAACAATAATAGTATTATAGGAATAGGTATTAGACCTTTATACGAGCAATTCTTGTATATTTATTTATGAATCGGGATTTCGGAAACAGTTCCAAAGATCTTTCAATATATATAATATATTGGTGGTTTTGGGGGCGATACACCAATCTACCTAGGTTTCATTTTCCAAAATGCGTTAGGTAGGTATGCCAAAAAAATAAGTCAACCAAGTTCTAATTTTAAATTCTGTATTTTAACTAATAACGCCTGAGTCAACCTGCTCTGCGAATAACCCAAAACGTTGGAAATGCAGAAATATTAGAATGAGTAAATCAAGTAAAACCATGGCATATGATGACGGCTTCATTCAGTCAATAGCTTCCAAATATTGTAATGTTAACCCTTTTACGGGTAGAGCATGCAATTTTTTTTCATTGATTTTGAAATCTATTACGGGTATTTAAGGTGAGACGTTTTACAAACAAACGAAAAACTGAAACTCAATGGACTTAAACATGCGATGAAGAGCAATTTTTAACAAATGATTAAGCTAAAGGTAGGTACACGTAAATTTGGCGCAAAACTACTATTGGTCAAAAGATAAAGAGTATTTCGTCCACAATCAAATGAAAATCATTTTTGCAACAGTAGCGCCATCTATTGGCATACAGTGACGAATCGGTTTTCACAAAGAAATCTTATGTTATGTTTTACAATAAGTTTTTATTATTTTGCGAAAATGTTATATCAACACGGGACTTCCCATCGAGTTTTTTAATTAGAATTTTGTCTTTTTTAAAGACGTAAGTCCATTTTACTTTAGTATGAAAAACGTCCCACCTTAAGGTTCAATTATAGGTGGGAAGTTTCTTCCCATCGCCTTATAAAAGTTTAAGCTTCAACAACTGGTTCTACTATCCATGACCTGTCGCAGTTCTCTCTGTGTTCTCAGGGTTCACGGACATGCAGACCCTACTCCTGGCGTGCTTCGGGACGTTGCTGCCGCTGCTGGCCGTGCTGTGCGCCTTCTTCTTTATCAGGTTAGTCTCAAACTTGCGCCTGTAAGCATACATGTTACTGCTATGAGGTGCTTGCTCTTGGTGTTCCACACAAAAAGAAGAAGTAGCATGGTAGGTAAAAATGATCACGGCGGCGTTCGCACGAGCTTGTTATTGACCGACATTATTTAACTAAGATACGGTTAATTCTTAATTTGCTACTAAAAATGCAGCACGCAAAATGGTGCTACTTAAACTTGTAGCTATAAAAGTCAACTTAAACGTGACAGAAACTAGAAAGAAAAGACTTCAAAAGCTTAAGCGATAAAGAGACAAGCGAATCCCATTTATGAAACTGTGCCATAAATATCCACATTATTTGTCCATTTTAATTCAAATGGGTTCCCAGCAAGAAGCTTAAGCACACTTCCTATTTGACTTCTAAAATGTAATTTAATTTTCCATGTCAAACAGAAATCAAACTCAATTATACAGCCTTCAATTACATTATAAAACGAGACATTTAATATAGGTATATGGGAAAAGCAATTTTGATACGGCATTGGAAAGTAATACATTATCAAGGAAACAGAGAGCTTAATATCCAGGCGAGTGAGAGCATTCGAGTAGAGACTCGTGTATTTATTGGAAATATCAGCTTCAAGGACGTTTTGTTTTATTTATGGCGGTAAATAGATAAGTTACTAAGTCAACTTATTCGATACGGTTGATATTTAGAAACGTATACTTTGTTACTCTCATTTTGCCCATTTTACGTAGTTCATGATTTATAATTCAACACAAGCATATTATAGGCACAAAAATGTTGGCTTTTTTGGCACCCAACAAGGGACCACATAAAAGATACTGCGAAAAAAGAAACGCACGGACTTGCTACAATAGTGTGGGTAGTGGTTAAAAAAAGCTTCAAACGTTACGGTTTTAATTCACCTGCTCACAACACTTGGATGCTTCGTGGCCGAGTCGATTACACGCGTTATAATGTCGGTACTTAGTTCGGTAGTTGTTCCCTGTTTTTTTTTAAGGAGAAAATAGAGCAAAACAGTAAGTAAGTGAAAAAATACTTTATTGCACAAAAATATCAGAAAAATTTTATCCCGCCCGAGCCGGTTTTCTATTAGGACAATACAAAATTGTTATAAAAAGAAGAAAATTGCGTTATGCAAATTTCTTTTTTTTACAATGACCGATCATGACGTCAATAAGTGATAATGCTATCCTACATTGAATAAAGTTATTTCATTTTCATTTTCATTTTCATTCATAGCTAACATGCGCAAAGGAGGCCTTATCGCTACAAGCGATCGCTTCCAGACCACCTTTGGGTGGAGGAGAAAGTATAGAAAAACAGAGCAGTGCGAGAGTAATCACAAAAGAAAAGGTAACTTAAATAAACGCAAAAAATACAGAATACAAAACTATAATATAAATATAAACCTACATATATATACACGTATATTTGTATACAGTTTCGTGGCGCTGGCTCTAACACTCGTAAGTTTTGTGGGCGAGTCGATTACACGTGTAACAATGTCGGTACTGGTTCGGAAGTTGCTTCTTGTGCTCGGTGAAGGAGTGAACAGAGCGGAACAGTTTCGTGGCGTGGGCTCTAACACTCAGGTGTTTCGTGGCAGAGTCGATTACACGCGTTACAATGTCAGTACTTAGTTAGGTAGTTGCTTCTTGTGCTCGGTGAAGGAGTGAACAGAGCGGGATGTTTTCGTGGCGCGGGCTGTAACACTCATATGTTTCGTGGCGAAGTTGATTACACATGTTACGATGTCAGTTCTTAGTTAGGTAGTTGCTTCTTGTGCTCAGTGAAGGAGTGAACAGAGCGGGATGGTTTCGTGGCGCAGGCTCTAACACTCAGATGTTTCGTGGCCAAGTTGATAACACATGTTACAATGTCGGTACTTTGTTCGGTAGTTGCTTCTTGTGCTCAGTGAAGGAGTGAACAGAGCGGGATGGTTTCGTGGCGCAGGCTCTAACACTCAGATGTTTCGTGGCCAAGTTGATAACACATGTTACAATGTCGGTACTTTGTTCGGTAGTTGCTTCTTGTGTTCAGTGAAGGAGTGAACAGAGCGGAACAGTTTGGTGGCGCGGGCTCTTACACTTAGATGTTTCGTGGCCAAGTTGATTACACATGTTACAATGTCAGTTCTTAGTTAGGTACTTGCTTCTTGTGCTCGGTGAAGGAGTGAACAGAGCGGGATGGTTTCGTGGCGCGGGCTCTAACACTCAGATATTTCGTGGCCGAGTCGATTACATGCGTTACAATAAATAATAAATATCCTGGACAATTCACACAGCGCCATCTAGCCCATAACTAAGCAAAGCTTGTACTACATAGCTGATATTAATACGTATATATATTTTTTTAATAAATACATATTATCCATAAAAACTCCCAAATTAAACACAAATAGTTGAAAATTACTGAACAAATATTTGTGTCTTGTGGGGACAGCGGCGTAGCAGGCAGGGGTACTATCCGCTATGCCACCGGGCCAGTCAATGTCGGAACTTAGTTCGGAAGTTGCTTCTTGTGTTCGGTGAAGGAGTTAATAGAGCGGAACAGTTTTGTATCGCCTCTCTTTGTTGGAACTCGACATAGTTATTTGGGGACTTTTGTAACTACAGCTCTTATGGGGTTTTAAGGAAAAACCCAGTGAAATAAATCCTTTTTCAAACAGACATATACTCGTACATATATCACACCCATATCCTAACGGGGCGGCAGAACGTAAACTCTCGTCTTCCAAACATTGGAGGGTCATTCAGAAAATTGTGTATCACCATAGTGACAGGCTGTCAGTCCAACGCCTAGAATACTCGAGTCCCTTAGTCACCTCTGATGACACCCATGAGTAGAAATGGGTTGTTGCTATTCTAAGTCAGCATCACGATAATTATATCAAAGAAATAGGGATACAAGTAATTTCATTGGAAATCAAAGTCTAGAAAACGGACACAAAATGAAACCTTTGCACATAATAAGCCCGGTCAACACCCTTGTATTGAGACGAGTAGCATACTATTGTAGTGTAGGACATCCAACCATTAGCCATAAGTAATCATATAAGACTATGTATCGACACAAGTTCGTTTTTTGATGGCCGATGTGGCGCAGTGGTAGTGCGACTGCCTGCGACGCAAAGGTCCCGGGTTCGATTCTCGGTGGGACACTCACAAAGTTGATATTTATCACTTTGTGAATTTGTTCTCGGTCTGGTTAGGACATTGCAGGGTGAACCAACTGATTGTCCGAAAAGAAATGGTTCCATCTTCGGAGGGCACGTTAAGGCGTCGGTCCCGGTTGCTTTCTATGATTACTTAGACGGCGATCGTAACACAACCATGTCAGAGGCCCACACGAAAAGAAAGAGAGTTATATCATTGAATACTCCTACAGCCCGCGTTGCATGGCGACCCTGCCAAGCCATTAGTGTCAGCACTAGCATTCCTCTCAGTGTTTGAACCCTAAACAACGGAAACACTCCGTTACCCGATCGTCCGATGTCCCGACTAATTGTGTCCCATGTGTCCCCTCCGCGTCCTCTCAGAACTCGTAAGTTTCCGTAATAGGGAGTTTTCTTTTTATTTTAACTCTTCCTTAGTTCAATTCAATTCAATTTCGGATGGATGTATTAGATCGTAAAACGTAACGTAACTAATCATTGTTACATCACTGGCATCATAAAAATATTTACATTCATGGGTTTCCCTGTACATTGACGAAAACTACAACTAAAACAATACACAAACAAAACAGAGTATTGATATTAATCAATCAACGAAGCGCGAAAAACAAGGATAGACTTGGAAAGAACAATAAAAAAAAACATGTTTTTTGGTTGTGGCATCGAGTAACGTAGTAAACGCCATCTACAGAGTTCTTGAAATACTAAACCGGGTAATAAATTCCTTACGTAATTCTATGAAAGAATCGGGTCTTAATAATATATATTTGAAGTAGCTGGTATCAGTGGTTTAATTTTAGAATATGGTGCATTGTTGACAATAATTTGCTGATTGAATTACTTCTTTGAAGCACATTGGATGTAAAAACAAATGGAAATCTATTCTACTTGCAACAACAAAACGCAGTATGTCGATGACAGCATCTGTAACACCAGTAAAACGGTTTTCGTTTGAGAAGATTGACTCGACGTATGTAGCGGTACGACATTGCTTTATTTATACCTACACTAAAATCGAACACGATTTTACTGAGTTACTACTTGTTTATGAAATTGATGTTAATCTGAATATAATGCGCACTGCTAAAGAGTGGAACTCACTACCTGCGTCTGTGTTTCCAAACGCATACAACCCTAATATCTTCAAAGTAAGAGTGAACAGGCTTCTTCTGGGTGAGCTCGCTCCATCTTAGACCCTGTCTCTGTCCTATGACCTAGACTAGAGTCAAGAGCAAACCCATCATTAATACAACAAAAAAAAAACGAAACACTTCCCGTGCTCAGTATAAAATTTTAGAAAACTTTCGCAGGCTGGATTATTATAGGATGGGTATTATATGTAAAACCAACCCGGTAAATGAAGAAGTGTCACGCGTTACTGGCATTAAGATAGGCTTGAGAGTAAGAGCCGCAGTAGGGAGGCGTCGCCACTAGTGATGGTGAAAGTCGCAGATTCAAATCCTGCCCGCGCTTAAAATTTTGCAAGGTTTCATAAAATAATGTTAATCTTTGTTAGTGTAATATAAACCTATGAGAAAGGCGGTTCTCCCACTTTTCGTCCGCCGCTGCGAATTTTCAACGCACCGGAACGCTTGCGTCTGTCAGACGAAAGCAAATTGCGATCATATTCCTTTGACAGACGCATCCGTAAACGCACTGTAGACGATTTTGTATAGGAATAAGATTGGAATTAGCAATTTTCTTTCGTCTGACAGACTATGAGTAACGTTGCGTTATAATTCCGCAGCGACGGACGACAAGTGGGAGACCAGCCATACACAAAAATGATTTTGCTTACATTATTTTTATTTGGACTATAATCCAAGAGGTAGGTAAAAAGATATTTAATATAATTTATTTAGAACAAAGTATACATCTCGTCATACAAAATATAAATACATTAGTCAACTTATTAGCTTACATAGAGTTCAGAAACGAAGAGGGATCTGAATATAAAACTTTCCGAATGACCATTGTGCTATCACTAACAAGACACAAACAATAAAAACACAAATAAGGGCTGTGTACACACATCACACAGATCGGAAGTGGCAGCAAGCCGGCTTCCGGTCCGGTCCGGTCCGGCCTGAGCCGTCCGGTTTGGCGCCGCGCCAACTCCCATTGAATCCGGCCACCGGCTTAACCTATTACCAGCGAAGACAAATTTACTCAACAGATATTCCTGCTCGCTAGTAAAAAGGTTATAAAAGTTTAAATCCCGGTGAAAAATGAGCTGTTAGTCAGTGCTTGAGTTTTAAAGTAAAGCTATAAGTAATAAAGAGTCACTGAGAATGCATTATAAACCAAAGTACATTTAAATAAGCAAAATGTCATCACATGGTTTGAATTCCTACTCTTATTGTGGACCGACCATTGTATTCGTTTCGTTACAATAACTACTAATACTAGATGTTGCTTGTACGTCGCTTCACCGCCGCCGCCAATACTTATTTTGTGGTCGCTTCGAGACGAGTACCAAGAGATTGAAAAATTGGGAAGTGTCAGTCGGGGCGCCGGTAGCTCAGTTGGCAGAGTTCAAGTACCGTCGGGCGCTAACATTTTTCAATTTCTTATTTTACATACATATATCACGCCTATAATCCCTTGCGGGGTAGGCAGAGCGTAAACGGCAGTAAAAACGGACGTTTACAAGACGTCAGACAAACATGTGAGGGTCATTCGGAAAATTGTGTAATTGTGTTTCTTAAAGAGGTATTGCTAAAATGAGTTCAGTCAGACTGGGGTAGCAATTGCAATTAAGAGGCTATTTGTTAATGAGGAACCATTTTAAAGTAAATAATAGTTTTGAGCTGTTATGGCTATGATACCATTTATCCATTGGGGTCCAAGTTTCGACAACGAGTGTCATCGAGGTAATCAGTGATCTGGGAGCCGGCAGTTATTGGGGCAATGCATAAGTCAGGCAGTCCAGCGTTGGGGTAACGCTGCCTCGGTGTTGTGCGATGGTTGAGGTGATTAGGTTACACAAACTTACGACGCGTTTTGATTTGTTTGCTGAAGACCTTTGCTGGTATCTAAATACGAGTATAAATGAAATGTAGCTAGAGTGGTTTGTCAATACAGTATCTCACAGAGACGTTGATGTTGCAGGTGTTTGTGCCGGCGCTGCTGCCCTGGTTGCTGCAGCAAGAAATCAGACATCTCCGAGTCCGACAGCAGCGAGAAGAACGACACCAACCAACAGGTCAGACCCTCTTTTCTTAATTACATTAAGTTCTCGCCGTTTCTCTTTGTGTGTTTCTATATTTTGCCGAGTGATGCCGGCTTAGAATATCATCAACCAATTTCTATCCCGTGGCGACTAAGGGACTCATTGCAATTTTAGGCGATGGGCTGGCAATCTGTAACTTTGGTGATACACTATTTTCAGAATGTGCCTCAACTGACGTAGCGTAAATGTTTTTACGGCTGTTTACACACTGCATACCCCTCAAGGGATATAGGCGTAATGTATGTATGTATAATTTTCGCGAGAAAAAGCTGCATTCACACATGTTATTGGGACTGAACTTATTGCTGCGTGTGTGATAAGGCTCAGAGGGTCACAAAATATAGATCGGATCACAACTGCAGTAAGTTTAGTCACGGAATTTTTGATTTGAATGAAATAAGTATGATAACTCGATAATTAGTCATTTACGTCTGTTTACGTCAAAAGAAACCACGACGAAACTAGTGCGGTTCCTCCCACTTGTCATCCGTCGCTGCGTATTTTTAACGCAACGCAAATGACTTGGCAGACGCACGTAGCCGTATTTGTATAGGAATAAGATCAGAATTGAAAATTTCCTTTCGTCAGACAGACGCATGCGTTACGGTGCGTTAAAAATATTCAGCAACGGTGAGAAAATCGCCTTCGACACTTTTTGTGTCACTGAACCACCGGAGTTAGTTACTTCATGAAAAATTCAAATAATCCGTTTGTAGAAATCTTATATTCCACATGGTATCCAGTCCACTGAAATATGCAGCTAGCTCGCGCCACTCATTGCGTCGCCCGCCGTCTACCCACGATCGCACGGCGCTGTGAATTTACATTGGCTCGCCCTGAAACTAGAAGATAATGTTTCTTTAGAAACGGGGATTGTTATTTTGTTGTGCTTCTCACTAAAGTATGGACTAAATTGTTGCCGGTCGGCAGAAGGAAAATCTTTGCATCCTTTAGAAACGGGGATTGTTATTTTGTTGTGCATCTGACTGAATTACAGATTAAATTGCTTGGTGGGCAGTAGGAAAATCTTTGCAACCTGTTACATTCTTTTTTTTTAAATAACTTACACTTGTTTTGATTTTGTAATAGGTAGCCTCTATGATCGATCATTTAGATTAGGGTATACTTTTTTCAAGGGTTTCATGTCTATTACAATTTTAGGCGAGAGGCTGACAACCTCTCACTATAGTGATACACGATTTTTCAGGAGCGGCCCTCAAGTATTTGTCAGACGTGGCGATAGCACGAAGCAAGTATTGGCGGCGGCACCCCGAGCGATAGCGACCGCATTTTACCACCTTTAACGGTCTTCCTACCCCGCAAGGGTAGTATGTGTAAAGGCGTAATATTGTATGTGTGTGTGTGTGTTCTTTCAGAGGTCGAAAAATGCG
Source organism: Tuta absoluta (assembly GCA_027580185.1). Taxonomy (NCBI): domain Eukaryota; kingdom Metazoa; phylum Arthropoda; class Insecta; order Lepidoptera; family Gelechiidae; genus Tuta; species Tuta absoluta. Next base: position 279,235 of record JAQAHW010000062.1, read on the forward strand.
ACAGAATGCCGAGCACTTAGAGCACTGTTACATTTGGAAGCTAATGTTCGAAATAACTTACACAAATTTAATAAAGTTTGAAAGACAAGAATAAAAAAGTGCCACTCAAAGGAAATTGGCTGTGATGTCAGGACGAACGAGATTATTCGTAATCATATCTTGTTGAATACCCAAGCGCTTTTTGTCTGTATCTAAGGATTTCCTTGAGTAATGTGTGTATGTACGACAAGTTTTCTTGGTAATGCATTATAAACCATATTTGTGTTAGATGCTTTTACAATTTTCTGTACCTATACATGGTGTAAAAAAAAAGCTAAGAATATTTTAAGGGGTAAACTAGTACGTGAAACTGAACAACTTTCCCCAAGGAACATACAAGGCAATACCGCCGGGTAACACACTTAGTATGGGAGGACCAAACTTTTTTTTTCATATTCCGACCTATGTTCCTTGGGGAAAGTTGTTCAGTTTCACGAACTGGTTCACCCCTAAAAATATTCTCATCTAATTTTTTTACACGTTATATTTAAGTATGTGAAACACTAGCGGAAATACTTTTCGATACTTATGCGGTTTCCGTACCAGCGAATTTTAGTAGATCCTACGCTACGAGCTACGAAATGTATCATCATCATCATCATTATCAGCCCACTTCCACCCACTGAATTAACAAGCTACATATTTATCTTCTTCTTGCCATGTCAGTCGACAAACGACCCAAGGAATCCTGTTGTCAGAGTTGCATGATTTTGTAATCACTGTTCTGGAAAATAATGTAGTTACTTTAATAAGGTAAATACTTCTTTCTTTTTCGTGCGGGACACCGCGTCGTCCAACGATTAGATGAACCCTGCTGTCATAGTTTTTAACCGGCTTTTTTTTTGGGCTGAACTCTTCAATTTTAGCCTCAGTGCTTTGAAATCTACACCTGACTATTTGGTGGGGAGCTGGGGCTCACCCGGAGAAGTTTGTGTGGTTGTTCAAACAACCGACATGGTATTGTAACAGCCGCCGTCTAATTAATCATAGACAGCAACCGGGCCCGACGGCTTAACATAAAAACACATACATACACACATCACGCCTATAATCCCTTGCGGGGTAGGCAGAGTGTAAACGGCCGCAAAAAACGAAGATTTACGCCACGTCTGACAAATATTTGGGGGTCATTCGGAAGATTGTGTATCGCTATAGTGACAGGTTGTCAGCCCATCGCCTAAAATAGCAAAACACACCCTCGAGTCCCTTAGTCGCATCTTACGACTCCCGCGGGAAAGAAATGGGGTGATGCTATTCTAAGCCGGCATCACACGGCACCGACGGCTTAACATGCCCTCCAAAGCACAGCCTGAATGTCCTAACCAGACCGGGAAAAATTCATATAGTGATAAATATCAACTTTGTAACTGCCAAGTCGAGAATTGAACCCGGAACCTTTGCGTCGCAGGCAGTCGCACTGCCACTGCGCGACATCGGCCGTTGAGGTAGTTACTTAAATAAATATAATATTTTCTTGAATAATGAAAAGATGAATGCCTGTGAAAGGCATATCTTTTCTTAAGTCAAACCCGATAGTACTCGTAAAAAGGGAACAGGGAGTACACAGATAACATCAACAAGAGCTTAACAAAATACGAACAAATACGCCTGCTGAATAACAAATAGCAACCTCCGCGGGAGGTTTGCTCGCATAATAACGTCAGGCGCTCGACTGTGACGAACCTTGTCGCAAGTTTCAACAACACGAAATTATGCCATCGTGCTAAAGCGCGTTAGAATCACGGTTCCTAACTATGTGTGTGGATAAATAATTTGATAGTCCCAATACGAATGTTACCCTCGAGTGGCATTGTCATATTTTGACAAAGCTCCTTAAATAAAGATAAAAAAAAGTGTTTTAGTCGCCTCTTACAACACCCGGTGGAAACAAATGGGGTGAGACAATATTTGGATTTTATTCAGTGATATAACAAAAAAGTTCAACTTGTTGTAAGCTCTTTGACAATATCAAATACTACAGAAAAATATTTACAAAGTAGTAAATGTGATCGCAGCCAAATTACCCGATTAAATAACGGAAAGTTCGTTCTTCCGTCTAAGATGAAAATTTCATATTAAACGCATCATTCAATTCAAAGATTCGGACAAAAATCAACGTGTTTACTTTGGACGAGTTGCAGTTTCTAATGTTATAGTTATAACGATTTATAAACCCTTTTCACGTAATTATATCATTTTCTACCTATAACTGTGTTGTGGACAAAAGGTTGAAAGAAAGTTTAAATATAACAAACTAATTTTGAGTTTCCATAGTAACCCGAATCAGCTGATTGGCAATTTTGTATGAGAGGCCCAATTTATTTTTCCTACTAGATTTCCGCCCAGCGGTTTCAACCGCTGCCACTCATTTTCCCGTGGTAATAGTTGTTTTCCTGCGGTAAAAAGTGGCCTATGTGTCATTCCAGGTTATACTCTACCTGTGTTCCAAATTTCATCCAAATCGGTCAAGCCGTTTGAGCGTGAAGAGGTAACAAACATACACACACAAACACAAACTCTCAGATTTATAATATTAGTACGGATTTCTAGGTATACCGTGTTGTTACAAAAAAGTTGACGATTTGTAAGACCGATGTTTTTTGGGGAAAGTTGTTTCTTATAGATCTCCAGCCCGATTTGAGTTGTCGCCATCGGTCACTAGTAAAATTTTACCTTATATACCTAGAACTAGAACCACCGAGTAGGCGCTTATTTATTCAGGTTATGACACGTTGCGCAAACCAGGGCCCCCTAGGGACCCCTCCAAGGCCCACTGACATGATTTACAGGCACAGCCCGTGTTAGCGGCACATAATGCGCCTTTGGCTCGTAAAATAGTATGTATTTTGCACTACGAAGAAAATAACGTTTCGAAGCTCGCAATGTAGAAAATTGTATCGCATTATTCGGTGGAACCACGCGAGCGAACGAATAATACATACGCATACATACATCACGCCTTTATCACTTGCGGGGTTGGCATAGCGTAAATGGTCGTATAAAACGGTCACGTCTGACAATGATTTTAGGGTCATTCAGAATATGCTGTATCGCCATCGGTTTTCTATACAAGTAAATTGCAATACACATGTAACCCTCGAGTCCATAAGTCGCCTCTTACGACACTCACGGAAAAGAAAAGGTGTGATGGTATTCGGCATCACCCGGCATACATACACATTTCACTCTTATATCCCTTGCGGGTTAGGCAGAGCATAAGGAGCTGTAAAAACAGTCGTTATCGCCACGTCTGACAAAAATTTTAGGTCATATATATCACTCCTATATCCCTTTCATCCCTTTCGGGGTAGGCAGAGCGTAAACGGCGGTAAATGAGAGACATTTAGGTCACGTCTGACAACCAGTTGAGAGTCATTCAGAAATTGAGTATCACCATAGTGGCATATTGTCAGCCCTCCGCCTAAAGTTGCAATACACATGTTACCTTAATATTTGAGGGTTATGTTAGAAAATTGTGCATCAGTAATACCACAGTATAATTAATAGTACTAGGTAATACGGAGATTCTATCGCCTAAAATTAACCCACTTACAAAACCTTACAGTCCCTCTTACGATGCTTGCGGAAGGAAATAAGGTGATGCCATTCTAAGCTGGCATCACTGACATCACATTTTTTAGCTCTAAGGTGTACTACCTGTTGTTAATATCGTTCCGTTTTGTGGTAACTCGTTTGAGATTGTTCGGCGGAACCACGCGAGCGTCGAACAAAGAAAATTACATTATTATTAACGGCTTTATTACCCGATATTGCGAAGCAAAATTGGTTATATTTTCGCAATATGTAGGTGTTTTTATAGATAGAGAGAATAACACTTATTGTTTACAACAGACACAAGAAAAACATAAAACAAGGCAGCCTTGTCACTTGCAGCGATCTTTTCCGACGACCTTTACCTTAAAAAAGAGACAATTAAGATCATGTATGCGGGGTGAGGGACATTCGAAAAAGATATACGGGGTGTAAGGGACAGTGGTGGCGTAATGTTACATGCCGTGTGATTAAACTGGCCAGCCCCGTGGCAGTGCCTTATTTTTATTTTTTATCCCGCCCATGCCGGTTTTCTATTAAGACATTACAAAATTGTTGTAAAAAAAAGAAAATTGTGTGGTACAAATTTCTTTTTTTTCAATGACGGTTCATGACGTCAATAAGTGATAATACTATCCTACATTGAATAAAGAATTTCAATTTCAATTACTAATAACTTGAGCAACGGACATTCTGATAGATTGTTTGTATAAAGAGTAAAAATTTTTTTGTGAAGTGGCGCCACTGTCGAGGCCGTTGGCGGCTACTCTCGCCTTAAACTTCCAAATCATTGTTCTGCAATCCACTGATAGTCACGGTCATTATGTATTATACTATTGATCATGATATTAAGATGACCTAAATGAATATTTCAGTAATCAGACCGAAACCGTTTAAAAGCGGCCCGCGCCCGTAAATTAGCTCGTCAGAGAAACCTCTGATCACCGTTCTCTGTTAAATAACGACAGCCTGAGCTAATGAGTTGCGATTTATGGAGGAGGTGTCATTTGGAATTAGTAAAATCACAATTTCGCATACGCCAGATTCCAACAATTGTCTAACCACCCATATCACATGTTAGAAATCGTGTAGTATGCGTGTAGTAGAACGCGTGATAGACCAATCGCCCGACGAGATTTTGACCCCAAAATGGGTACAGGGTGTAAGGGACAGCCATCCGAATACTGATAGGGTGCATTTAGACCATAAAACTAAACAACTTTCCGTAAGAAAATATTTCAGGAAACGTATTTTTTTACTTCCATAGTAAATGCATCCAGCTGATTTTGTGTCTCAGACACCAAATCAGCTGACATGTCAGAGCACCTGACATATCTTTCTAGCGGGAAGTTGTTCAGTTTCATGGTCTGAATGCATCCTATCAGCATTCAGAAGACTGCCCCTTACACCCCGCATAATTAAAGCTTGGATCGGGCTTCTTTACTATCTTAGAAGCATTAATCGACATGATAAACATTTCTTATTTGCGTTGGACATAAAACAATAAAACTTAAATTTAACTTTCTCCAAAATTCATGGTACTTCATAATGCCATAAGTATTTTCTTTTACAATCGGTGTCTAGACCTAGAGTAGAACGAAATATTGGCCACAAAAGTTATAATGACATTAAACTTAGATTTTCCTCTTTTATTGACATAATATAATAAAATATAGAAGATTTTCTTATTTGCGTTATCCATAAAACATAAAAAAAAATTATAAACTTAAAGTCCCTAATTTTCAATTTTACTTAAACTATGTATTTAGAATTATGTATTAGAAAACTATACAAAATTCATATTATTTTATTATGTATCTTAAGTGAATTTGGTCGGGCTACTGAGGTAATGAGTGGTGCATGTAAAAACAAGTTTTAACTGATTCAAAAATACTCCTCAACAACAGTTTAGGGCCTCGTGAAGGGCCCAGTCGAGATCGAAGCCCCTCTGATTGAATTTAATCACGAGAGAAGTCTATTGACGAAAAGAAGAGAAACTGTTGCAGGGTAGGCAGAGCGTAAAAGAAAATTTACACCACGTTTGACAAACATTTTAGGGTCATTTGATTGTGTATCACCATAGTGACAGGTAGTTAGCCTATCGCCTAAAAATGCAATACACATATAATATAACCCTCGAGTCCCTTAGTCGCGTCTTACGGCACCCAAGGGAAATAAATTCGGTGTACTATCCTGAGACTACGCCACATGGCACATAAAAGTAGCTTCGATATGTGTATTATTTGGTTATTGAGTGGTATGTCAGGTTTCCTATAAGGCATAAAGTAAACCTACCTGAAATATTTCTTCTGGTCATAATAGCGATTAGAAAAGCAAATTCAAGCAAGTTGAATACTCAGCCATAAGAAATGGGAACAAGGGGAGTATATATTTGACCTCAGTCTACCGATTACACCAGGCAGAACTGCATTTTTGGCTGCATGTAGTAGATGTACGCCCCTCTCGCTCGCTCCCGTGTGTGCGAGAGGGACGGCGGAGTGCATTTGACCTATGCGCCGGCGCGGACCGACGACCGATTTTTGGCGGTTTGATTTCTTTGTGTGCGTGAGAGTTAGGTCTTTTGGTCTTGGGTTCTACATACAATATAAAAAATTAAAGATATTATAACATAAAAAATTTGATAAATTATAGAAACTCCTGGGGCTGAATTCCGCTATTTGAAAAGCATCTCAGTTTTGTTTCAGTTTGAAGTATAGAAAATCACAGTGGTAATAAAATGGCAATTGAGTGTCGATGGCATTATAATGACTAAGTATTAGAAACAGTCATTTTATTAACACGCTCTGAAAACAACCTACCTACTAATAAACCCAACCGAAAAATCATTACATACATTAATAAGATCCGCGTAGATATACAATTTAAAAACAATTAAGTATAAGGCGGTTCACCCACTTACCGTTTGTCTGCAGAATGAATTGACAGACGCATCCGTAAACGCACTGATGTTATAAGTTAACTTGTAATTTACATAATTTTCTAAATTTTTTATGGGATAATCGTCATCACTACGAGCACGTAGTATAAAATGAAGTCGTTTCCCGTGAGCCTATGTATGCTTAGATCTTCAAAAGTACGCAACGGATTTTGATGAAGTTTTCTTCAATAGATAGAGTGATTCAAGTGAAAGTTTTGTATGGATAATTCATACCGGGAAAAGGTCTTTTTGCGGTGGAAAACGGTTAGCAGCGGGTAAACTGCTGGGCGGGCCGCTTGTTATAAAGTAGAGTCGCCTTCCGTGTCTGTCCCTATGCATGCTTAGCTCTTCAAAAGTACGCAGCGGATTTCAATGCAATTTTCTCTAATAGACAGAGTGATGCTACCGTGTGATGCCGGCTTAGAATAGAATCACCCCATTTCTTTCCCGTGGGTGTGTATTGCAATTTTAGGCGATGGGCTGACAACCTGTCACTATGGCGATACAAAAATTTCAATGTTTGTCAGACGTGGCGTAAATGTCAGTTTTTTTACGGATGTTTGCGCTCTGCCTACCCCGCATGAGATAAAGGCGTGATATATGTATGTGATTCAAGAGAAAGGTTAACATGTATAATTTATACCCAAAAAATTAAAAAATTCTACGGGAAAACGGGTAGCAGCGGGCCGCCAGGAGCTTCTAATTAGAAGTAACATACATGCTAGTAAATATATATAATTAATCAAAATAATTGTTCAGTATGTAGCCAGCCAGCCTCTAATCAAATAACACGTTTCAGAGAAGTTGGAGGGTAGATAATTGATGTGAGGCACAATGTTAATACCTTATTATCTAATTAGTAGACGAACAACACTACGGCATTACTTAGGCTAGTCTCTAATCTAATCACTCTAATTATGGTAATTGGAAAGCCACAAATTAAGACGGCCAAAGTCTAGGGATTTGATAAAACGAAGTAGATAGTAGATATTAGTACTAGATGAAACAAATTTTGTATTAACCATGAATTAAAAAAAGTTTAGTATTTCACTCTGTAGATAGCGTTAAACTGACTACGTTACTAGATGCCAAAGCCAAAAGACATGAAAAATTAATAAGCCCTTCCGAACTTATTCTCATTTTTCGCGCTTTTTTGTTTTTTAAGATTCTGTTTCATTTGTACGTTGTTTTTTTTAATATGCAAGGAAACCCATGGAAGTAAATATTTTTTCAACGCGAGTGATGCGACAACGATTAGTTACGTTTCGTTTTACGATCATATACATTGAAGTGAAAACGTCGAAAGATTATGTGACGTTTCGTTCTTTACGTACCAAATACAGCGCCATCTATCCAGCGAATAGGGATAAGTACAAACAATTGAAAAGAAAACTCCCTACTGAACGCATTTGCTCCTCATTCAATGCTTTTTACATATTTGATTGGGATTTGATCCACGGTACCCAAATCCGAAACACTGGAGCAGCCTATCCTCTAGTACTTACGAATAATGATCGCCTTCACCCAACACACACACAGACACACAAACAACAGACAGACATTAATCTCATGCACACATGAACCTGCTACCCTTACATAGAGGGCCAATACTGTGTCCAATATACACATGTGTATATTGATGTAGCATTACCAACTCGCTAAAATATTGTGAGATATATGATCTGAGAAGTTGTTTTATAAATGCTACTCAATCGATATGGATTACACTTTGTATTTACAATCGAAGTAAATGATAAATATTAACAGCGATTTAATTTATTTTAGAAAATTTAATATGCTTCATCTTACTCACGTGGTGGGCGAGCGATCCCATTAACTCTAGTGTCAGAGTTTTTCAACCGCCTCCTACTACGAGTCGGCCTCGGACATGGTTGTGTAACGACCGCCGTCTAAGTAATCATAGAAAGCAACCGGGACCGACTGCTTAACGTGCCTTTCAATCCAGAGCATGAAACCATTTTACTTACGGACAATCAGATGGTTCTGGTCCTGCAATGTCCTAACCAGACTGGAAACAAATTTACAGAGTAAAATATTAACTTAGTGAGTGATAAACCGGAAATCAAACCCGGAACCTTTGCTGCGCCACGTATATCTAATAATGCTGCAGGTCGGACTCGAACTTGCAACCATCTACCAGTACTACTTCTTTTTCTCGCATGTCGTATTGATCGCTAACGTTTGGTTCTATTGCCATAGCAATTACTTTCATTAAGTACCTACTAGTAATGCCCTTATCGATGGGCTAATGCAAATTGCAATTTGGGAAACATGCAAGATTATTTAAATGTTTACCTAACTCATTTAACTGTAGCTAGATAATTGGGAAAATAGCAAGGTCATTAAAACCTTGAAATTCCTTAATTTCCGAACTAATCAACACGTGCTATGCGGCACGTAGCCAAGTGCTACGCTTTGTCGTAGACAAACTCAGTACTGGAATTTGACGCCTAGAATTAGTAAACTAAACACACAAATCACGCCTGTAATCCCTAGCGGGGTAGGCAGAGCGCAAACGGCCGCAAAAAAATGAACATTTACGCCTCGTCTGACAAACATTTGAGGGTCATTCGAAAAATTGTGTATCGCCATAGTGACAAGTTGTCAGCCCATCCCCTAAAATTGCAATACACACCCTCGAGTCCTTTAGTCGCCTCTTACGAATCCCACGGGAAAGGAATGGGATGATGCTATTCTAAGCCGGCATCACACAGCCTAACCAAACTATGGCTCAAAACGATGCACTGTATTCGCTCGAAAGTATTTTAAACCACAAATTATTGCCAAAATTTCCCTTTGCCCTTACACACACACCTGCATGTCTGTGTGCGTGTATGCATCGATGCGCACGAGTGTAGGGATGACCAAAATCGTTGGCATGTGTGCGTGCAAGCCGGTTTGAAACTCCAGTGCATTTGGGGTACCTATAGTGTTATGAGTAGTTTCTATAGTATGGAATTTGGGGGTATTATTTGTAGGTAGACTTGTGTGGTGGTGTCGAAAGTTTTTGTTGCTAGGTTGGTTAGGCATCTGTCGTTAGTTTGGGCCTTTTTAAAAGGGTAAACTAATACAAGGTGCGTGTCCCTTTGTATGCTTAGATCTTTAAAACTACGTTACGGATTTTTATACGGTTTTAAATAGATAGAGTGATCCAAGAGGCATGTTTTTGGGTACCATTTACCTCGCAAAGCTTTGTCCTTTCAGGAATACAGGTAGCATTGCTACTAGTAGTATACAAAGGAAAGGAAAAAACATCTAACTTACGATATGCCTGTATGGCTAGGTCGGTAATTAATATACTGTGGAATCCTCGAAATCCGTACTAATATTATAAATCTGACAGTATGTGTGTGTGAATGTATGTTTGTTACCTCGTCACGCTCAAACGGCTTGACCAATTTGAATGAAATTTGGACACAGGTAGAATATCATCCGGAATATTTAACACATTTTACCGCGGGAAAATGAGTGGCAGCGGGTGAAACCGCTGGGCGGAAATCTAGTAAAAAATAAAGTTTATGTCAGTTATAGTAGATATCTCAACTTAGTCTATGTAGTAACTTTGGTCTGTATAGTTTGGAGTAGAGACACTTGACGTTAACTTTGACTTCTTGCCGCTAGAGGGCGCAAAATGTTCTGAATAGTTTTCTACTTGAGGACTTAGCACTGATGGGTAGTGCTTAAAATCCATTAAATTAGATATACGGGGTATAAGGTACAGCCCTTCAATTACTGATAGGGTGCATGCAGACCATGAAACTGTTAAACTTTTCCCTAGGAAACGACAAAAAATAAATAACCTCCCATTCAAAATGAAGATCAGCTGACTGCAATTACTATCTTATTCAATTATTAAATTAAAAAAAATGCTTTTCCTGAAATACTTTTTCATGGGTAGTTGTTCAGTTTCATAGTCTAAATGCACCCTATAAGTATTCGGTACGCTGTCCCTTACACCCTGTATATGTAATTCTTACTTAATGTGAAAATAAAAATAGAAAATCACAATGGCACTAGAATGACAATTGAGTTACAATGGCTTTAAAATAAATGGCCCCAATGAGTTCCGTCTGGCTCTGAGTTTTGTTGGACGGTTTTCACACAAACCCGGGGTGATTTGCCGCATCCCTTTTTTTGACGAATAGAATACACGAAATCCTATACATTAAGTCGGATTGTAGTAAGCGGCTCGGCTGCTGCGGCGCGAAAACGGCCAGGACGTTTGTTGCGAATTCACAAGGACTTTTTAGCAACGTATTATACTGTGCGTATTATACTTTTATTCATACACACACACACACACATATGACGCCTATGATCTACTGCGGGTGGGCAGAGCGCAAACAGCCGCAAAAAGCGGGCATTTACGCCACGTATGACAAATATTTGAGGGTCCTTCGGAAAATTGGGTATCGCCATAGTGCCAGGTTGTCAGCCCATCGCCTAAAATTGCAATACACACCCTCAAGTCCCTATGTCGCCTCTTACGACTACCACGGGCAAGAAATGGGTGTGGTGCTATTCCAAGCCGGCATCACACTATAATTTACCCAATTCATTACATAATTTGTTGCACACATGTCTTTGTAATCTCGCGAGAAATGGCCTGGGCGAACCTAAACGGGTACAAAGGCAACAGATGCCGCATCACATTGCGGCTGTCAGAAGTTGTAATTTGTATGGTGGCTGTCACTAACCGCTATCGTCTGGTGCGTGTGTGATTCACCTATGTTAAGTATTGTCCCTGAATGTACATACATAAATCATGCCTATATCCCTTGCGGGGTAGGCAGAGCTTAAGCGCGCGTAAAAACGGACATTCACGCCACGTCTGACAAATATTTGACGGTAATTCAGATAATTTTGTATCACTATAGAGACAGGTTGTCAACCCATCACCTAAATTACAACAAACATGTAGCCCTCGAGTCTCTAAATCACCTCTTACGATACCCACGGGAAAGAAATGGGTTGATGCTATTCTAAGATTCATACTACGATTACGGCTTCATATATTATTTGAGTTTAATAGTCACGTAACGTAACAACGTGCCAGCTACTAAGTTAATTTTATTTTATTTTTATTTATTGATATTCAGACAACCAACAGCGTAATATTAAGACAATTTTGTTAAAAATACATATTTTAAAATTAATAGCCAATAACAGGTCGCCCCGTTTTTTTTTTTCGAGCTTAATGTGACTATAAGAACATGCATAAGTATAACAACAGTTATCAATAGTTAAGTACAGCTATTTCAGAAAAATAATTGCAGTAACTTTGGGTTTACTTTAAAGATATTATAATAACTAAAAAAACTTATCACGCGAGTGGAGGCCATAATGGATCGCAAGTTCAATTTGCATGTTCAAAGAGAATCCACAGATGATACCACGTGTTCATATTATGCCAAGTGATACTGACTTAGAATAGCATCACCCCATTCTTAATCAAAGGTACCTCTTCTTTTAGTGTGGGACACCAAGTCGTCCAACGACCTGATGAACCCTGGTATCAGATTTAACTGTAAAAGACTTTTAATGCCTAAAATCTTGTGAATTTAAGTTAAATGTTTGGCAAACTAGTAATTAGCAAAAAAATTACTATTATACTGTAAGAGATTAATTTTAAAGTATATTTGATTGAATAGCATTGCATTTTTATGTTGTAGTCATCTAGATATATAATAGTAGTTTATGCAACTGTCGTTTAATAGGGGTCATTAGAATGCGAGTGTCTGTTTATCACACGAGGCGCAGCCGAGTGTGATAATAGTTTGACACGAGCATTCTAATGCCTAATTATAGCAGTTGCATACACTATTTTATCTACACTCTCCAAAAAAACTCAGAAACACTTTTCTAAACGTACGCACCGGCCATTGCAAGGCCCGATACAAGGACAAATTCAATACGAGAACGTAATATGGCTTGATATGAATTATTAAAAATCAATACTTTAGCAGTTGTTTAGATGTGGAGTCTTAACAATAACTTAACTAAACAACTGAACAACATCTGAACAACAACAGAACAACATCTGAACAACATCTGAACAACATCTGAACAACATCGAAACAACAACGGAACAACATCTGTACAACAACTGAACAACATCTGTACAACAACTGAACAACAACTGAACAACATCGGAATAACATCTGAACCACAACTAATCAACATCTGAACAACAACAGAACAAAAACCTATTAAAACAACTGAACAACATCCGAAAAATTACCATACAACAACAACTGTCAGGTGCGGCGGAAGATAGCGATTTGAGTATTGGAAAAAAAAACTTCGTTTCATTTCTCAACTTTATCGTATTAAGAGTTTTGTCATTAAGTCATTACGCTTCTGTAATTTATAGTAAACCCTAGTTTTTACAGGCAGAATGCATAAAGTAGGTCATTATGCATCTGTTTTCGAATTCATAATTCGAACATTATGAGACGAGTGTATATAAAAACAAATTAAACCTAAATTCTGTCACTATACGCAAATGTGCTCCATCAACTACCGGCTTCCAACGGCTTCAATTATTTAGTTAAATTTTACACAAAATAAAGATATTAACAATATTAATATTTTGTGTTTTGAGTTATATTTTATCTCACATATTACACGTGTAAAATATTAAAAACGCGCAAGAAATCGGATTGGGTGTTTCTCTCTGACGCAGCGGCAATGAAAGAGACAGTCGCTTCACCCTACTTAGCGCCGTTATAATTTTAGGCAGCAGTGGCTCCTTTAAATACCAATACGACATCAAAGCTTTTCCAAGATAGTTGTTCAGTCGTCACACGATCTACTATACATCTAAAAACTTGTTGACGTAATATGTTGTATTGACCATCACTTTTAGGAAACGGCACTTTTTGATTTGACAAATTAAACAACGCATTTGGTGCCACTTTTTTTCTAAAAGATTGACATCCTTAACATTAATTTTTGCGGGTTTAAACAGGAATGACACATTTGAAACTTTTAATTGGCATTTTTAATTTAAGGAATCACAAATTAGATTTTTTCACAACTCTACTTACTTAAGAGACTAAATCTTCAAAATTAAACTGATGTTCTGCCGTTCCCGTAGGCGTACCTTTAGGTTGGTTGTCTAGGAGCGACACATGGGGTGGTATATCGCGCAAGTTCTTTTTCAGTCTAGTCTCTTTCTCATAGTTCCTAGTTAAACCATTTCCAATGTTGACCGGTAGTTTTATTACTTTAACTTTTCCATAAGCTTTGTCTTCATCGTCGTCATCAAAACTCTGTTCAGTAATAAGCTGTGTTAAAACTCGGATGATGTCGTCATTCTTATTGTCTGCTCCGGATTGCAAATTAAGGATGTCTTTGATTTGTAGTTTGTTGGGTAACAGTTTAACTTCGTTGGTATCAGGTGACAGCTCAGCGACGACGATTTCTACCGGTCCATCTTTGTTTAAAAGCAGCTGTTCTTGCTGCAACAATTGATCCAGTTCATTGTCATCATCTTGAAGCCTATCTTCTTCTTTCATTGCTTGTGCGATTACCCGCATTTGCTTCAGTTCATTTGGGGTGAATCTCGATTTCGGCTGACGAAGACCGCCGCTGAAATATTAAAAATAATTATTCTATAGATAGGAAATATATATTATATATTAGAAAGATAAATACTGTTTAAATCTTGCCTTGTAGAAAAATGCATGGTACAGGGTGGACAAAAAGGTTGGGAGCACTTGGTAAGGGCTCATATTAGAAAACAAAATTAAATAATGCTTTGATTGTTAAAGATTCTAGATGAAATGGAAATTAATTTAGCACATAAACATTTTCTGGCACTAAAAACATATCATCCCTAGCACGGTTTGGAGTAAAGTTTCTCGACTAAACAACAGGTTTCGCTCGATATTTAGACCATGATATTGCCCAGATTGTTGATTAGCACAATATGTTAGATTAAGTCTTAATGTCTTATGGTTACAGTAAGCACTCACAATGCTATGTATATAGTGCTATATATTTTCATAAATTTCATATTTCTTATTCTCAGAATGTCTTGTTATGATTTAGTCTCAAATAATTTGGCTTCTAAGGAAGCAGTCTTTATTGTTATCATTAGAAAGACTTGTAAATGCTTTTGTTAACGCGATTGAATGGTTTTAAACATAAAAATTTTTGGAATACCACAGCATTTGTTTTTAATTCATACAGTTTCAAACTCATAAACACGCAAATTTTCAGTATTTTTTTTTTTGAGTGGGACACCATTTCTTGGGAATCATAGTGTTATTACAAAAAAGGCAAAACAGTGTCTTAATCGTTTGACACTATCAAATCGTATGCCAACGTCAAATCGTATGGAATATAGACAGCAGCGTTTAAATGCGCGTCTAACAAATGATAACACGGAAAGCGCCTTACTCCTTTCATTCGCGGATATAGACTTAGTTTAATCGTTTGAATTTTGATTCATGAAAACAGTTCTGTCAATTCTAACATGATACGTACCGTTCATAATCAGCTTTAACCTGCATTATTTTGTTCACCAAGTCAGTTAGCTTCCTGCCTTCATTGTCCTTCGGTTGCGTCAAATACATCATTCCGTTATTATTAAAAACTGATTTCCATTTAGGTTTTTTATTTTGTTTATATATTTTTTTAGAATTTCTATTAATATTTTGACCAACAGAATCTCTATCACTGTTTAGAATTCTATTTGGAGCATATTTTTTGAAATAGTTTTCTGGTGGCTCCAGACTCTGTACAAGCTTCACCTTTTTGAGGTTTGACTGTTTGCTCTTCTGTCTGTCGGTATCAAAATCGTTCATATTCACAACCTTAAATCCGACGTTTTTCTTTACAGCGTTTTGATCTCGAGCGTCTATATCGAGGAAATCTGCTAGAGATCCATCTAGCTCCAAAGATTTCAGTTTATCATAAAGTTCGCTGTTACTATTTTTGTTTAGACCTTAAAAACTTAAAACCATTATAAAATGTGATTACAAAAAGTCGTTATAACACATGCCGAACGCCGGTACTTAGCTGGGTCAGTATTATTGACAAAATAACTTGTAGAAAATTGCATTTAGAATAGAAGCAATCGCCACATGGGTGTGCCAAATTTGATATAAGCGTGCGGCCCGTCTGAAGAAGAGCAAAAAGTTTTATTCGGTCTAGTGTTTAGTAAATTTAGCAATGTATCACCTTCTGGGTTGAGCTGGATGAGCGGCTGAACCCTCCTGACGTTGTGGTTGCCAATGGACTCCTCACTCATGGCGTAGTCGCTGGTCTTCAGTGGCCCGCTGTCCCCGGGCTTCACGAACTTGAGCATCTGCCGGTTGGATCCTCGGAACCGAAGTGACAAACATGGCGACACTGGAAACGCAACACAATCAACAGTCAAAGGAGCAGAGCTGGACATAGGCCTGCCTCCTTTGAGAGGGAATTGTCCCTTCCCAGTTTTAAGTTATCACTTAGTCGTAGGGATATGGTGGTGTTATCCTTACCCGGCATCATCAGGGTAACCAACGTGTTAATCACTAACTGTATTCCATTTGCTAATTAATTATGAGGAAATTTCAAATTACGGCTTTGATTGCAGGTCAAGCCCATAAGTAAAATAATCTGATTTGATTTCTACCATTTTGTTTATATAAGGCAGAAAATAAGTCTGTAAGATGCCCGTCACCAAGGACAAAACATAAACAATGGTACTACAAACTCTGCATACGACAGGTTGAAACATAAAAAATAGTTCCAAAAACTATGTAACTTACAGGTTAAAGCTAAAAATAATATTTCAAATTTTATCATTTTAATATTGTACTCGTATGTAAAGCCACCACCGTAGTCACAAACTGCCATGCAATAATTTTCTAGTTGGAGATGAATGTTCTACCTGATTGCAAATTTAATTGGATTTCGCAAGCCAAGAAATTGAACCTATGTCGAAAATTTAATTCTTCAAATTAACATTCCTTTACACTTACTGCTTATTTTTTGTTATATGTTGATCTTTTACAAGTTGAAATGTCGGAAGGTTACAGGCTTGTTATTAGAGTTATTTGTTCAATTTTGAACAGTGCTCTTTTTTACTTGAAAATCTCGAGTGTGATTTAAACTGTACATCTCCGACAAACCGTGTGTTATCATATTGTGTTTAAATCACTTAAAAATGCTATTATTTTCCATTTTACATCAGTTTCATGCCTAATAGATAAGATTTTTTACGTGCACTAGTGATAACATCAAGTCATAAAAATCTCGTTAAGTTTGCTGGGTTTATGGTTCATGGGGTTTAAACGTGTTAGGACAAACGTACCACAGAATAAAGTTTTTAATGCGGTTTTATTATCCTTCCCGCGATTTAGAAAAGTTAAGTCTTATTTTATCTTATTTAATGCTACCACGTAAAATATATTTGGTAAAAGAATATTAGTTTGCGTTGAAAATCAAAGTATAGTTCCAACAGATTCGAGATGTTCGTTAATTCTGTTCCCAACTCGATAAAAGACGTTACAAGAATTACTCTTCAAACCACGTCCACTTGAACAAGTCATTTAAAATATTTATCTAAAAACGACATACGGTGCGATTACAAAAAAGTTAGAGGCGTCTTTAACCAGTATTTAATTAAACTATCTTTACATACAATTTCGCTGTTGCTATAAAAGTATCTAAACCTTATCATCACTCCACCTAAAAGTACATCGAAATTTTCAAAAAAGTAATGGCGCATCGCGTTACATTGATACTTGACAAACAGCAGTTTTTTGTTCAGCCTCCCTTTTCTTTTACAACACACTTAAGAAGTGTTAAAACAAGTATATTATTTGAGTATTATTTCCTTTTATGGCACCAAAATTGCCAATAAGAACATTTTATGCAAATTAATATCTTTATTGAATACTTTTTCGAG
The DNA here is from genome assembly GCA_027580185.1 of Tuta absoluta. Classification (NCBI taxonomy): domain Eukaryota; kingdom Metazoa; phylum Arthropoda; class Insecta; order Lepidoptera; family Gelechiidae; genus Tuta; species Tuta absoluta. The sequence continues at coordinate 296,688 of JAQAHW010000062.1, forward strand.
TAAACTCACAACAATAAAAGCAAAAACATTGGTTACAATTTGTAAAAAATATATTTATGTTAATACTTTCACTGTAATTGTGCAATATGGCGAATCTCACACTATGGCAAACTGAATTATGCGTCAGTCAAACACCTTGGTAAAATCGCAGAGTTACATGCCATGGTATCCGTTTATTGTATTGGAATTCGAAATTTCCTTTCGTCTGACAGACGGATGCGTCATAAATACGTTAGTCTGTCCCTCATTGTGGGAAAAACGCCTATATAATCAACAAAGTTGCAATGACACTTCGATTGTTTGAGTAAGTACATTTTGGATCCTTTTTCTTTTTGTGTCGGACCCGATGAATCCTGGAGTCAAAAGGTTTTTTTAAACGTCTACTATTAGTAGGCCTGTGATGCTGAAATGCTTCCTTTTTGAACCCTTTAACGGCAAGAGCATGTAAAAATGTTCTATTGGTTTTGAAATCTATTGCGGTATAGTGAAGGTTCAATTTTAGGTGAGAACATTCTTCCCAGAGCCTTATATAAAACATAGGAGTAAAGATTCAGAATGTTATTCTGTGACGCTCTTTCTTTGCGTTGTTTTATTTGAGATACCTTTCTATGCGAATCTCCAAAATTTCTTAACCTCACCGTATTGGATAGGTAACTATGTCGGTTCATCCACTTTCCGCCGCTGCCGCATGCATCTGTCAGACGAAAGGAAATTGCGAATCCCGATCTTATGCCTATACGAATACGGCTACGGTGCGTTTGCGAATGCGTCTGCCAAACGACTAGTCGTTTACGCTATGTAACCCACCGTAGCCGATTTGTATGGGAATAAGATCGGAATTTCTTTTCGTCTGACAGACGCATGCGTTACGGTGCGTTTAAAAAACGCAGCGACGGACGACAAGTGGGAGAACCGCCTATATTTTTGAGATTTTTCCGACATTGATACTTCACCCGGGATTAGAAAAATATTGAATTTCGCAAACCTTGCGCAGACTTAAGTCGAAGAATATTTGAGTTAGAGGGTTTCAATAACTTTGCTTATATTCGGCGAATCGGCTTCCACGTGGAGCCGGGATATTACAAACCCAATGAGCAATAAATCCCAGTAATATGAGAATTATTAGCAAAGAAAAACATCTATGCTAATGGTTCTTTAATTACACGATATCAAATAAGTAAATATGATATGATGTTTTTATGTCTTGATAATTTATTTATCATATTGTATTTTTTTCTTTAAACTTGTGTGCAATATTGTCCCCGCACGTATTTATTTCTTACTTAGTGTTACAGGTTGGCTGGAAGAGATCTCTTTATAGAGATAAGCTCACCTTTGTGAACTACTTTTAAAACAAAAGCTATTGTATTGTTATTGCACAATAAAGAATATATATATAGTGAAATTTTACTAGAGACCGATACTGACTTTTTTTTTTTGTATTTCGACCTTTGTTCTTTGGTGAAAGCTGTTCCGTATCACAAGTCCGTCAAAGATTTCGCTATCGATCACTAGTAAAATTTCACCCTATATATAAGGTAGCGAAATTATTGATTTCAAGGGATATTTATGACAAACAAAACATCATATTTAAACATTCCTAAATACTGCGACTGATAAGTTAGTGCGTGTCTGCACATATTTACCTACTATAAATATATCACGACAAACATTTGAGGGTCATTCAGAAAATAGTGTATCGTGATACTCGTAGTACATACCAGGTTGTCAGCCCGTTCCATACACATGTAACCCTTGAGTCTTTTAGTCGCCTTTTACTTCACCCACGGAAAAGATGCTAAAACTATTCTAAGCCGGCATCACACGGTGTCTACACTGAGTTTGTAAACACATTGTACTAATTATAGGTACAAACTTCTACATCGTCATAGTTTCCTATCAGGACAATACAAAATTGTTATTAGCAGAAGAAAGTTGCATTATCCGCTTGTCTGTCACGTACCGGGAGCCGGACAATAATTTTGAACCTTAACTACCCACATAAAATTCAAAATCAATGAAATTGCTATAGTATGAAGCGACAGACGAGTGATTATACAAAATTTATTTATTTTAAATGACGTCAATAAAGTAATTTCATTTCATTTTGTCACTTACCTTTAGGCAGGGTGACGAGATAACTAACTTAACTAAAAGTTTCAAAGACGCGGCCAGTTTTTACAGCCAGCAGCTATATCCACACATACCAACTAAGTAAGTAAGTAGATACCAACTAAGTAAGTAAGTAGATATGAAGGTCCTATGTTAAATACAGTGCATATATTTTTAAGGTGTGTTCTACTCGTAAAACTAAACCACTTTGCCCAATAAATAATGGTCGCAATACGGAGTGTAAGGGATGGTGTACAGAAAACTTTGTAGGCATGATCAGACCAAGAATGTAAACAACTTTTTCTATGGAGGATATGTTGGTGAGTTGTTCACTTTCATTGTCTGATCATGCCTACAAAGTTTTCTGTACACCGTCTATTTCATCCTGTATTATTGCGACCTATGTTTATTAGGAAAAGTTGATCAGTTTCATAAGTAGAACTCAGCCTAAAAATATTTGCACTGAATTTCATCATCATCATCATCAGCCTATTGCAGCGACTGGATTGCAAAAACGGGAGATCGTGCCCTATGGCGTACCCTGGGGGAACCTTCGTCCAGCAGTAGACTGTAATAGGCTGAATTTAATAGGACCTTATATACAGCAATTCGGCACAGCCTCTACTCTCTGACATGGCATAAAGTGCGCCCAAACCTGATGTACCGTTAGGGGCACACAGATCCTGAAGTGATGTTGTGCGTGTGATTCAGAGTGACGCGACTCATTCTAGCTTTATTAACATTATAATTTTTCAAGACTGGACACTGAAATTGGTTAATGGGGGCAAGGGCTCACCCGGAGAAGTTTGTGTGGTTGTTCAAATAACGAGCCGAATTAATTAAGCCTTTTGGAGCGCAACTGGGCTTAGGAGTTGTTCTGGGAAAAACGGATCGGACTGAACTTATTCTAGCCTATCCACTATGTAAGTACGTGGGTATCGACATCAAGAGCCTATAAGAAATAAGGTACAAGCTCTAACATAGCATATATTATAGTGCGACAGAACTTGGTAAAGCATTTTAGAGGCACAAAAATGTGTGTGTAAAATCCCGTAATAATGAGATTGTTGCAGTGATAGAGTTATGTGATTCAGTATGATGCGACTCCTTTATCACCAGGATTAAATGTCACTGCGGTGACACATATCTATGTTATAGTTTTCTGATTAAGTGTTCCACTAGAAAAAAGGTATATTTATTTATTTAAGTCAAGCGTCTGACAAATATAATTTCGTTTACTTTCTTACGAAATAAAGTAACATTCTTAGGCTACCGACACAATCACTTGCAACAATATTAAGCTACATACCTAGCAAGAACAAATTCTTTGTTTTTATCATAGGAGCTTCTATTGTTTCAGCGTCTTATAGACTTCAATTTTCTTTTTGTCCTGATTAGGAATCACTTGTAAAACTTCCGAGTACGTTTAAAACACATCCTTATTTAAGGGTTATCGACCACTCTTCCTCAGACAGCCAATATAGGCTTGCAAGCCCTTATAACTCAGACCCTAATCATAATCATAATCATAATCAATTTATTGGTAAAAAATAATTTACATGTCAAAAATAATAAATAGAAATTCAAAGTACAATGTCAATATTAGAACTAAAAGATAAAAATAAAAAATCAATTAATCATAATAATCATAACAACATAATCTAAGTACATAATGTCAAATAATAAAAAAAATAATACAATAATGTAATCAATTAATTACTAATCAACTACTTATTTCAAATTTAAAAATTCGTCATAACTGTAAAAAGTGTGCTCGAGGAGCCAGCGCTTAAGCCTATTCTTAAAACAGTTAAGAGTAGGAGCAGAAGTGACTGATTTAGGTAACTTGTTATACACTGTAGGTCCCATCACGTGTGTCAATTTAGCCGATTTCGCGAAAGTGTGTCGTACGGGCAGCAATCGGGTTTTATTACGCACATTGTGTCTGTGAGTACTTGCAGGAGTACTGTATTCGTCCAGATGGCAATGGACGTACGTAGCTACCTGTAGGATGACAACGGATGGCAGGGTAAGTATGCCTAAGTCTTTGAAAAGTGGCCTCGCCGAAGTATCCTGCGAGACACCCACGATTGCTCGTATGGCCTGCTTTTGCTTACGAAAAGCACGCTCCCACTCTGAAGCGCGCCCCCACAGCTCGGCGCCATATTGGACAAGTGAGTGCACTGTTGCGAAATAGCTCGTGCGGGCCACATGTCTAGGTACTACCCTCGCTAGACGTCGTAGTGCGAAACATGCACTGCCCATTCTCGCGCATAATTTCTCTATATGAGAAGACCATGTCAAACCGCGGTCGATTTCGAAACCGAGGAAAGTAGTCGTGTCAACCTGTTCAATTCTAGATCCATCCACGTGCACCGTTAATCGTTCAGGTTGCTTACCACCCAGATGAACATGGAGGAAATGAGTCTTCTTCAGATTTACAGCCAGGCCATTCGCTTTAAACCACTGAGACAAGTGATGGGCAGTCTCATTTAATTTAAGTTCGAGGCTCTGCTGATTAGATGCACACACGATGGCGGCGACATCATCGGCATACATTAGTACTCTACCAGTGGGTACCGCTTCGGGAAGATCATTTAGCAGTAAGGAGAATAACAAATTTGATACGGAGGATCCCTGAGCGACACCCATTGATGTGGTCTGAGGATCCGACCAGACTTGCCCCCTATCACACACTACAATCTGTGATCTTTCCCGCAACAGGTCCACAAGCAGAGAGTGGGCGCGTCCCTGAATACCATAGTATTGCAGTTTTGCCGCCAGTATTGTGTGATCTGCTACGTCGAACGCTTTTGACAGATCGCAACACAATAAAGCTACTTTCTGCTTTCGCTCACGAGCACCAAGAATACATCGCATCACCTCCCGCGTTAGCGAGGCTGTGGATAAACCGACACGATAAGCGTACTGACATGGTGACAAAGCCTCCACGGACTCCAAGTATTCTGTAAGTCGCCTACTAAGTCCATTCTCCAGAATCTTGGCTATGGCCGGTATAATGGAGACAGGCCTGTATCCATCAATGTTATCCCTTTTCCCCTTCCCCTTGAAAAGAGGAGCAATTCTACTCAGTTTCAAGGGTGTTGGGAATGTTCCTTCGGACAAGCATTGATTGTACAGGTCTGCTAAAGCTGGTGAAATAGGACTCGCTACTTGATTAAGAAGATCCATAGAGACATCGTAAATGTCCTTTGTAGGCTTGTGTGGTATGCGTGTGGTAATGATGCGATATACCTCATCAGCAGTGAACGGTTGCAATCGAAACGATCGGTCAGGCGGAGACCGCGCGGAGTGAAGCATGACGCACACAAGGGATATGTCGGCGCGCGGCGCACCACAAGCGGCGGCTGCACCCGCAAACCCAGTGTTCATCGCATCGGCAACGTTCTTTTTAGTGCTATATTTCAAGCCAGAAGGATCTGTTGCGATTTCGGTTATATCTACCGTGGGACGATTGTTTTTCCCCCTTTCCCTATTTACTACATGCCACATGGCTTTTCCAGTGTTCTGGCTGTTATTCATGAAATTCGAATAATGATTAAATTTATTGGTCCGAATTAATTCGCTATACTGATTATTTAACACTGTTATCCAGTTGTTAATTACGTCGTTGTCGGGGATTTTTTTACCTAATTCAATAATGTCAAATAATAATGATTTAATATTAAATATGTCACTTGTAAATAGTAAGTCATTCTTTGTTACACGAGGACGTTTTCTCAAGGGAAAACAACGTTGAATTAAATTAGAAATTGTATTAATTATGGATTCTGCCATTGCCGTTGCATTATGACCTCTACGAGCATGAGTTTCTACCCAGTTGACACTATCTACGGAGAGGTAAAAATTCGCGCGATTCGCTTGGGAATAGCTCCTTGCTACAATGTGAGCGGGTGAGTCATCCGGTACTCTGCCTACTGTACTGACTTCGCATCGTACTGCGAGGTGATCGCCGATGTTCGTCGTCACCGGTGACGTAGTAACAGTACCCGCACGAGAGTTATTATAAACATGGTCTAAGGTGTTGGCGGAATGCGAGGTTATTCGAGTCGGAAAACCAACTTCGTTTTTGAAATTATGAGACGATAATATGTCAAGCAGTTTTTTTGATTCCGGTTTTATGTTCGTATTCAAGTGTATATTCATGTCACCAACAATAATACAGTCATAGCTTTTGTCACTGACCCTCTCCAGCACACATTCTAGTTGAGTCAAAAAAATATCTGGTTCTACTAAGTTAGTCCTATAAACACAAATAATCAAAAAAATTAATGTCAATTAGTAAAATAGCTGATAATTCAAAATGTAATTCAATGGCTAAGCTACTTAATTCAGGTACATCGACAGTCTTGATATAATCTCTAGTATATAAGCACGATCCGCCGTGTATGGAGTGCCTTCGACAAAAGTATGAAACTAAACTGTATCCATTTAGATGAACACATTTCAGTTCCTCCTCCGTCAACCAGTGCTCGGTAATCGCGAGGACGTCACATTTTAATTCTAAATTTAATAGCACTTCCAGTTTGTCCGTTTTGTTGTTGAGCGATTGGACGTTCTGATGGCATACAATAAGCGGTGTCATAGGAGTAGCGTCCGTCGCTTGCGTACACAGTTGATCACTGGGAGCCGGTTTGTTGAGGTACTGCGCCGGTGCCGTCGACGGCGGCGGGCTGTTGTGACGTCGAGCTACCCCGCTGGCCGCGGGGGGGTCCACGAAAGCGGATCCAGTCGGATACACGCACGCCTTGGGGCCACGAAGTCGGCGATATAAGACGCGTGTATAAACTTTCCGGCATTCCGATAGTGAACGCTGCATGTCTGTCGGTTCTTATGTTGCGTTTCTCAACAACGTAGTCGTCGCATTTTTCAATGTTATTTAAGTAGTTGCGTAGTTGGTCTTCAGTAGTCTCTGGTTTAAACGACCATGCTTGTATAAACTTAAGCTTTTCTACTGACTGCAGTTCGCCTGTATCATTTGACGTTCCAACAAGTACTTTCTTTGACTTACGCTTATTTCGTTGTACTTCTTGCCAATCATTTTCGCTAGTTAGCGACCTCTCATCATTAAACGCCAGTTTTCCAGCCATACGTATTCGCTTGTCACCGTCGCTCCCTTGCCTATTCTCGCGTTTAGTCGGAGCGCCGGGTGCGGCTATTGGTGTTGCTGGCCGTACAGGGGTCTTCGTCTGCGCAGACTGCGCATGCGCCGCCTTATGTTGTTCGGTCGCGATTGGTTTTTTGCCCTGACGATTATTGGCTCGCTGTGCGCGGGCGCTCAAATTTGTATCTACGGCCGGCTTGTCATTGGCATGTTGGGCTTGCTGCAGCAGTACTAATGGTTGGGACATACCGATGGTTTCTTGAGAGCTTTGCTGCGGTACCGATGACTTCACCAAAATGTCGTTGTGAAGCGATTCTGTTGCGGATAATTTCTTCTCCAGCTTCACAACAGCCTCACGTAGCAGCTCCACTTCACGCAGAACAGGAGCTATGCACTTCTGCATCAGTTCTTCGAGCTTAGGTAAACTGAATTTAGCCATTTTATGGAGTAAAGAAATTAACAACACGGAGCGTGCTTATAGTCAACCTTACCGCTCAGAGGGGAGCGGGGGGTATATAAGGTCCACTTATCGCATATTATCTTTTATGGACAACATAAATAACATTGTCGTACCAAATTCGGGTCCTGCATTGTGCAAAGACAAAGGTGCAAAATGGTCTTTGTTGAGAGGAATTCCTTTTGGACATAAAGCGAAGGGAAATGTTGCATAAATCACATAGCATGAGAATTTTAATATTTAAAGATAAATCAATCTTTGGAGGATGTTTGAGGGTGTGGAAAAAGGCTGGAGGTGACCACAACGAACTTAGCCAAACGCCAAGGCACTGTTATATCTACACACTGAAGGGAAAATTTTGGCGTTAGTTTTTATAATATCCTAGTAGCTTGCTGCGTTCCGTCAGTGTGTGGGAGTGCCAGTGCTTTTGGGGGAAATTGCGTCTGTGTTTCCAAACGCATACAACCCTAATCTCTTCAAAGTAAGAATGAACAGGCTTCTTCTGGGTGAGCTCGCTCCATCTTAGACTCTGTCTCTGTCCTATGACCTAGACTAGAGTCAAGAGCAAACCTATCATTAATAAAAAAAATATATATATATATCCAGTGCTATAAAAAAAAATCGTTTAGTTTCTTTAAATCATTTTAAAACCGTAATTCAAGGGAACACAGTCTGCTTAGCACGAGCGGATCTACGTCGCTTTTTATAACCAGTTTTTCTTTAACAATTAAAGACGAGAATTTCTCAATAAATCGTATATTTTGCACAATAGAAAATGCTACAAGCACGCCGCCGCCATGAAGACAACAAAAACAAAAACTTACTTTGGGAAAGTACTTAGGTCCATACAGCCTACTGTAAAATACAATTTCTCTCTAATAGTTTTCCATCATAAGATTGCTTATCTGTCTGAAAAAAGTTATTAGTTCATAAAAAATCTGACGTCATAACAAATCTTTAAAGTCTATCTACGTAGGTATATCGCTGTTCATGTTTTTGCTAATCCCAAAATACGTCACCCCTTATAAGTAGGTGTGGGTAAAACAGACTAGTCATCTAAAGAAGGGTCAATGACCTGTCCTTGGATGGAGTTGCACAAACCAATGCTCTGAGGCCCGAGAGGGTCGCCGTGATCAGTTAGCATGTTTAGTTTGGTATACAAGTTGTAAAAATATTTAAAAATTTGATATATTTTTTTAATCTTAGCGTAGCTGCGCCCAACCTCAAAATTTATACGGACAAAAAGTAGATGCCGGCTTAGAATAGCATCACCCCATTTCCTTCCCGTGGGTGTCGTAAGAGGCGACAAAGGGATTCGAGGGTGTGTACTGCAATTTTAGGCGATGGGCTGACAACCTGTCACTATAGCGATACACAATTTTCCGAATGACCCTCAAATGTTTGTCAGACGTGAAGTAATTGTCCGTTTTTGCGGCCGTTTACGCTCTGCCTACCCCGCAAGGGATAAAGGCGTAATATATGTATGTATGTATGTATGTAAAAAGTAGATAATTGTGATAACGACATTCTACAAAAAAGAGATAAATATTAGACTTTCAGATTTAGTCCACAACATTTTTTATGCAAGATTTTTTAAAAGTTTTACGGCTTCCTTTATCGATACCGAACCTACTCTTATGCATTTAAGTTAACACCCTGTATGCCTTTGCGAAGTACTAATTGCTTTTTGAATTATATTAAATAAAAGTCTACATGAAAGAAAAATACTCAAGTTACTATCAACAACAGTTTACTTAAATTGTATGACAAAATAATATTTTAGTTTGGGGTTTAGGCAGTTTTCCTGCTTGTCATCAGTCGCTCTGTATTTACACGCACCGTACGTAACGCATGCGCCTGTCCGACGAAATAAAACAAATACGGGTACAGTGCGTTTACGTATACGCATCTGTTACGCACCGTAGCGCTTCTTTGCGAATTTGCAATTTCCTTTCGTCATTTAATAGTTTCATGGCAATGTTATCATAAGCACATCCATCTCGTACTTATTTGAACTCGTAATAGTATAGGTCCGTAAGTAGAGTAGCAAACATTGAATATTTTACTTATGATTCGAGTCAAAAGTTTACTTGCAGGTAAATTTATCGCTAGTGTATTTTTGGATCTGTTGTCTGATTTGAGTCTAGCCACAGTATACCAAGAAGCAGCAAATTAACTTCATACTAACGCCCGGTTTGCGCACTCACACATGCACGCCCGACCGACCTATACGTACACGACCACTACATAGAATTTCGTGCCGCTCGTGACACAACGAACCGCACTGCCGTCGCGCGTCTTTGTTTAATAATCGGGAAATCGGGAAAATGTATACCTAGAAACCTCACTACTCATTAAACAATAAAGTCAGTCATTGTTTTCTAACTGTAACTAAGCATCATGGAACCTCAGTGTTACCTAAATTCGGGTTCGCAACCAATTTGTTGACAACCCTGCAAATGAAGGTAGTGTACGGCGGAAAGGTGCTCGAGTTAAACTACATACATACACATACACATATCACGCCTATAATCCCTTCCGGGGTAGGCAGAGCGTAAACAGCCGTAAAAAACGGCCATTTACACCACGTCTGACAAATGTTTGAGGGTTATTCAGAATATTGTGTATCGCTATAGTGACAGGTTGTCAGCCTATCGCCTAAAATTGCATTAGACACCCTCGAGTTCCTTAGTCGCCTCTTACGACTCCCACGGGAAAGATATGGGGTGATGCTATTCTAAGCTGGCATCACACGGCAAGTTAAACTATGCTCCTTGGTATATTGTGGTCTAGCCATGAAAGAGGGAGAAAAATGGCAACATTTCTATAAAAAATCGTTTCGTAATGATAAAAAAGTTTCGCAAAGCTATTAACGAGCCAATGGGTGTGTGAATGGCTCCCAAACCGTGCCCTCTGCCTTCCGGGTCAGCACGACGCGATCTCGCGATAATCCATCCCGGCCCGAACTTTGTAGCGACAGCAACGCAAGAGAAAATAACCGAGATTTTCTTGAGGGCCTGAAGTCGGCTAAATGAAAATCGTGACAAACCCAAATAGGGATTAACAGAGTATTTTTTTTTTGAGCCGGTAGCCCAGATGGAAGAGGCGTCGCCACAAGTAATGCGAAAGTCGCAGGTTTAAATCCTGCCCGCGCTTGAAAATTTTGCAAGTTTTCAAAAATTTTATACCTAACACGGGAAGTGTTTTAAAAATTTGGTATTCAACGGTGTCTTTTATTTAGTTTAAGTCTTGTTTATGTAATATAATGATAATAAAAATAAAAATATAAAATGTGAGTTGAACTTGGAAGGCAAAAAACGGCTAAACCAGGGACTCTCTTACGTTCAAAACTCAATCGTTATTAATAATAATAAATAATAAATGTATTTATTTCCCAAAAAAGTTTGTACATTTGATAGTTATGAAACCCTGACCCCCAAACTAGGTTTAAACCTGTATCTTGGGAGGCAGTGCATTCATTCGTGGAATGTGAATCTATATAATGCAATTTAGAAGAAGAAGAGCGGATGTTGTTAACAGCTGTTTTGAGACTATAATAACTAATAAATACTTTACTTAAACTTAAGCTTATTTACTAATAAATGTGTATGAGTGTGTACGAGTGTTTGCGGCAGAATATGCGTGTGTGTGTTTTGTTTGTGTGTGTGTGAGAGTGTGTGTGTGCGCATGTGAGTGAGTGTGTGTTCATTTACGAAATAAAGGCTAGGAGGTCCTCTACTTTGTCATATTCCTGAGTCAAGAGCCAGTTGAGCAGTTTGTTTTTTAATTCGTATCTGTTTAGGCACGATATACCGAGCAAATTATTTAGTTTGGTATATAAATGATTACTAAGTACATAATATTGATGTTGTGAAAAAGTAGTTTTATGCGGGATACTTTTTGGGTTGTTTCTGCGCCTAGATGGGTCAGGTGGTGGCACACTTCGATGCTTTCTTATTACCACGTTTTGCACAAAGAGCTGTCTGACTGTTAGGACTTTACATTCAGAGTATAATGCAGATGTTGAATACATTCGTGGTTTTTTGAACATCACCTTCAAGACGGATCTTTGCGCACGCTCTAGTGTGAGCATGTATGACTTGCAAGCACCACCCCATACTGATATACAGTACGCGATAACGGACTGACATAAGGCAATGTAAGTCATTTTAGAATCTCTGGTGTCGCTGAGTTTCTTAGTAATTTAAAGATATATATTAGACGAACTACCCTAATCGAGAGCAGCTCGGTTTGGTTCTTCCAGGTCAAACCCTCATCAATTTGTACGCCTAAATATTTGACAGCGTCCGTGTTGCGTATGGCATAGCAATCACAGTCCATGTCCGAGTTAGAGCAAGTGTGAGCTTTTATAGTATAGCTAGATAAAGGTCTTGTGTTCTTGCGAATTGAGAATGTTATATAATTTGTTTTATCCAAATTTAACGAGAGCAAATTCACCGCGAGCCATTCCACAATCTTTCTAAGCGCTTTTTCAGCATTTGACCTAACCCGTTCCCAGTTAGATCCTTTTACAAGGATGGCCGTGTCATCTGCGTATGCGTATATGTCGCAGTGTGGAAGGTCTATTTTGCAAAGATCGTTAATATATATTGTAAAGAGAGTTGGCCCGAGTATACTGCCCTGCGGCACTCCGTAGGTGACGCCATATTCGTTGCTATATAAAGACTCAATCTCAACTTTCTGCCTTCTATTCTTTAGGTAGTCAGAAAATATTTCAAGAGCTTGGCCACGTACACCTATGCGCTCTAGCTTATTGATGAGAATAGGAATGGAGACTGTGTCGAACGCTTTGGAGAGGTCCAAAAATATACCAAAACATTTATTTTTTGTGTCTAATTGTCTGGCAACGTCATTAGTCAAGTCTAGTACTGCATCTTCCGTTGAATATCCGGAGTGAAAACCATTTTTTTTTTTTTTTTTATTAATGATGGGTTTGCTCTTGACTCTAGTCTAGGTCATAGGACAGAGACAGAGTCTAAGATGGAGCGAGCTCACCCAGAAGAAGCCTGTTAAGGCACTGGTACTCCCACACACTGACGGAACGCAGCAAGCTACTTGGCGCCAGACTTCGGTGGGATGGTGGTCGCGAGCCAGGCGGCCCCTTACGGAGCCTTCCACCGCTTGGTGGGATCGTTCAGCCGGACTTATCCACAGGCAAGCCTGTGTTGCCGTTGCCCGGGGTGGACCGCTAGGAGGTAGATCCCATACCACCCAAAACCATACTGATTGTTGGAGATGAGGTTATGCTTATCTAGAAATTGTCTTAGTCTTTTGTTTAGTATGGTTTCCAGTATCTTCGAAAGAGCTGTAAGGACTGAAATCGGACGATAATTATTGACACAGTCCCCACTACCTCCTTTAAAAATGGGATGAACGATTGCTAGTTTAAAGGCATCCGGGAACTTACCGGTTTCGAGCGCACAGTTACAGATGTGAGTGATGTAGGGTACCAGCGTATTTTGACACTCTTTTAAAATCGATGAAGAGATGCCGTCTCACCCTATTGAGGAGTCTAGTTTCAGATTGAGAATGATAGATTCTACTTCAGCATCATCTGTGCTTAGCATAGCAAGAGAATTGGCAGGTGACTCGGAGGTCATATCGTGGGTGGTTGAGGAGAATAAATGAGAATTTTTCGCAACCAGCTTACCAGCCAAGTCTGCGCCCACAGTACTAAAGTAATCACAGACAGCGTTTATAGATGTTTTAGGATCATCTTGAATATCTAGTAAATCTACAGAGGGTGTGTCTGTTTTCTGGGAGCAAGTTATATCTTTTATAGTCTTCCACAATTTCTTTTGGTTTGAGCCTGCTTTAAGGAATTCGTTTTGCTCATAAGCTTTTTTAAGATTTCGAAGAAGACGGGTGCAAAAATTTCGGTAACGTTTATAAGTTATCCTGAGTATTTCATTGTCGGGCTGTTTTTTGGTATTAATATGCATTCTATCACGGTTTTTTATGCATTTGAGCAGACCCGGTGTAATCCATGGCTTAATGTTTCTTTGTTTTCTCGGTAGTTTAGTTGTGACAGTATGTTTATTTATGATTAACCTTACTATTTCGATGAACTTATTGGTCGCTACATTTACGTCATTTGAATTAAGTACTTCTGAAAAGTCGGCTTGTTCTAATTCAGTTTTTATAGCTATAGAATTTAACCGGGTAACTGTATGATAGATATTCTTCTAAGTTTTAGTATTTTCTAGCATAAAGAGAATTGGTTTATGATCGGTTATATAGGATCCTAAAACTAATGTAGTATTTTTTTATTTTGATTTTAGTAGAACGTGATCTATGCATCGATTCTCTCTTGTGTCAAACATATGAGTGGGTAAAAGACCATGAGAGGCATTAAATATGAGATAGTCCAGGCTGTATCTGTCATCATTATGGTTTTATATTTATATTCGTATCTCCGATTAGAACAACGTTTTTAAAAGATGTCAATTTAAGAAATATGCTGTTCAGGCTATCACGGAAAGATTTATGCTGTTCATTAGTGGTGAACGATGGTGACCTATAGGTACATACCAATGCTACCTTACTATCTATATTACAAATGAGGCAACTTCCACCTCTAAAGGTGGGCTCAGTAACCTTACATTTGATGCCCACTTTTGTATATATGACTACACCATCATTTTGGTTTATTAAGTTTTTAGTGAAGTGGGAATTATATCCACATAGGTATGGTAAATTTACTACCTTGCTAAGCCAGCATTCGGTCAGTACAATAATATCAATATTAATTCCGATATTTTTCAGTAAAAGTTGGAGTTCATTAAAATTTTTGTGTATGCTTCGTATGTTCAAATGCAGTATTGACAAATTATTTTGAGAACTTAGAACATAATCAGTGCAATTTTGCGGAGGACACTCGTATGAATTGGCGGTGTTAAGGGTATCTAATTCATTAGATATGTTAATCAAGTTAGCCATTTATTAAATAAAAAGTTTGAGGATAGAAAAAATATACTATATAAACAAAAGTGAATTGCCATTGTGATTTTCTATAGGTACATCAAACTGTTGGCGAAATACGAAACGGCCAAAACCGCCCAACTGACACTCTAATGTGGACCTCAACTGATACACTGTTTAAACGACGGAATACGGCCCCAGTAGGCTAGCGTAAATCTGGCTCCATTTCAGTAGCAATTTGAAAATCTACTGTATCTTAACTGAAAAATAAAGTCTGTTATGGTTTGCATAACCAAACGTGCTAGCCATACTGCCGCCAAATTCAATGTTGTAACAGACAATTAATTACGAAATAATTGTTTTTCAATATCTTTGGTATTTAGCTAGGCAGTAATATTTAAAAACAGGAAATTGCAAAATGATTTTGTAACGAGTTTATGCACCATTTTACTTAATCCGATATATACCTTTCATCTAATATTTAGAGCATCTAGCATTACTGGGCAGGGTTTTGGGGGGTTTTCCAGTTCAGGCGTTCGGTTGATTTTACGCATGTAAAGTTCAATTTTAAACCAATGTTGTCGTGTTATCTAGGCTCCGAGAGGCACCGGCGCTCAGGGAGCCAAGGTAACCGCAGGTGAATACTTATAGCTAAGTATTTGTAGAGTGGTCTCGCGAACACGAGTGCCTGTGACCCCGGAGGGCGTGAGTGAGTAAGTGTGGGTAGAGTGTCCTGTGTGTAGGCACCCTAGCAAGCCTCGCGCCCGCACGCTAAGTGAGGGGCCGAGGGAGTAAAAGAGGGAACGTAAACGATAAGGCTTTATTAAAGAATTAACAGATAACCACCTCCTGATACGAAAACCAAAATTATAACCTGGCCACTCACACAGAAGGTAACGGCGGCGCGTCCAGCGCGAGGAGCGTCTTCGCAGCAGCTGTATCTTCAATCCGACGAGGCGTAGGCGCTTGAGGGGAGACTTTTAAGCTTCCGTCACTTGAGGGGAGACTTTTAGGACTAAAATAGACTGTTACAGTGGTTACTCAGTGAGAGACTACACTGGGAGTCTTCGAGATCACAACTTAGAGTCCAGACAAAAACTGATCCCCTAGCTGCTTGACGTGGCTTTTATACCCTCGTCTGACGCTGACTGTCACAGTCTTCATTTCGATAGTCATGTTCATTTCCAGAAGCTTCGATGACGATCGCGCTCTTCATTTCGATCGTCATCCTCTTCGGTTCTAGAATCTTCGACGATCGTCGACCTCGTCAGCCGTCATTTTGAGATCATGGAACTTGTCAGTGGCCAGTCGTCGCTGTCCATGGAGATCTGTTGGCATCTCATGTTAGCTTGATGATGAGGTGGTTACGAGGATGGCTCCGAGGCACGCTGGAGGGCTCGGGACCTCCGTTCCTCCGGAGGGAGAGGGAGAGTGCCAGGCGTAGTAAATTTAGATACAAGTACCAGGAGGTCAGAAAATACGAAGAGGTAGATCAATGTATAATAACTTTTTAGTAGAAAGCTACGCGGCTCTATGATGTATAGATAGCCGTCAACTTTGAGAGGTTGACATAACATCAAGAAAGTAAACAAACAAATTGATAAAATAAAATGGATTTCAGGAAATATTTAGAAAAATGGTAGTAATTGTAGCAGAATGCTACAATGTGGTTTACCGTTGGTGGTGGCATAAAGATACATGCCGTGCAATTAACCGCACCAGCCACGAGACAGTCAAGTGCCTTTGTTTTTATTTTTTTTTATCTTGCCTGAGCCGGTTTTCTATCAGAAAAATACAAAGTTATTATAAAAATTATGTTAAAAAAACTTTTAAAACAAGCTTTTATTTAAGTGCTCTGAAAAGATGAAAATAAAATTTTGAATGACATTAACCACATTCATTTATGACTTTACAGAAATGAAAATATAATAAAAGCTTGTCGCGATGCCTAGAAGAAACTACCTAATTACAGTTAGGTGCGTACCTTATTTCAAAATCTCAATCACAAATTGAAAGTTTCGCGACAAGCTTTTATTATATTTTCATTTCTGTAAAGTCATAAATGAATGTGGTTAATGTCATTCAAAATTTTATTTTCATCTTTTCAGAGCACTTAAATAAAAGCTTGTTTTAAAAGTTTTTTTAACATAATTTTATTTTATATTTTTTAGTTTATGTTACGATAGTTATTGATCAATACGAAAGTCTTTCTATAAAACGGAGAGACCTTCAATAGAAAAACTTAAGGCACGGGGAAAACTAACATTAGGATAAAGTATAATTATCTCTTTTATATTCTATAGAAGTAGGTTGGTACCTACTCCTCCGGCATCCCTAATAGAAGAATTAGCTTGTAATATGTCTTAGTCTTTTCATTTCATTGATGGCGTCATTATTACATGGCCGAGTCCCAGTTAATTTCGAACAGTCTAATTCTTCTATCAGGAGGCCTTCTATTGACGTGACCCTAATTAATGGTGGGCCTACCAACTGCCTATCATGAACGAATTCGTATACGAAATTGCAAGTCCCAGCAGTTGAATATTGAGGAGTTCCATAGTTCGAAGACAACCCTAGATGTAGCGTCTAATTCATGGTGGGCCTACCAACTGCCTATAATAAACGAATTCGTATACAAAATTGCAAGTCCCAGCAGTTGAATATTGAGGAGTTCCATAGTTCGAAGACAACCCTGGATGTAGCGTCTAATTCATGGTGGGCCTACCAACTGCTTATAATAAACGAATTCGTATACAAAATTGCAAGTCCCAGCAGTTGAATATTGAGGAGTTCCATAGTTCAAAGACAACCCTGGATGTAGCGTCTAATTCATGGTAGGCCTACCAACTGCTTATAATAAACGAATTCGTATACAAAATTGCAAGTCCCAGCAGTTGAATATTGAGGAGTTTCATAGTTCTAAGACAACCCTGGATGTAGCGTCTAATTCATGGTGGGCCTACCAACTGCCTATATTAAACGAATTCGTATACAAAATTGCAAGTCCCAGCAGTTGAATATTGAGGAGTTCCATAGTTCGAAGACAACCCTGGATGTAGCGTCTAATTCATGGTAGGCCTACCAACTGCCTATAATAAACGATTTCGTATACAACATTTTGTGTCCCAGCTATAAACCGCTGAGGAGATCTCTCGTACGGAGCCGATCCTGGCAGCAGCATCAGGTCAAATTTATGATTAACATGCATTGTCATCGGTTCTGGACCAACATGCAAAATTTCAACTCAATCGGATACCGAGAAGTGGTTCAAATTAAACTTGCAAGATTTGCACCGAACAAACATTGTTACTTACTTACATACACTGCAAGTTAAATAAAAGCTTTTAACTTTTAATAAAATTATGTAAAAAAGACTTTTAAAACAAGCTTTTATTTAAGTGCTCTGAAAAGACGAAAATAACATGTTGAATGACATTAACCACATTCATTTATGACTTTACATTAATGAAAATATAATAAAAGCTTGTCGCGATGCCTAGAAGAAACTACCTAATTACAGTTAGGTGCGTAGGTAACTTATTACAAAATTTCAATCACAAATTGAAAGTTTCGCGACAAGCTTTTATTATATTTTCATTTCTGTAAAGTCATAAATGAATGTGGTTAATGTCATTCAACATGTTATTTTCGTCTTTTCAGAGCACTTAAATAAAAGCTTGTTTTAAAAGTCTTTTTTACATAATTTTATTTTATATTTTTTAGTTTATGTTACGATAGTTATTGATCAATACGAAAGTCTTTCTATAAAACGGAGAGACCTTCAATAGAAAAACTTAAGGCACGGGGAAAACTAACATAAGGATAAAGTATAATTATCTCTTTTATATATTCTATAGAAGTAGGTTGGTACCTACTCCTCCGGCATCCCTAATAGAAGAATTAGCTTGTAATATGTCTTAATCTTTTCATTTCATTGATGGCGTCATTATTACATGGCCGAGTCCCAGTTAATTTCGAACAGTCTAATTCTTCTATCAGGAGGCCTTCTATTGACGTGATCCTAATTCATGGTGGGCCTACCAACTGCCTATCATGAACGAATTCGTATACAAAACTGCAAGTCCCAGCAGTTGAATATTGAGGAGTTCCATAGTTCGAAGACAACCCTGGATGTAGCGTCTAATTCATGGTGGGCCTACCAACTGCCTATAATAAACGAATTCGTATACAAAATTGCAAGTCCCAGCAGTTGAATATTGAGGAGTTCCATAGTTCGAAGACAACCCTGGATGTAGCGTCTAATTCATGGTAGGCCTACCAACTGCCTATAATAAACGAATTCGTATACAAAATTGCAAGTCCCAGCAGTTGAATATTGAGGAGTTCCATAGTTCGAAGACAACCCTGGATGTAGCGTCTAATTCATGGTGGGCCTACCAACTGCCTATAATAAACGAATTCGAATACAAAATTGCAAGTCCCAGCAGTTGAATATTGAGGAGTTCCATAGTTCGAAGACAACCCTGGATGAAGCGTCTAATTCATGGTAGGCCTACCAACTGCCTATAATAAACGAATTCGTATACAAAATTGCAAGTCCCAGCAGTTGAATATTGAGGAGTTCCATAGTTCGAAGACAACCCTAGATGTAGCGTCTAATTCATGGTGGGCCTACCAACTGCCTATAATAAACGAATTCGTATACAAGATTTTGTGTCCCAGCTATAAACCGCTGAGGAGATCTCTCGTACGGAGCCGATCCTGGCAGCAGCATCAGGTCAAATTTATGATTAACATGCATTGTCATCGGTTCTGGACCAACATGCAAAATTTCAACTCAATCGGATACCGAGAAGTGGTTCAAATTAAACTTGCAAGATTTGCACCGAACAAACATTGTTACTTACTTACTTACTTACTTACTTACATACTTACATACACTGCAAGTTAAATAAAAGCTTTTAAAAAAGGAGCAAATTGTGTTACACACATTTTTTATGACGTGTCATGACGTCAATAAGTGATAGTACTATCCTACATTAAATTTAAAGTTAATTTCATTTCATCTTGTATTTTTTTGTTGTCGCTACGGAGGGCCGCGGGCCACTCTCGTCCATAAATTACAGTTTTGGAGAATTCCTCTCCGAAGGGTTAAGTTTTAACTGCACTACTGCCAGCGGCGGCCGCGCAGGGTTGCCAAGCGACGGACGCCAAAAAACTCGTATTTTCATTGTCTTATACAATATTAAAGGATCTTATCTTTAATCAGTTATAGAAACTGTTCTACATGTTTTTCGGGCATAGCTAAAAGAACTCTCTAATGTCCTATTCAATAATTTTTAGCTTTTACTCGTTCAAGTGACTGTATTTTGTCTTTTATGAGAAAGAGCCTTTGAACCTAATGTCCCAACTAAACTGGGAATAAAGCACAAAGTGAAAAAAACAATTTATGAGTGCCCCCGGGAACCGAACCCGGAAATTTTGCGTCGCAGGTACACCACATCGGCCTTCAAATCGGTCGGCGCTATTTGGCAAATAGAGGTATCTGTAGTAGATTTTATGCAAGTGTGGCAACCCTGCGGCGGCCGCAACACGGTCAGCTTTCATCACATTTCCGCAGAGTGAGAACCTCTGAAAGGGTTTGGGGTATTGGCATGTGTTCGTATTAGTTGGCTTCGGTATTGGCGAGAGGTACACGATCTATCAATACTTCGGTAGTTAAATGCTAGCCGTGCTAGGTTGCCTGTGCGCTAGGTAGGTAGGTTTTATCGTCGTACAAACATATATCACGCCTTGCGGGGAGGCAGAGCGTAAACGACCGAAAAAAACGAACATCTACGACACGTCTGACAATAGTTTGAGGGTCATTCAGATAATTGTGTATCATCAAAGTGACAGGTTGTCAGCCAAATTACAATACATATAACCGCGAGTGCCTTAATCGCATTTTACGACACACACGGGAACGAAATGGAATGATGCTATTCCGACATCACACGGCCAAGGTTTTGGTTCAGGTTTTGTGGTGGCGCCGTAAAGTAATATGCCGTGTGGTAAACCTGTGCCTTATTTATTTATTTTATCCCGCCCGAGCCGGTTCTCTTATTAAATAAAACTTATTAAATTGAAAAAATTAAAAACACGACTGCTTTCTGAGATAAAACCTTGCCTATGACACTCGGGATAATGTAAGGACTCTTCCGATACAATTCCTATTCGAATCTTCTGTGGTTAACAAATCAAATCAAATCAAATCAAATCAAATCAAATCAAATCAAATGCTTTTATTGTATAACCATAGGTAGTAATTACAAAAGTTCTTATAAAATAAAATCTCCGCTATGATTTACCTGACTAAGGTGTACAATACATTTCCACACAAAATTAAATAGAATTTAAATAAACATTGCAAAGAATCTAATAGAATTTATAAGACGTAAGTTTCAAGATGTCAAATATAACAATTAAATCAATGTCTTAAGAATAAAAAGTCTGTGATTATTTAATATAATTATTTAGGTATAGAAATTTTATAAAATCCATAAATTAAAACTATTCAACAAATAACACAAATATAATCAAATTCTCCCTTTGTTGTCCAAAAACTCTCGCACACTATAAAAAAGTCTCGTCAATAACCAATCCTTCAAAGTCTTTTTAAATTGGTGTTCATTTTGATTTTTAAAGTAGTCTGGAATATTATTATAGATACTAATTGACATATAATATATGCTATTGTGATAAGAGGCTGACTTGTGAGAGCCTTTATGTATTAATTTATGATTATTCCTTAAATTTTTATTGTATCTACTCGTTGATTCGTACATTGATAATTTTTTTCTGACAAATCCCGCTACCTCACTAATATAG
Organism: Tuta absoluta; assembly: GCA_027580185.1. Taxonomy (NCBI): domain Eukaryota; kingdom Metazoa; phylum Arthropoda; class Insecta; order Lepidoptera; family Gelechiidae; genus Tuta; species Tuta absoluta. Next base: position 318,155 of record JAQAHW010000062.1, read on the forward strand.
AGGCAAGGCAATGGTAATATTTTATATCTCTTAAAGAGTGGTTTACACGAGTCTCTTTGAGACATTTGACATAAAGCTCTCACACAACGTTTTTGTGCCTTGAAAGCTTCAGGGGAATCCGTTGAGTTTCCCCAAAATATTAATCCATAGGTCAAAACAGAATTAACATATCCAAAATATGTCATTACACCTGCCTTTTCGGATGCATTGGTTACTATTCTTCTTAAAGGATAGACAAATCGTGTAATTCTATTACAAACATCTTCTATGTGAGTTTTCCAGCTGCAATGATTGTCTACCACTAGCCCAAGAAATTTAGTTTTCGTTAACTGTTCAATAGGTTCTGTGTTATAGGCTATGCTTAAATCTACAGGTTTTCTATGAAACGAATGGAATTGTATTAAACATGTCTTGGCTAGATTTACAGCGAGTTCATTTTGGTTTAACCATTGGACAATGTCACTCAATGCCTTGTTGATTTCTTTTTCATAATTCAACTGTGAGTTTGATTTAATGATTATAGTGCTGTCGTCGGCGAATAAAACGGTCTGATTGTTAGTACATTGAGGGAGGTCGTTAATGTAAAATAGAAACAATAAGGGGCCCAAGATACTTCCCTGTGGTACACCTCTATCATTTAATTTAAGCTCTGATTTTGTTTCTATTATAGTATTTGTTTTACTACAAAGGCTACTGATTACTGTACATTGTCTCCTAGAATCTAGAACAAGTTTCAGTGCTTCAAAGAATTGCACATAATATACATACATACATGAAGTCTAAAAACAATACACTCCTTTTTTGGCTGGGCAGTCGTGTAAGGGTCTATACAGGTGAAGCGGCCGCGCAGCAGCGACCCGGCAGCAAATTTTGGCAGCCGCGACCGGGCCGCAGAACGATTTATGTGGAGCGCCCGCGCCGCCGTCCGCCGCACGCGCGTTCTCCACAGTTTCGGGACAAGTTCAGGACAAATGTGGGACTACATATGAGATGTTAGATAAATAAAATACATGTATTTTGCTATTGATAATTTGTTTGTTTTTATTGTTTATACAAATTACGACCGATTTTGATACCATTTTAAACATTTTGTTGTAATTTTCTAAGTTAATTAGGTAGGTATATTATAATAAAAGGATTTCGTTAATCTAAAATAAAATCCACTTCAAACAAATAAATTACAAGTAAATTAATACTTATGTAGGTATGTATGTACAGATGTAGGTACTATACTTTCATTCATTCTCTCTTAGATTAAACTAATGAAGAGTTCGGTATCGAACATATTGTCACACTATTCCGCGCAGCGACGCGTCCGCTCCACATGAACCGTTGCTACTGAGTGCATAGAAACTTGCAATGGCGGCGAGGCGCGGCGACCGAGTCGACCGTCGGCAGCGCGCGCGCGTCGCCGCACATGAATCGTTGCATACAGTTTCATAGAAACTGGCGAAAAGCGGCTGAGTCGAGGTTGCGCGGTCGCTCTACCTGTATCGAGCCTAAAAATGGTTATGAAACGAAGAAAATAGAGTTATAAAGTTTATTTTTTTGTATGATGGATCTTGACTTCAATAAGTGGTAGTACCATTCTACATAGAATAAAGTTAATTTCATTTCATTGGTAGCGTTTTCAATAAAATAAAAACTAGAAATAAAAATATTCTGTGTTATTACAAAATGTAACACGCGCTTTTGAAAATGTAAGAAACACTGCCTTGTTCAATATATTTTTCTATACGATTTAACGCTGTCAAAAAGCATAAACCACGTCTAACTTTTTTGTCGTTAGACCGATGATTTTTTGGCGAATAATTTTTGCTAATACATACAATTGAAGGAAGTTGATAGTTTTGCGAAAGTTTGAGTTTAAAAGACGCTATTATGGGATTGTGGGTACTTGATTTGTGTGGTCATTATGACTGGTTCTCTATAGTTTCGAGTATGGTATAAAAATTGGTGGTATTTTTATGATTGCGCGAATGTTATTTATAACAAAGAAAGTATAATGTATTTCATCACACGTTGTTGTCCTCAATTTTGTAAATAGCTAAAATTTATAAAACAAAAATAATGTAAATATCTAAAAGGATCATGCCCACCGAGTAAGGGACTCCAGGCCAGATTTGCGTCAAGGCTGAAGTAGTTTCAAACGGTTTATAATTAATTTCTTATTTACCTCCTGTTATTATTTTTATGTTAAAAACCCGGAGTTCAAAGTAATTCATCAAATTGTAACATAACCTAGAAATGTAGGTCCCCATATTTGCTGTCATTTTACACGAGTATTTATCATCGACATGAAGGCGTCTAGGCCATTCGCCTAGCTGGTGAGATTTCTATGGTATTTATACTTACCTAAGGTTTATATTACTGACCCTAATAATTTGGAAGGTAAACAAGAATCATTAGATTGAATTCTTGTGAACTGGTGAGTTCCTTAAAGATCACGGCAGGGAAACTCGTAGTCTGGTCTGGACACACTGTAGATTCTACCTCTAGAGGTAGACCATTCCAAAACACAGCACTCACTGAAATCCCTCCCGAGCCCAAGTGACGAAGACTACTTTTTTTATACTACCATTTACTAATTGATATTGGACGATAATGTTGCTGGATGGAGTGGATAGCACAATTGTTGCAGTTGAGGAACAAAAGGTGTCATTTTTCTTTGGTGCACCTCTGCTATGTGGTGCACCTAGTAAAAAGTCACAAGCTACATGTTACTAAGTTGCAAAAAAGTAAAATGACACCTTTTGTTCCTAACCTCCTCAGTTGTAAGTAGGTATAAATTGAAAGAAGAGGAAATAAAATACAACAAATAATGCAAAAATATTGTTTTAATTATCTAGTCACTATCCAGTCGACATTGGTTCATTTGGCTGGAGAGCGTCCAACGCTATGCTTGCCAAGGCACACATAATAATATTATTTTACCTTAAGAGGGAAGAATACCTTCGCCATTTCAAAAAATTAGGTATTTAAGAAAACTCATTCTGTCGCTCGCGCGCTGAAGTCCCCGCGTAGTGCGCACAACACATACACAGAACCTCACGCACACAGACAAACGCTGCCGCCAGCCGGGCAGCCCTGCGAGCGCAGCGACGACTGCGCAACGCGGGGTGCTATTTTGTTTTCTTAGATCATTATGGCGTAACCGAAACTAAATTGAGGATTATTTTGATAAATCCAAGTAAGTATTTTACTACCTATGTTATGTGATGATTTAGCTTGAAAAAAGTAAGTACCTACACACAGAAAAGGAATAAGCTACATGGGGATTCTTAAAACGAATTGTAATATAATAATTCCCAATGAAACATTCTTGTAGAGGAAGTTATTTTGTACCAGTCTTTTTTTTTAGATTTTTAATATTTTTACTGGATATAAAAATATTTCGATTTGTTTGGAGTACCCCTGTGTAGCTTAATCATAATAGACTGTACCTAGGTAGTAGGTAGGTTGATATTTACGAAATATTATGATTATTGACTTTGATTAGACTAAAAAACTACTGCATTTGCTGCTATAATTATCTATCACATTACAACTAACTATAATGTTTTCAAGTACTTACCAAATTTTTTTTCGGATTCGTGGTCTCATATCTAAAACTGAATGGGTACATACCTAATGTAGGTATAACATTATTTTATAATTATTGCAGGTTCCGATTCATTAATAGTCACACGATAATGGCTATGACTATGTGCGCCTGAACTGTATTCTGTGCTGACACGCTTGCTCCGCCTCTCTCTTAAAGAAAGGTCGGTGCCAGGGGCCTGGAAGCTTGCTAATGTGCAACCAATTCCCAAAAAGGGCGACCGTGCTGACCCTGCCCATTGCCGCCCAATTTACATCACCTCCAGCCTATGCAAGGTAATGGAGAGGGTACTCAACAGTAAGTTGCTGACATACCTTGAAGACAATGATCTCAGCCTAGTGACCGTCAATATAGCTTTCGCCGGGGGCGGTCTACTGGTGATCTTCTTGTGTATGTCACGCACTGCTGGGGCGAAGCTATCGAGTAACACGGCGAAGCACTTGCCGTTTCACTTGATATCTCGAAGGCCTTTAACAGAGTCTAGCATGGAAGTCTGCTCAGCAAGTGAACGGTCCATCAGACTAGTCGTTGACGGCTGCTCCTCTGACCTTATGGCCATTGATGCCGGAGTTCCTCAGGGGTCTGTTCTCTCTGCAACTCTTTTCCTGCTGCACATCAATGACCTTCTTCAGCATGGTATTGTTGGATACGCAGATGATAGTACCGTTTCAGAGAGATAGTTGCAAGGTAAAAACACCAGTGGGGATGAAATACGTTCGTTAAGAAAGGCCATATTAGAGCGAACAGATCTGACCTTAAGCCTTGTCTCCCAATGGAGCGACGACAATCTGGTCTCATTCAACGCCACCAAAACACAGGCGAGTCTTTTCACTGCAAAAAGGAATCCTTTCGACTGGACAAAGCTCAAACGGCGGCTAAGAAGCTGGGCATCCTGAATAGAGTGAAGCGATACTTGACGCCTGGACAGCTTTTAACTCTTTACAAAGCACAAGTCTGTTTGTCGGTTTTTTACAGATTGTACTTTGGAGAGTGTGCTCAAGAGCTTCACGACCTTGTTCCACCAGCTCCCTTCTACCATCGGACATCCAGACGCACCGCCGGATACCATCCATACCTGGTTGCCATTCCACCAATTCGGACTAAGCGTTTTCAGTCATCATTTATAATGCGCACTGCTAAAGAGTGGAACTCACTACCTGCGTCTGTGTTTCCAAACGCATACAACCCTAATATCTTCAAAGTAAGAGTGAACAGGCTTCTTCTGGGTGAGCTCGCTCCATCTTAGACTCTGTCTCTGTCCTATGACGTAGACTAAAGTCAAGAGCAAACCCATCCTTAATATAAAAAAATGGAGGAAAATAAGGAAAATACTTTTAGAAGGGGCAAATAGAAACAAATACGTTTATTTGTCCGCAGGAAGAAATTTCACTTCAAGAGAAAGAATAATATTTGGTTTGTATTTTGTTTACCTACCTCACTAAGTTGGTAGGTACCTCTCGCAAGTTAATCTAATGCCTAGGTGTAAATAATTTGCTTTGTCCCTGAACTCATCGAATTACAACTAATATTAGACACATTGCTGTTTTTAACCGACCTCAAAAAAATAAGGTTATCAGTTGGATAAGTATGTATGTATGTACCTAATATTGTTCGAATTTGATAATATTCGGGTGTAAATATTTTTAATCTATTTATTCCTCCAAGCACGCACGTGTGCTTAATTTCATAAGTGTATGTTTGTATGTTTGTCCACAATCTCGAACACTAAAAGTCATATCGAGATAGACTTTTTTTATTTATGTTAGATAATCTATGTATACTATAACAACAATTAGGGAACAATTAAAGTTTCATCGAAATCTGTTAAGAAGTTTAAGACATAATAATAATAAAATAAATAAATAAATAATCAAAACAAAACGTTTTCATTGTTTCGAATTTTCCCGTAGTCGGGAATCAGTTTTTTAAAAATATTTATTAAATTTTCAACTTTTCCGTTTTAAGAATTATGTAACTTTAGAACCACGCATTCTGCCAGCGGAAAGGGGTCATCACGTTAAACACTCGTTTACTATTACTAACTTTTACAAGCTCGATTAAAAAATAAGTTAATAATACATACATATATCACGCCTATAATCCCTTGCGGGGTAGGCACAGCGTAAACTGCCGCATAAAACGGACATTTACGCCACGTCTGACAAATATTTGAGGGTCATTCGGAAAATTGTGTATCGCTATTAGTGACAGGTTGTCAGCCCATCGCCTAAAATTGCAATATTTTATTATTTCAATGTTAATAATTAGTAAACTAAAATTGCTTGTTGTTGATTACATTTGCCTCGATCGTAATTTTTAATTTACCAAACTTGCATCGTAAAGTACTATACCATCCTTCTGGAGCAGTCCGATAACCTATTGTAATATTAGGAGCGAAATTTATCTTCTCCTTACATTTAGAAACAGAAATTGGTATTAAGGGATATCGATTCCTTTCTCATCTCTACTATCGACTTCTTCGTTAACATCTCTATAATACGTGAAACATTACTTCACCCCCCGACCCCCGATAGTGCGATAGAGAGCGTTGCCGCTCGCGACTGACTGTAGGTATTTTTAAGGTGAAATTTGCGTCTCGGGAGAAAACGTTTCCCACATACTAAATCACAACCAATAGTTTTGATTTTGGTGTCCATCGTTTCAGCATATTATATTCTAGGTTTATAGCTTTTTATTTTTTCTTAAAACTACTTTGTTTTTAAAATACAAACGTTTTACTTCAAGGAAGATTTTGTCATAAAAAAGGTGACTTTTAGAAGCCTATAATTTTCAATCAATTGCAAAATTCGAAAAAAGGAAAAACTATAAACCTAGTTTTTTACTGTGTCAACAACATTCTAAAAATTCATTAAGATCGGATTACATTTAGGGGTAGGAAAACGTTTTCTCTTTTTGTATGGACGAGAGCTCGGTAGTCGATTCTCTTAAATAAAAAGTTAATCATTCTTAGTCCCCAGAGCACACACCCACACAGCATGTTCTGTGCTTCGGAGGGCACGTTCAGGTTCGAAACAATTGACGAATACGCAGTAGCAGCACGCCTATACACAGAAGATGTGATTTTTGGTACAACTGCTTGAGGAACTGCTTAGTGAACCGGTGGTGGGAGTGGAGGTGGCTCTGGAATATAAGCGTCTGCCATATTGGGGCCATTCAAGTCGTGTTGCTGTTCTCGTTCCATTTGCCTTGTCGCAGCCCTATAACAGGAGGCACAGACACGTTCCATTCTTGAGACCTGAAATGCATAAACAATCTATTATGTTGCTATCAATCCCCATAAAGGAATTTATTATTAAAGTGTCTCCGTGGTCTATAATAATCCAGAATTCATAAAAATTGCCTGTGAAAGTCTGTGAGATGAATAAATACCTGAGTTGGAGATATCCATGACCGCAATAAGTCAACCATTCGAGGAGAAGTCACTTCACGATATGTGGTTGCTGATTTTGGGGAATCCGGAATGTACAATGTATACACCGATTTCGCCCATCAAAAGTTATTGGCAAGGCCATATTGGCCCACGTACCTATTGTTTATTAGCAGTTTTCGTAAGTAATTTCATTGAAAATTATTTCAGGAAAAGACAAAATACAATCCAAGACACTAAAGCAAAACTTAAGAAAGAAAAACACCAAACGTCAATCAACGTCAAAGACACAAGTCAAAGGAAAAGAACAAAAAGGAACTATACATGTAGAAAAAAAGAGTTTACTACTCTCTGACATGAACAAACTAAGGGAAAAAACATGCTGTGTTTCATGACCAATCAAAGCAAGATCTAATTATGTCTTAAATAAAATCCCGGGTTTAAAACATACTTTCAAGTAGCAAGAGGACGTAGATTAATTATAATATTAATTTTAATATTAGTATCATCTTGACGCATGCGACAAATCAGGCCCAGAAATGGGCAAGATCCTTTATAATAATAGTAAAGAACTTTCTTAACAAATTCGACATACAATCTATGTCGCACTTATTGTCGTGCCCCACCTCTCCGTTCACCTGTACCCAGGATGACCTTTTCAGCGCCAACCAACGAGCCATCGATGTGGCCACGTTTTGGACTGATATACTCTGAACTGAAGTATCCATATTTTGCCATTGACCCGACAAGAAGAACAAATTCGGTTAGCTACTTATAATCAAAACTATCTGGAGGTAGGACAAACATATTTTAAGGACCTTAGCCTTAACCATAGTAGCAGAAAAGCCAACATAAGCTTTTTTATAAATGGATTGCGCATTGTTCAATCGCGATTATCCGCGCGAGCTGTCGTATATTTCAATTTCTATCTTGCTGGCCCGATGGCATAGCCCTGTCAGCTACGTCGAAGGTCGTGGATTCGATCACCAGAAGACACAAAAAAAATTGAAGTCAATTCTTATGTATTTGTGTTTAGTCTGGGTGTTTTCTGAATATCTTATGTATTCATTTAAAAATATGTACTTTAAAGTATTAATTATATATCAAAAATAAAAATGGCGGAAAATATAAAGCTACGTTCATCACTCCGAACTTCCTCGTCAGGAAGTAATTGTTTGATGTGGGGAACATCAAGGTCCGCATCCTATCTAATGGCCTTTTGATCCATGTACGGCGAACCTATGTAACTTCGTCGAACGAATCTCTAAGTGGGATATTATATTCATATTAACCGTAGAATTTCATGGACCACGGACTTTGAGGGCAAGTTTAGAGTTAATATTGTTAGTTTAGGCGTGACTTATGCAGCAGTAATATCGAAACTTCCTGTTTCTTGCCAAAATGGTTATTGTTGTAAATAGAACTAAACTAGCCTTCAAACTCATTTTGTTTAAAGGCTGATATTTTCGTCAACTACATTGCAAAAGATGTGTTCTCTCTCTTTTCGTGTGGGACACCGAGTCGTCCAACAACGCGATAAACCCTGAAGATGTGTTATCATAGTAACAACTTCCTTTGAGAATACAAGAATTTGTTGATATGTTTTAATTCAAACGTAATTAATTTAAATGATTACACTTTTTGGTCAGTTGATGAATATTTGAATAGTAAGTAGCAATATTTAGATATTGACATGTTATTGTATTATAACATAAATACATACATCATCCTATTGCAGTCCACCGCTGGACGTAGGCTTCCCCCTTAATTTTATAATTTAATAATTGTAAATATTATCATGACATGTATTATTGAATTATGTTGTATATTGTGTTAATTTTGTACGCCGCAAAGCAAACCTTATTTCGATATTTTATTTTGTTTAGACATTTATACTAAATGATTATTTATTTGATTATTTATTAATTGAGACCAGCCACCATACATTTTGCATGTCTCAAACTCCACTGCGGTGGTCGCAAAGCTCATTGCCAAATTCATACTCATGTAATATGCAACTCTACACGAACATCAAAAAGCTAACTCATCAGAAACTCATAAACGCGGCCGTGGGAGGAGGAGGGGAAGGGCGGGTAAGAGGGGTTAGTGGGGGGAGGGGGGGTATGCGCAGGCGCACACAGACGTTGCCAAAAATCTAGTCAAACTGGCTCGCTATAGTGCAACGCACTGCGCGATAAATGCGAGTTCGGGACATCGAGAGCCGTGGAGTCGCTTACGCATGATTAGTGAGATGCTCTTGAAACAAATCGAAACACAGCTCTGTAGAACGTTCGCATTATTTGTTTTAAATAAGTGTTACAGTGTGCCGTGTGGTGCCGGCTCGGAATAGACGCCCACTTCTACCCGTGGGTGTCGTAAAAGACGACTAGGGATTAATCTAGGGAATGGGCAGCAGCGGTCTTAGTAAAATATCTTGCACTGCGCCCGCCAATCCGCCTGCCAAGTGTGGTTATAGCAAATACCCTCCAATTGGGGGAGGCATGTCCAGCCGTGGACGGTTAAGGCTGTTGAAGTTAAAGTGTAAAAGTAGAAAGTTCAAAACTTCTAAGCGATTCAACGCGGAAGTGCGGCTCGGATCCGTTACGCATAATCTTCCTTATTTTCTAAATAATTATATATACCCTTGATTCCAAATTTCAATATCATCAGCAAGGAGGAAATGAAAACTGGACAATGGAAAAAGGAGCAAGTGCTAGGAAATAAATACAGTAAACACTAAATTAAAGCCAATTATTGAACGAATGTGTGAATTAGACGGCGTCATTCGTATCCTTACTGTATCATTGCTCGTTAAACAATTATGGGTCGTTTGGGTCTAAGTCGCGTGAACTAAACACACGTAGGATTTATGTGGTCTTATTATGACGCTTTGAAACGCCGAGTTTATAAATGCGATTATCTTTACCACTAATTACTACCGAGTCTATAAACATCGTGCCTATAATGCCTTGCGATGCCGGCATAGAATAGCATTACCCCATTTCTTTCCCGTGAGTGTCGTAAGAGGCGACTAAGGGACTTGAGGGTTACATATGTATTTCAATTTTAGGCGATGGGCTGACAACCTGTCACTATAGTGTTACACAATTTACAGAATAACCCTCAAATGTTTGTCAAAAATGGCGTTAATGTCCCTTATTAACGGCCGTTTACGCTCTGCCTACCCCGCATGGGATAAAGGCGTGATATTTGTAGGTATATGAATAAACACTACTCTTTACTAACAATTCAACTGGGTCCTGAGCACAACGTCTTTTGATAGCGCCATACTTAACCGCTAAACTTATTAATTTACAGTTTGCATAAGTTGACTTAAGCGCGTGTAATAACACCAAACATAGGTAATGTAGCTATCGACACGCTGAAAAAATATATGAAATTATGGTATCATCGTAATGCTCTCATAAAGGACAGTGCAAATGCAGCACTGCCATATAATAATTATGAATACTAGTTCCTCTGCTGAAAATAGAATAATGTAAAAAAAATATTTTTGAATGTTATTTATTACAAAATGTCGCAGTCTTCTTGAAACGAGGCTTATATTCTAGTAGAAAACACCGAAGGTAATCACTTATCAACAAATAATCCGAACAACAATTACTTAAGTTTATTTTTGCACGACTCTACGCCTTCTCTGTGCTGTCGTTAGATAGTCGTACCAAGAGTAGGTGCATCTAAAAAGTGCAACTCGATTGCGCGAGGCTGCGCGGACGCAGAAAAAAACAAACAAAACCTACCGCCGAATCTGCTCGGGCGTCGACCGGCCGTCGACCCCCGTTTAGACCTAACAGAGGACCTAGATTTTGTATGGTTATGAATGTATTGGGAATTCTGAGATGCTTTTTGAGTCGTGTTGTTTTGTGGTGTTAATTTTTTGTTGATTGTTGTGTGGGTGCGAGATATTTGTATGTATAGGTATTAGAGTATGACTTTATGAAGTTTTTGTATTCATTGTGTTATGTGTACAGTAAGTAAGTAAGTAACTAAAAACACTTTATTACACAAAAACAAACAATAAACACGAACATCTTAAGCCAGAATGCATAAAGGCGGCCTTATCGCTAAAATCAATCTCTTCCAGACAACCTTTGGGTAAAGGAAATAGAAATAGAAAAAAGAGCAGTGCGAGAGCAAAAAGTAACAGGAAAAGAAAATACAAGGATCAACTTTTACTCCTAATTCAGGTACACTTCATTTTATTGATCATGAAATGAAAATGAAAATGAAATAACTTTATTCAATGTAGGATAGCATTATCACTTATTGACGTCATGTACTTAATACTTAATCAAGGTTTTGTATTCCATAATGATATCAATTATTTTCCGCGCGAATAGTTATATTACGCAGGTGAGTTCCAGCGCAACTAGTATACCTATATCTACCTCAACGCTATACCAATATCAGAAAGATTAAGTAAATTAATTAAACTTTATTTTATAAGGTTGTCCTATGTTACAATAAAATTAATTATTGTTGCAAGAATTTTTTATATTAATCCAGTGAGTGTTTGTCAAGTTGTCAGCAGCTGGCAAATTTGACGAAATACCGAACTTTTATTTTGTTTTTCCATTTGGTTCGTTAAAAAAACCTTCATTCAGTACTTACAACTTATTCCAATCACCCAAATTGTTTGACCGTTGAAAGGCATTCTGTTTACAATCCGGTCATTTCAATCAATATAGTTTAGAATCGTGCTGTCCTTTGAAGCCATTTCGACGTTAAATAAGTATTTTATTGGAAAGTGCTGGCCAGTTCTTAAAGAGCTCTGTGTCTGTCAAGTTGGTTGGTGAAACAGGACATACAGGGCAGTTGTTGCAGTGGTTTAGAGGTCTCGCTTAATGGTCAGGATGCTGGCGTCAAGTACAAGTTAAAAGATACATTCTATCCAAAATATAAAAATTAAAAAAAATTGGTGAAAGGTCTTTCTTGCAGTGTAAACTTGAAGGGTTTCCTTCTAAAAGGTATTATTTTACTAATACTTGAAAACTGTCTGTACTATATAAAGCTTATCTTAAAGATACATACGTCTGGTCAGTAGCAACAGTTGCTTCAACACCAGGCATGACATAGATCCTATTTAAATATGAATTTGACATAGGTACATACTTTAAAATTTATTTATTATAGTTATTTATATATTATGTTACTTAGACTGTGCGTTACTAAAAGAGAATCTTGTAAATTCCTACATAGAAATAACTACGTTGAGTTTTTTAATTTATTGACTGTAGGTAACACTTCTCATTTGGTTCCGCGAACAAACCATATCGCAATACGTTTATAACTTGACTAACACGTGGGTGTAGGTGATTCGCTCATTGCTGTACTCATTAACGAGTGCCGAAACGCCAAATAGTGGCTCGTCCTTTGTGACTGCCGGAGTAAATTACTCATGCGGACTTTTCCCAATACTACACTCATGTTTGCACACGATACTTGTTTGTGGACATTGTCACTTATGAATGCAACAAGGTTGAAATGTATCTGTATAACTTACCGTTTTGGGTATTAAATCGTATTTGTAATAAAAAAATAAGCACTCGCCATTTCTTTTACACTTTTATCACATCGCAATTATTATCTATTTAGGCGGGTCTCCCACTTGTCTCGCTGTGTATTTTTATGCGGCTGTCAGACAAAAAGAAATGGCTAATTGTGCGTCATATGTGTATGTAAGTGCATGTAAATCGTAGTAAACAAAATGTTCGTGTGTATACTTGATCGAAAAATACTAGTATAGTAACGTTCAATCTACAATTATAGGTACAATTCTACTGCCAATGAAACCATTTTCAGCCTAACTTTTAGACTTATCAAGGAAAGACCTTGTATCTTGACGAATGAATAATAAGATGTTATCACAATGCCATCAGAACTCAGAAAGATACAAAAGGTTCGAAGTTGAAGTGTGCGAGATTAATTTGAGGCCTCCCGCTGTGTATTGTACCTGCTTGTACATTTGTATAAGTTTGCCTTCAAATATGATAACGATGGTATTGTGTTATAAATGTTGTAATATAAATATGAGCATATTGTAGAGAAAAATCTTGCTAAGGAAATCTTCAAATCTGCAATTTTTGCGGTAGCGAAATTTTAGGTTATTTGAACATAATCAAACATTACGTGAAATTTGACGTACACTACAATAAATAATAGTCATTATTGACTGATGACACTTACCTTGTTATTACAAGTAAAGTTTAAATAATTTTCTATAGGATTTGATGCTGTCAAAAAGCTTAAACCAAGTCTAACTTTTTTGTATTAAGTTAATCGCTGATCTTATTTGTGATATATTTTATCTAAATAAACTTTTTTTTGGTTATAGCGTCATGCCTAATGATGTTGCAACGAAACCGGTCGCATTTAAGTTAAATTTAAAAATATAATTATTAGTCGACTACTGTAGATTTTAATTTCCGTAAATATCAAGATACCACAACACAGAGCAAATATACTTAAACTTGTTTTCCATACGTGATTTAAAAACAAACACTATTCTACCTTTTGAATTGTGAAATGAATAGTAAAACTCCACGTATTAACCAAAATCCTTACCTATGTTCCAGATCAAGTCTGAAGAAGCCGAAGACACAGTGGAGAATGGTGACAACCACGCAGCCAACGGCTCCATCTTCACCATGACCCTCAAAAACAACCACCTCATCGTCGAAACGGAGGAGAGGAATGTAAGGATCAGCACATATCATATTATATCGTATCGTATCGTTTCGTATTGTATCACATCATATCATATAATTTATTTAGTATTAAACATACACCGTCACAACATTATCACAATACATTAAATAAATACAAAGAATATACTTAATAAGTAAAATAATTTAAGCTAGTATGATACAATTATTATTATATTTAACATAACAATCAAATTCATTACGAATGAAATAAAAATCAGTACTAATCAGCATTTTCATTAAAAAATTCATTCATAAATATCTGACACCGGGTTTCATTGGGTCATACGTCGACTCGGTGTCCCATACATAAACATAGAAGAACAGTTTCCAAAGACGAGGGCATTTTTTAGTTACTAAACAAAAAGTATTTGAAATAAAGTTAAGATTGGCTGAGAGAACATCATTAAATTTACATTCCATTAGTTTCCAAATTACCTCGTTTTATCTATTTAAGAATCAACAATCAAAATAGCGCTATAAAACTCTGTATCTTTTATTTCCAGGACTTCACAAAAAACGGACGAGAGACAAAAATGAAGTATTCTCCTGACAATGATGGCATTTTTGTTGTCGAGGTCCAGCAGTCGGCTGCGTACAGACCCAACAACACAAAGTCCATCCAGATCTCTCCGCCCCACGACCCTCAGATATCCACCAACCAGGCCCTCATCCACCGCGTGCCCGAAGAGCTGGAGAAGAAACTGGAAGAAGACAGTGAAAAATCCAGTACAAAGTTTGATAAAGAGAAAGCTCTAGCTTTGTCAAGTACTGGATTATCCATCTCGGATCTCAGCATGTCTTCGATCGGATCACACAACGTCAGCTACTCCTACGGCAGTCAAATGGGTTACGAACATGGACCTTTCGGATATCCTATCTACGCAGGATATGATACCAAAGATGAGAGTGATGGCGGTATTGTGCACGACAATTCTCAAGAACCTTTGATCTGCAGAACTCCTACTGATCCTGATAGACCTGTCGTAACAGCAGCAATATTCAAACAAGATTCCCTCATCAGCAATGACGTGTTGCAAGGACAAACTTACTGTATCGAAGGCTCGAGTGATGGACCGCTGTTGTCTGATGCTCAATCCAGAGAAGTTTGTCTTCAAAACTTGCAGGATAAAAAGTTAGAAAACGGTGTGGCCGTACCGATTGGCAACGGTGTACCAATTTCTGAAAAAATTGAAAGTGCAAGAAAGCCTTTTAACAGAGCCGATAGTTTACCTGTTCGGTTACATGAAGATAACCTCCCGGAACCTGTTGTTAACAAAAATCCTGTAATGGATGTTATTAAGGAAAACGAAGTGAACGATACAGAGGTACCAAAGGACTTTATGAAAGGCAAAAGGGCTTCGCTTCCTATTATAAGGACAGACATGTACGAATCTGTTAAAGATGTTATGATGCCGGTGGGATCGCCCAAATTTGAGCTGCTGATGAACGACGGAGATGGAATGTATGAACCTCCAATGATCACTATCACAGAAGAAGAACCAGGCAAGTCTGACAGTTAATCGGTAAAGGGTACAGTTTTATCTGTATATAGAGCTAAGCAAAATGTGATTATTTTGAACGAAGAACGTTTTATTGAAGTTATTGAAATGCTGTGACAATGGATGAGATATTGGATGATTCAAGATGGATTCACGATACTAAAGATACAATTGTAAAAATGAATTAGATGAACCCCACACTATGACGGACTACGCATCCGGCGTCTGTCCAACATCTTGGTCTTATCGCATGCGTTTCAGTGTGCCATGGTATCCTTATTTTGTATGTGGAATTTGAAAATTCCTTTTGTCTGACAAATGAATGGGTCTTATAGACGTCCGTTGTAGTGGGATAACAAACATTAGCGTCGAAACTCACCTGCGTAGTTCAATCGCCTACGAATATTGATTCAATTTATAACATCCAAGCTTTTCCGCGCATTTTATAAACTTACAATGCAATCGTAAACTTCACGACGTAGATGAGTTTCGAACGTACCTTTACAATGTACCTCTTGTGGTGATTGAGGCAAATGATGTTTTTTTATAAGAAGATTCTCTTGATTTAGTTGTTACAAAACATCTACTGTAGCTCTTTCTTTCTTAGCATGTCTAATGAAATCACAAAAAGCCTAAAATCCATTAGGCATTGTAACGTTTGATTCCCAGTGCATTTGTCCTCTTGAGAACTCTCTCGTAGTGTAGTCAGCTTGGCCGGTGTTTCCGTTGTTCCTGGGTCTCAGGTTCGAGTCCATTATTGTTGCGGTTTAACTGTGTAGTCTATCTATATGTTGAAAGTTTGTGTGTCGGTTAGCTTATAACGAATGTACCTGTAACATTCTGATCAATAATTGGTCATGCGGTTAGGCTGAAAATTGATTTTCTAAAAATTGTGAAGCAGAAAGATGTGGAAATCCTTTGAGGTATATGTACCTATGTAGAAAGCATACCTAAAGAGCGGGGCACACCGGCTCCGTATCCAGCTCTCGTCCGTAGTCACGCACGAACTTATGACGTTGTAATGTATGCGACTGTATGAGATACGGCTCACCGCTTGCGTTGCGTATCCGTTCCGTGCTGCACGCAAGCTGTGTGCCGTATCTCACACAGTCCCATACATTACAACGTCATACGTTCCTGCGTGACTACGGACGAGAGCTGGATACGGAACGGATACGGAGCCGGTGTGCCCCGCCCTTAAGTGGTGCCAGCGTCGGTACGATACACCAAGGTGATTTTTTCAAACGTGTGAATTTATTGCATTTCTATCTTCGTCTTGTTTAATTTAATCATATTGTTAACCAGCAGCCTGTAGGTACATTCGTAACCCATGCCTCATAGCGTCGTCGTGGCCAAATTTAGATATTAATATTATAATAAGTGTCGATGATAGTTCAATGTTGAAACTCATCTGTGAATAGCTCAGTCATGGAATTTCTCATTATTTGCATGTGACAAACAAGATTTTCTGCGTGACTTGTCATATCCTATACAATGTAAACTTCCGTGACTGAAATATGCACAAGTGAGTCCCAACCCTTAGTTGATAATTTTAACGCATTTAATAAAATAAAAAACTAGTTTGCTGAAGCATGAATTTTGCTTTTCAAGTATCTTTTACATAAAATGCATTAAAATTGTTAACATTTTGAGAATATGCCCACACGAACTACAATATTAGCGTACAATTTAATAAGAAAATTCATTGTGATTTTGTTATAATTAATAATAATTATAGTGATGGAATTGAAATTATAATAGTACGTAATTATGTACAGAAAACCAATTTATGGAATTCTCTAAATTTTCGTCTGTATAGAGCAAAGAGCTAAAATTATATCAATTAAGTTTAAGTTACAAATATGTTTCCGTCTCATTTATGATTAGTTA
Organism: Tuta absoluta; assembly: GCA_027580185.1. Taxonomy (NCBI): domain Eukaryota; kingdom Metazoa; phylum Arthropoda; class Insecta; order Lepidoptera; family Gelechiidae; genus Tuta; species Tuta absoluta. The sequence goes on from JAQAHW010000062.1 coordinate 335,261, forward strand.
TACTTCTGTATTCTTTATGTTTAAGTGTATAATTATTTACGATAGAACACAAATTTCAAATCCAAGATAAATAGAATGAAATTTTACTTCTAGAGGTATATTCGTTGTTTAAATGTGTCATTATTAACGACAGTTACACAGATTTTAAATCCGATATACATAGGGTGAATTCTACTATTGATCCATACTGAAAATAGAGTACGGGTTCGTGATAAGAAACAACATTCCACAAGGAACATTGGTCAAAATATGACACAAATATTTTGAGCTTCCATAGTAACTCAAAGCAGCTGATCGCAAATTTTTCAAATTGGTCCAATCTTTTTTCAACTTTTTTTCCGGTCTTTGTTCCTTGGGGCAGGTTGTTTCTTATCACTACCCCGATCTGAGTTTTCGCTATCGGTCATAGATAACATTTCACCCTATATTGAGGACAAAAAAACAACAACTAAGTAAGAATACTTCAGGCAGTTCGTAGATTCGGTGTCCCACAGGAAGACGATGAGATATTACCGTAGCGTTCGTCACGATCAGCAGTCATTTGGTTTCCATTTAAGAGATCAAGCTATACAGGATGGGCCGAATAGTGACGTCCAGAGACAAAATTTGAATGCCTAGAACTGAGGCAACTGACTGAACTGATACCCCTTGTATGTTTCGTGATTGTGTGTAGTTACTAAGTTATTCAACTTTTAAAATTGTAATAGAAAGGTTCTACTGGCAAGTCCAATTTTTCCTACTGGATTAGGGTTTTTTGAGTGGTCATACTTTAAGCATACCTAATCTTCATGATTTGTACTTTCTAGTATACAAAAAAAGTCAAATACACACATACAATTTTTGTTGAAACATTTGAAAACTACAAAATCGCGGAATATACATGGGGGTGATTTGGATACCCCTCAGAATATGACATTCAAATTTAATTTTGTCTTTACGTTACTATACGGGCCACCCTGTGGTAGTAATTCGTATCAACTGTAGAGGTATGAAAATCCAGTACTTATAAGTTGATCGGAACCGAGGTACTGTTGATAATGTGTATAAAGTGATGTTCTTAGATTTAGAAACCGTATTGGATTTGCAATTGGTGTTTCAAACCCTTTGTTGAGTGTTAGATTAGTGCCGTCCGCGACAAACGAAATCATTATGTGCCAAGCAAAACCTTTTTCTTATGTAATATTATATTAAAATAAGGGTAATATTCAAAGCAATTTGTTAAGGTTTTTATGACACCAACTAAAAGTTACAGTTACGATATACGTTTTAATAGTTACAATATACGTTTATTTAAGAATAAAGATTTGTTTTTCACGAATTAAAATGGGCAAGAGTACAAAAATGAATAAAATTTCTATGTGTATAAAAGCAAATTTATTTAAAAAATATTCAGTGTCAAAAGAACCTTAGTAAACGTTTTGGAAAATATTTTGAAATGAGCTTTGAGTTGATATTTGCTGAGAAGATTGTATAAAAACGGTTTAAATAACAAAGTTATTATCGTTACTATTAATGTAAAGTATATTTATCGATATTTCTTATTTTGCAATACTTATTTGATATTTTGTTTATAGTTACTTTTATAAAATAAATCTCAAGTAATTTGCGAATTAAACGTGACTTTTATTTTAATATAAAACTATGAGGTTAGCAGGCGCATGCATTATTCTTTTCATTCTCTCAAACGTCTCCAGTACTTCCTTCCCTTTCAGACTAAAGTAATGCTTGCTCAAGCACTCCTCCTCCCTACTCTTGACTATGCTGATGTGTGTTACTTGGATGTGACAGAGGAGCTGCTGAATAAACTTGAGCGCCTGCAAAATCTTGCAATTCGGTTTATTTTCGGACTTCGCAAATATGATCACGTATCTGAATTCCGCGCTCAATTAAAATGGCTCCCTATCCGCCTTCGTCGTGATGTGCACATCCTGTCTGTCCTCTACAAGATCCTCAATGATCCATCCACACCCGAGTATCTCCGCTCCCGCTTTCACTTTTTACCTCCGGATTCCCGGCCTAGGCGCATTTGTATCACAAAGGTACTTGAGTGTCCTAGAGCCAATACCAAGTTCCTGTTCAACTCCTTTTCCGTTCGAGCTACACAACTTTGGAACAATCTTCCTAAGGCAGTCCAGGACTGTCCTTCTTTATCCTCTTTCAAAAGAAGGTTGAAAGAGCACTACCTTTCACTACCTTGATATTTACGTATGTATTTGTTTGTATATTATGTATTTATATTTATATATTGGTTTTGTATTTATAGTTCAATTAGTTTAGCTATGTGTATTTATTTGACTATTATCAAATAATTATTTATCATATTGTTGTTTTATTTTTTTATTTTTATTTTTACTTTGTGTGCAATCTTGTCCCCGCACGTATTTATTTCGTACTTAGTTTTACAGGTTGGCTGGAAGAGATCTCTTTATAGAGATAAGCTCGCCTTTGTGAACTACTTTTTTAAACAAATATTATTGTATTGTTAATGCACAATAAAGAATATATATATGTTTATAGTTATTACTTACACCAGAAATTAAATTTACTGCACCAGAATCGATCTTGTTTACCCTTAAGCGCCAAATGCTATGTCAAGCGAACTGTACCCGCGGGATAGATTCAGCAAAGTACAAGAACAGCGCTGTGTGACGCGGGTCGCCCAGCCCATGACGACTTCTTGCCGTATTACAACTACTAAGACACAATGCGCTTTCATAAGGGCCTGCCTCGAACTTTAAAACGTCCCTTTTCCACTAAAGGCAAATCCTGTGTGTGAGAACAGAGCGGAAGTGCCATATTTAGACGATTTTTCCTCTTTTTGAAATTTCTCGTTAAATAAACAAGTGATCAAAATACTGTGCGACAAAAATCTAGTAATGTACAAGACGTATCGTACTCGCAAAAAATTATGTGTTATGTTCATAATTAAAGAGCAAATTCTCTATTGTGTTTTACTGCGACCAGAATCTAGATAATATAAGGTGTTTATTGGACGTATAATAATGTCAATAACGACGTATAATAATGTGTACTAAGGGACTCGAGGGTGTGTATTGCAATTTTAGGGGATGGGCTGACAACCTGTCACTATGGCAATACACAATTTTCAGAATGTCCCTCAAAAATTTGTCAGACGTGGCGTAAATGTCAGTTTTTGCGGCCATTTACGCTCTGCCTACCCCGCAAGGGATTATAGGCGTGATATATGTATGTATGTAATAATGTCAAGACAAGTGGGATAATTGAGCGTTGGGCCTGAAAATATTCAGAATGAGGCGTATGGGTTGATTAGGTGTGAACCAGTCCATGCAACTGAACAAATTTCCCCAAGGAACATAGGTCTAAAAATATAAAAAATGGAAATATATGGTTACACGGATATTATACTAAATCAAAATATTCAATATTAAAGTTATGAACACCAAATTGCCATTCATTAGATCGTTAGACGACCCACATGCAAAAGAAAGAATGACTATGCTACGACATCTGTGTCGTGGCGTAACAACTAAGCGTTAACTATGAGTTTGAACGGAAAACCTCCATGCCAGAAACTATTTCCAATCTCACATTTTCATAGATGTATTTACGAGAATACTCCAGATGGCGCTATGGAGTGAAAATTCAAATAGGCATGTGCAAATTCAGGAAAAGTCCCGTAGATGGCGCTTTCTATAATTTTGTTATTTATAATAAGTAGGTAGGTAGTCTACCTACCTATGATCTCCTTACGAAAGCATTCTACTCAAAAGAATTAAATTTATATTACTTGTATTTTAAAACAAATCATATTCTTGATAAATTTTAATGTTAATCGGTAAATAGAATAATATCTAAGCTCGAAAGCTATTAAAAGAAAAGTTTGTGAAACTTTGCTTACTACAAAATAATATATCCAATTTTGAATTAATAGTTTATAACAAATATATTTTGTCGGCTTTGAAATAAAGAATCTATTTGTATCTAATATATGTAAATTATAACGTTCAAATTGGGAAAGTAGGTCAGCGATCGAATGTAATTTGACTTTAAACAGCGCACAGCCTCGAAAACGCGGAAGAGTTTACAAAAAATAATCAGATAAAAAGTCGGCATTACAGCTTCCGAACATTACAACTACCCTCATCTCGCTATTGATTCACTGCGGATAATTGAGTACACGCGTGTCACCCCCCCCGGGGTTCCGCCCCCGCACCCCCGGCATTACCCCCTCACACACGCGTCGCACCTCATTTGATTACAACGGAAAAAGCGGCGAAAAATCGAGTAGATGCGATGCAGTAATCGCCCCGGTCTCCATAGCAACCGATATTAACGGGGGGGTACCTACACACATAAATAGATTCGCACATAATACGTCCGATTCCACACACGCCCCCCTCGCCCGCCACCCCCTCATTTTTGTACAGTGTTAAAAAGCCTAAAGCACCCGACCCCCCGAGTTTAAACAACCCCCGCGCCATGCAGATTAGCTAAAACTACGCATTTTTTACCCCACTCCAGAGGGATCTTTTTTCTCTTTTGCCTCCTGCTAACTACCGAAATACACCTCTTACCCCCTTGCGGGTAGCCCCCCCTTGGAGCGGAAAAGTTGTGTTTTAAATATGTCCGAGGGCACGCATTAGCCGTTACCGAAATACGAATCATTAGTACGGAAACCCTTTCGTTTGTCGTTCGGCAGCGGCGGCGGCGGTGTTAAATATTTGATGGTTTGGATGGCAGCCAGGTTGTTAAGGAAGGTTTTTGGACATGTTGGCTGGAGGACTGCCGCTAGGTCACGTAGAGGTCAATCAGGCTCGAGAGGCTGCTGAGATTTCAAATATACCTAACTTGAATTGAAATAAAAAACATTTTGAGAGATAGCACCAAGCTCATTTCGTATCCAGTGTAGTACGTGTAAACGCAGTGATTATCATTAATCAAACAATCACACACGATATTACTGAAATATTGAGTTTTATTCATAGATAGTTGGTTTACTTAATTACACAGGTAATAGACTTTAACCACATCGTTGTTAGCTTTCTGAAAATCCTCGCCCCTAAAACTCATTGTGTGGTTCTCTAGTAATTAGATTCTTTGATGTGTTCAAATTTAATAAATTGCCATATTGCTATAGCTTTAAAAGAGGAAGAAAAAGTTCTCATTCAGAAACTTCTAGGTATACCAAGTGTAGTTTACTTCTTCTTTAAGAAAAAGAAGACCAAGTGTAGAAGGAATAGGTATCTAGTTAAGATTTTATGCTACTTTTCATAGTATTAAACAACGGACTGGGATAAGTAGAGAAAAGAAAAATTATAATTGATTCTTCATCATCATCTGATACACAAAACTAGAGGTATGTTTTCAGTTACCTTCCTAGCACGAAAGAAAAGTATTGTTCAAGAGGTGAAATTTTTTCTCCAACATAAAACTGAACGACTTTCCCCAAGGAACATAGGACGAAGGTGCTTTTTTTTTTGCTAAAACAGAGTTTTTTACAGTTTACAAAATACTTTAATTTTCATAATATTAAGCATATGTATTTTGAGTATTGTATCATGTCGGAAGTGCAGAACCAAAAATATTTAAATAAGTGTAATCGTCCCTGAGATTCAGCGATGCTGCAGCAGTAAGAAAGTATTAATATATCCTTTTTTTCTTAAGTTATTCAAGAAAGAAGAAAGAAAGAAAAATAACAAATTTATTTCGGTCCACACAACACAAGGAGGTACAATAACCCATATTTGTTTTATTAATTCTCGGATTGCAAAAATAAGTTTGGCGTCCACATAATAAAATTTAACATTATTTGGTAGAGTTAAAACGCTCCCCACCGATTTCCTCAAATCTCTGCCGCTGCTGACATCTCGCTATGATACGACTAAGTTCTACATGGAGGATAATAAGTGAAATTAGATCAATGATGAGAAAAGCTAGAAATTGAGTAAGTAAGAAGATAGACCGCCCGACTACAACTACTATCCTACATTGAATACAGTTCATTTTCATTTCACATTGAAAAAATTTGGAAATATTGCAAGGATAATAAGTAAATTACATCAATAAAGAGAAAAGCTAAAAATAGAGCAAATAAATAGATAGATTATATATGTATTCAAAAGTTAATCAAAATAAACTTAATGAATGTGTTTAAATGGAAATAAACCCATGACAATAATAAGGGTTACCGCAGCATGCGTGTCTCTAAAACAATGGCTTATTGTGCCCTTCGGCAACCGGGTCGCGTATGTTGGAAAGATAGATAATTTAACTGGCTTAATATACTGGATGTATAGAAAAGAACTGGTTTCCTTTTAAGGAATGAACCAGCCCATGAAACTAAAATACTTTCCTCAAGATTCCACGTCTTGGCTCCATAGGTCATGACTGGCAGGACGCACTGATCGAAAACCTTGGTCTTGTCGTAGAACCGACGGACGGTGGAGTAAGCGGGTTCTCGAGTGGAAGCCACGCCTCGGCAAGCGTAGTGTTTGACGACCTCCCGGCCAGATGGACAGATGACTTAAAGAAGGTGGCTGGTAGCGACTTGATGGCAAAAACGGGAGATCGTGCCCTATGGCGTACCCTGGGGGATGTATGTATGTAATTATAACAATAATAATTTCCATTAAAATAAAGGACCAACCAACAAATCAGGGTTTTTGTACAGGACTATGTGATAAAATTTCATTCTAACTCAGTTACCGTTGCTAAGTACATTATCCAGTCGGGTACTCGCAAAACCGTATGCTAGGGAGGTTCAGTCCCGATATTATTTCGCATTTTATTAGTTCACGCGAACCGCCGCCCGCGCCCGAGCTAATTCCTAGAGGAGCGCTCTACGAAGGTTTTATTTCCCGACCGTTTTTAGATAGGGGTTGCTGGGTTAGTGCGCGCGGTGTAAGGGATGAGAGGTTTTTTATATTGGTTTATTGGTGATAAAATAGGTAACTTAAAAGAACAAAGATGGAAAGAAACCTAAGCTTCTGTGCTGGAAGGTCTCAGGCAAAGACAGCGCTCCAAACATTGAAAGGGTGCATGTAGACCATGAAACTGAAAAACTGTCCCCTAGAAACATATGTACATTCCATAGTAAAGTCAGTCAGCTGATCGTAATTTTGTATGTGAGGTCGTTATTTTTTATCAGTATTCGGAGGGCTGTCTCTTACACCCTGTATTCTAAAGTTATTTTGAAAAGTTTGAAGCACAACTGCTTTGAGTTTCAGCGAAGAAGTATCGAGATCTGACGGTGGACAGAAGCTTAAAAGAATGGAAACCAAGCAAACTCTTTGTAGAACTCCGCTTTTATGACAATAATCAACAAATTCTGAAAAGTTTCTTTTTACTTTTTATTTGTAAAGCATTTGGGCATTTCGACATAATTTGACCGGCATGCTTTGTGTAAGTTTTATTTTATTAGGAGTTCAGAAAATAAGAAAACAGATAAAAAGCAGACAAGGTTGAATATTTGCTTTTACATAAATAGAAAAACCTTTCTCTGTCTTGGTTTTAGCGATATATCAAAGTAAAATCAACATTTTACGGTGACTATGTTTAAGTATTGAATGATTTGGGTGCAAACTAACGATTTTAGTTAAATCTTTTTGGGTTTCAACTGGAAGATAAAGAGGATGAGTGGTACTGGTCGTAGTGACTACATACATATATCACGCCTATATCCTATGCGGGGTAAGCAGAGCTTAAACGGCCGTAAAAACTGACATTTACATCACGTCTGACAAATATTTTGTGATAGTGACTGGATGGCGAAAATGGGAGATCGTGCCTGACTTAAGGCGAGTGTACTCGACAGTGGCTACACTCAAAAAATAAATTATCTTTATACATCTATTAGAATGTCCGTTGTTCAAGTTTTTAGTATTATCCTTATGTCTAATAAGAACCTGCAAACTCAATGAAATATTAGCTGTAAATAAAGTTAAGGCGATTAATACCAAAAGTAGCCGTTTTTAGGCAATTTTTGCCAAGTGAAGTGTTTTTTTGTGAAGTCACTGTCGAGGCCGTTCACGCCTACCCTCGCCTGAAGGCCTACGTTATGCAGTGGACTGACTACATGTTGATGTGATATTATCGTGAGTGACTTGGAGGTGTGAACCTATTTACTCGCTACCTCCTATTTCTTGCAGGGCTCACACACATTCGCAAGCAGGCTGGATCGATGTCGCCCAGAGGCACCGTTTCCATCCACAATACTGTTTTACACGGATTCCTTAATATACGACCCCATTTCACTGAATTAATACTTGGCTAGAAAAAAACAATGGATAAAAAACTACAAAACTCTTAAGTTACATACATACATATATTACGCCTATATCCCTTACGGGGTAGGCAGAGCGTTAACGCCCGTAAAACGGATATTAATACCACGTCTGACAAAAGCTTGAGGGTCAATCAAATAACTGTTTATCACTATAGTGACAGGTTGTCAGCCCATCGCCTAAAATTGCAATACACATCCCTCGAGTCCCTTAGTCGGGTCTTACGACACCCATGGGTAAGAAATGGGGTGATGCTATTCTAAGCCGGCATCACACGGCACTGTTAAGGAATGTTTACTAATAGTTTTTAACCGTGTGATGCCGGCTTAGAAAAGCATCATCCAATTTCTTCCCCGCGGGTGTCGTAAGAAGCGACTAAGGGACTCGTGGCTTTTATGTCTATTACAATTATAAGCGACAGGCAACAACCTTTAATCTATAAGCGATTTTTCTGAAATTTGACAGACGTGGCGATATCGACCGTATTTTATGCCCGTCTATGCTCTGCCTACTCCGCAAGAGATAAAGGCGCGATTTGTGTTTGTACTATTTTAGGCAAATTTTATCAGAACAATAATGAATGGCGCTTCATATTAAATTATTATGTATTCCCTTGTCGGTAAACTCTCTCCGTGTTATTGCAAAAAAGATAAACGCGCTTTTAGACAGTTTAAAATTTTGGATGGCGCTTAGCCGTTGTCCGAGAAAGCTGCCAGCTCTCCGGTCACCAGTGGCACAGTATAATTAATAGTACTAGCGTACAGTATGGTCACTCCCTGCCTCCCCCTACAAGCGCCGCCCACCCGCGCTCGGAGGGCGCTCAGACACCGGCTAGCAAGGACGCGACGACGAAGCTCATTTCATACTGCCGCAAAATTGCATTCCCGATTCGCGAACGCAAAATGGCGGCAACCCTGACATGTTGTCTCACACACACAAGCATGGTCTGCGTTCACCTACGCGAGCTTAGACTGTGTGCGTAGCAACGCGTTTGTTTCATACATTTGAGCGCCAGTGTCCGAGGTGTGCCAGTGGTCTCATTGAGTGGTCTCACCAGCACGCATTATTAAGGATATTATAGCCATTCAAATATTGCATGGGATGATGATATTAAATTTTCTTTGACGCGAAACTATTTAAAATATCCATATTATTATACTTGAAATATGCAATTTGAAAAATAGCTTCGTACGTACGCAATGTCGTTTTAGAGTCCGATCTTTGGCCATGTAAATTATTACTTAGAAACCTTATTAAAATAATAAAAACAATTGTTAAACATTAAAAAAATAGAAACCATACTAACAGTTTGTCACGCTTTGTAGTAAGTGCGTAGTACACACACACATATCACGCCTATTTTCCCTTGCGGGGTAGGCAGAGCGTAAACAGCCGCAAAACGGACGTTTACGCCACGTCAGACATATATTTGAGGGTCATTCGGAAAATTGTGTATCGCAATAGTGATAGGTTGTCAGCCCATCGTCCAAAATTGCAATACACACCCTCACCGCCTCTTACAATTCCCACGGGAAATAAATGGGGTGATGCTATTCTAAACCGGCATCACACGGCACGTAGTGATGAGAGGAGGAAAAAGAAACAAGTATGACATATCTATGCTGAATGCAGTGCTTATCTCTGTCCGCTACGGCTGTCATTATTTGCGGGCTTACAACTTACAAAAATTCTTAAGTAGCTTATTTTTTGTACGATTTCGTTGTGTGTTTGTAAACAACAAATTATTACATTTTGTGCCATTTTAATACTAGAATAAATTTTTAATTCAATATACCATTTATTAAAGTAACTTTTTAAGTGTAGAAAATGAAATTAATGTAAATATACCAGTATTGTCTATGTGACAGTTTGTACAATGTAAAAACCCAGTTTGATTCGTTTTTATCCGCTGAGAACGAAAGTATGTTAGCGCCTAAAATTGCACAAAATAATAAAATGGGTTCGGCCAATGGTTCAGAAAAAATAAACCCAAAAATATAAACGACATGAATATTTTTCGAAACTTGAAAAGGTAGCGATACTGGGCTATATTTAGTAAAATAGTGATAACAGTTTCCCAAAAATTTGCGTTATATTTGATACTCATACTTAGTTGTATCTAGAGCCATATAACGGGTTTATTTCTATTATATACGGTTTTCCCACTCAGCCCAAAAGTCAACCGGCCTTAACAAATATCTCTTATATACGTCATTGTATACTAAACATGGTAATATAATACATAGCAGCCGGGACGAGAGGGGGGGAGCGACCGCGGTTTTCTAACTTTTCACTTTAAAAGGGTTTTTTCGATGGGAGGTATGACCCCTGGGATGTGAGGAGGGGCTGAGAGGGGTAGGGGAGGGTCAGCCTGAACAAATACGGAGTGGACGTTGCTAATTCGATTCGGATCCCAGTAGATGTACGATTAGATGCCGTAGGGTTAAAATTGATACAAGAATTTGACCAGAGTTTTGGCAACCCGTTTTGTGTGGGCAACAATTTGTTTGATTACACTTTAAATGAAACATACCCAGCATTTTGTACCTAAAGGCGGTACTCCAATTGTGTTTTGCTGGATCCAATATTTTGACTAAAGCAGTTAAAAGAATCCCATACAAAACTGAATATTAAGGCACACGTTGCTGCATCAAATTGCGGCTGTCACAAGTTTACATTTGTATGGTGCAATACCGTGCGGTGCATGTGCGATTCACATAAAATTTAAACTAAAAAATGTATGAATATCGGTTTGAGAAAGATTTTTGTACAATAATGACAATTTAGTTATTTACATTTAGTCATCACTCTACTCTCATTATTTCAAAGAGTTACAGCGTTATACTTTTAGAAGATTATAATTTTTCGAATAATATTTTTTATTTTCTATTGTAAATGTGACATTAGTCTAGATGTGCCTCATTGAAATATAATTTTGTTTTGTTGTGTATAATTAAAAGAGATGTGGGATGGAATAGGCATCAACATCAACGGCGAATATCTCACACATCTCCGCTTTATTGACGATATAGTCATAATGGCTGAACCGCTGCAGGATCTGCAAAAAATGCTGATCAGTCTCGACTCCAACTCAAATTTGTCGTCCGGAATGAGATTATCCGCCGTAAGTCCAAAGCGTCTATAATCTGTAGGTGTAAGAAACTGAAGTGGTAGTAGGCCGGGCACATTAATAGAAGAACTGACGGACGGTAGAGAAAGCGGGTTCAAGAGTGGAAGCCACGTCTCGGCAAGCGTAACATTAGACGCCCTCCGGCCAGATAGACAGAGATTACTGAAAATGGCGGCTGGTAGCGACTGGATGGCGAAAACGAGAGATCGCGCCCTATGTCGTACCCTAGCGGAAGCCTACGTCCAGCAGTAGACTACAAAAGGCAATAATAGGTACGTAAGTTATACTTTAAACCCTTAGTTTTTACTCGAGAATGTGTATTGCAATTTTAGGCGATGGGCTGACAACCTGTCACAATGGCGATACACAATTTTACGAATGACCCTCAAATATTTGTCAGACGTAGCGTAAATTACTGTTTATTATAGGCGTCATATGTATGTGTATGTGTTTTTACTAAAAAAATAAAATCTATACTTACGTTAAATCTAAATGTAAAATAAAACTTACAGAACAGTAATACAAAACACGCAGATTTATCCTCTTAAGTTTGGCTAACCTGATACAGACCGCAGTTCATACTATATATACATAATGCGCTAGCTAGGGCAGGGACGCTGGAAGGTGTTCCCGCATGCACTCATTCTATCGCAACATCTTTTGAAATTAGAACATAGATAAAAATTTAAACTTTGAAAACCGGTTTCAATATTCAGCGTTGAAACACACCGAAAGAGTCTTTTATGATCTATCAACTTACTTACTCCTGTGGCTCAGGGACCCAAAGTGGGTCTTGGCCTCCGACACGAGTTTCCGCCACTTGTCCCGATCCTGGGCCGCTTCACGCCAGTCTGTCGCTTGGAGGTCGCGCAAGTCGGACTGAATGACATCGCTCCAGCGATACCTAGAAAGACCAACTGGTCGTCGATCGCTGGGTTTTCCTAGGTACGCTTTCTTAGCGCCATGATCTACCTCCATTCTTTCTAACTGCCCGATAAATCTATCTACAATCTAAGTAACAAAGTCAGCGATCAGACCACCAACCCGGTGGTCCGAAGATATCACCAAGTCGACGGGATCTCTATGGTTGAGCTTAGCACAGGACCGTGAAGATTGGCGCAATAGGGAAGAGGCCTATGCCCTGCAGTGGGTGGATGCAGACTGATGATGATCTACAATTACTAAGGGTCATTCTCATAATGACACGGAATTTTCTCACTTCCATGTCATTTTTCAAATTTAGTTTTTTTGGATAATTGAATATACGTTATCAAAGTTTTTCTCATTACAAACACTAGATTGAAATTGCCCGGTTCTTGGACCACTAGTTTCAGAGTTATTTGATGTCCACTATTTGCGGACATGGAAATGAGAGAATTCCGTGGCAATTTTTCTTTTATTTGATATTAAAATAATTAAAAATGTTTTTTAATATATAAGTAGTCAGTAATGTTTGCTAGAGATTAAAGAACGTATTTTAGTAAAAATAATTAATATATTACAATTATAAATATAAAAAAGGAGGGCCTTTATTTTTTTTTAATGGAAATGAGATGTCCACTTCTTGATTTGTAGGAAATATAAAGAAAATAAGCTTTATTTACTTAGTTAAATATTTATTTAGCATCCCACGAACACGAGGGTGTGGATACTGATAACTTTTACATAGTGACCGACTGCAGAATGCAACAAACAGTTTTATAACACTTTGTATTAAAGTAACTTGTGGCCAAGATAGAAAAGAGTACCAACATAATATTAATATAGGCTCGGCCGACTGGGAAGCAGTTTAAAGTGGTCTTCAACTGGTTACGCGCGCTTTATACTAGTTTAGAGTGCGTTGCGGTTTCGGTAGCCCTAGTCTTGGCACGCACATATATACATGTAGGAGTTTTGCTTCCAAGCGGTAGCCATTATTATGTATTCTTTTCTATAAGAGACATTCTATAGAAAAAAGTGGTTCTATACCAGGTACTGCAAACCCGCGATATCTGTACGCCAATAAAAGTAGTCCATCATGCATTCATGAGACATTCGGTAAAAAAACATATAAAATTTACTACAAAAGCTTTCATTTCATAAAAATAGGTAATAATGATAAATACCCGTACTTCCACATATTTACGATTAAAACGGGCATTGGATTAATTTAAGAATAAATATTCATAATTTAAAAACGTTGTCCAACTGTGGACTGCAAAATTTTAATTATTCTCTCATTTCCATGTCACTTTCTCATTTCCATGCCATCTCAAACCATGGAAAGACATGGAAATGAGAACATGGAAATGAGAACGAAAGCTTATTTTGCAGTTTAATCAAAACCTATTCGTCAAAATTTAATACAGTACCGCCTCTTATTTTAAGCATATCAAAGGTATTCCTCAGAAAAAATATCGATAATACCTAATAACTGAATAATTGGTAATCGACTAGCATGGAAATGAGGTTGGTACTGGACAAAGTCGTAAATGTGAAAAACTTACCCTCGCCATCGAAGATATAGCGGCGAGTGGAGCCTGCGTCCCCCACGACGTTGTCGGCGGTACTAGCCGCTACGAATTCGTGAGTAGTATCGACAGATAGCTTTTACCGTCATGAATATATGAGTGAGAGAGTAGCGCGAGGTAATTGTGGGCTGATTCAGGGCTTCAACGCTAAAATCCGTGTTTATAAAAAAGTTTCTGCCGTTGTGGAAACTAAAAACATGCTAAAAGATAGAAAATATAATTGTTTAAAAGATAAGAAAGCTTAACACGACATAGACTTGTAACTTTAGGATCTATAACAGTCTATTTAGCGCAAGGTAGCAAAGAACCATGCCATGGATGTGAGAGAATGCATGTTTGACAGGAAATTTACAAAAAACTGACCACATATTTGATGAATTAAATGTTTGACCATATGTGAAAAGTGCTGAAGTATTTTGAAGTAAAATTTTATAACGCACGTCCCAGAGGAAGCAGCAATTTTTAAGCGGAACGTACGAAAAACGCGGTCAATGAGAACAACCCCTAACATAAGTTTCGTTACCAGCGAAATTTTCTTCCTAGAATGACTATGTCGTATCTTGCTGCTTGTCTAAATAACACTAATCATAGAAACTAATATAAAAAAGTGCAAATATGTAATGTAATCGATAATTTACGAAACATCTGTCCTGATTTTGGAACTCCTTTCTCCTAAAAGCTTCATCATTTAGTAAGTTACAAATACTAAAATTCATCACAGATAATTGTTTTATTCCCGCAAGAAAACGCTGGGATCTGTAAAACACATCCAATTAGACTTAATCAAATAACTTTAGAAACCCTCAACATTATTCGGAACTCGCTACCGCTCATGTCATTAGATATTCAGTTGTAATTATCCCTAAAAGCCCTAAAAATTAACCTTGAACTCGCAGCCCTACAACAGGGGTCATCGGCCTAGGCACAGCACACCCGAAATTCGAAAGCACTAAAAAAGTTCCAAAATGGCCGCGGACCAGTTACCCATGTAACATTACTCTATGCCAGGTGTCGGCAACCTTGCGGTCCTCTTGATGAACCCTGGTGTTAGAGTTTTTAAACTGAAATGAAATCAAATTAACTTTATTCGATGTAAAATAGTATTATCTCTTTTTGACGTCATGATCCGTCATTGTAAAAAAATAAATTGGTATAACACAATTTTCTTCTTTTGAAAACAATTTTGTAGTGTCCTTACAGAAAACCGGCACGACACTACCTACTTATGATCTAGTAGGCGTACTTGTAACTCTAACAAAGTGATTAATTTTCAAAAATATCAACTTTGTGTGTTTCCCTCCGAGAATCGAACCAAGGACCTTCGAATACTGAGACCAACGCTAGACCACGGAGGTAGTGGGAAGCTTATGGTCATTTTATTGTTGTTTAATTGGTGACCATTTGAATGTTTCCTTGTGTCGTTAAGTTTTTAAGTGTAGGTTTATAAAACGCGTTCCTGTCTTTATTTTTTAATTATTTTTGAAGGAGTTAATCTAAAAAATCAATCAGTTTTCTAATGTTTAAGTGCTTCTTACCTTTAATTAACGTTTGTGGGTAAACCGAAGATGCTCATTATCAGCCAGATGATTAAAACATCTGGACAACTTTCTGAAGTCGATTTTAGTCGATAGAACTAATTCGTTACATTTTCATTCATTTATTTACCTTTTAATGTAGACAAGTTTAAAAGAGACACACATACAAACAATGACACAACTGGACAACTTATTTCTACTTGGAAATTCCTTTCAGCTGACCTACGTAAAGTGAGACTTTCTAGGCCAGGCGGATTGGGCGTGCACAATAGAATATAATATTTAACCTACACACGAAATTAAACATCCCTTAATAATAAATTTATTCGTTTATTTTACTGATCTTATTCCAATACCTCACCTGTGGTAAGCTCAATCGCGGATTTTTTGAGATATCTTGGGCCTGGGACCTTTAAGTACGTAATTCCACACATAAATTATACGCAGGTGGAATAGAAGACGCGGAGTTTGATGTATAGGCTAATTATAACTAAGATAAAGTATTTGTGATCCCAAAATACATCTTAAAAAATCGCCCTGTAAACACCCAGATTCTTTCGATTAACTTTTCGAATGACTTTTCGAACTGCCATTGTCTTAAAAATACTAAATACAAAATGTTGCCACCCCCTGCCTTGCGTCTACTCCTTAGAACAAGTTACATTTCACCCGGCACGCACACAGGCGCACGGCGCGCACGCACACACGCACGCACTGCATCCATGCATCCTCTTATGCACTAATATGCACCTGTGGGGGCAAGGAACCAATTCGGGACTAGTCGAACTGGTTCCAACCAGAATGCGGTGGTTCGGTCTGGTTGTTGCTAGCACACATTTTATGTTAGGGAGACTGTAACTATGAATTTTTCGAGTGATAGTACAATAGAGTTTTATTAGAAAGTACAAAAACTTCAACTTTATAGTGTTAGTGGCCTTAATTCGGGAAATAAGTATATTAACTTAACTTACTTAAATTAACGCTGGCACTCTCCGTCAAATAAGTTTAGAAAAGAATAGGAGATATCCAAATCATGTCATGTCGTATAATTTAACGCAATATACGCGATATCTGTCAAAATAAGGCGATTAAAACAATGGCGACTAATTGCTTAGAAATGGCGATGAATAGAATTTTATGGATGATGTATAGAAACACTGCAGATTTAAGAGAATTTACCTCTATATCACAAATTGAGGCCATTAGCTTACATACAGAGATTAGAGAATCTGACAATAGAACTAAACATATTTCCACTGTGTATACCTCTATAATGTACTTACTTATCTAAGCGATTAGAAGGAACACGAACAAAGTTCTTATCTTCTTGTGACTTTCTCTAACTTAAATCGTCTGTAGATATATGCCTACAGAGACGCCAGGCTATAGTAGTAAAAAAATACTCTCGAATTCCAACGACATGCGAAGCACTATTCAGGCACGTGGAAAAGGAACTCTCAAAACAAATTATGATATGATAGGTCTTTGTTCAATAAACTTAAATATAGATCTAATATGACAACAACATACAAGTTAAATACAATTTATTTTAAAGCATCCAGATACACTTGCAAAATTCGCGCGGGCAAAGGATGAGCCGCAGTAGCCCGGATGGAAAAGGCGTCGCCACTAGAGATGTTGAAAGTCGCAGTCTCATTCTGCCCACCATAAAAAAATTGGCAAGTTTTTGAAAATTTGTTATACAACCTAAAATTGTTTTTCAATATTAGTTCAGTTGCTGAATTTCGGATTATCTGGGTATAAAGATATTTATTTCTCAAAGAACATAATACAGTTCACTTAAAAAGAAAAACACTTAAAGTTATAGTTATTACATTAAATTAATGACATGCAGTTCTTATAATTAATACCATATGCGTTGTTTGATCTATTGAAGATTTCAAATAGTTACCTACTGTTAATATAATGATATATTTTCTTTTATTCTTATTGTTTTTAATTTGGCTTTAGGTGTTGTTCTAGTTTATTTTTGAAAACACTTATCGAGTCCAACTCTTTAATATTAGGTGGTAGGTTATTAAAGAGTTGGATCCCTCCGTACATAAGACTTCTGAATATGACATAAAAGATTTTCTGTGCCAGTTATCAGAACCATACGTAGGTGAGTCAACTTGTCTTGACTTCTGAAATTTGTTTTATGAAATTGGCTTCTGAAATTACGATCCCTCCCTCACTAATAAAAACTTACCTTAAAAATATAATGACTAATGCAGCACTTTAAACAAGAAAGGAAGTTCTATCTCGGGTTACAGCCTTCGCAAAGTCTAGATGTCAGCCCAAAACTTCTCAAACTTGGTGTTTTATATCACTAGTAAATTACTTTTGTGCCTATTCCAAGTATTTCTTGAATAACTTTCTAAGTAGGAAACGCTTCACAACCAAAACGATTCCGTAAGAAAAATGTTAAGAGTAGGTATACGCTATTTTCTATAGAAGGTTCAGTAGCACGTGAATCTTAATTATTTACCGCTTCATAGAAAGAATCCAATATTGTAATATAACTGGGCCCGAATTCTCTTACTTATTTACCCTAGCAATGCCAGCGACACTTCACTGTCATTACAATGCCACTGTGATTTTCTAGAGGTATACTTCAATCTGTTAGCAGATTACGAAATTACCAAAACTTCCCCACTGACAGGCCATTGACACACAACTGAAACGATTTTTATTTAGCAGACTTTGGGCCCTGAAGTTTTATGCATGAGAGTGGATTAATCTAGAGTCTAAAAATATCATATAACTAGCAGCCCGCCCAGCGGTTTCACCCGCCGCTAACAATTTCCCCCCGGGAATAAGACAGTTTAATATAGCCTATGTTCATCAGAAATAATGTAGGATTCTAATGGTAAAAGAATTTAAAAAATCGGGCCAGTAGTTTCGGAGCCTATTTGATGCAAACAAACAAACAAACAAACAATCAAATCTTTCCTCTTTATAATATTATTAGTGTAGATAGACAGATGTCTATATTAGATGATATTGTCACAAAAAAGTTTTCATGTATTTTACGCAAGGATTCTTAAAGTAGGTTTATATCTAGTAAGTTCTTACCCGTAGGTCGTTATAGCAGGTTATCTTTATTGCTTGCTGAAACATTTAATTTTTTGCTTCTCGGAGAACACACACACACATCACATCACGAATATAACTTGCGGGATAGGCAGAGCGTTAACGACCATAAAATTTGCTATCGCTACGTCGGACTAATATTTGAGGACCGTTTTAGAAAAGTCATGTATTAATGTAGTCATCGTCATCAGCAGTCATCATGTATTAATATATACAGGTTGTCAGCCTGTCGCCTAAAATTGTAATACACATGAAACCCTTAAATCCCTTAGTCGCCTCTTACGACACCCGTGGGTGAAAACTGGGGTGATGCTATTTTAAGCCGGAATCACACGGCTTCACGGAATACCTACGTGGGAAACATGAAACACGTCATGGTACTCGTAACTACTCGGAACTAGAAAATTGACATTTTGAAGACAAAATTTACACTTTAAAAAGTTACTTTCATAGGAAATATAAGAAAGTGAATACATAAAATGAATTTGTGACTCAATTGTCAAAATATCAGCTTAACATATCGCCGTCTGGACTGAAATTAATAAAAAGGTATTTCTTTAAATACCATTACTCTTCCCTGCTGTAAGAATTTCTTATAAGAGATAAGCAGTGCCTGCTTAGTCTGAATTCTTTATATGCTTTTCTTTTTACTGTTTCTGTGTAAAATAAATAAATAAATAAAGGACGAGAACTCTCAGATGGAAAAGTCCCAATCCCTAGAATTAAAAATCCTATTACAAAGTCAGCGAATAATAAGTCGGGCAAGCTATGTCCACAGGGACCCAAACAACCAAAGTGACAATGAAGAAAGTAAATTAAACACGCTCTTAGATATAGATAATAGTTACAATGATAACTATATTCATAATGTAGCATGGTATAATTTTCAAATAATTTTATACATACATACATATATCACGCCTTTATCCCTTGCGGAGTAGGCAGAGCGTAAACGGCCGCAGAAAACGGACATTTACGCCACGTCTGACAAATATTTTGAGGGTCGTTCGGAAAATTTTGTATCGCCATAGTGAAAGGTTGTCAGCCCATCGCCTCAAATTGCAATATACACCCTCGAGTCCCTTTGTCGCCTTTTACGACACACACGGGCAAGAAATGGGGTGATACTATTCTAAGCCGGCATCACACGGTATCAAATAATTTTAGTGCATGAGAATAACCGTTTTTAATACTGGACTGATCTCTTTGTCAAAGTAAAATGATCTGGCGTAAAACAGCATCACCCCATTTATGTCCCATAGGCGTCGTATGTGGCTACTAAGGGACGCGAGGGTAACATGTGTATTGCAATTCTAGGCAAAGGGCTTACAACCTGTCACTATGGCGATACTCAAATTTCTGAATGACCTTCATTTGTTTATTAGACGTGGCGCAAATGTTCGTTTTGCGGCTGTTTACGCTCTGCCTGCCCCGCAAGAGATATAGGCGTGATATATGTATGTATAATACCATATTATTTCTATTAATAATACTAGCAAGGGATTTAGACGTGATATATGTACGTAAAATACCATATTATTTCCATTAATAATTTATAATTAACATAACGATGAAAGATTTGTTTTTTGTTCGTGTGTTTGTAATCTGTAAACTCCGAAACTACTGGATCGATTTCCAATTTTGTTCTGTATTAGAAAGCTATAATAATAGCCTTACCATCTTGAGTCACATAGGCTACTTTTCATTTATCTTATTCCCACGGGAAAACGGTTAGCAGCCGCTGAAACTACAGGGCTGGCCTCTAGTAGCATATAATTTAATCAAATGATATTTATTTTAACCAGGGTCAGCGACCACCTGTGTAAAATTTAGTCACGGAATTCCAAATTATATGAGTGTGAAATCAACTGCTTTCTCCGCTATTCATCTCGTTCGTAGCAGTTTCTATGATCGCGTAGAGACATCTACGAAATTCGTAGAAGATTCGTAGACGTGCTCTACGAAATAGACAAACGCGCTACAACAAACGATTAGGTAATTTGTTTGATAGTTTGAAACTTGCCTACTTAACTAAAGTAAATTAAGAAAAAAGCAGGTAGTTCTACTTTGCTTACCACTAAAATTTATTTTGTTGCGCCGAATCACAAACATTTCGACTGATTTATGTCTTGACACTAATGAAATTAATGTTCAATAAAAATTTAATCTTAATGAATGACCTACGTTAATGCATTCGCTAAAATTCATTGAATCTGAGATAATTATCGCGGTTTCGTAAATGCCACCGAGGGAAGCAGACAGACGTTGTTAAAACAAAAACATAATGGCTGTATTTAACAAAATCATCACTGACAAAAAGTTGCGAGGACAGACAATGTGCTGCCTATAATATAATACACAATTATCTTATAGCCCCACCATTTTTCTACGCACTTTCGCGTACGCACACAAACGTAAAACCTCATGCATGTACAAGAATAACACACACATACGCACAACCAATAAATAGATAGAACTAAACGGTGAAATTTAAAAAAGAAATAAAACGACCGAATCTGGCACGCACACATGTGTGAAAATGCAACCAATCATATAGATTTGTCAATCGAATTTGAGCTGTAAATAAACGTAAAAAAGTTTTATATCGAATGATGGCAAAGCATCGGTGGAACTAGCAAGTAAGCTTATGCATGCGTGCAAATGACGCCGCACACAGAGAAATAATTTGACTGTACGAACACCGAATTTTCTTGCTTGTGTGCGCGGGAGCAGGCGTGTGGGTGTATAAATGCATTCTTTTCGCGTGCATGTGTTGTGCCATTGTGCGCGTGTGTGCGTGCTCATGACGGATCCTCGTGTTTGTGTTTGTCGTTTTTTCCCGAGCCTGGTAAGCAGTGAAAAAATAATTTTAACTGGCACAGTGTGTTTAATTTTCGTGCTCTCTGTCCGGCGCAATCGTCATTACGGTTTAAATTACGAACGCGGGGGTATTTTTTATTTATTTATTCTGTTTTTAATTCGGACTGTTTGTTTTAAATCGGACGTTCGTGATTACTTGTTGTATTGGTATTCCGAGAGCTCCCTGAAGTATGGATTGATCTGAGCATTGGCGCTTGTTATATGAATGTACGCAAGCATGTGCCAGATCAGAAAAACCATATCTACGGCTTTATTGGAATGTTATATACAATGTTGTATCTGTATTGCCGTTGTGTTTAATTAATAAAGAATTTATGTTTTTTGTAAAAAAAGTCTATTAAGAATTTATTAAATTGATTGGAAACTAATGCCAAATCAGTCTTTTAAGGCAATGATTAAAGTGCTCGGCCACACAGACCCTTGACAAGTTTGTAGAAAAAAGTTGAGAAAAATACGAGGTTCGGTTTTCCGGTGATTTTTGAAACAGAAAACTTTTCCTCAACCAGACGAAGAAGAAACCTGAAAAAGAAACATGAATTAAAAATCATTCTGAAGGTACAGTCAAGCTCATTCGCTCACATAGACATTCGAATCGCCCACGCCCAAGCGACACGATAAACCCTGGTGTCAGAGTCTTTCAACCGCCTTCTACTAGTAGTAGACCTCTGACATGGTATATTTTTAAAAAGCTTTTGTTTGTACAATTTGTGTTTGTTGGTAAATAAAGATCTTTTTATTTTTATTTTTATTATATGGTTGTGTAACGACCGCCGTCTTAGTAATCATAGATAGCAACCGGGACGGAACCATCTTTCTTACGGACAATTAGGTGGTTAGGCCTCCAATGTCTTAATAAGACGGGAAAAAAATCACAAAGTGATAACACCAACTTTGTGAGTGGCCCACCGGGAATAAAACTCGGAACCTTTGCGCCACAGGCAGTCGCTCTACCACTGCACCACATTGGCCGTGAATGACGTCCGTATTTAATATAATGACCCCTACAGTTATTCGCTCCGATGTTTGTGGTGACCATTTTATATCCGGCAACAGGATGTCAGAGGATTTGCCAAAGCATTAATATTTTCAGGTTTATAAATGAAAATAAGTAATTGAAAATGTGTTAGCGGCGGCCGGGGCTTGAACCGGGGACAATGGGGTGCCGGCTCTCGACTCTACTAACTGACCTACTGGCACCTCGACAACTACTGCCAAATCTTCAATCTTGATACTCGTGTCGAAGCGACGTACAATCGTCAACACGGCGATCGACGACGTTTGAGATGTGTAATTTTTGAAAATAATACAGCAATGTAATTGATTACTTAGACGGCGGTCATAACACAACCACCGAAGTCTGGCGCCAAGTAGCTTGCTGCGTTCCGTCAGTGTGTGGGAGTGCCAGTGCCTTAACAGTGCCTTCTGGGTGAGCTCGCTCCACCTTAGACTCTGTCTCTGTCCTGTCCTATGACCTAGACTAGAGTCAAGAGCAAACCCATCATTAATAAAAAAAAAAAAAAAACCATGTCAGAGGCCTACTAGTAGTAGAAGGCGGTTGAAAAACTCTGACACATAACAATCAGGTACATGGGGTTTTTCGAAGACTCGGTGTCACATACGAAAATAAGAAGAAGCACGAGTGCCTTAAGGCTGCAACACGTAGGTGACCATTACAGACCAATAAACGATAAATGGAGCCGTACCACGCGTTACTGGCATTAAAATACACTTGCAAAATTCGCGGGTAAGGAACGAGCTGCGGTAGCCCAGATGGAAGAGGCGTACCTACGAGGCAAAAGAGGCCACTAGTAATGGCGAAAATCGCAAGTTCAAATCCTGCCCGCGCTTAAAAATCTTGTAAATTTTCAAAATTTTTATATCTATCACCGGAAGTGTTTTAAAAAAATATATTCTGACCAATAAACTCCGAGGGATGACAGCGACTGACGTTTCGGGGCTCTGTGGTGACCATGTTATGAAGACGTGATGCCGCACTTGCCGTGTGATGCCGGCTTAGAATAGCATCACCCCATTTCTTTCCCACGGGTGTCGTAAGAGGCGACAAAGAGACTCGAGGTTTACATGTATATTTAAATTTTATGCGATCGTGTGACAACCTGTAACTATAGCGATTCACAATTTTCTGAAAAATGAGGGTCACCTCATTTTTTCGTCCGACGTGGCGTAACTATTCGTTTATTACGGCTATTCTTCGCCTACCCCGCAAGGGATGTATTATTGTATTACGTGTCTAGCCTGAAAACATGGTTTTCATCATTGTCGACTCTAACAAACTGAACAATTTCTAATTTCTAGTGGCCTTTGCTCAATCACTTTTTTGCAATATTCACCTCTAAGGACAAAAATATCTAACTAAAGTTTTTTGAAGTCACTAATTTGAAGGGACTAATGAAATTAAATTTTTTAGACCACTAGTTAATAAAATTTGTGTAAACTAAATTTGTCCAGTTACCGTGGTAATTTTGTTTCGCCGGTTCTTATTCACACTGGTAATATTATACAGATTACAAATCCCTTTCCCGTAAGGATTAGACATGCCGCAGTGTAAACGGTTGCTCTCCATATTGCTGCGTTTTCCAGTATAAAAAGAAAAAAAATGATTTCAGCTCACTCAGAACTAACTTTTGCCATTTCGATAGTCAATGTTTAAATGTTTTCACAAGAAAGAAAAAAATATTTTTTAAAACTTACAAAATGTTCAAGCGCGGGCAGGAATTGAACCTGCTACTTTGGCCATTACTAGTGGCAACGTCTCTTCAATCTGGGTTACCGCAGCTCGTTCCTTGCCCGCCAATTTTGCAAGTGTATCTTAATGCCAGTAACGCGTAGCCCAGATGGAAGAGGCGTCGCCACTAGTAAAGGCAAAAATGGCAGGTTTGGTATAAAAAAATGCATAAGTAAACACCAGCCAGGTTTGTCTGTCCGATTTCTAGTTCTGGAGCTTTCTTTTGCATGCAGCACTGCAAGCAAACACCAGCCAAGATTGCTTGTGCACCTGCTACATCTATCGGCTACCTCTACTCGCAATTTCGGTGGCACAAATACAATTACGGCGGCGTAAATTCGGTGGAATGACAATTTCGGTGGCCGAATTAACTCACTAAAAACTTAAACTACAGAATCCCCAATTTTTTTAATTAATATGTTGATATTTCTTTTTGTTGATACTTCTTCTTTCTATCTTTGTATTGTAAAAATAGCACAATTCTTGAAAATTAAACAATCCACTGAAATTTGGAAAAACATGCGTTGCTAGTTTGAGGCTAGATGACGCTGTGTAAATAGTCGTGGATAAAAAATTATTTATTTTGTTTCAATTCAAGAGAAATGCCGTGATATGCCGGCTTAGAATAGAATCACCCCATTTCTTTCCCGTGGGAGTCGTAAGAGGCGACTAAGGGACTCGAGGTTGTGTATTGCAATTTTAGGCGATGGGCTGACAACCTGTCACTATAACGATACACAATTTTCCGAATGACCCTCAAACATTTGTCAGACGTGGTGTAAATGGCCGTTTTTTGCGGCTGTTTACGCTCTGTCTACCCCGCAGGGGATTATAGGCGTGATATGTGTATGTGTGTGTGTATGCAAGAGAAATCTAAAGGATTTTACTGGTTACTAAACCAACATTTTGACAAAAACACCCCTCTAGTTTTTCTCTATGCACAACTCGATATTATTTTTAATATTATTAACAAAAAGAAGCAGATTTTTTGCAGGACAACAGATAAATATCTGGCTTTGGCTTAAACTTTTAATGTAGGTATTCGCTTAGTTTTTCGTCTTCAAACGTCGTTCGTCTTTACAATGACGGTTCATGACGTCAATAAGTGATAATACTATCCTACATTTAATAAAGAATTTCAATTTCAAACTATCGAGAGGTTCTGTTCTCAATCTATTAGTCCACGAACAATTTTCCATCCACATTGTCCCCTATTTCCTCATAACGTCAAAAGACCCCGTAAGCTATATTCCCGGAGGAACCCCGAGCAGAGGTATTATGTGAACCGGGCGGTGACCTTGAGCGTCTTACTATCCATAGACACGCCACACACGAGCGGGACGGCGATAGTGCAGCCGCAACACGAACTGCTGTAACTCACGAATATAGGTTTATGAAGGTTGAAGTAGAAATTTTATTACTCGAAAATTTAGTAAAAACTTATGAATTAAAGTACCTATGATCTTTTAAAAGTTTTAACTTTTAAACCACAAAATTTTGCACCCTTCATAAAGTAAGTAAAGCTTCATTTTTATTTTCACGTGATAATGAGTTTTTCTTCCAGTTCTTACTAGCTGAAAACATATAATCGGAAAACTAACAGCGTTGATTCCTTTAGAATCTCTCTATTCTTCTTCTTCTTCATCATTATATTTTTCTGTAGAGATAACACAAACTTGCAATCTTATATAAAGCAAAAAGGGATCGGGAACTACAGAATTTCAGGAACAAAAACTAAATAGGTTAGTGATTCTAGTGATGTTTGAATTTTTATAGCGAGTTCAGGGGCCGTATTCCACTATTTAAAATGTATTTAAAATGAGTGTCAGTTGGATAGTTTTAGTCGTTTCCTATTCCGCTATCAGTTAGAAGTATAGAAAAATCACAATGGCAATGCGATGACACATGAGCTTCGATAGCATTATAATGACTAAGAAATAAGAGAATCGGGGCCTAAATCGGGAAATAAATTTTAAAACACTTCAAAATATCTGGGGTATATAATTTTGAGAACTTGCAAAAAAGAAGTCATCAAATCATTAAGAGCATGACGTCAATTTCACGTACCTACTTTCTTCGCCACCCAACAATCAAAACTACAAAATAGTTTCAAAACTCGACAAAACTAGAGTTACTAAGTTGCGTTACATAGTGCATAGATGTCGTGTGTGTGCGAGCGAGAGGGGAGAACAACACAAGACGCAAGGTCGGCGCGGCCACTGGGTCACCGTGTCTAGGAGCCGTCTACAGAACTAGTAGTGGCAGCAATGAAACTATTACTGACGGCTAATTGTTTTTACATATGAAACTTTACTCATCCTCATTTTTGAAGTGAGTGCGATTAGACCGAATTCTACGGTTGCTTAGAAATTAGGTAGGTATTGTGTGAAAGAACTTTTCAAAACTCTCGCCTGAAGAAAACGTTAAGTGTGACGTCGTCTCAAAGCACCGCTACAGTTCGCCGTAGGTGTTCAACAAACACTACTCTTGCAAATATTTTAGAGGATTTTTTTTGTGGTAGATAAAGTTTACTAAAATTGTGTCTGAAGCTTCTTCGATTTTGTTGTTCAAATAGATACATCTGACGCTAATGAATAAGTTAGAAGTACAATCCTAATTCGTAATAGGTAGTTGTTGTTAATTTGCCCCTATTTTGCTTACTCATTTTAAAGTTTTCTGTATCTATTGTGTTATGTTCTCTTTAGTATTTTGTAAGTAAGCAATAAAATGTTCATCTATCAATCTATTTCCTCTGCTATCCTTACCTCCCGTCACCGCGGCACTAGTAAGTAACACGCACACTCTGACACTATCGACCGAGTGTGCGGTCAAGGAGGAATAGTGTGCCCTAAGGTTCGCGCGTGTAGAGCGCACCTTACAATATGACGCAGTACACCGGAACGGAGTTACGGAAATCCTTACTGCTTTACACGGGGGTATGGAGGTTTTACTCAATGGGATTTGGATTTGTTGTTCAGTTACTTTCTTTGGCGAGTTTATAGACTAGGGTATTTAGACTTTATACATTCTCTCTTCGTGTGGGACACCGAGTCGTCCAACGACCCGATGAACTTTGGTATCTTTTTAACCGCCTACTTCTAGTAGTACGCCTCTGACATGGTTGTTCACCAGGGTATTTGAGGAATAAGGACTGCGGGTCCGAAAAAGGAACACCAGCAAGGTTAATAAGGAGAAAAAAGTCTACCTACTAATACGCTAATTTTATTACCTTGCGTGACTAGTTGAGAAACTATACTGTCTCACCAACGTTGTTTATGTTTTTATTTAAGGATGGGTTTGCTCTTGACTCTAGTCTAGGACAGAAACAGAGTCTAAGATGGAGCGAGCTCTCCCAGAAGAAGCCTGTTCACTCTTACTTTTAAGAGATTAGGGTTGTATGCGTTTGGAAACACAGACGCAGGTAGTGAGTCCACTCTTTAGCAGTGCGCATTATAAATGATGACTGGAAGCGCTTAGTCTGAATTGGTGGAATGGCAACCAGGTATGGATGGTATCCGGTGGCGGATTCTAGGTGAAATGGAAATCTATTTTTACATTTATATCATGACTTCTTTTAGATAAAATGTAACAGAAACTAACACGCTTACCAGTTTCTAGAAGCAATTACAAGCTACACGAGTACAAAGCAAAAAAACACAATAGTCTAGACAACCCTATTCAAAACATCCACTATACACAACGGACCGGTTGCAAACCGGAAATGTCTTGGCATCTCTATTCCCCACTTCCGGTATCTTATCGTCTAGACCATTGTACGGTTCAGTTACCACTGACCCTACTCACCCTTGCAAGGGTCCCGCGGGTCTCGCGACCTTTGAGGTCAAGGGATAGTCAAGGGTCGAATAGACAACTAGTTTTGTTGTAAATAGTTAAGGGTCTTCCGCGTGAATGAAAGTTGGTAAACTTTGGGGAGGGTTGTTTGAGATAAAGAGTCTATCAATGCATTTTCGTAGCAGTTTTTATTTTCAAAATTATCTTTTATTTGGTAAGGTTTAGGATATATCTTTCCGCTAGACAGTTTCGGCACTCTGGCTGAAAAATGTACATATTTAAAACCATTACAGGATTGGAAGGCGGTTCTCCCATTGTTCATCCGTCGCTGCGTATTTTAACGCACCGTAACGCATGCGTCTGTCAGACGAAAGAAAATTGCGAATGCCGATCACAATCCCTTATAAATACAGCTATGGTGCGTTTACGGATTACGCACCGTAGCCGTATTTGTCTGGGAATAAGAACGAAATTCGCCAATTCTTCTCGTCTGACAGACGCATGCGTTAAGATGCGTAAAGGACAAGTGGGAGAACTGCCTAGGACTCTGACTGAAAAATTAACCATTTTTATAACCAAAACAAGATAGGATAAACAGAGAATCTTAAGTTCAATCTTGTGAGAAAGTTTCTCTTGCATCTTTAAGCACATTCGCATATCGTAAAAAACTGTGAGTGCTCGTTTAATCTTTTTTAAGGCACACCCTAAAATAAACCAGATGTAAGAACGTTTCGGCTAACACATCACACACAGCTATAAAGCTATGAAGCTGTGCATTGGCCGGGTATTGAACCTTGAACCGGGGCGTGGGCGAGTCAATACCTCTTCCGCTTCGCAAAAATACGCGCACGACATTTTTACGCCTCACATGCGCAAACGCTGGGCTCCGATTCTCTTATTTTTTAGTAATTGCGGCTTAGAATAGCATCACCCCATTTCCTTCCAGTGGGAGTCGTTAGAGGCGACTAAGGGACTCGAGGGTGCGTATTGCAATTATAGGCGATGGGCTGACAACCTCTCACTATGACGATACACAATTTTCCGGATGACCCTCAAATATTTGTCTGACGTGGCGTAAATGTCCGTTTTTTGTGGCCGTTTACCCTCTGTCCCTGCAAGGGATTATAGGCATGATTATGTGATATGTGTTTAATGTGTAATGCCATCGAAGGTCAATTGTCATGATAATGCCACTGTGATTTTCTATACTTCAACTGTTAGCAGAATACGAAATGACCATAACTGTCCCACGGACAGGCCATTGACACACAACTGAAACTATTTTCATTTAAAAATGATAAATAATGTCTTTATTTGCTTAGACTAGGGTACACTACATTGGTGTTAAAATAATTCTTAGATTATTCTAATCAGCCATTTCAAATTATAGCATGCAAATATTCTATAGATACACAATCTTAGAAGTCAGTTTTTGTAATTCAAATATTCTTTGCTAGACTATTACTACTATTATTATTATTATTTTTAGTTGACTTCAGGCCCAGGAGATGGATTCTATTGCAAGTTTGCGTAAGAATCTCTGGGAAATAAGAGTTTCCACTTCTTTATAAAATGTGTGATATTCTATAGAATTAAAGTACGAGTAAACCTTGTTTTAAAGACCTTTGAAGCATGTTGCCGCGTAGTTGTAGCGGATAGTACCCCTGCCTGCTTCGCTGAGGGTCGTGAGTTTGATCTCCATCAGGCACAAATATTTGTTAAGTAAATTTTTAGAGATGTGTATTTAGTCTGGGTGTTTTCTATGTATAAACAAAAAGTATATGAGTAATAATATCATCTATCTAGTTTCCATAGTTTGGGCTATTATTTATTCTGTGGCAAACCAATTGGCTAGATGACGCTGTGTGAAATTGTTCTGAATATTTATTTTAAATATGGCTCGAATCACATGTAACGATGTGTTATTATATTAATAAAATATCTTATCTTAGGAAAGTTCAGTTGCATAATTTTCAGTTTTCATGAAATATGAGAGCTTGGGCGGAAGTTCTTTGATAAAAATACAATTCATACATACATACATAAGTCACACCTATATCCCTTACGGGGTAGGCAGAGCGTTAAAGGCCGTAAAACGGATATTACCACCACGTCCGACTCACTATACAATTCATAAAATTATAATTATAGCCTACTTGCAGGATTACTTAATCATTACCTAAATTCTGTTGCCAATATCTTATTGTCAATAAAGTACTCATATTTTAGTTATTATAAGTGTAACTGAAAAAGTGTGTACATTGCTATTGGTGTTTTTAACAAAGTATATTATGAAAATACAATACTAATGACATGTGCACTTACCTGTGTACACTGCCCTCTAATTTTCAATTTCCATATCTCATCACATCAGCATAATGAATGCAGGATCCATTAGAAGAGATCTGCCTACAAAAATGCAAATGTGCGAACGAGTGCGCGAGTCGGGCAGTCAAGCTGCGCGGGCGCAGGGGGCTTATTTTTGAGTCAGTAGTAATCTGATTTCGCATGCGCCAGGCTGCAACGAGTGGTGCTTATCACTTGTATCGCATAATCTACTACTTGAATACATTCATGTCAAGTCAAGGGTATGTGTGAATGGTTAATGACAAAATGGACGTTTTAGGCACTCTTTGTCATAACTTTAATTATGATATTTCATTGAGTTAGCAGGTTCTAACTTTACGTGTGTCCCTCAAGCTGTAATCCTCACCTATGAAAACTTAACGAAAAGCAATTTTGGTTTTGTCAAAAAATAGTACTGAAATAGTGACAAATAGTGACATATGCAAGAAAATTAGTGACTTCATATTTCCCAAGATATGGCTATCGTTTGGTGAGGATTACAGATCGAGGCTCACGCTGTAATCCCAACTCTCGTGTGAGCAAACTGTGGGGTATTTTCACTTGGTCTACATTCCAAAAAATAGTGCCTAATTAGTGACTAATAGTGACAAAAGATGAAAAATAGTCGCTTTATAATTCCGAAGTTATAAAGGCATTTTTGTGAGGATTATACCTATAGCAATTTTTGCTGTAATCCTCACCTCATTTCTGCTAAACGCTTAGGTCTTATGACTCAAATTTAGTATCAAAAAATAGTGCTTAAATAGTGTTCTTAAACTGCATTGATATTTATTTAGTTTATGTAGAAGAAGCAATTAAAAAAACCGTAAGAACTTCTTCATACAAAATGGTCA
Organism: Tuta absoluta; assembly: GCA_027580185.1. NCBI lineage: Eukaryota > Metazoa > Arthropoda > Insecta > Lepidoptera > Gelechiidae > Tuta > Tuta absoluta. The sequence goes on from JAQAHW010000062.1 coordinate 366,411, forward strand.
GGTACAGTCGCGAACAATACTTCGTATTGTGAAGCTCAATATAGAAGGTATGTAAACAAACAAATAGCTTTCATTCAAGTTTTTCGTTTATATCTATCAGCTTAGTACAAAAATAAATAGATAAAAATATATTGTTTGGTATTCAATAATAACAAGAAACATATAATGTGGTAAAATACATTAAAGCAAGACTAATGCACTAATAAATAAATGTATGTACATAGTTACCGACGTACGAGTAGTAATATATAAATAAACATAAGAACCTACCTACAGAAATAAATACTACCGACATAACAAACCAGTATTGAGCTTTAAGTACGACAATACGAAGTATTGTTCGCGACTGTACCTGACCATTTTGTATGAAGAAGTTCTTACGGTTTTTTTAATTGCTTCTACTACATAAACTAAATAAATATCAATGCAGTTTAAGAACACTATTTAAGCACTATTTTTTGATACTAAATTTGAGTCAAAAGACCTGAGCGTTTAGCAGAAATGAGGTGAGGATTACAGCAAAAACTGCTATAGGTATAATCCTCACAAAGATGCCTTTATAACTTCGGAATTATAAAGCGACTATTTCTCATCTTTTGTCACTATTAGTCACTAATTAGTCACTATTTTTTGGAATGTAGACCAAGTGAAAATACCCCACCGTTTGCTCACACGAGAGTTGGGATTACAGCGTGAGCCTCGATCTGTAATCCTCACCAAACGATAGCCATATCATGGGAAATATGAAGTCACTAATTTTCTTTCATATGTCACTATTTGTCACTATTTCAGTACTATTTTTTGACAAAACCAAAATTGCTTTTCGTTAAGTTTTCATAGGTGAGGATTACAGCATGAGGGACACCTTTACGTAAGGATAATACTAAAAACTTGAGCAAAGGACATTGTGATAGATTGTTTGTACATAGAGAAAATTATTTTTTTGTGAAGTGACGCCACTGTCAAGGCCGTTTACAACTACACTCGCATTAAGGGCATTGAATCAATGCCCTCGTGTTGTAGAACGTATGATACGAGCAACGCTAAGACATCATTAAATTTGATATTGAATGCGCCAGAGTGCAGTGACTCTACCGGTGGTCCAACCACTCGTACCACACGCACAACCAATAGAACCAATTTATGTTAAGAGAGAATGATGAGGGTTTTAATAAATGGTTTTTCATAGTAGAAAGTGTAGTACGAGTAAGACAATTCGTGGTAGACTTCAAAATTTCAAAAATACGTGTCCAAGTGGCTCGCTGCGCAGGCGCCGATCTAAAACGCGCGTCCGGCCGATAATGGCGGTGGGTCGACGACCCACGTAACATATTTAGAAAAAAATATTTGGCAAATGTTCAGTGCACGGGGCCGTGCAATGGCGGACACTGTAGTGCATGTTACGATTTTTACGTGTTTTTATGTTTTACGTTTAGTAGAGAACGCGCTGAGTAGAATAGATAATCTTATTTTTATCTTAAATCTTGATTCAATAGTCTGAAATTAGCAATTTTCTTTCGGTCTGACTTATTTTTCCAAGTAATTACCTACTAGGCAAAGGTCCTGGATCCGATTTTTGAACAGATCAGGTATTTGAGTAGTGACGAAATAAGGGATAAATTTCTGCGCCTGAGTGTTTTTGAAGAGTAATTATTGTAGAAAAACAGAGTGATGCAGGTTTACACGATATACTTGTTAATTATAAGGTACCTACAGAGTTTAGCCCTCTACCGTTTTGGCGGCTTCATCACATCTGTAAATATACATTCATTATGAGTGATGTTTCTTTGTTTAATAGTAATACAGAGTACCTATCAATGTTTCATTGGATCTTTTCAGACCGTCTGTAATATATGCTATGGTACCTATTACTAGAGCCATCTGTGAATACTACATTTTTAAAAACACTGCCCATGTTAGGTATTCAATTATTGAAAACTTTAAATTTTACGCTCGCGTTTTCAATAATAGCCATATGTATTTCTAATTTTACGCATTTTTTTTTATTAATTCTCTGTTTTCTAGTTTTGCTGTATCTTTAACTGTTCCAATATTGATGTCCGCAAGTGCAGGCGGTGCAAAGCTCCCGCGGAGTGGGCTGCAGTGCAATCACCGCGCGCGATACAAACACACAAACACACACAACTATCTACTCGCCATATATTGTGTGGATGCTGTCTTGTGGCCGAAGACTGATGATGTTCGCGAGAAAAAAAAACGAAAACGGGAGATATTTCGGCCAGGTTTTAAAAAGAGAACGTGTGAAAAATAAACTATACTTTTATTAGGTTTGGCGCTGTAGCTAACTTTGTTTCTTAGAAAAGTGTAGTTACCCTCTGAATAACTCGTTGAAAAAATTCCATAGGCTACGCTTGCGACATACGATTTGATAACCGAATCAAGTGTCACTTAATTTCAATTTAATTCAAACATTTTCTAATGGACTTTTATCATTATCAATCTGACAGTTCTCGAGCTAATTTATAATTTCAAACCAAATGGCGTTATGTTAAATTGAAATTTTGACATTTGAGTCACAAATACATTTCAGCTATTTAGTAACATTTCCTTGGAAATAAACTTTTCCATATAAATATTATTTAAAATATTAATGCTTGTTCAAATTTTATAACATGAGTTATTGCAAAATGGCCTGAAATAAAAGATTTTCATTTGTATTTTATTTATTTTTTTGAACATTAATAGACAAAGACAAAAGACATTAATAGACTTGTACTATCTTCTGAAACAGCAGAGATAATATAAATCACTGCAAACTTGTGATTACCATGTTTAGGGTGACCTCCGCCACTCGTTCGTTCAACTGCCGTCTGCTGAGTCAGGTTAGGACCCGACATTTGCAAGTCTATGTCGGTTGCGCCAAGTAACGCATCTAATGTGATACGTACCCTTGAACCTGCGTCGTTCAAACGCTAATACAATGTGACTTGATTTCGAATCTCTTGTCGTGTTATTACAAAAAAGTTAGACGTGATTTTAGGCAGTGTTTAATAGTAGATTTTACAACAAGTGCACAAAACGGACCATTTTCATCCGAGCCGAAGGCGAGGGCTGATAGTAATTTCGAGGTTAAAATGGTTTTGTGGACGAGTTATAAACTCTGCTTTTCACTTTGATTGCGAGGAAATAAAACAATAGTATATTATATAAGTAACATTTATTTAATTAAAATTCAAAGTAAAATTTGTACAGTTTTGAATACTGAAAGAAATTGTTTGCCTATATCCTGCACCAATAAGCTCTTTCAGAGCATGAGAAGTGAAAAATATTTTTCTGTTCGATTTGACGCTGTCAAAAAGCTTAAACGACGTCATACTTTTTTTGTAGTAAGACAGTTGGAGTTTCAGAGCTTCGTTTTGTCCAACAAGTCGAAACCGAACCTTTAATTTTTCTTTACGAGTAAAATGGACAATACAGGTTTAAAATTGGTATATCCTAACCTATATCCATTTAAAAATCATCCTACGTATAGGATACAAAAAAAGTAAAAAAATAGACAGATATGGACATAACTTAATGTTTTTGTAAAGTTGTCTCTTCTACGAAAAATAATTAGAAAATCGTAAACAAGGATAGAAAGATGATTAATTGTATTGAGTATTTTTTGTAAGTTTCGTTCGTAAACATTGCTCTTGATTGTTATTCAGCACAGTATGCGACCTTGTGCAAAAAGCGAGTCGTGTTTCATGTTAACATGATGACATGATGATGGTAAACAATAGCGTATAGTGATGACGTCCTAGATAACCGAATCAAGTGTCACTTAATTTCAATTTAATTCAAACATTTTCTAATGGACTTTTATCATTATCAATCTGACAGTTCTCGAGCTAATTTATAATTTCAAACCAAATGGCGTTATGTTAAATTGAAATTTTGACATTTGAGTCACAAATACATTTCAGCTATTTAGTAACATTTCCTTGGAAATAAACTTTTCCATATAAATATTATTTAAAATATTAATGCTTGTTCAAATTTTATAACATGAGTTATTGCAAAATGGCCTGAAATAAAAGATTTTCATTTGTATTTTATTTATTTTTTTGAACATTAATAGACAAAGACAAAAGACATTAATAGACTTGTACTATCTTCTGAAACAGCAGAGATAATATAAATCACTGCAAACTTGTGATTACCATGTTTAGGGTGACCTCCGCCACTCGTTCGTTCAACTGCCGTCTGCTGAGTCAGGTTAGGACCCGACATTTGCAAGTCTATGTCGGTTGCGCCAAGTAACGCATCTAATGTGATACGTACCCTTGAACCTGCGTCGTTCAAACGCTAATACAATGTGACTTGATTTCGAATCTCTTGTCGTGTTATTACAAAAAAGTTAGACGTGATTTTAGGCAGTGTTTAATAGTAGATTTTACAACAAGTGCACAAAACGGACCATTTTCATCCGAGCCGAAGGCGAGGGCTGATAGTAATTTCGAGGTTAAAATGGTTTTGTGGACGAGTTATAAACTCTGCTTTTCACTTTGATTGCGAGGAAATAAAACAATAGTATATTATATAAGTAACATTTATTTAATTAAAATTCAAAGTAAAATTTGTACAGTTTTGAATACTGAAAGAAATTGTTTGCCTATATCCTGCACCAATAAGCTCTTTCAGAGCATGAGAAGTGAAAAATATTTTTCTGTTCGATTTGACGCTGTCAAAAAGCTTAAACGACGTCATACTTTTTTTGTAGTAAGACAGTTGGAGTTTCAGAGCTTCGTTTTGTCCAACAAGTCGAAACCGAACCTTTAATTTTTCTTTACGAGTAAAATGGACAATACAGGTTTAAAATTGGTATATCCTAACCTATATCCATTTAAAAATCATCCTACGTATAGGATACAAAAAAAGTAAAAAAATAGACAGATATGGACATAACTTAATGTTTTTGTAAAGTTGTCTCTTCTACGAAAAATAATTAGAAAATCGTAAACAAGGATAGAAAGATGATTAATTGTATTGAGTATTTTTTGTAAGTTTCGTTCGTAAACATTGCTCTTGATTGTTATTCAGCACAGTATGCGACCTTGTGCAAAAAGCGAGTCGTGTTTCATGTTAACATGATGACATGATGATGGTAAACAATAGCGTATAGTGATGACGTCCTAGACCACGACCTACCGCTGCAAACATCAGCCCAATAAGGGTGATCTCTAAGGCACAATATACCAAGGACCATATAACTTAAATATTCGTATAACTTCATACTAACGCCCGGTTTGCGCACTCACACATACACACGCCCGACCGACCTATACGTACACGACTACTAAATAGAATCTCGTACCACTCGTGTCACAGCGAACTGCACTGCTATAGTAAGCAGATTCAAGCGGAAAGGTACTCGAGTTAAACTACTGCTCCTTGGGATATTTTTCCTAAGTCATCATTAAATAGCATAAATAAAATGAATTTGCTTCCCGTGTCCCTATGTCCCTATGAATGCTTTGATCTTCAAAAGTACGCAACGGATTTTGACGCGGTTTTCTTTAATAGATAGAGTGATTCAAGAGGAAAGTTTTTATGTATAATTCATGCCCAGAAAAGGACGTTTAAATTCAGTATCCAAAAGTAAGTAGAATAGTTCTCTTTCATAGTTTTTCTAAATATGTAAGTCAAAACACTTACCTATTACACAAAAATAAACAATACAAGTAACACGGAATGCTCAAAAGCAGCCTTATCGCTAAAAGCGATCTCTTCCAGACAACCGATACGTGTATGTGTTTCAATACTGAATGTTTCAGCATATCCTGAACTTTCTCATGAGGTCATGACATCCGCAGCCTAATTAACACTAGTGGACCCCTAATTACCAACTTCTTGGCATTGTATCTTGTTGGCCTTACTTTAAATATTGTAAATGTTAGCATACTTTACGGTGACCTTGTATACCATGTCAATGAATAAATTAGTTTTCTTTCTTTCTTCTCCTAGGCATGAATCGAACTAGAGGTACAACACGTACGTTTTGGCGGCCAAATGGACGGGGACTTACGGACGGAGGACCATAGTATTAGATGTCGTTTATCTAATATTTCCCTGATAAGTTACAAACCCAATCTAATCAACCCGTAATGCCTCATCGTAGCCATGAACCGAGCTACAACCAATAGTTGGCGACGTGTCGGGGCCTCAGTCGGGGCGGGGACGGACGCCCGACCCTGACCCGAGATTCGGGCCTTGAGACGCTACGTACAAAGGAACTATACACAGTGTTAGGTTAGAAAGATAGAACCTTTTATGAAAAAGATGTTTTATGTCCCACTGCAAGGCAAAGATGCCCCATCTTTTACGCAACAGGATCCTGTCCGCGACTTATCAAGCGGTGCTTCCGAAAAGAGTTTTTTTTTAACTTGCAAAATTGGAACCTGCGACTTTCGCATTACTAGTGGCGACGCCTCTTCCATCTGGGCTACAGCCCTGGGCAGCTCGTTCCTTGCCCGCCAATTTTGCAAGTGTATTTTAATGCCAGTAACGCGTGGCACGGCTCCATCTACTATACTTTTGCAACTAATATCCTGCGACGAATTCTATCTTTACAGATTGAATTTAGTCTATGCGATGAAAACCCGCGATAAATTGAATACCAAATTTTAAAACAACACTTTCCGTGTTAGGTATACAATTTTTGAAAAGATTTTTGTTTTCAATGCTTATTTAAAGCGAGTTACCTATTGTGATAAAAAATATTCTACTCATTTTCATACTTAACTACATGAAAGTAAACTAAAACTTATTGGTTTTCTCTGAATCATTCGATTTAAAAATAATCAAATCAAAGCGAGTTTCTGTTTATTTTATTGCACATGAAGAACAAACTAGGTTGTAAGGTACCTACTTCTAGGAGGTTAGCAGTAGTAAGTTAGTTTTTTAAGAATCACGGAACTTATTTTATTTACACCCTGTATACAGGAGTAGATGCAGACTATGTTTGAAATAAACCAGCTGTCTGCGTGGTTCACATCAAACTTAAGCAAATACTGGGTCTTAAAATTCAGTAGATATTTTTTTCAGTTTTATGAAAAAAACATGTACAGTTCCTATATCTTTATAGTTTAGAGAAGACTTGATATAAAATTTAGGGACTAAATATTAAAACCATTTCATATATGTAATATATAATTATAATAAAATTAAGCCTTTGATCCATATTTAGAAAATGAATTGTGGTTGGGTTAATCGCTACGTAGGAATTGATAATTTTGGCCCTATCTAGAGGCTAAGAAGGGCTTTCACCGCTGAAAAGATGAGAAAGGCGCCCCGATTCCCTAATTTTTTTTAATCATAAATTTTATCATATATTTCAGTCATTGTAATCATAGTATTTGTAATGCTATCGAATGTCAATTGTCATTATAATACCACTGTGATTTCCTATACTTCAAACTGTTAGCAGAATACGAAATGACCAAAACTGTCCCACTGACAGGCCAGATCTTATTTAGCAGAATTCAGGCCCAGGTTGATTGCAACACATTTTTTACTGTAATACAATAAGCCGTTTTCCCTTTCAGTAGAAAGGTTTAAAATTTCCTTACAAAAAACGTATACCTTATCGTACTGTAATGCATGCGATTTGTCCAAGTTGTTTGACAGACGCATCCGTCAGGCCGTAATAGTGTGCATTCGCCTAAGTAGTGTACATTCTCTCATACGCTAGCCTACTCGTGTCACTTTATAAAGTAACTAGTGGCCGCCCAGCGGTTTCACCTGCTGCAGGCCGTTTTCTCGCAGGAGTAAGATCATTTCCCAGCATACATGGTGTTTCACTGCATCTATTTAAAAAAAACATGAATTTCCGTTGCATAGTTTTGAAGATCTAAACATAAATAGGGACACGGGAAGCAACTTTATTTTCTATTATGTAATGAAGAACAAAAATTCATAATATATAACGATGAATTTAAACAAAGATAAAGTTCAATAACTCATCAATATTCTATACCTATTAATTTGAAGAACAAATAAGTTCATAAATCCAATGAAGAAAATATTTAGTGAAAATATCGAAATATCAACACACAAATAAATAAACACAGAAGCATCTTCGAACGAACGAAGGCGAAAGTTCGTTAGACGCCCCAAGGCCACGGCAACGACCTGATTGTACCTAGACTTAGCATCACAAAAGACCTAAATATACCTAGATATACGTAGCGAGAGAAAAGTCCTTTTGTCTGTCTGTTTGCAAAGAAATTGACAATAGACGCCACGCTCGTGTTGATCTTCACGAGTCGGCATTGTGCTCGTGAAACGTGGGTGTACTTGTGTTTGGAAACTGAATTTTATAGAACCAACTGCAGAGCTAATTTGTTACAAGAGTTGCCTATCAATTGAAGGGATTTTTGAAAACTTGCAAAATTTTCAAGCACGGGCAGGATTTGAACGGCGACAGTCAGGCGAAGTGGCGACGCCTCTTCCATCTGGGCTACCGCAGCTCGTTACTTGCCCGCCAATTTTGCAAGTGTATCTTAATGCCAGTAACGCGTGCCACGTAGTTTTGCAACTAATACCCGGCGACTAATTCTATGTTTACAGATTGAATGTAGTCTAAGCGATGAAAAACTGCGATAAATTGAATACCAAACTTTTAAAAACACTTCCTGTGTTAGGAACTTATAAAAATTTAAAAGGGATTTGATACACATACAAACTTACATACAGGGAGTAACAAAAAGAGTATAACAAGCCGAAAGGAGGTCAAGGTGCTTATGAAACTGACCAGCTTTTTCAATGGAGCATGGGTCGAAATAAAAAGTAATAAATGTAATACAAAATTGCCGATCAGCTGGTTAATTCAGTGTAGGAGGTCTATTTCTTTTTCATACTTCGACCTTTTTTCCATGGGGAAAGTTGTTAGGTTTCATGAGTACCTTGATCTACTTTCAGCTTGTTATACCCTTTTTGTTACTCCTTGTATATCACGCCTATATCCCTTGCGGTCTAGGCAGAACGTAAACGGCCGTAAAAAACTAACGTTTACGCAGCGTCTGACAAACATTTCAGGATCATTTATTCGCCTCTTACGATTCCTACCACAGGAAAGAAATGGGGTGATGCTATTCTTAGCCAGCATCACACGACAACGGGTATTTCATCCAAATGCGGAATATTACTTTATAGGAAAAAGCACGCCTTTCATTATGATGCAACGAAATCTCTTACGCCGGAGCTGAGCGTGGCAAGTTACGCTAGATTTCATGTTCTTGGACCAGAAATCTGAGGATTCTTCGCTACAAATCTTTGCATCTCTATTTTTCTAAGGGACTCGAGGAATTCATGTGTTTTACAATTTTAGGCGACGACAGGCTGACAACTTGTCGCTATAGTGATACACGTTTTTTCTGATTCAGCCCTCAAATATTTGACAGACGTGGCAATAGCGACCTTTTTTTCGGCCGCCGACGCTCTGCCTATCCCGCAAGGGATAGAGGTGATTATATATGTGTGTGTATTTTTCTGAAACCATGCGGAAGCCCAAATGTAAGAGGCGTCGCCACTAGTAATGGCGAAAGTCGCAGGTTCAAATCCTGCCCAGGCTTTTAAATTTTGCAAGTTTTTAAAAATGATGATACCTATTATAATATTTCTGTTTACGTTTTCAGGTTCAAACAAAGTTTTCGACTTCCTGCAGCGAAATGGCTATAAAGAGGATGTTTTCAGAAACCGGCAGGGTTGGAGAGCGCAGTTGAAGGTGTTATCGTAGGTTTTCATAGTTCACAAGGAAAAAAGTGTCGTTCGTCAGTTCGGTGTCCCACACGAAAAAGAAAAAAGAAGAAGGGATGAAAGTTGTTCTAAATGACAAAACTATCGGTAGGCATGGTAATTACTTCTTGATTTTTTTTGTCAAAATATGAATTCTCTACATAATGCTACATGAAAAAACAACATTGAAATTTGACCATTTATCTGAACAATGTAGACATTATGGCGTAAACTATGTTAGTGTGACTCCGCTTCGGTGTCAATGACCGCTGGCCAAGGACGGATCGGACACATAGATCACTTGATCACTGAAATAGGGGATTTTATACAGGGTCCCATAAAAACAGTCACAAATGTCGCTAGCATCTTATGCAAGTACATTCACTTCACCCCAATAGGCCACTGGCAGCTGGCAAAATCTTGCTAATGTTTTGACAAAAGGTCTATTTTTGAAATGTTTTTTTTTTTAATTGGACAGGCAAAGGTCTTAAAACCATACAGCCTCGTCTTCGGTTAGTACTAATTTTTTGTCTTAAATTTAAACCAAACCTACTCATGGGAACGCGATAGTGACGCTCGCGTTCCAATTTAATGCTCACAGAACTTTACACGGGAATATCAAGACGAATCGAACAATATCCCTTTATTTCTCACTCTCAGTACAATGTTCTTCGCTGCCGCCACATTATTAAGTTAATCTCATCACACTAACACAATAATGACGGCGAAATATTAATTGTACAATAAAAATGATTTGAACTTAATCTTTAAAATTCTACCCAGGTTGTTTTCAGGTTAACAACAAAAGTAGTTTTTACGGTTTCGGGAAATGTCCCTTTTTTGACTAATCAAGCTCTTTAAGTTTTTGGTTCGAAAATACTTATATCTCGGTATTTATGGTCGGAATAGCCGTGCGAAAGATTCAGTCGCGCAATTTTGGATAAAGACATGCGAAATTTTCTGCGTGAGTTGTTTAGTGAACTATATCATCATAACTATACAGGGTGCAAGGGAGAGCCCTCCGAATACTTATAGTGTGCATTCAGACCATGAAACTGAACAACTCCTAAAGAGACAAATATTTCAGGAAACGCCAAAATAAAAAGATTTCCAATTGCAATTGCAATCAGCTGATCTTGATTTTTGTATGGGAGGTTTTTTTTGGCGTTTACTTACATATGTTCCTAGGCGAAAGTTGTTCAGTTTCATGGCCTTTATGCACCCTATCAGAATTCGGAGGGCTATCCCTTACAACCTTACGTATTAAGCAGGTGCTTTCCGATCCTATGGTAAATTTGTTAAAATTTCGTGACAAAGGGCATTGACCTCTCATACAAACTGATGCAAATCATGACGTGACAGCTCAGTTTAGGTATTATATACTCTATGGTTTGTATGTGGGGTAAATGAACTTTTTCACCAGTTCAACACAAACTGGGTATAGCTAGCTCAACACTATGTCAGTGTGACAAGTTCATCGAGACATCGACCTTTAAACGCTGGAGGTCAAAGCGGGCGCATAGATCAAAACATTTCCATATAACACAATTCTAGATGAATTATTCGGATGGATCGCACACGTGCCGCATAATATTGCGGGTTTTGAAAGCAAGCAAATGACACATTGCGATGCGGTGTCCTACGCCGTCTTCTTTTTTTCGTGTGGGACACCGAATCGTCCAACGTCGTCGAATCCTGGTGGCAGAGTTTTCAATCTACTTTTTTTCTACTACTATTAATAGGCCCCTGAGATGGTTGTGCAACGACCGCCGTCTAAGTAATCATAGACAGCAAAAGGATAGACGGCTTGACGTGCCGTGCCTTTACGGACAATCAGGTGGTTCAGTCTGCAATGACCTGACCAGACTGGGAACAAATCCACAAAGTGATAATATCAACTTTGTGAGTGCCCCACCGAGAATCGAACCCGGAACCTTTGCGTCGCAGGCACTGACACTACCACTGCGCCAAAACGGCCTATATCATTATTTAGATGGATCGCACACGTGCCGCATAATATTGCGGGTTCTGAAAGCAAGCAAATTACAGCCTGCGTAGCGGCGTGATATGCATCGATTCTATGCGATTACATTTGAATATTTTCGTCTATAAAACCGGCCCAGCAAAATACCTAAAGTCCTGCTGTGCATGCGACAACAACTTCTTCTTAAGAATGACTCTTCTGCACAGTGCCAGAGCTAGTGTCGTTGACCGGTTGTCACTAAGGACGGATCGGTCACATAGATTGCTTTGAGCTAGGTTAGGCATCTAAATGAATCATGATGGCCATATGCAGCGGTTTAGAATTACTGATGATGATCACTAAATAGTATAAAATGAAGTCGCTTTCCGTGTATGTATGCTTAGATCTTAAAAGTACGCAACGGATTTTGATGCGTGTTTCTTATGTAGATAGAATGATTCAAGAGGAAGATTCTTGTGTATAATTCATGACAGGAAAGAGATTTTTTCAGTTTGCTGGACACGCCGCTAGTAGTCTATATAAACGGATTTAAAAGAAAATAGGGTAATATTCGTTTGAGACTTGAAGTTATTATTTTACACATCCACTTACACCTTTGACCTAATTTTCCTATCTATACCTAGATAAGCCCAAAGTATATTTAACTCAATCACAGTATACCAAGGAACAGTAGTATAACTTCATACTAACGCCCGGTTTTCGCACTCACACATACACACGCCCGACCGACGTATAAGTACACGACAAAAAGAATCTCGTGCCGCTTGTTTGTTTGAGTATCAATAAATCGAAAAAAATAATATCAACAAACCTATATTTTCATTAAATAATAATGTAATTCATTGTTTTCTTGTAACTTAGCAATATGGTACCTAAGTGTGAATTAAAAAAAGTTTTTCAGGTTCGCAAAACTAATGTGTGGACATCCTTGCTGTAAGTAGATTCAAGCGAATAGGTGCTTGAGTTAAACTTCTGTTCCTTGGTATATAAGGTGTATAAAAACTAACTGCAAATATTTAAAGGTGTGAACTTGGCCATGAAACTGAACAACTTTCCCTAGGAACAAAGGTCGCAAGAAGAAAAGAAATTAGACCTCCGCATACAAATTGAACCGTTCGGCTGGAACATTTGTTTGAGATTCTTTTTTAAATTTTAAGACCGATCTTCCTTGGGAAAAGTAATTCAGTTTCATGGGCTAGTTCACCCCTTAAAATATTCGATATTTTTACAACCTGGATTTTGACTGTATGCTAGTTCTAATGCGCAAACGCATGTAAACAAGCGCTATCGATCAGCGTAGGCGCAGCGGCGTAGACAAGGTCGTAGTGGTCGTAGCCTTGACTCGGTCAAGCGGTCGTTGTTTCTGCGCAGGCGACGCTAAAGGATATGTATTAGATACACGTTAGATAGCTGTGTATAGTCACTTGACTGGGAGTAGGTATATGTATGTGTATATTGAATCTATTAAAGTGATGATAATTTGTACTTAAGTACAGTTACTCATCGATTATCTAACATCCAATTAAGGATAGTAAAATAAGCTCTTGTAAACGCATACTTTTAGCGCACAAAAACATTGTTTCTTTATTTTCTTAATGCTTTTACACTGCGTTATTATGAGCTGATAGCTCTGTCTTCGCTGATTTTCGTCAAATCTCTAGTTGAAATTTTTATTTTTAATGAGAAATTACAATTATAAGAGATGCACCGACTAGTCAGTTGAATTGCCGATTAGTCGGCTGTAATAACAACATTGAATTTATATTATAATATTAAAAAAACTACTATAATATAATGTTCTAAAATGAATACCACTGTTAATTGGGATAAAAAACGAATACTCGTGCGATTTTCTTCTCTAGAAGAAAGAAGAGGAAAGTCTAGACAGTCGGCCATTTTTGTACCTATTCCGTTACTACTCGATTGCTCGGAATATGGTGGTATTACAATATTTAGATGTAGATACCTTTCTGACCAAAGATGATTTCCGCTTACTACAAAAGTCAAAGACATGGCCATGGAAAAAGACTCATTTTAATTACAGTCAAAAATGTTTATTATATTATTATGTATAAAATATTTTGACAATTAGAAAAATGTACGGAACCACTAGTTTCATTTTCAATATCGCACTTTTTTTGGATAATCATGTTTTCACTTATTTCTTGCAATTTTTGATATTTAGCAATAACTTTTCTTCAGAACCCACCACTTCGCTTTATTTGTGTCCATTTTTTCAAAACAATTATAGTTTTATTTCGTAAAATACGTAAAAAATCTTTATCCTCGTGTCCACCTTGTTTATTAGTTAAGATTTTGAAAATGCAAGATGCAGGATTAGTTCAAGATTTCTTATCTTTTTTAAGAGCAAAGGAGTATTAATTACAGACTATTACTCTGGTAAGAGTCAGCGTCCTTGCTTTCCCAAGTTCACTAGCACAGCGTGTTCAATTATGGCGTTAGTAAGACTACGAGTCTTGTACAAATCCTAACGACGCACTTTTGTAGAGTTGTGTTAGTTTTGGTCAAGACTTTTTTAAGAGTAGAAATCTTATCGTAAAGTTAAGGTCTTATATCTTGCTACCCTAGGACTGACACTTGAAAATATCTTAATTTTTAATCTCTAATGCGCTTTCGAGACTGAGTTTAGAAGATTATTTCTCTTGGCATTTGAAAAGCACTAAGCAGTGCAAAACTAAACCAGCATACATTTACCAAAATTATTCTGTGACTTTTTTAAGACTTTTTGCATTATAACCCGCTTTTCTCAAGAGAACTTTGCTAGTTGGGAGTGGTCGTAGCCTTGACTCGGTCAACCGATCGTTGTTTCTGCGCAGGCGACGCTAAAGGATATGTATTAGATACACGTTAGATAGCTGCGTATAGTCACTTCACTGGGAGTAGATGTATGTGTGTGTATATTGAAGCTATTAAAGTGATGATAATTTGTACTTAAGTACAGTTACTCATCGATTATCTAACATCCAATTAAGGATAGTAAAATAAGCTCTTGTAAACGCATACTTTTAGCGCACAAAAACATTGTTTCTTTATTTTCTTAATGCTTTTACACTGCGTTATTATGAGCTGATAGCTCTGTCTTCGCTGATTTTCGTCAAATCACTAGTTGAAATTTTTATTTTTAATGAGAAATTACAATTATAAGAGATGCACCGACTAGTCAGTTGAATTGCCGATTAGTCGGCTGTAATAACAACATTGAATTTATATTATAATATTAAAAAAACTACTATAATATAATGTTCTAAAATGAATACCACTGTTAATTGGGATAAAAAACGAATACTCGTGCGATTTTCTTCTCTAGAAGAAAGAAGAGGAAAGTCTAGACAGTCGGCCATTTTTGTACCTATTCCGTTACTACTCGATTGCTAGTAAGCCTGTCAGCCAAAATCATAGTCGCTGCATACTAATAATTATTGTTCATGTCTCTAATGTACCTATGACCTGACGATTATAAATAACCAAATTCTTAAAATGTTTCATTCCTCCGCTATGAATGGACCTAACCTACGACAAGTATAATTGACCGAGTCGACCTTGAAAATCTAACGTCCACCGACCTACGCACACTAGCAGACTAGCGTAGCCACGCTGCTAGACACTAGCGCACACATAGACACTAGCGCATATCTGAAACAGGAAACAGATCATGAGTCAACTAACTGCTGACCTACCGCATGGGATACTAACGTGACTTTTGACCTTCAACTGGTAACGTACGTTGACATTATGGGTAACGATATTTTTGTTTGATTTAATGGATAATTGCATCCGATGCAATACAGTAGGAAAGCACAATTTAGTTGGTGTATTTAGATCATTGGACAAATTGAAACTTTTCAATATACATTTCTTTTAGGGTTTGGTAGTGTAGTACAAAGTCTTATCATGTCTGTCGGTTATCCATTACGGGGTAGGCAGAGCGTTAACGGGCGTAAAAATCTCTCTTTCTCTCATTGGCAATTACTATTCCCATCTGATGGTGGGGTCTGTCTTTCTCCTCTTTTCAAAATATGTTTAAGTTTCAGAAAATGTATGTATGTATGTATTAACTTTATTTTTTCACAAAAAGAAATTACATTATCAGTAAAGGATGGAATAAAACAAGAGGTTCAAAGGCGGACTTATCCCACAAAGGGTCAACGTTCCAGTTTCAGTCAAGTTTAAGAGACTCAAAGGATATGTAATTTGCAGGTAAACTACGGTTCTTTAGAATGGTAATAAAATAAATATTGATAATGTGTATCATTAGACAGGTTGTCAGCATGTCGCCTAAAATTGTAATACTCAGAAAACCCTCAAGTCCCGTAGTCACATCTTACGACACCCGCAAGAAAAAAATGTGTGATGCTATTCTAAGCCAGCATCACACGACATCTAATATGCGTATTCTTTCCACCATTTGATACAATGACCCTAGACAATCGACAAGTAGTTTAGTCGTGACGTCACCGGAGTCAATGACCTAGCAACCTAGACTTAGGTCATGGTTGCGAGCTAGACTCGCTCACGTGGGCGGAATATTCTGTGCTTCTGTGAGCGTCTAACCTTGAAAAAAACACACTGACGGTGTTAATAATAAAAAAGATATAAAGTGTCTTAGTCGTTTGACAACGTCAATTCGTACGGAAGAGTAATAAACAGCGTACAGGGTATTGGTTGCAAAACTAACCCGATGGATGGAACCATGCCATCAAAATACACTTGCAAAATTCGCGGGCAGGGTACGAGCTGGGGCAGCCAGATGAAAGAGGCATCGCCACTAGTGATGGCGAAAGTCGCAGGTTCAAATCCTGCCCGCCGTAGAAAAGCTAGTTTTTCAAAATTAACAGCGTCTTCATGTGCGTCAAATTTTTTGTAGGTAAATAAATAATAAGGAGTAAATTTTTTTCTTGTCTAAAAAAAACTACGTTAGCCGCGAAATGAAACCCCGTTTTTTTAAACATTGTTCATTGTTACACCTTTTAAGATGTTTCATACACGTTATGTTATTGTTATTCTATTTTCGTTTGTTATTTATTGCCGACTTACACAATAAGATATGAATTTTCTGACGACAAAAATGGGTTGGCTGGAAGAGATATCTTCTTAAGAGATAAGCTCGCCTTTGCTACTAATTTTATTGTAAACTTTTATTAATTTTGTGCAATAAAGGATATATAAAAACACATATCACGCCTTTGCGGGGTAGCCCCCGTAATACGGTCGCTTTCGCCACGTCTGACATATACTTATTTGAGGGTTGTCTCAGAAAAAGCGGGTATCATTGTGATGAAATTGTGATACATATGAAAGCCCTCATCATATTTATATAACATATATAGGAAATAGTTCTAACAAAAATAAAGTTAAGATTGTGGAAACATCTTGAATAATTTATTATTTTCCTCAAAGAGCTTCAGTTGAATGACCGCGCTGGTCTATTCTAATAACAAGTCCAGGGTCAGGGCTAAGCTGAATTACTGAGTAGTGTGATGATTTTATTTATTTATTTGTTCGTTCAGTCGATCGTTCATTCAATCAACCAATCATTCATTCAATAATTCAATCATTTATTTATTGAACTCTATGCGTAATACAGTGTACATGGGTAGACTTAATGCCAGTGGCCTTATCTACCAGTCACCTTAGACAATATGGAAAGTACAGGAAAATGCAAAAAAAAAACACGTACCTAAATATCATTTAGCTTAAGAAAAAAATATATATTACAATGATATTAAAGAACGTAAATAAATATGACATAAATAATAAATTACATAACATATAAAATAAATAAATAAAAATAAAAAAAATGTTTTATTTCAGTAAATCTTTTACATATACCAAAAGACTCTAAACATATTTTTAAACCAGGATAAACAAAGACCTTAGTATCACCCTAACTCTATTCCTGGTTGTCATAAAAACCTACTAAGGGATGGACCGATATAATGGGCAGTTGTTTTTCTTGTGAAAAGAACACATTGTTCTAAGCTCGCCATTCTACTTGCCAAACATATTGAGTGTGGAAATATCCCCCCAATAGGGGTGGTACGTGTCCAGTAGTGGATTGTTGTAGCTGATAATGTTAAAAAATATATTTAAATACAAAAAACATAGCTTGCTTGCGATCCATGCAACTCTATGTGACTCTGCAAGATAAGATACAATTTTTTGAAAACTTGCAAAATTTTCAAGCGCGAGCAGGATTTGAACCTGCGACTTTCGTCATTACAAGTGACGACGCCTCTTCCATCTGGCAATTTTTCAAAAATTGTATAACTAACACGGAAAGTATTTTAAAATTTGGTATACGAGATAAAATTTATTGGTAACTTTGTAAGTTTTTGAGTAAGTTAGAAATGCATACATGTATCACACCTATAGCCCTCGCAGGGAAGGCAGAGCGCAATCAGCCGCAAAATACGATCACACACGCCACGCCTGACAAAAAATTGAGGATTATTCAGAAAATGGTGTATTTCTACGGTTACAGGTTGTCAGCTCATCGCCTAAAATTGCAATACACATATTATATACCCCTTAAGTCATTCGCACGAGTATGTATGTACGCGTTTCAGAAATGGAGGACTGTAATCTGTAAAACATTACTTTTTAGATTACACAATTTAGGAACGACAACTGACTAATACACACACACACACACACACACACACACACACGCATATCATGCCTATAATACTTTACAGGGTAGGCAGAGCGTAAACGGTTGCAAAAAACGGACATTTACGCCACGTCTGACAAACATTTGAGGGTCATACAGAAAAATTGAGTCTCGCCATAGTGACAGGTTGTCAGCCCATCGCTTAAAATTGCAATACACACCCTCGAGTCCCTTAGTCGCCGCTTACGACTCCCGAGGGGAAGAAATGGGGTAATGCTATTCTAAGCTGGCATCACACGGCATAGACATAGACTAATAGACATGAATTAACTTAACATGGTTTCCTGCATTCTATAATCACCAAAAAATTACTTTTTAGTCTTTTCATGCATCCAAAAAGACTGAATTACAATTCAAGATTAAAGTAAAAAAACACTTGGTGCATTAACATGTGCAAAGGAAGTTGGTATAGATTATTTCTAACTCTAATGACATCATAGGTCGTACTGATACCTAACATAAATACACTTACACACTATTTGATTACAGACGCCCAAATAAAACCTACAATTCGTACGACCCATATATAAAGGCATTGGTTTACATTAACAGCCACAACAGTCCACTCATGGACATGTGCAGCTCATGATTGGCATCGGATTGGTGAGCGCAGTGCAAGATTATGCATTCGCAGGGAACGCTGCTGCCTATTCTCTGGATTAATTCATCCCTTAGTCGCTTCTTACGGCACCCACGGGTACAATTGGGGTGATGCTATTCTCAGCCAGCCATCACACAACATTGGCAAGGTTTATCTACTAAATAATTTTTATTACGTGTTCACAAGTTAAAATCCACAAAGATACATACATAAGTACAAATATCACGCCTTATCCCTGGGGGGAAAGGCAGAGCGTTAACGGCCAGAAAAATATAGCCGGAGTCGTTTATTGCGGTTGTAGGTGATAAGCTGACAACTTGTCACTTTGGCTATACACAATTTTTGGAATGACCGTCAAATGTTTGTCAAACGTAGTGTAAATGACCGTTTTTACGGGCGCTTACGCTCTGCCTACCCCGCAAGGGATAATAGGCATGATATATGTATGTATTGTATACGCATGTGAATTCCGCCTTACTCACACTTAGATATAAACTTTATCTAAACTGTTTATTTTTTGCAACGTTCCATCATCGTTTGTCTACAACTCTAGACTACGCACACATGTGTAAAAAGATTAGACACACACACAAAAACTTTGGAATGCTTTCGACGAATCTACCTACTAGATTTTTGTTTGATGTAGGTTAGTTTTTATCGTGCTGAGTATTAAATAGACGCGCAGTAGTTTAGGATATTTGAATAATTCCTAGCTAATAATAGTAAATTACAAAATGGTTAAAATAAATCAAATATTTAAGTCAGTATTGTTAATAAGTTACACTTTTCAGCTATAACGACAAAATATAATATTATAAATCGGAGAGTTGGTGTGTGTGTGTGTATGTATGTTTGTTACCTCTTCACGCTTAAACGGCTTAACCGATTTGGATGAAATTTGGAAAGCAGGTAGAATATAACCTGGAATAACACAAAGGCTACTTTTTACCGCGGGAAAACAACTATCACCACGGGAAAATGAGTGGCAGTGGGTGAAACCGCTGGGCGGAAATCTAGTCATAAATATATTTAACAAAAATATTCTTATATTTCCAGTAAGCCGGAATGACTCGGCTAATTTTAGAGCTAGTGAAACGACCTGCCTAGGCAAAGTCATGGAGGTTAGGCTGAATCAGCAGTTGGCTGAATACGATTCATTGTCTTTGCCCAAACCACAGATTAATAATAAGTTACTTACCCAAACGCTCGCTCCGCGCGTAGTGAACCATAATGTACCTATTGTGAATTTGTGCATTACAGCGTACATATGCAGTATTGTGAATTTGCAGTTTCATCGTAGCTGCAGTTCCGGTTGCAAAGGTAACACTTTTTATATATTTATCTACACACGTCTCTAAATGTTTGGACTATGAACTCTAAAACAGTTGTATAAAGACCTGCTTTATGAATTCTACCTATATAAATTGTGTTTGAGAGATATTTATCTACTGACCTCTTTTTGTAAACCTTGGAAATGTCAATAAACTTTGTATTATTGTGAGTCCGTAAGGATGCCGGTCAGTAGGTAAATTGTTTGTTTGATAAAAATATAGCTGGATTCGGTCACACTTTAAGAATAAATAAAAATAAGTCATATAAAACCTAAAATAAATATAGATACATACAATACACATATCACGCCTATAATCCCTTGCGGGGTAGGCAGAGCGTAAACGGTCACAAAAAGCGGACATTAACGCCACGTCTGACGAATATTGGAGGGTCATTAGGGAAATTGTGTATCGCCATAGTGACATGTTGTCAGCCTATCGCCTAAAATTGCAATTCACACCCTCAAGTCCCTTAGTCGCCTCTTACGACTCCCACAGGAAAGAAATGGGGTGATGCTATTCTAAGCCGGCATCACACGGCTCAGCCAATACAATACATTATACAAATCACGCCTCTTTCCTGAAAGGGGGGCGAGAGACTGCTTCCTTTCACTTTCTACAACCCTAATATACTTCTTTTGGCTCCCCTACATTTATAAATTTTTTCATGAACGCTCTTCGATTTGGGGTATTCAAATCTAGGGTTTAATTTTTGCTCAATTAGTCATTACAGTAGCTATATTTCCGTCAGAAGAATATAACATACATCTGCCTACTGCGGTCCACTGCTGGACAAAGAACTCCCCCACGGTACGTCATAGGGCACGATCTCTCGTTTTCGCCATCTAGTCGCTAATAGCCCAGTCGAGAACCCGCTTACTCCACCGTCTATAGGTTCTACGGCAGATGTGTCTCTTCAGTTTGCTACACTTCCAGACAAGAAGAATATTAATTTCATTGACATGTTATAGCGTATTAATGTTGGAATCTACATAACATGTAATAATCGATTGTATGTGCATAAAACAGGCCTGAAAGTTAAATACCTAAATGACCTGAAACTGAAAGTTCAAACACTCGACTGTAATTCACCTCTACTCGTGCATTTTCATTTGATACCACTCAGGACAGAAATAATTTTAAAAATAGTTATATAATTAGCGTAAAATTACACAATATTATGCTGAAGGATTAAGAGCATTTCGAATGAAATTGGCGCCGCCATTTCTTAAAAGTTCAATTTTCTTGATGAAAACATGCATTTCGGCTAAGATTTTTTAAATTCCACATCAATATAACAATACAAAAAATCACGATATGAAAAGTTTACACTTTAAGCGCTTCTACTACATCACATCATTAATGACATGCCTGAGGGTGCCACCTATCATCAGAGAGCCATTAAAATTACTCTATTAAAATACTGTAACATTAAAAATGAAGTACTTCAGCACAGATAGGTCATTGTCCAATCGCGTTGTTTATTTAGACAAGTCACCTTCTGCCGTAGAACGGAAAATCTAAAAAGGATAAATGCAGCTACGTATAAAAAATGGTCGGTAGAGATGCACCGACTAATCGGGAAAGCCAACTAGTCGAATGAATACCCGATTAGTCAGCTGTCATTATGACATTAAATTTAAATTTAAGGTGTTAAAAAATAACTGCCAATATTAAATTGGGTGAACCAGCCTAAGAAACTGAACAAGTTTTCCCACGGAAAAGTGAGTCAAAATACGAAAAAGAAACTGAACAAGTTTTCCCACGGAAAAGAGAGTCAAATACGAAAAAGAAACTGAACTAGTTTTCCCATGGAAAAGAGAGTCAAATACGAAAAAGAAACTGAACTAGTTTTCCCATGGAAAAGAGAGTCAAATACGAAAAAGAAACTGAACTAGTTTTCCCATGGAAAAGAGAGTCAAATACGAAAAAGAAACTGAACAAGTTTTCCCATGGAAAAGAGAGTCAAATACGAAAAAGAAACTGAACTAGTTTTCCCACGGAAAAGAGAGTCAAATACGAAAAAGAAACTGAACAAGTTTTCCCATGGAAAAGAGAGTCAAATACGAAAAAGAAACTGAACTAGTTTTCCCATGGAAAAGAGAGTCAAATACGAAAAAGAAACTGAACAAGTTTTCCCACGGAAAAGAGAGTCAAATACGAAAAAGAAACTGAACTAGTTTTCCCATGGAAAAGAGAGTCAAATACGAAAAAGAAACTGAACTAGTTTTCCCATGGAAAAGAGAGTCAAATACGAAAAAGAAACTGAACAAGTTTTCCCACGGAAAAGAGAGTCAAATACGAAAAAGAAACTGAACAAGTTTTCCCACAGAAAAGACAGTCAAACTACGAAATAATAAATGGACTTCCCATATAAAACGTTCCAGCTGACCAGGTCAATTTGTATGGAAATTCCCATTGTTCAATAATATTTCGACGAAAGTTGTTCAGTTTTATGAGCTGGTTTACCCCGTGAAATATTTGCAGCTAATATAAGTCCCTTCAAATGTAACCAGAACTGTCAATGGGTATAAAAAAACACACGACTACGTTAACTTCAAGCGGAAAGACAACTCCTAAACGTCATACGCCTTTATCCCTTGCGGGGTAGATAGAGCGTAAACGGCCGCAAAAAACGGACATTTACACCACGTCTGACAAACATATGAGGGTCATTCGGAAAATTGTGTATCGCCATAGTGACAGGTTGTCAGTCCATCGCCTTAAATTGCAATACACATCCTCGAGTCCCTTCGTCGTCTTATACGACACCCACGGGAAAGAAATGGACTATATAAAATATGTAAAAATAAATTGTGTTACACAAATTTCTTTTATTGATAGAGCGGATCATGACGTCAATAAGTGATAATACAATTCAACATAAAATAAAGTTAATTTCAGTGCATTTCATTTCTATGCCGTGTGATGCCGGCTTAGAATAGCATCACCCCATTTCTTACCTATGGGTGTAAGAGGCGACTAAGGGACTCGAGGTTTAGATGTGGTACTAAAATTGCATTTTAGGCGATGGGCTGACAACCTGTCACTAAAGTGATACACAGTTATCTGATTGACCCTCAAACTTTCGTCAGACGTGGTGTTAATATCCGTTTTACGGTCGTCAACGCTCTGTTCACCCCGTAAGGCATATAGGCGTGATTGATGTATGTATGTCATTTCTATTCATAGTCAGCTGATTCTAAGACCATTATTGGCCGATTTCAAGCCAATTAGTCGTTAGTCGGTTAGTAGGTGCACCTCTAATGGTCGGTTGATGTTTCTGCCAAAGTGCCAACTGCAACTAGAAGGTTCCTCAACCCGCGAGTGGTTGAACCCGCCGACACACAGACACACACGCGCTCGGTATATACGTAACTGATGGACGAGTATTCGTATCGCTGCACTTTGCTGGGTAAAATTGAAGCGAGTTGATTTTTTTAGACATTTCAGTGGGTAAGTAGAATATTGTTATGTTTCGCAGTGCGTATGATGCCGGCTTAGAATAGCATCACCCCATTTCTTTCCCATGGGTATCGTAAGAGGCGGTTATGGGACTCGAGAGTTACATTTTTATATTTGCAATTTTAGGCGACAGGCTGTCAACCTGTCACAATGTTGATACACAGTTATCTGAATGACCCTCAAATGTTTGTCAGATGACGTAAATGCCCGTTTCTACGAACGTTTACGCTCTGCCTACCACGCAAGGGATTAAGGCGTGATAAATGTATGTATGTGGTAGTGTAACTGATTGCGACGCAAAGGTGCCGTGTTCGATTCTCGGTGGGATTCTCACAAAGTTGATATTTTCACTTTGTGAATTTCAGGTATATATTATATGTAGCTAGATACTCGTAGAGCCATGCGTGCGTGTTTCGTAGCGGCGCGCGGCGTAGCAACAACAATCGTAGCACTTCCGGTGCTATGAAAATATTATTGTTGGATTTAAAAACGACTTATCTATTTGCTATTTTAAAGGCCCGATAGTTGTATCGGGTAATCCGTAAAGCCGTGTTTTAAAGCCAAAACTATACTGGGGACAATTTTTTTCTAAATAGCGAAAACTTATAGGAGCTCACTTGGCTAATAAGGAAGGCGAGTGTCCCACTAGTCGTCCACCGCTGCGTATATTGTAATGCACGTCAGACGAACGGTAATAGCTAATTTCGACCTTATTCCCATACTATTACAGCAACGGTGCGTTAAGTCGTTTGACAGGCGCATCCGATTCGCACCGTAGACCCAGTAGCCGTATTTATATGGAAATAAGATAGAAACTCGCAATTTCCTTTCGTCTGAAAAACGCATGCGTTACGGTGCGTTAAAAAAACGCAGCGTCGGACGACAAGTGGGAGAACCGCCAAAAATTTTTGAATTTGAGAACTTTTTTATATAAAACTAATAAACTTGAAATCAGATATCCTTAATGTCCATCAATACGGATGTTTAGATTTTGTTTGATGACGCCAATTTGCCTTGAATTGGGGACATACAAATTATAATTACGTTAATAATGTGCAGCAAAAATGCATGTGTGTGTTTATAGTGCATTCACATTTAGAAGGTTAGTGTCTTCAGGGTTCAATGTCCCTGAAAACATATCTATTAGCGACACAATATAGAGAATAATTGAAATTAAAGTTAGTAAAACATTTTTTGCCGTGTGATGCCGGCTTAGAATAGTACACCGCATTTCTTACCCATGGGTGTCGTAAGAGGCGACTAAGGGACTCAAGGGTTAGATGTGTATTGCAATTTTAGGCGATGGGCTGGACCACCTGTCGCTATAGTGATACACAGTTATCTGATTGACCCTCAATTTTTTGTCAGACGTTGTGCTAATATCCGTTTTACGGCCGATTGCTCTGCCTACCCCGTAAAGGATAAAGGCGTGATTTATGTATGGTATGTATGCATGTAAAATATTATTTGTAAATTACTTAATTTTCTCATGTTTTTTGAATGTTTGTTACATCATGGAATTTAATTCAAAATGTATGTACATTACACTGCACATGTAAGTCACTAGGATCTTTATTTCATTTTAGTCTAGTTTAGCTTAGTATAAATTGTTATTTGTCCCTTTATATTACCCTTGTTTACATGAATAAGTCAAACCTTCCAGTACATTATGTAAGTTTATAATTTATGTTTTTCTTATTTCGATATTTATTGACGTAAAAATAATTCATAATTATAAAAATATCATAAAAAAACACATATCTTCCCACGCTAAATCACACATAAGTGCCTGACTTCGAAACATGTTCCCATTTTAATCAGGATTAGACGCTTTGGCCTTAATTTAAAATCAAAATACTGCGAATTAGTAGGAGACGAACAAAAAGGTCTAAGGTCTAAGCGCTGTCCCAAACAAAGGACTTGAATAGGCTGCGTCTGCGCACGCGTGCGTGTGTGCGTGTGGCGCGCGTGTGTGGGTGAAGGATAATAGAGGGAGAGAAAACAGATGTGACATATTCTTAACGAATAGCGTCTTTAAATCAGTAAAATGAAATTACACACGAACCGCACTTATTGCAATTCGTGACCATACAAATTACTAACTGTGACAGCCGTATTTTTATTGTATTTTGCAAACTTCTTCGTCAAAAATCCAGATCGAGTCAAACATGTGTTTTTCAAATCCCTGTGGTGCGTGTGAGAACCGCCTTAGGTTCTAGAGATTAGTAAAAACATTAACATTAACAGCCACAACAGTCCACTGCTGGACATGAGCCTGCTTCTTTGGGTGGTATTGCATCAGTTTATCTCAGTTTAACTTTATATAGATGATTAGGTAATTTATATCTCTTTATTTCTATGACAATGCACAATTTTCTGAATGACCCTCAAAATGTTTGTCCTTTTTCTAACAACATCATCATTATGTAGATTCATTATAGGTATTCACCTAATCTGTGAGTTGTAACCCAGCAATGTCACATCTGCGCAGTTGGTTGATCATTGACAGCGCGGCGGGTGCACAGTTCGTCCTTTTTCTAACAAGGGCGCTCGGCCGAAGACCCGCGATCGATCTAATGCGCGCGCGCAACTGTTCTATACTTCAGCCGTTTTAATAGGCCCAATTTAACGTATCGTCAATCTTAAAAATTTCAGCAGTCAAAGCTTGATCTTCACTTGACATAAGAGAGACAAGGCTCTGCAACATGTAAAAATTGAAAAAAGACTTTTGATGATGAGATGAGGAGATGTAAAATTGACAAACGCTATTTGACATTTCGTCAGCGCGGAACGAACCGTAGTCATATTTGACAGTTACATAAACACAGCTACAACAGTCCACTGCTGGACATGAGCCTCCCCCTTTGGGGGGTAATGCCATACTCACCACACTCATTATTATTATTATTTTATTATTTATTAGGAATACATTTGGCAAGTACATGGTAAAGACATTTTAAACTTTACACCAAACTAAAGAGTTTGATGGCGAGTCAGTAGGTGAATCAGTAGGTCAGACTCGGTAGGTGGATTGGCGAGCGCAGTGCAAGATGTTGCATTCAAAGGGAACGCTGCTGCCCATTCCCTGGATGAATACCCTTTTTTGCTTTTTACGACACTCACGGGTAGAATTAGGGTGATGCTATTCTAAGGCGGCATGGCAAAACGTTTGACATACACTAAAACAAAAACTATAATTCTGTGGCTGCGGTTGGTGGTTAGTATTATACTATAGGATCTATAATTTCCATACTAATTTGTACACTAATTTCATAATGAGGAAAGATTTGATTGTTTGTTTGAATTGAATAGGCAGGCAAGATTTGATTGTTTGTTTGAAATGAACAGAATAAAAAATATATAATCTTTTACCATTAGAATCCTGCATTGTACCTATTGAACGCTGTATTAAAATGTCTTACCATGGGAAAACGGTTAGCAGCGGATGAAACAGCTGGGCATACTCTCATAGACAACTTTACTAAATATTTTAATAGACAACTTACGACTATACAATAAACTTGTCGCACTCTACACAACACACCAACTCTTCTTTTTATTTTGTTGTGGGACACTGAGTCGGCGAACGACCCGATGAACCATGATGTAAGAGTTTTTCAACCGCCTACTACTACTAGTAGGCCACCATGGAGGCCGTCTAAGTAATCATAAGGAGCAACCGGGACCGACGGCTTAACGTGGGCTCCGAAGCACGGAACCATATTTTATACAGAATCAGGTGATTCGTAACCAGAATAGAAACAAATTCACATAGTGAAAGTGACAACTTTGTGAGTATCCCACCGGGAATCTAACCCGGAACCTTTCCGCCGCAGGCAGTCGCACTACCACTGCGCCTCACCAGCCGTCTTAAACTACTATAAAAAAGAACTAATAAACAAAATCAAAGCTCCACTTGTCTAACCCTAGCCGAGTTCCATTGGATCACAAATAAAGGGCTGCAAGGTCGCGAGGACAGGTGCCTATACCTTTGAGAGTTGTGGCCCGCTCCCGTCTCGCTTGTGACTAAATCGCTGGGTAGGGCTCCACAAGCAGCGGGGACACAAAATAGGTTTTCAGAAGGTTTATTTTTACCATATCAAAAACTAGAAACTAAACAGAATTACAAGGTTGCTACTGTATTCACTCCACTGCAATAATAATACTACGAAAAGAAGCAGTTCCTATTTTATATTTTTAGAACAGATTTTAATATTTATTTATTGTTTTAACAAAGGCCAATTTAATGCCGCTAGTCTTATCTAGCAGTCTACTTTAGGCCATGTGGAAATGTACAAGCAGTTGCAAAATAATTTTAATAAAATAATTCCGAAATATTAATGTACCTAAATATAGGATAATTACATGTCATATTATTAATTAAAATAAAAATACAATTTAATTAAGTGCAAATATTCTCAGGGTGAGGTCTACTCGTAAAACGGAACAACTATAATGAGAAAACATTTATTGTAAACTAAAAAAAAAAAAACTTCATACACAGTGAAATATACATATACTGCACCTTTTTGTATGGGAGCTCTACCTTGTTGGTCAAAATTATCCAATAATCAGTTTCACAAGTAGAATTAATCCTAAAAATATGTATACTTAGTTAACTGTTACCTTATGAGATTCGCTCAATTATTTAGGTTTTAACCACTTCGCATTATTATTGCCATAAGTAATTTATACTGGTGGGTGGGCCCGCTTGCTATCGCACATTAAATCAATCAAACGATATTATTCCGCTATCTAAGGAGCTCCACATCGGTGAACTATTTTTAAACGAATTGATAAGTTCGGGCAGCGTTTTTTATCGTCTAGTCTAGGACCTCATTCGAGGAACAGGTTTAAATCTTTCAATACATTTTGGTGTAATCGGGCCCGATTGATATTGGAATTGGCAATAGTTTAGGTAAAACAGACTGTGGATTATCTGTGCTATGAGAAAGACAATTTTGACACTACATAGTATAAAGTAAAGTCGCTTCCCGCGTCTGTCCTTATGTCTTTTTGTTTGTACGGATCTGGGTGCGTTTTTTTATATATAGTGATTCAAGAGGAAGGTTTTTATGTATGATTTATGTCGGGAGAAGCTCTGTTTCCTTCGGGAAATCGGTTAGCAGCGGGTGAAACCGCTGGGCTGCTTGTTTATAAATATAAATAACCAAAAAAATAGTGGTGATAACGAGCTAAATATTTCAATACTTGTCCCTAATTCCTTAAAATTTAGTTCTGCCACTTACGAGTATACATTTCACTTTAATTTTTACATAAATTCTTCACATTTTAAATAAAATAAGCTTTTTTCACACATGTTTATAGAATGCTGCCAATTTTTCTGTTGTAATGAACTGCATCTATTTTCTAGCCACATCGCTGTCGCATGGTAGGTATTCTAAAGCTATTTCTACTGAAAATTGGCGAAATGTACACATTTTCTAGTGCACTTTACATTCAGCTGATGTTTTTATTTCAGTGGTTTTGGCATCGTTATCAATGTCATAGAGGAACTAGACAGAATTAGACAAAAAACGGAATGTTCATCAAAATAGCAACTCTCATATGAATCAGAGGTAAAGAATAAGAATTAACATAGTTTTCTGGATATTTTTTTTTATTCTAAATTCAAATTTATTTAATCGTATGGCAGAATATCTAATGTCTTATGTATAGCATTATGTCTAGGTTCTTGATCTAATCAATCACGTCATTTTCTAAAGTAAATATAATTGATAAATAAAATAAAAAATCAAATATGTTTGATTAAAATTTCTATAAAATGAAAAATGTATGGACATAGATATATTATTTATTTTCTTGGTTTCAAAGAATTGAACACGCAACCTGAAAAACATTGCTTAAGGCGGTTTTCCCACTTGTCACCCGTCGTTGCGTTTCTTTCAGACAAAAGGAAGTTGCGATTTCTGATCTTATTCCCATACAAATACGGCTACGGTGCCGTCAAGTCATTTGAGAGACGCATAAACGCACCGTAGTTGATTTGTATGGGAACAAGATCGGAAATCGCAGTTTCTTTCCGACTGACAGACGCATGCGGCACACTGAGTTAAAAATGTGGGAGAATCGCCTTAAACAGAGACCTTTAGTACCTTCATAAGTACTTATGGCGTTATTGAGCCCTAATTCAGAACCAGCTAGTTATGATACAGAATATTTTCTGATTGAGTAGTATTTTAGCTATACCTATTAATGTTTTGGCAGATTTTTTTTTCTAGTATTAAGTAGTGGTGGAGAAGGTCGTAGAAACTGTTTGTTACTTTAGCTAGCATTCAAAGTGCTAAAGAACTGTGTTCATAAATTACCAATCAGTACCAATAGCAGTCAGTCAGCGTTCAACATGGCATCAACAACACAAAGATGAAAAAAATTTGCTACCTAAATCAAAAATGGAATTCCTTGGTGCGCTTGCGCAGCCGAGAAACGTTCCAAAATCAAATAACAGCTTCTGTTACAGCGTAGGTACATACGTCAAAACTGATCCTTTCGCGAAATTAGTCAGCGTTCCCGAAACCCGCGGCCAACGACCCCCGACACCTAAATATTTTAGCTCCCAAAAAAAATGCATGTTTACATAACACGCCGAAATTTTTAAATAAGCTCAGACCAAAGGGCTAAACGCACACCGACGAAAATTTCGAATGCCACGCGTGTGTGGGTGCCGCACACATGCACGCCACATAAAAATGCCCAATCGGTACATGTCGCACCACTACAAAGAAGGGACGACGTAAGTCGCATACAAGTGCATAATTCGGCCGAGATGCAAAAAAAATATTTGGCAATGCGGCCCCTACGCGCCCGCCAGTCGTCCGCCCGCCAGGGTTAGGTTAGGTTAGATTTTTTGGCTCAAAACGCTCGTTGTCGATTTTTTGAAAATATTTTTATGTCTATCTGCATCACTAGGAAAGACGTTCTTCCTCGAGTGATTATTGGCGCGCCAGTACGTCTTGATTTTTTGAATAAAGAACTTGGGCGCGCGTCACATGACTCTAGTAGGATTCTAATTTGAATTATAGAAATCGATTATTTCAAAAACGAGCGTTTTGTGTTACAAAAATACTTGGCGGGTGGACACAGTGATAATGTTTAATTTTCTTTATTTTACAGACCACGCCGATGATGACTTAAATAATTTAAATATAAAATAATATATTTTATTTTCTCCAAAAGACTTTTGTGCCTTGTGTCGTGTAGTGTTTTATTTTTACAATTTATTTAGAATATTGATTGGACTTTCCTGTGTTTATCCTGTTTTTGTTTTTCGGTAAGTACTTTTATTTTATTTTCATTTAATCCTGTTGTTTTTATTTCCCTTCTTTTCTGAAACAAAGGCGAGTACATACTATGCTCACAAATAAGCGCTACATTGAAATGAATACTTTTTTATTTTTATATTGAACTTTATTTACTATTCCTGTGAAAGCTATCCATTTATTTTAATTCTTAAACAATAAATTATTCACAAACATAACATTTAAATTTGTTCCACTGTAAAAAATCACAAAAGACACACAGAACACTAGAATGCTTAGCTAAATTTAGTCGTTTTTATCTAAACCTAGAGTTTAACCTAGACCCATCTTGAAGGACACGTCGTTTTGTGACGTCAGCGTGCCTAGGTACTGGCGAGAAAGTCAGCCATCTTGGTTTCTGTGTTCTTTTTTTGAAGCCTACAAAGTGATCGCGCAGCGCCAGCGCCGCCATATTGAATCGTGTTCGAATTTCGAAATTTAAAAAGTAGGCCTTTTGGTTGCCAGCTTGTTTGAAGATGAGAAAGCATAATGAAAAGGTGTAGAATTTAGAATATTATGTTGGATTTAACTATTTGAAAATTAAAGATAGGATAAGTAACGTATTTACTTGAAGTTTGATAAAAAGAGTTTAGCGTGCCTCTATTTGGCGCCTTTTAAGCTAGAGCCCTATATTGATAATTATCGATTTTAAACAGATGAATTAACAGATTTTTAGGTTGGCGATTTTATCAAGATGGCACACAATACTTTATATTTTAAATTAACAGGCCTACCTAACTATATGGACCAAACCTACATAATTAGGTATTACTTACACAGGGAATGTAACTGTCTATTCTCTGGTTTTATTCCTCACTGATATTTTCATGATTTTAAAATATTCGCGCCAAAATTTAAAAATTGATGACTGTGATAATCGTTCTACTCCCGCCATCTCCTGGTGAAAACTAGTTATAAGTTATCTTGACAATTACCGAGGGGACCCTAATAATGCCTACGTGTAGATAAATAAATGATTATAAGAAATTGAAAAAAAGTGATGAAAGTGGGATAGGATTTTTTTAAACCTGCAAAATTTTCAAGCGCGGGCAGGGTTTGAACCTGCGACTATCGCCATTGCTAGCGGCGGCGTCTCTTCCATCTGGGCTACCGTAGCTCGTTCCATGCCCGCTTATTTTGCAAGTGAATCTTAATGCCAATACCTCCATCTACCGAGTTAGTTTTGCAACTAATACCCGGCGACTAATTCTATCTTTACAGGTTAAATGTAGTGTAAGCGATGAAAACCCGCGATAAATTGAATGTCAAATTTTGAAACACTTCCCGTGTCAGGTACCTACACAATTTTGTAAATTTTGCAAGTTTTCAAAAATTTTATACCTAACACGGGAAGTGTTTTAAAATTTGGTATTCAGTTCTATAGGATATCGAGCGGCTGCCTTCGATTCGATTTCTCGTAGTAGTAGCGACGCGTGAGGGTAGACAGGTGTCAGACAGAAAAAAGCTGTTAATTGTAGGTACGACGATTGGCGACTGATTGCACGTTATTAAAAGCAACCTGCAACCTTCACTATCAGTACCTTCCCGTACCTTCCGGGCCACCGCGGCGGTGATACTGATACAAATGTTTTTACATGACTAGAAATTATATCTTAGTTATCAGCACTAATCGCTTAAAATTCTTATTTGCACTAAATCCCTTATATGACAAAACCAAAACATTAGTAGACACTGAGGGAAAGAAATTGAACAATTCATCCCCTGCGTAGGGTTGGACGCCCTCCGGCCAGGTAGACTGATGACTTAAAAAAGGTGGCTGGTAGCGACTGGATGGCGAAAACGGGAGATCGTGCCCTATGGCCTACCCTGGAGGAGGCCTACGTCCAGCAGTAGACTGCAATAGGATGATGAATGTATCTCCTGAATGCCTATGAAGGCAGAATCAGCAGGTGATATCGATAAACGACTACTAACTGAGAACTAGTATCTTCAGTAAAATAAGGCAATGGATGGAACCAACTTCAGACAATATAATTATCACAACATCGATTTATATAGGCTACATTCAATCTGTAAAGAATATTAGTTGCAAAACTATCCCGGTAGATGGAGACATGCAACGCGTTAACAGCATTAAGATACACTTGCATAATTTCGCCAAGGGTAGCTGAGCCGCGGTAGCTCAGTCGATAGAGGCATCGCTACAAGCAAAAGTCGCTGGTTCAAATCCTGTCTGCGGTGCAATTTAGCTTGTTCTCTAAAAATCACAACATCGTCAACGTAAGCTCGCAATTACACATGTATAGATTTCCTAGAACATCGTTTGGAGCTAGACATCAGATAAGTGCGCTGGAGTCAACGGCCCGCGTCAATAGAGATCACCTTCACGTGTGATCCCAACTACACTACACAACTACACCACACAGCTACACTAAATTAGTCCGATACGGCTGTTATTATTTGAGGGCATAACATACAAAAATTCTAAAGTCGCTAATTTTTTGTATGATTATGATATGTGAGTCTGCAATGCACATATTACATTTTGTGTCATTTTTAACGCTTTAATAAATTAAATTTTAAGTGTCTATAATCAAATGTATATATTATAAAATTTACCAGAATTGTCTATGTGACAGTTAACACGGTGCAAAAACCCACTCGTATGCATCTAAAAGGACACAAAATAATAAATTGGGTTCGGCCAATGGTCCAGAAACTATGAGCCAATAATAAACTACTTTAATATTTTTGAAACATGAAAAGCTAGTCATACATACATACACATATCACGCTTATTATCGCTTGCGGGGTAGGCAGAGCGTAAACGGCCGCAAAAACGGCTATTGGGTCATTCGGAAAATTGTGTCTCGTCATAGTGACAGGTTGTCAGCCCATCGCCTAAAATTTCAATACACTACCTCAAGTCCCTTAGTCGCCTCTTACGACTCCCACGGGAAAGAAATGGGGTGATGCTATTCTAAGCCGGCATCACACGGCGAAAAGCTAGTCATACTGGGCTATAAATCACGTTGATTGTACTGCCAGTGCGTCGCTATGTCTGTGTTAATACGTGTCTATTGTTTCCTCGTATGGTTCTGGTTCAGTTTGCATGGCATATTCCATACAAGCTGACTTATCCTGATAAGCACCGTATACTAAGATCCGTATTTACAGTGTCCTTGCGGTCGACAGACGCATCCGTTACAGTGCCTTAAATATACGCAGGGCAACAAGTTGGGAGGATATAATAGAAACCCTTTCATAGCAATCTTGTCTTACTATTCTACAAAACTATTGTATTTATACAGAGTATTACTAAAAAAGGAAAATAGCGCAAATATACGCGTATTTAGGTTTACTCAATCCATGACAAAACTATCCTAATTCTCGGATATTAAAAAAAACTGCATAAATAGATTTTTCCCACAAATTGGTCCGAGTCGATAGTAATTTTACAGTAGAGTATGGGATAAAAATAAGTATGAATTAAAATATTACACTTAGTATTTTATAGCTGAATACTTTGGCTAACTACAAACGAAAACACAACTTATTTTACTAACAAAGAAGTTCTCAAAATCTCTCTCTCTTTCCTTGGCAATGATTATTCCCATATGATGGTGGGGTCTGCCTTTCTGGTTTTCTCTCTCCACTTCGCTCTGTTGGACGTATCTTCCTCATGTGTCTTTAAAATTAAAAAACCAAAATGAACAAGTATAATAAATAAATAAAAAGTTTAAAACACGACTGCTTTCTGAGATAAAGCTTAGCCTATGACATTCGAGATAATATAAGGAGACTTTCGATACAATTCCCATTCGAATCTGTTCAGTTATTAACGACTTTCAGTCCTTTAAAGATTTGCACATACATACATGAACTCTAAAAACATGATACTCCTTTTTTGGTGGGGCAGTCGTGTGAAAAGAACAAAATCAATGACAATTGTCAATTTAAAGTCAACATATCACCCAAAGCTTTCTCGCTGATTGGTCAAAATTCAACTGACAGTAATAAGAAGCTGTCAAGCTATACCCTGTAAGTTCATTTTGAGAGCTACAAACTTGTACTTACCGGGAGCTTTTTGTACTTGACGTAAATTACATATTTACTTTACAAAAAGAAAATAACTACTTGAATGAAAATTGATTCCATTGAATGAAGTAGTTGAATATCGATACATACTTATGTATTGTTTTACAGCCTTATTCAGAACCTGCTTATAGCTGTTTTGTAATTTTATTTCTGATGTAAAAATATAATTTATTGCACCTTATTTCTTAATTCCAAAATTGAAAGTTAGGTATGCGTACCTATAGTTACAACTCTGCGTGTCAAAAGCGTGATTTGCATTTCAAATAGGTGTAGGTACTGCCATGTAGAGCCGACTTAGAATAGCATCACCCCATTTATTTTTTCGGGACTCGAGGGTTTCATGAGCAATATAATGTTTTGCGATAGGCTGACAACATTTCACTATAACGATACACGACTTATTTGAGACGACCCTCAAAAATTTGTCACATGTGGCAATAGTGACCGCATTTTTACGGCCGTTAAGACTCTGCCAACCCGGCAAGGGATACAGGCATGGTATATGTATGTATATATAAACTACTAAGTACGGGGGGTTTTATTAATGTAAACAAAGGTAATATAAGGGACAAATACCAAGTAATAGTAAGCTAAATTAGACGTGGCGTGAATATCCGTTTTTGCGGCTGTTTGCGCTCTGCCTACCCCGCAAGGGATTATACGCGTGATATGTGTATGTAAATTAGACTTACATAAAATTAAGTTCCTAGTGACTAACCTAAAAGTCCGTATTGACTACAATTAAAACATAAACTCAATTTGACTTTCCTTTCTTTTCGGTTGGGACACCAAGTCTGTCAACGACCCGATGAACCCTAGTGTCAGAGCCTACTAGTAAAAGGCCTGGTTGTGTTACGTCCACCGTCTAAGTAATCATAGACAGCGACCGGGGCCGACGGCATAACGTGCCCTCCGAAGCAGGGAACCATATTTCTTTTCGGACAATCAGGTGGTTTAGCCTGCAATGTCCTAACGGGACTGGGATCAAATTCACAATGTGATAAATATCAGCTTTGTGAGTGCTCCACCGAGAATCGAACCCCGGAACCTTTGCGCCGCAAGCAGTTGCACTACCACTGCGCCACATCGGCCGACTCAATTTCACAAACGACGCCTATAATTAGCGTCTATATTCGCTCGCACGGTCGTAAAAAGGAAGCAAAAAAGCTTGCAATATGGCCGTGAATCTAAGACAACAAGAGTAAGAACTGCAGTTGCATAGACTGCGCTTCCGTGGCTTGAAGGCCGACCGCAGCTAATGCATTATTTTATGAAGCGTCATGAGGATTTTTATGGTAATTCTCTTTTCTATTATCTTAACTTACCTACTATCTTTGCCGTGTGATGCCGGCCTAGAATAGCATCACCCTATTTCTTGCCCGTGGGTGTCGTAAGAAGCGACTAAGGGACTCGAGGGTGTGTAATGCAATTTTAAGCGATGGGCTGACAACCTGTCACTATAGTGATACACAGTTATCTGATTGACCCTCAAACTATTGTCAGACGTGGTGTAAATGACCGTTTTTTTGCGGCTGCTTATGCTCTGCCTACCCCACAAGGGATTATAGGCGTGATATATGTATATATGTATGTATGTATGTATGTTACTTACCTACCCGTTTTGTGGTAAATTGATAGTACACATATACATATCACGCCTATAATCCCTTGCAGGATAGACCGTAGACTGCCGCAAATGGACATTTACGCCACGTCTGACAAATATTAGAGGGTTATTCTGAAAATTGTGTATCGCCATAGTGACAGGGCATGCCAGCCCATCCGCCCAGGGTTTCAGTAGCTTCGGAGCCTATTCAATTCAAACAAATAAACAATCAAATCTTTACACTTTATAATATAACAATTATTATAGTGTAAAAATACGTAGGGCATACCGCCTGTCGATTTCAATATCAAACTCTTAATATATCACACGAAATTCAGAAAATTTAATTATTTTGTTTGCATTATAATATGTAGTAGACCTACAAAAATAAAAACTATAACTATTTATTTTATTTAAACAACTTTATTGAACAAAAGTGGCGGGCCTAATGCCTCACAGCATTCTCGTCCAGCCAACCATAGGGTAAACAGAGAGCTCAACTATGTTATTGAGTAATTATAGCTATTATACTGCTGTTTTGTCTTGGGGTCTCACAAGATAACTCATATGACTGCAGTAAAGTGTTTCCGTGCATCTACGATAAGTAGCAACCATTAGTCCTAAAAATGGCGAGAGTAAGCCTTTCGTAAACCTCTTTATTTAGTAGATACAGCCTAACCTCTCTTGCCTCGCGCAGTTGGTTGAAAGCTGCACACAATAAGGCGTATGATGCATTAGCGTTGCACCGGGCGGCCTTCGGCGCGTGCGGAAGCAGTCTATGCAGGAATGCAAGCGTTTTTTTATTGCGTTGCCTTTTTAATGGTACCGACGTCTATAAACACTGAAATGTAAGCTTTTTTAATAACATACTACATATGATACACCCTCTAACATTTATAAATTGGTGTATGTATTTACCGTGTTAATACAAAAAAGTTAGACGTGCTCTCAGACAGTGTTAAAAATGTTTTTCTAATCCATTTGACGCTGTCAAAAATCTTAAACCGCGTAAACCTTTAATTTTTGGTTATTAATAAAAAAATATACTTTTGGTTATTATTACAAATATGGATATTAATCTATCAAAATGCGCCTGCGGAAAAAGTAGATGATTGTGGACAGTTTAAATTTATTGCTCTATTTACGTTAGATAGGTTATATAAATTATAAACAATTTTAAAATGCTGCTTCATCACTAAAAGCTGTATTTATAACTCATGAGCGTTGATGGATCTCCCGCTTGTCGTCCGTCGCTGCGTATTTTTAACGCACGGAAACGCATGCGTCTGTCAGACGAAAAGAAAATGCGAATCCCGATCTTATTTCCATACAAATAAAGGTACGGCACGTTTTGAACTGAACAAATTTTCGTTAGGAACATAGGTCAAAATATGAAAAAAATTTGGACCTCACGTACATAATGTTCCAGCCGACAGGGTCGATTTGCATGAGAGAGCCAGTTTTATGTTTTTTTATATTTCGAGCTATATTCCTAAGGGAAAGTTGTTTAGATACATGGACTGGTACACCCCTCAAAATATTTTAACATTCACTAAAATTATAAATGCGAAAGTTTGTATGTTTGTTGGTTGTTATTACTTCACGCAAAAACTACTGAACCGATTGTAATAAAATTTGGCACACATATAGAAGGTAACATGCATTAACTGATAGGATAGTTTTTATCCCCATTAATGCGGGCAACGCCGCGGGTAACAGCTAGTCCCGTATATATGCACTTGGGTGTGTAGGTATGTATGTTAGTCTGGTCGCTCGCTTGGTTGGGGCTTATGTTCACAGCGCGTTCAAGGCTGTCTCAATGAGTAATGTCAGTGCGATTCTGCTAGGTGCGCACGAGTGGTTAGATGCAGCACACGCGCACAAAACATTACAAGCTGCGCTTGTCTTGCTCTATCGATTTTAAAACCGTTTTGAGTCTGCACAGAAAAGAGCCGCCGTAAGATTTGAGGGCGCCTCTGTACCTCAGTATAAGAAATGTCATAGAAACCGTTGAAAAAATTTTAAGTTCACTTTTTGTCCACGCTTATTCTCTTTCCGCAGACTCTACTACCTACTAATAGGGCAATAAGGAGTTATCTTTTTGATAATTGAATACAGTTTAGTATTCCAAGAACTCTATAGATGGCGTTGAACTGACTACGTTACTAGATGCCAAAGCCAAAAGACATAAAATAGTAATTGTTCTTTCCAAAACTATCCACATTTTTCGCGCTTTGTTATTAATTAATACTCTGTTTTGTTTGTACGTTGTTTTCGTCAATTTGCAGGGAAACGCATGAAAGTAAATATTATTGTGATGCGAGTGATGGATTAATTATTAGTTACGTTTAGTTTTACGATCTCATACATCTAAGCGAAAAAATCTAAATGTTATGTGGTTCCGTTCCTTACGTTGACGTATCAAGTACAGCGCTATCTATCCAGCGACTAGGTAAGAAGGGAAGAGTTTAAAATAAAATAAAAAGAAAACTCTCTATTTAAAGATGGCAAGTGATTCATGACACGAGTGAAGAAGGAGACGACACTAGTAGAATGGCATCTGGTGTACTTTTCCTCATACCTGGTCTACTATTACTGGAGGTCGCCATTGATTTGCCCTTCCACGAAACGATACAATAGGAAAAAAGTAAAAGGGATAGATAATGGATGTATGGAGTATGAAGATAGATTGAGAAGTACGTTGCAAGATTCCACATTAAAGATCATTTAACGGTTTGATCTGTGTAATGCAAAGAAGCTTACAATTTCAATTCCGATTTTCAAAGCCAATTTATTTCTCTAAGCCTAAGGCGGTCCGTTTTTTTAACGCTACGTAACGCATGCGTCTGTCAGACGAAAGAAAATTGCGAATTTCGATCTTATTCACATACAAATATGGCTACGGTACGTTGACGGTGCGTTAACGGATGTGTCTGTCAAACGACTTGACATCCGTAAACGCACCGCAAGATCGGAATTCGCAATTTACTTTCGTCTGACAGACGCATGCGTTACAGTACGTTAAAAATATGCAGCAACGTACGACAAGTAAGAGAACCGACATAATTAACACGACACTACTTAAAATGATAATACTAATCTGACAAAAATACAAAATAAACATATTTACTCGTAAAAGGTTTTGTAGTTAAAAACAACTGCATTTCAACTTATTATTTAGCAACTAGTCATTACGCACTTGTAAGGCCATTTTGTGAAATAAAAAATAAATGCAATAAACAATAACACGCCAATAAAACGTCCGTCTTGCTAAATAAAAAAAACTTTTCCTAATAAAAAAACAGCCCTGCGAGAACCTTGCATTGAACATTAACATATTATTCAGTTAGGACGTATGGCCTTCCGCGATTGGCCAAAGAAGAAAAAAACGACTGGTCAAGGTGTGTGTCGGGACGTGTGTGACTCAGGGTTCTGTAGGCAAATAAAATATGTATATAATGAACTTAATAAATTGCGTTAACGTTGTTATTATGCTCAAGCAAATTATTATTTTTATAGTACAATCATTAGGTCAAGAAACAATTAAAACCTTGATCCTAAAAATGTGATACAAGAAACTACAAATATTTCATGCCAAGTTTTATGCTTTCCCTCGAATAGGACTGTACTCAGAGCTAAAAAGCCGTACTACATATAATTTTGATGTACCTATAACCTATGGAAGACCAAAATATGTTATTATTTTAACAGCGTCCGTGTTAAATTTTTCAAAGGTCATGTAAAATTAATAATGCACTTTTAATGAGTATTTTTGAAAACATGCAAAATTTTCAAGCGCAGGCAGGATATTTTAATAGGCACTTTTCTGTCTGACAGTTCTCGAGTTATTTTATAATTTCGAACGAGATGGCGTTATGTTATGTTGAAATTTTGACATTTGAGTCAAAAGTACATTTCATCTATTTACTTTCATTTTTTGGAAAGAAACTGTTTAAATTCAGCTGTACACTTGAAGATTGACTAGAAAGTTTCTATTGTATGATTTTTCAGCTGTTAATTTATTAGAATGCGGTCTCCTAAAAACAATAAAAAGTGTTTATAGTGCACAGAGTATAAATAACAAATGTTGCAAGGACAGCAAGCCGCGTCTACATGCAGCATTGAGGGAGTAAGGGCCCGTTCACACTTGCGGTTAGGCAATAACCGCACATCGTTGGTACTTGATATACTGGGACTTTCTGCTTCCTTACCGACTAGTCGAGGCCGAGGGCTTCGATTCTCATATTTTTTTGTCATTGTAATGACAGTCAATATAATGCCGCCGTTACTTTCTATACTTCAAACTGTTAGCAGTGTAAGAAATGATCAAAACTGTCCGACTGACAGGACATTGACACACAACTAAACCTGTTTTCTTCAGGTCCATGCCAAGAAACATGAACAAAAGATGGCAACATTATGTCGTCAAAGGGTATAAATGAGAATCTCCACTATAATCGCTTTCTAGAGATCAAAACTCGCGTACTTATAGTTTAGTCACGAAATATTAGTTAAACTAATATGGCGACATCTGCGGAAAAAAAAAATTACAGTCAAGCTCAGGCTGAATTACACAGCTTGGGCGTTGGATCGTTCTTATGCCGAGCGTATAAGACTTATTTTGGCGGTTCGTCTATCTTACCGAACGCGAGCTTGACTGTAGCTAATCTATAATTCTTTGACTGCTACTTAAAAGTATATCGACCTGAGGTAATGTCACTGTTTATGACCTGAGGCTTAAAATCTTCTCAAAACCGTTGTTATGGAAATATATACAAAAGAGTAAAAATATTAAGAAGGTCACATCTGTAGAGTTCAAAGGAAAGTTCCGTGAATACTTTGATGGGGAGGTTCTCGTACGATAAAGATTTAATTTGAATTATTGAATATCAGTTATAAACAATGGTCTAAAATGCAGGTTGTATCACTTGACTGTCCGTAAAAAAAGGGTTCCGTGCGTGGTATTAGGTATGGCATGTTAAGGCGAGTGTAGTCGTATAGTATTTTCCTTAAGTAAAATTAGAACCTATAAACTCAATGAAATAGGCGGCCACTTTTTGCATTAATAGCCATAACTTTAATTACAGCGAATATTTCATTGATTTTGCAGGTTCTAATTTTACTTAAGTATAACACTAAAAACTTCAGCTACGGAAATTCTGATAGATTGTTTGTATTAAGATAAAATATGTTTTTTATAAACTGACGCCAATGTCGAGCCTGTTCACGACTACACTCGCCTTAAGAAGATCGCCGGTTGCTGTCTATGATTGCTGCTACACAACCATGACTACTTAGTGGGTGGTTTTAAAACTCTGACAAAAGGGTTCATCGAGTCGTTTGTCAAAACGGGGTTCCGCTCGATAAGAATGCATTTACGCGTTTATAGGAATATCAGTGATATAAGTTCACAAGTCATTCCAACGCGACGTGTAAACTAAGCACAAAGCCGTGACGCGTCATCCGCCATGGAGGGGTTGTGGGGGGACTGAGGGCGGGAGGTGCATTTCGAAAGTTGCACAAATGCATCCTTGACCCCGATCTGCGTCTGCGCCGCCGACACTATTATTACTGCACTTTATAAGGGGGCTTGCTAACGAGCGGATTCTTTACGCTAGAGAGATTTTATTTCGGTAACGGTGGTGGTTCATGTATTTACTTGTAATGGTGTTAGGAGACCGATTTGTTAGGGTTTTAAATTGACAAGTCACTGTCTTGTTTATTTTTACCATCACTGTACACTGGCATTAATAATTCTGAAGGTATCGCCTCGGTAGTAGACAGTAAGGCTTTAGTAGTACTAAGAGAAAGGTCACAGCTTTGAGTCCTGTATGTGGCATAAGAAATAAATAATAAATACATCATCCATAAGAGATTACAATAATAAAACGAGCTTGCTTCTTTACCGGTACCTACAGAAGGTAGGTGTTATAATCAATAATATTTATTTGCCAGAATATAGTAGTTACAATAGGTCTTTTAACAATTCGACTTGCATGCAACTAAGGAATAAAGGAGTCCTGATATTTTGTGAATTAGAAAGGAAAATTGGTATCAGTTTAAATAACATTTGAATAAACATTAGACTTAAACGTTTTGTTTTGAGCATAGCTGCAAAAAACTGTGACGTCCGTTTGTACGCCCACTAAGGTAAGCAGGTCCGGGCTGGTTGTTCGTTTCATGGTTTTTTGATGTAACCATACTCGCAAGCGATAGTATCCGGGTTCGATTCTCGGTTTTCGGAGAGCACAAACAATCCGTTCCCACGTTTTTTGTCGAAGGACCTAAAAATAACATTTCACCTAATTTACTTTTGAAATTAACGACAATATATACAAAATAATATGAAAAATCTATGTTTTATGCTCAATATACGAATACAAATAAAATGTCATATTTGTCGCAAATATTAATTGTAAACATTAACCGTATTTGTTTCACACTTATAGTGTCATGAAATCAGTGTCAATTATTTAAAACAAACTAGTGGACTGTTGCGGCTGTTTATGTAATTTAATGTGAGTTATTTTAATATTTTCAAGGATTTTTTATTCTACATATATCTTATTTATATGTTATATTTAATATAATAAAGACGTACAGACCATTTTGTGCATTTTAACCTTTATTTGTAATTAGACTAAAAGCGAATAACATAAATGACATTTTAGCAAAAGTTATAAAAAGCTCAAATTTGCAAAATGGCGCTGTCCCTATCTCGTTATCACCTTATCGGGCCGTTCATTAAAATAATGGCATAAACCGATAACTATCCGAGCATAATTTGTAAAGTGAACACCCTCCATAGTTGTAATTAAAAGGTCTAATGGAACTAGGGATGAGAATGGCTACGTGACC
Organism: Tuta absoluta; assembly: GCA_027580185.1. Classification (NCBI taxonomy): domain Eukaryota; kingdom Metazoa; phylum Arthropoda; class Insecta; order Lepidoptera; family Gelechiidae; genus Tuta; species Tuta absoluta. The sequence continues at coordinate 410,063 of JAQAHW010000062.1, forward strand.
ACTGCTTTCATTCATTGATATACATACAATAACAGCTACTACAGTCCTCCTCTTTTTGGGGTATTGAATTATTTACAAGGAACGTTGCTGCGTATTCCCTGGATGATAAAAATAAACAAATAAATATTCTGGACAACTCAAGCATAGCGCTATCTAGCCCCACACAAAGCAAAGCTCGTTCTATGGGAACTAGATAGCTGATATAAATACTTCGTGTCATACATAGAAAACACCCAGACTAAACACAAATATCTGAGAATTTACTTATAAGATATTTGTTTCTTGTAGGGACCGAACCCACGACCCTCGGCGTAACAGGCAGGGAGTACTATCCTCTACGCCATCGGTCCATTCAATGAATATCACCTAGGCGCATTTTTCAACAAACGTGTAGAAGTTGGGTGATGTTATTCTAAGCCGGCACCTCAAAGCAAGTTTACGGATATTCGTTTTCAAAATACCCCATCTCTACTGCTGGTCACACGCCACCGCCCAGGTATTTACAACTATCCTCATGCGGCAAACGATGGAGGTGACCTTAAGTATCCCTTAAGGACCCTTACATACATACATAAATCACGCCTATATCCCTTCGGGGTAAGCAGAGCGTTAACGGCCGTAAAACGGATATTAACACCACATCTGACAAAAGTTATGTTCGTGATTAAGCAATTTTACTCTGAATAGTGCGGGGAAATTGGTTGCTAGTATTTCGGTTGTTGTACGTGCTAATTGTGGTTATGATCCGAATAGTATAGTATTTATTGAGTTTACTTTATAAATGATCACTATTATTTTATTTGCTTCTTGTCTTCTTATTTTCATGTGGTACACCGAGTCGTCCAACGACCTGATTGACACTAGAGTCAGAAATTTTCAACCGCCTAGTAGTAGTAGGCCATGGTTGTTACGATCGTCTTCAAGTATTCATAGACATTAACCGGGATCGTTGACTTTACGTGTCCTCTGAAGTAAGGAACCATCTTGCTTCTTGTTAGTTTGCGTGTAATGCCTAAACTCAGAAAACACTTAAATTTTTATCCGAATATTAGCATCTATTAGAAAATAAAGCCATATTTCTAAGCCAGATACTGAGCGATTAAACACCCTATGAAAATCTTTAAAAAATGTAATAGGTAATATTATTCTGTTGATTATTTACTAGAATATAAAATACCTTTAGGTAACAAAAGTAAATTTCATTAACTTCTACGGAATCTGGGTTAAAGTTCTATTTTATGACAGTTTATTCTCTTTCGTTCTTGAACGGCCAAAAGACCAAAATTCAATTCGATTCGATGTAACAAATAAAATCACCATCTCTCCTTACAAACTAGAATTGTACCATTCATAATCAACTCAATATTGACGTCATAGGCACTCGTAAGGCGTAGGGCGTAGTGATGTGTGTATGAAAACACGCACAGACTGTATCCGGTAGCATGTGTCGGCCACGGGACGAGAGGCGTCATCAAGTACTAGAAACATGCATACACATATCAATCACGCCTTTATCCTTTGCGGGGAGAGTAGAGCGTTAACGCCAATAAAATACGGTCGCTATCGCCAGGTCTTACTAATATTTTAGGATCGAATACCAAATTTTCAAACACTTCCCGTGTGAGGTATACAATAAAGGTTTGAATCAAATCCTGCCCGTGCTTGAAAATTTTGCAAGTATCAAAAATATTTAAGGGTCATTTGGAAAATTGTGTATATTATAAAAAAAATGCTTACCGAAAAATCTATTCTTTGATTGCCGATTAAATAACACCCATTTCAAATTGTCATGAAGCATGACTACTTGCGCGGATGATCTGTTTGGAAAATATATGGTTGTATTTCGACTTTAATAGGAAATATTATGATTCCTAATCTGTTTTGAATGTATAATTAACCAGCGGGGTACCTTAGGATCAAAAAATATGTAAAAGAAACCCATCTGTTACATTTAAACTAAAAGATCATAATAATATTTAATTTTAAAAGGTAAACTTTCCTTCTAAATAACTTTTCAAAGTGATTTGCTACGGTGAATGCGTAGCAAACTTGATCTATGCTACGCCGTAGACCTTTCACTTTTATCTAGCTACGAGTGTACAGTTGTTGTAGTCAACCTCTACGCCAACTTGCGAAAGTTTATTTGGTATTTATTGTACATATATTAACCTGAATCACACTTTAAAAAACGCATCGAAATCCGTTGCGTGGTTTTGAAGGAGGTAGCGATGTCCATGACAAACAGACAGACAAAAACGGAAAAAGCGACTGCATTTTACACAATGTATAAGTATTGATAAACAACATGACCAAACTTTGTATATGACGTGTTAGTTCTTTATTTACCCAATTTGTAATATTTCATTTAACGCCACCACCGATAAATACTAGAAATAACTCATTCATAAATGGTTTTATATATTTTCCATTCATTGACGGTTTCAATGATATATTTATAAGGTTGTACGTTTGCGTAAACATAAATATAAGCGTGTATTTGACGTCATTTGCGTGTGGTTTTGTAAGTTTAATTAAAAGTAAGAATAGGTACGGTGATATAGGTAAATTCTAATGACGTAGAAGTTACGCTAAAGTAAAGATATGAGCCATCTGTTGATGACATCTGTCTAAATATCTATCAATTAGTTATTTTATCGTTGTTGTTCTACGTCAAAGCTTTAGCTTATAATAATAAAACTTATTCAACATTTTATTCAAATAAATATCTTATCTTTGTATGTGGCATACTTAATAGTTTTCGCATTTTTTTTTAATTGTTGTAGCACAGTTTAAATGTTGAAGTTAGTCTAAATGTGTCATTAACCAGAAGTAGTCTAACGCTCACCCACTTGTCGTCCGACGCTGCGTATTTTAAACGCACCGTGACGCATGCGTCTGTCAGACGAAAGAAGACTGCAATTCCGATCGTATTTCAATACAAATACGGCTACGGTGCGTAACAGAGACATCTGTCAAGTCGTTTGACCCGCCTTTTTAGGATCTTTTGATCACAATAGAAAATATGTTTAAAAACATCGGCAATGTAATAGTGATGTTTAAATATTCAAGAATAAACCATACCTGGGCTAAAACATACCATGGCTAAAACAAAGTACTCAGTTCAAGTAGTATTTATGCAACACATGCAACAATTGATTCTACACGAGTATGATTTCCCCATGCAAACGGTTTAGGAATAACAACTGCACCAAGCAAACTGTTGCATTGGTGTTGGTAAGGCGGTTCACTCATTTGTCGTCTATTGCTGCGTTTTTTAACGCACCATAACGAAAGGAAATTGCAATTTCCGTCATATTCTCACTTTATTCGACGCAAAGGTTCCAGGTTCGATTCTCGGTGGGACACTCACATGTTGATATTTATCACTTTGAGAATTTGTTCCCGGTCTGGTAAGGACATTGCAGGGTGAACCACCTGATTGTCCGAAAATGAATGTTTCCGTGCTTCGGAGGGCACGTTAAGCCATCGGTCCCGGTTGCTGTCAATGATTACTTAGATGGCGGTCGTTACAAAACTATGTCAGAGGCTTTCTACTAGTAGTAGGTGGTTGAAAAACTCAGACACTAGGGTTCATCGTGTCGTTGGATGACTCGGTGTCCCACACGAAAAGAGAGAAAGAGACGGTGCGTAACGGACAAGTCGTTTGACAGACGTATCCGTAAACGTACTGTAGCCGCATTCGTATAGGAATAAGATCGGAATACGTAATTTCCTTTCGTTTATCAGTCTCATACGTTACGGTGCGTTAAAAATTCGCAGCGATATGGACAACAAGTGGGTGAACCGCCTTAGTACGTATCACGGTGCAATCTGCATGAAATCGGACTTAGGTAATGATGTAAAGAGGGACATTAAGTTTGTATTACTACAATACTTTGAATGCAGCTTTTATTTAATCATAAAAACTGTTTTATGATTTATAAATTTTGCTCCAGCCAATATTTCAATGTTATTTTGCGTCGCAGGCAGTCGCACTACCACCGCGCCACATCAGCCGTCGTGGTGCCCTAATTTGAATGTTCTCTATAACGAGTTAGCAGACGTCACGCAGTATGGTTAACTTCATGAGCCCTTCCATGGTCTAGTGGTTACTACCTTGTTGTCTCAATTTCGATGACTAAAGGTCAATTTCAGATCGATCAAATCAGGCAAATTGGCATACAGTATTGCATTAAACTAGAGACGATAATTACCGTACACAAGAACTACTTTAGCTCAACAATCAAAGAATCTGCGTCTCCTTTTTTTTTAGTCCTCCCTACAAAGTAAGGAGGCCTTTTTGACAGCTGTTTGAAAAACATAAAAAGTCCCAAAAATCATCGATAGATGGCGTTGAACAATGCGATGGGACATTAGGTACCTTCCATGGATTTCAAAACCGTCTTCCACGAATCGATTACCATGTTCAACGGATTTGTTGATGCATCATAAACAGATTTAAACAGGGCAGATCTGAATGGAAATAGCGTTACGGTTCAAGGGTGGTCAAGGGTATTTGTAACTATCAATTCGAATTAGTCATTTCAGGGATCAAAGTATTTTAGTACTTCTTAAGATCTCCATAGAAATCCATTATGTATTGATCCCTGAAGTTACTCAACTCGAGGCGATGTCGTGTACCTATCTTAGTTCCATTGACGTGTGCAAGGGTATCGATATTCCTTTGTTTTGAATTTAAAATGGTAAGGTATATAAAGGGTAGGTCAGTTAATATTTACATGTGTTATGGAGAAAAGGTTTTTGAACTGATTTTTATAACCACTTAGGGAGGTAGGTAAGTTGCCTGTTTTTTTTATCATCATATGGATAAAAAACATATTATCACGCCTATATCCCTTGTGATAGCCTTGCCTTGGGGTAGCCTGAGCATAAACGGCCTTATAAAACGAACATTTACGCCACGTCTGACAAACATTTGAGGGTAATTCAGACAATTGTGTATCGTCATAGAGCCAGGTGGTCAGCCCATCGCCTAGAATTGCAAGAAACACGTAACCCTCGAGTCCCTTAATCGACTCTTACGACACATATGGGGTATTGCTAGTCTAAGCCGTCATCACACGGCCAAATAAAAAAAGTTCGATTAACATCCGAAACACTGTTTTTTGTTGATCCACTCCACTTAGATTTGATTCCGAACTAACTATATGTTTACCCAATTTATTAATAAAATTTGATGATTGTATCACAAAATCCCCAAAAACTAATTACTAAATTAAATCAATTTTCCCACAACCGTCATCTGTTGTAATGATACCGAATGCGAGTGTCGGTGCAATGACCGCTGTAAGTATAACTCGTTCCTGCCTAATTACACCGCAACCCGCATTGTCTACCGAAAAAACGGTTACGTTATTGGTAGAACGGAAAGTGCAGCGAGGGGCGGTCGTACAGCATGTGGAAATATTAGAAAAAACACGAACACTGTCATAAATAGCTCCCACTCTAATTCTATGTAGATACATTTCGTTGGAACAGCCTGACCCATTTGAATGCAACTGTCAAATATCTACCCCAGCCAGAAATAAAACCCGGGACCTTCGCGTAGCAGGCAGACGCTTTACCATTGCATTATATTAAGTATCGAAAGAAACTCTATGTAAACCCAAATTTTAAATAACGATCTTACAAACTCTTAAAATAAACTAAACAAAAAATGCTGATTTGAACATCCTTGAAGGTAATGCATAAAATATCCAAAACACGCAATTAAAAAACTTCCCGCGAAAACTGACGAGTCAAGATGGCCGCTATTTAGATCCTGCCTTCTATTGGTGCGCTAGCTTTAAATTTAAAAATGGAATGCGCTGTCCTTGGCGGAGCGAGTTCATCGACCTTCCGATGCATTTTGGCGATTTCGGTCTTATGCCAAATAGTCTCAACTGCCTAAGTGTAGCTAGCGTCTCGAAGACTTTATTTCTTAAGCCTTAAGGCGCAGGTTTGCTTGGCGATCAAGGATAAACTGGTCGAAATTAACTGTTATTGAAATTAATGCTCTGGCCGTTGGAATTAGGACTCAAAATTTTTAATCTCCTCCCTAATTACCGTTCCACAGTTTTCGTTCCTACCTTATTCGCCTAAGGCTGAAATTTGAATGGTCGTTAAAATTAACGAACGAATTCTTATCTTACAAAAGGTGAGCTAGACATGAGTTTTGTTTTTTAAATTCGGTGCAAGGGCTTAGGCAATGTCGTGTGAGGTTGAACATTTGCAATGTTATCCATTTTTATATGTTGTTTTTCTGGTTTTGTCTGTTTATGTAGTCTGAGCCTATGTTCCGTGATAAACGACCGATAATTAAGCATGTATGTTCTGGTATTGTATTTTCCAATGTCTTATTAAGTTTGTTTATAACATATTTTTTGTGGGTGTTGTAAAAATTACTAAGCAGCAGCGTTCCCCGTAAATGCAACATCATTTTTTTTTATTAATGATGGGTTTGCTCTTGACTCTAGTCTAGGTCATAGGACAGAGACAGAGTCTAAGAAGGAGCGAGCTCACCCAGAAGAAGCCTGTTCACTCTTACTTTGAAGAGATTGGGGTTGTATGCGTTTGGAAACACAGATGCAGATAGTGAGTTCCACTCTAGCAGTGCGCATTATAAATGATGACTGGAAGCGCTTAGTCCGAATTGGTGGAATGGCAACCAAGTATGGGTGGTATCCGGCGGTGCGTCTGGATGTCCGATGGTAGAAGGGAGCTGGTGGAACAAGGTCGTGATCTTGCGCTGCGCTCGCCAATCCGCCTGGCAATACCCCCCATCTCCAACGGTGGACTGTTGTTGCTGTTCATATTAATTTATGTTTTTTTATTGTCTGCTTTGTTATGCAATACGAAACCTTATGTCCAAACTATAATACCTACCTAGAGGTAGTGTCAAGCGCCGGTCGTTCACTCTTGAATAAAATTACCCAAATTGTTCCAAGAACACATTCAACGTCACAAACACGTATTATTAGAATGCCATTGAAATTCCAAGTCTAGAATATTATAAAAACAAATAAAACTGGATTTAGTGTGAGTAATCGAGAAAAAATCATAGTTGATGACTATATGTTATATACGTATATATGTTTGCACTCTTCATATCACCCAAAGGTAGCCTGCAAGAGAATGCTAATTTAGCATTAAGGCCTCCTTATTGTACTGTGTTTTTTTTTCAACGCGATTATGTTTTGTGCAATAAAGTTTATTATTATTATTATCACATCTACCTTCCTTGAGGGGGTGGCAGAGCGTAAACGGCCGTAAAAATAAACATTTACGCCACGTCTGATAAACATTTGAGGGTCATTCAGACAATTGTGTAGTCGCCCCTTACGTGACATCACACGGCGAAAACACAAATAAAACAATAACTCTTTTTCTTGAAAAATCTTAAGTTTTTGATTTACTTTCTTCTACTACTAGCTAAGTAGATACCACGCATATCTTTACTTTGGGTAAAGAAGTTTTAAAACATGGAGCTTTAAAAATTAAGAAAAAAATGGCTTTAAACATCTTTTAATTCTTCTTTTCGTGTGGGACACCGAGCCGACAAACGACCCGATGAACCGGGTTCTTCTTTAAATTAACATCTTGCTAGCAGGTGGATTCATAGAAACGTAGAGACACAACAAAATTAACAAACAATTTCATTGTAAGACATATTATTAGAGGACAGGCGTGGGCCGATAGACAACAAGGCGGGTTTTCCACTTGTCATCCATCGCTGCGCATTTAAAAACGCACCGTAACGCATGCGTCTGTCAGACAAAAGGAAATTGCGAATCCCTTTCTTATTCTCATACAACTACGGCTACAGTGCCTTTACGGTTGGTTTAAGGATGTGTCTGTCAAACGACTTGAAACTTGTAACGCGTTTGTATAGAAATAGGATCGGAATTCGCATTTTTCTTTGTTCTGACAGATGTATGCGTTACGGTGCGTTAAAAATACGCAACGACGGACGACAAATGGGAGAACCGCCTATCTATGCGCCCGCGACGTCCGTAAATTAGTGGCTATGCGGTGCGGCGTCGGAGATCTTGTGACGTCATCTAGACTTGACCTAGCCAACGGAAATAGTGTTGCTAGCTGCGAAACCACGGATAGTATTGTATACTTATATCTGTTTTGGCTGTGCTGCCGACCGCCGCGAGCGCAGAAATATTAGATGACGCTATCTATTCATAGATTCAAAAACTATTTCCACATTTATGCTATTTTATTATTTTATGTGTTGCTGGCTTAGAATAGCATCAATCTATTTCTACTCGTTGGTGTCGCAGCAATAATTGGCTATAGTAGCCATTTCCGAGCGCATCAGCGACGATCTGACTAGGAGTTTTTTGAATTGAAGTGGTCGCCATGTCCGAAATCGGTCGATAGAATCATCATCATCATCAAAAGGCGACTATGTGATGAATCCAGGGAATGGGCAGCAGCGTTTTCGGTGAACACACCACATTGCAGTCCAGCAGTGGACTCTTGTGGCCGATAAAGAAGAAGATATGTATTTGAATATTAAAGTAGGGTATGTTTTTTTGGTATTGTAATTTCGAAGAGTACTCTTTCGGACTAGAACTAGTGTAAGGATTCTCAAGAATCCAAGTGAACTATTTAAATCTCATAGGCAATATGTAGCAGAAGTGTTATGTAAACTGGAAGTTTTTGTCAGTCGTGCCTCTAAAAATGAAAATGCATTAAGTAAGTGCTTAGAGATTTCTTAGATCAACATACATACATACATATATCACGCCTTTATCCCTTGCGGGGTAGGCAGAGCGTGAACGGCCGCAAAAATGGACATTTACGCCACGTCTGACAAACATTTGAGGGTCATTCAGAAAAATTGTGTATCGCCATAGTGACAGGTTGTCAGCTCATCGCCTAAAATTGCAATACGCACCCTCGAGTCTCTTCGTCTCCTTTTACGACACCCACGGGAAAGAAATGGGGTGATGCTATTCTAAGCCGGCATCACACGGTAAATCAATCAAATTCCTAAACGAGTTTCAAATCAAATCTGATTGCCAACTCATCATCCGTAAATAGAACCGCAGTTTATCAAATCATCGTATCACAGCCTAGCTTTACCAAAATACCGAAATGGGCGCTCCGTTCGACGCGGCTTTCAAAGCAAACACTAGTGAAACTGAAATTAGTCACTAGTGCATCGACTTTCATAGGGAGGGTAATGCACTATTTTGGTATCGATAGATCCGGTTCATCGATATTCAAAATAACAACGTCTCAATCACTAAGGAATCTAGGAATGTTATTGGAGTACTTACGTCTCAATCACTAAGGAATCTAGGAATGTTATTGGAGTACTTACGTCTCAATCACTAAGGAATCTAGGAATGTTATTGGAGTACTTACGTCTCAATCACTAAGGAATCTAGGAATGTTATTGGAGTACTTACGTCTCAATCACTAAGGAATCTAGGAATGTTATTGGTAGATAGCGATAATTTATGTGCCTACATTGAACATATGGTTACCTTTGTAAGTATCTATGTGTATTATTATAGAGTCAAAGAGGCGGCCAATTACTTCTCGCTGGCGCTCCAAAGAGGAAACGCGGCCACCGTGATATACCTGGTTACACTATGTAGGGGACTTTTTGGTTAGACGAGCTGACGAAGTTATTTTGTTAGGTTTTTATTTAGCTCTAAGTTTTGTGAATAGTTTCTTTAGTTTCTAAGCCTTTTCCTTTAATTGTAATATTCTTGTCTTGAGACAGGCCTTTTCTGTTTTTGTGCATGGGATATGGATTGGTGTTCTCTAGTGGTTTGATACTTGCATTGCATTTGCAACATTGAAAAGACCGTTCGTAATCATTTGAAAGAAAATATCTGAGCTGATCATCAAATCAAAATAAAGAAGTAAACCAGTCTTATCTGTAATTATTTTTTATGTTTTATTTCTTAGATTTTATTTATAATTAAGATTTGATTTAAACAAGCATGAAAAAGGAAGCAACTGACGAAATTAAACCCGAAGGTCTAATAATTATTCAATTAAGTGTTATATATTAAGCATTGTTTAAATCTAGCTCGCGCATAATTGTGTAAAACTTGACAAAACAATAAAATTGTAACGATAAAGGAACTCATGATTATTTCACATTGTAACTGGCTGATTACAAATTTAAATTTGCACTACTTTTGAATAACAGATTTGGAGAGGTCGTTGCACCCTATCAATGTTGATTTGTTGCGTTGGACAGAAAAAATAAAGAAATTTGCCTATTATTAGATAAGTCCTTCATTCCTTCGTGAATTGTATAGGTATTAGTACAATCGTATTGTTATAATATGTATGCGTAAGATCTTATAATCTTCCTTAGCATTTTGAACGATATTCAATTTGTGAACAGATTAAATTTTATTTCTATTTCCTACGGTTTGTAACTATTACATTCAAAAACTTCCATACATTACCGGCAAGTAACCCATTTGTTTCAAATCACTTAAACTTCTACTCGAGTGATAAAAATATAATTTACGTCAGTGCTAACCTTGAGTTTACCAAAGAAAACAAGATGGCGTCCATAGATGTGTATAGCGTTGCAACATACGTTGGCTGTTGAATTAGCTTCGGAAGATAGTTGCATGCTAAAGCGGAATAAAAACAAATGTTATTGCAGTATCGGAGCTTCCTGGCCACTGCACTGTGTTTCACTTGATAATCAGCGTGATGACTTCTGACAACGATTATATATTTATTCTCGGATTTTAGCATAAAATTCGTTTTGTAGTGTTGTCGTAGTGATTAGATTGTTTTTGTTTATGAACTTTAATAATTTTGGACTTTTTTATGCTTAAACTTAAATGTTTAAAACATACATATTGTTTATGATTCGCCATTGCTAAAATTGCAATACACATCTAACCCTCGAGTCCCTTAGTCCCCTCTTACGACACCCAAGGGTAAGAAATGGGGTGATGCTATTCTAAGCCGGCATCACACGGGCTCTGCCTGGGGTTTGGCTCTTTAAATTACAACTTTATTTATTTTGATTATAGACCGTATCTATTGCGAAAGTTTTTAAGTAAATATTTATCCATTTACCAGGGTGAAAAATAAATCTTATTGTAATCAAATGCAAATGCTTACAAACTTAAGTATTATTATGTTTTTGTAATATCCAAGTATAAGTAACTTTAATCTGAGAATCTAACGATTAAAAACTATCGACACTACGTTCCCAACCCTACTATTTCTAATTTCACGGTCGCCATGCATGTGTGCGCGCGAGTGTGCCAGTGTGCGTGACCTTGCGTTTCGGCGGTCATTCACCCTGATGCAGTGCCAACCCCTGACTTTGAACGTGTCTATGTTTGCATGCACACTGTTGCATAGTCGTATAGTGTACATATGTATGTGCATAGGTGTCTATATTTAGCTGCCCAGTTTCGGGTTTCGGAAGTTCGGCTGCGAATATTTATTATTATTTATTTATTTGAACAGGCAGGCAGTTGAAACAACTGATATTGTAAGATATTCTGGACTTGGACTTGTGAACAGGCTTCTTCTGGGTGAACTCGCTCCATCTTAGACTCTGCCTCTGTCCTATGACCTAGACTAGAGTCAAGAGCAAACCCATCATTAATAAAAAATAACTTGTATAGGCTTCCAAAGCTCTTTTATTAAGCGTTAATCTTCATCATACATAAGGCAGCACTACATGGCCAACGTGCTAAATTCTTTTCGTGTGGGACACCAAGTCGTCCGTACGACTAGACGAACCATGGTGTCAGAGTTTTTCAACCACCTACTGCTAGTAGTATAGGCCTCTGTCATGGTTGTTTAGCTACCGTCGTCTAAGTAATCATAGAAGGCAATCGGGACCGGCGGCTTAACGCGCCCCCCGAAACACGAAACCATCTTTCTTTCCGGACAATCAGGTTACTCACCAGACTAGGAACAAATACACAAAGTGATAAACATCAACTTTTGTGAGTGCCCCACCGAGAATCGAACCCGGAGCCTTTGCGTCGCAGGCAAGTAGCACTACCTGCAAAATAAAAGTTGAATAAATTGGTATGAAATTATAAATAAGGTTGAGAACTGTCACATATACATACACATACATATATCACGCCTATTATCCCTTGCGGGGTAGGTAGAGCGTAAAAGGCCACAAAAACGGACATTTACGCCACGTCTGACATTTATTTGAGGGTCATTTGGAAAATTTTGTATCACTATAGTGACAGGTTGTCAGCCTATCGCCTAAACTGCAATACACACCCTCGAGTCCCTTTATCGCCTCTTACTACACCCACGGGAAAGAAATGGTGTGATGCTATTCTAAACAGGCATCACACGGCTAAAGTTGAAATAGGTAGAGTAAACTGTCTGTTGCTTAACAAATTAATAATAAATAAATATCCTGGACAATTCACACAGCACCATCTAGCCCCAAACTAAGCAAAGCTTGTACTTTGGGAACTAGATAGCTGATATTTATCATTTATCATTTATTTAATAGTAAGAAATTTACATTGTCAGAAGTATAAATATAAATAGGTACAGTGTACAAAAAAATCATTCGTAGACATAGTTTACAAAACAATAATAATACATATTTTTTTATAAATTAATACTTACATACTGTTTTTTTTTTTTTATAAATACATATTATACATAGAAAACACACAGACTAAACACAAATACCTGAAATTAACTTAACAAATATTTGTATCTTGTGGGGATGGAACCCACGTCCCTCGGCGTAGCAGGCAGGGGTACTATCCGCTACGCCATCGGGACAGTCATAAACTCTAAATGAACCTTGACGAAAAGGCGGTTTCAAAACTATCTTAGGTCTCCCGTCTTTTCGATAAACCCAGTCCATAGGTGGTTCTGCCACTTGTCGCCCATCGCTGCGCTTTTTTAACGCACCGTAACGCATGCGTCTGTCAGACGAAAGGAAATTACAATTTCTGATCTTATTTCCATACAAATACGGATACAGTGTGTTTACGGATGTGTCTGTCAAACGACTTAAAAATACTCAGCGACATACGACAAGTGGGAGACCTGCCATAAAATGTAGAGTCTATTCTATTATTTTTTAACTGATCACAAAGTATGTACTTTAACCTAGCTTATTAAAGGAACATTATGAATAACTTCTAAATATAAATTAAGTAAATTCGATGTACACACACACATATCACGCCTATAATCCCTTGCGGGGTAGGCAGAGCGTAAACGGCCGCAAAAAACCGATGTTTACGCCACAGCTGACAAATATTTGAGGGTCATTCGGAAAATTGTGTATTGCTATAGTGACAGGTTGTCAGCCAATCGCCTAAAATTGCAATACACACCCTCGAGTACAAATTCGATGTACATTAATGGTAAACAGTCCACTGCTGGGCATGGGTATACCCCTATTGTGGGGTATTGCCATACTTACTACGCTTGGCAGGCGGATTGTCGAGCGCAGTGCAAGATGTTGCATTCACAGGGAACGCTGCTATCCATATGCTAAGCTAACTCAACTAAATTACATACACTGTATACGTCACTTCTTAAAACAATATCATAACATTTCATTTTGACTCGTTGAATATTACCTACATAATCATTAAGAATTAATAATTTTACTTTATTTATTAAATAATAATATGAAAAACTATTCACAGAACCTATTAAAATATAAAATACATAGAAATAAATAATAAAATAAATAAATATCTTTGACATTAGCAGGCAGGGGTATTACCCACTACGCTATCTAGCCTAATCATTTTATAATCATAAAACTAATAAGAGCTTATACTATCACAAAATAACATATCAAATTGTTCCATTAATTTACTCGTACTTGGTGAAATAGCGTAATCTGTATAACGTGAGGTTTAGTGGTTAAACAACCATAAACCGTGGTGTTAATAGCCGAAACCGAAACAATCCCAAACTAATTAACCTCATTGTAAATTTCACATCGGCCTCATACTGCGATCCCTAAACTGCTTAAACATTCTACCCGCAAACCGTGTAACCTCTAGGCAACTCGCTTGACGTCTGGCTTGCGTCTAGCCACACATATCCAGAAAACCTTGGACCATCACTCTCTTACAACCAAACGAGGATCTCTTAGACGCAGAAGCTCAAGATTTTCCGGGCGAATAGTAGTGCACGGCCAGAAACGCAAGGCCCCGGATTCTCTATTCGAAATCGACAGTTCAGTAAGGAATGATGGAAGCTCGCGGGGAGGAGAAGGTCTTGGGTTTCTGGGTATAGTGGGAACTGACCTACAAGATAGTAGCTCTGTCTCTAGGTCAGTGAAGGATAAACTCACACATGCGTGCATATGTGAACTATAGACACACGGATAGTTGTGTGATCAATTATGTTAGGCTCTTTGTGTGGGTTCTCGAGAGGATTTGTTTTGGTTTGGGAGCTTATATAGGATTAAGATATTTGGTTAGGAAGGTAGCTTAGTTGGTAACAATGATATTCAGAGTATTAGCATGAATGCTTTAAGTTTTCACCGTTACATGACAGCATTTAGTTTAGTTGGGGAATTTTATACATAGAGTGATTTTTTACTAGTGACCCACAGGGACCAATAAGGAACAACTTTTTCCAAGAAAAATACATCTAATAAAAAAAATTGGGACCTGCCATGAAAATTGACTTGGTAGGCTGGTAGGTAAATTTTTATATGAGATCGTTTATTTCAATTCTGATACATGCTCCTTTGGGAAAGTTGTTCCTTATCACCAGCTCGTCCTATGTTTTCGCTATCGGTAATTAGTAAAAAAAAACACTATACGTATAGCTTATAGTGACAAATTGATCACGAAGAAATCCTTTGATTTCTTATACTCATCAGTTCAAGTTTAGTTGCAGTGTTTTTTTTTTCTAATGGACTAGAATTCCTCACTCTTGTTTGCAATATTTTACAAATTTATATATTACCTAAAACTTATACGGAAATTATAATTATTATCATCAATGTAAATAACAAAACTAGGTTCCTAAACAAATTACCTGTATGCTGGTATTTCAAAGTATTTCGTAAAATATTTGAACGCTCACTATTAACAAGACAGGACTAATCAAAACTTTTATCCAAAACTGATGCCCAAAAAAATTCTTGACCGTAGCAAGCTTCCGTGCGTCCAGCCCACAAGACCCGCCCTCCAGCTAACACTCTTACACCACAGAGGTAAACTGTATGACAAGTGAGAGGTCTTGGCCTCTGGTCGGTGGTTGAAAGGACCCTTAGAATTTATTGAGCTAGATGTGAAGGGCAGAGGGTCAAAAAAACTGGATTCACTTGTATATATAAACTGTGACTATGTTGTTAGTTGGGTACCAAGGTTTAGTAAGAGAAAGTTGATTTGGCAATGCTATTTTCATATTACGATGATTAAAAAATTGTTTAATGTAAAATACTTAGGCGATGGGCTGACAAACTGTCACTATGGCGATACACATTTATTCAATAACCCTCAAATTTAAGAAGTGTGTTATGCCGGCTTAGAATAGCATCACCTCATTTCTTTTCCGCGGGAGTCGTAAAAGACAAAAAAGGACTCGAGGGTGTATATTGTAATTTTAGGCGATGGGTTGACAACCTGTCGCTATGGCAATACACATTTTTCCAAATTACCCTCAGTATTTGTCAGACATGGCGTACATGTTCGTTTTTGCGGCCTACCCAGCATGGGATTATAGGCGTGATATGTGTATGTATGTATGTATGAAGACGGTCTGAATGTTAAAACTAACTACTAATACCAACCCTAGGTCTACCGAAAGATCGGTTGCGGAACTCGCAGATTTTCAATGTGCATGAAATATGACAGATTGTTAAGAATATCTTTGATGTCATGATTAAACTTCTTTTTATTTTTCGTCACTGAACTTTCAGCACCTACCTCACTTATGACAGTTCTCCCACTTGTCGTCCGTCGCTGCGTTTTTTTTAACGCACCGTAATGCATGCGTCTGTCAGACGAAATGAAGTTGCAAATGCCAAACGAGTTGACAGATGCATTGGTATCGCATCGTAGCCGCATATGTAAGGGAATCAGATCTGAAATCACAATTTCCTTTCTTCCGACAGATACGGTGCGTTAAAAAAACCGAAAGAACCGCGTTTGTCCGACCCTTTGAAAATATGAATGTAATGGAAAAGTACCCAGCTAGAACAGATGCATGATTTAAATAATTTTACTCTACATTTACTTGTATAACCGTTAACCGTTAGATGTGTATTACAATTTGAGGCGATGGGCTGACAACCTGTCACTATAGTGATACACAATTATCTGATTGACATTCAATCTTTTGTAAAACGTGGTGTTAATATCCGTTTTACGACCGTTAACGCTCTGCCAATGCAATGTATGTATGTTTATAACCGTAAGGAATAGAAAAATATAAATAAACGCTGGCAATTTCAATTAGTGTCTGACTGAATAACAACTAACTATATGTCAACTTTGCAGAATCACGAACAATAAACCCACCGCCCATTTAGCATTTTAAAACGAGCCATTCTCATTCCGAGAGAAAATTGGAAAAACGCAATCAGGCAAAATAAAACTTCATTTCAGAATTTGGAGGCCTGTTTAAAAAACACCCACTAATTATTGAGTAGGGTGTACATATGTAGGTACTTAAGGGGGGTATGTATCAATGGGGGTCATGTGGGGGTATGTGCCGAAAAAAGGGTGTTTTCGTCTATGTGCCAAATAAAAATGAGGCCGTAATGTCCGGTAGTGACGTTTATCGGGTGGGATGGCGGAAAAGGGTGTATCTGAAGTATCTGCGAATTTTGTTTTTATAAATTTATTGGGAACGATTGTTTATTTCAGTTCAGCACAACTTTGTTTTCGTATTTTTATTTCAACACTTTATTGGGTACAAATTTTGCTTGTTTTGTTTCATTTAAGGTACGATAAAAATAGCTTTTTAAGTGCGCAAAATATATAATACGTCATACTTTTTAAATATGGATACGGTTACACAAGTACTATATGAAAACCATTAACATACATACATACATACATAAATCACGCCTATATCCCTTACGGGGTAGGCAGAGAGTTAACAGTAAGAATTTATCAGTCAAGTAAAAGTTGCCGTCCGATTCCTGTAATTTCTTTTATTGTACACATTAGCATAAAAGGTGAAAACTTAAAAGGTGATAAGTTAAAAGGGCGAGCTCATTTCAATAAGAGATCTCTTACAGCCAACTCAATAGAGATGGAAGAAACGAAAAAGCAAAGAAAAAGCTTTTAATCGCAATTTTGATCGCAACTCTGCTGTTGTAAGCGTTTCGAGTGAAAAGCACCGGCTCGATACTTAGATAGAGACCTTTCTTTATGCGAAGTGTAAACCTCCACAGTTTCACATTAAACCAGACAAAGAGCTTAAATCAAAATGTAACCGTGTTTCCACGCTCTGAAGGAGCGATATGATCTTTATGCAAGTATTTTATATTGCTTAGGTACAGTCGGTTATAGCACATAAGGTACCAGGGGTACTCCAAAAGAACTGAACTATTTTTGTCCCCAGCAATATTTTTTTTCTTGAAATTAATATTTATTAGTAGAAAATCACTTGTTTTTTGAAAATAACTTTATATTTTGATTATGTATTAACTGGGGATAAAAATAATTGAGTTCTCTTGTAGTACCCCTGGTACCTTATGTGCTACAACCGACTGTACATAATATTCGACTTTCAACTCTTCCGAAAGCAATTGAACGTAATTTTTGTATAGAACTACACACACATATCACGTTTATAATCCCTTGCGGGAACGTAAACAGCTGCAAAAAACGAACATTTACGCCATAGTGACAGGCTTTCCGCCCATCGCCTAAAATGCAATACACACCCTGGAGTCCCTAAGTCGCCTTTTACGACTTTCACGGTAAAGAAATGGGGTGATGCTATTCTAAGACTTGAAATCTGGTTTATCACTTGCACTATTTTCAGCGTTTTTTTATCGTCCTGCATATCTTAATATTTTGATATACTTATTTCTTAGAAATTAAAAATTACCCCTTTTGCTAGTTATGCAGTTTTCGTATCAGGCCGGCGTTCGAAATTTAAATGAAGTAGCTATCGCAATTAGTGCGCACACACTGACAGGACCTGTACAGTCCACGCCAAATAAATCCTACTGAATTGTACGTGTAAATAAACCTCACAGGGCTAAGAGCTAGAAATGACGGCCAAAATATTAGTACCTATCAAAATTCTCTCTGTAACAGTATTGACGTCGCTAAAACTTAAAAACCTTAAAATTACTCACGTTGTATACAAAGGCAGTATACGCGTAATGCCTTTGTTGAAGTAGGGCTATAAAAATACCGCTGCTGTGTTGTTGGTTGCCGTCACCTCGCATTTTTTCTAAGAACCCGCGAAACTATCGTAAAAGTGCGGTTGCAAAAACGTAAAGAATTGCTGTTTCTTTTTTATTTGGCTTAAGGAAAATAGTGTCTAAACGCATAGATACTTTCTTAGTTTTTGTATAATAATGACTATTTATAACTATTGAAAATGTAAATCTGGTTTTTATCTGTTAGACTGTACCGAAAACTAAACGCACACACGTTAAAAATTGCAAATAAAAATGTACGGAGTGTTCAAAAATGTGTGAAAGAATGACACACGCACACACGCGCGTTTCACCACAATTCAATATTGGTTGTCATTGCAAATAGCGTCAGCAGAAATCTATAACGCTAGTAGAGCTCAATAAAAAAATATTATTATAAGTAAATAAAATAAGAGTTATGGTTGAAAGGCGTTAAGGTAATCTAATTACTTTGACTGCCACAGAATTTACAAGATTCTAAGAAATCAAGGAAAATTTTTTCGTGGCCATTATTTTACGAAACAATGCGATATCAAACAAAGTCTTTGTGATTTTACTTGAAAAGTTTCAGTTTGTCAAACAACAATTTTCAAAGAGTTTACCTATTCAACATTCTTCTTGAGAAATCAAACAATTAGTCAGTTCATAACTCCTGAAGTCAGAAGCCGCATTTCGGCCCTGCCATGTGACTTTGAAGAGAAAACTTCCCTACCATTAAAGCGTATATGAAAGAAGCGTCTCGTCGCTTCTTCGACAATGCTCCCCATCTTGATAGTTGCCGCGTCCAACTACTTCCCCCACCCAACCTCGCGTTTTAAACACCGTCCGAGACACATCCTTACGGAAGAAGGTGATGAAATCACAGTAGCCACTGCTGCAGCCATTGCGAGTAGATCACACTCCACAAGCTCCTCAAGCAACCGACGCCCCCGCCGGCGGGGGCGCGGAGGTCCCTCATTTGCTCCCCACAATGGGAACTACCGGCACGTGCCGGGTAGATTCAGTCCAATACGATCTTCCCAGAACAACTCGTAAGCAATCACAAGCACAAGCTTTTCCGGGTGAGCTCCTGCTCCCCACCATACAGTCAGGTGTATATTAACAGCCCCGGGGCTAAAATCATAGGGTCCACAACTAAAAAAAAAAAAAAGAGAAAACTTTGCGCTTAGAAAGTTTTTTAAAAGTGAGATTTTTCTTCTAACTGTATCGAATGATCCTGACTATCAGACGCACACATGCGCAACGTGCGTGCCTCCAGCAGGTCCATGTGCAGTATTTAGGTCAGGGCGTAAACACGCGTCGTCGGGCGCGCTCACTCGTCTTTTTGTTCTTTTAGCTACAAGGAGAGAGTAGCAGTGGCTGCTGTTTTTTTGCCATACACGATTCAAGACGGAAACGAGCTTTTAAATAGCTTTGCCCGCATTTATTTATAGATTTTTTAGGTAGAACAGTCTAGTCATTATGTAAATCACAAGATTGATCTGTAATTGATTTAAAATAGATAAACACAAAAATGACTGCAAATCCTTTGCAAACCACTTCTGCAAAAATAATAGACCCAATGATAACTAGTTACCGCAAATATTTAACATGTTTTCTGTAAATTTATCAATTTGGCATACCTACATAGCCCGGGGCAGCTTATGAATGCCACGCCGCATCTGGTAGTGGGCTAGTGCAGACTGCAGACCGACGTATAGGTAGTTACTGCAAATGTCAAGGCACACGCAAATTATACAGAGTTTTAATAGTCATTGTGGTCTTGTCAGTTTTCGACTTTCAAATGTTTATGGCGAGCCTGATCGTTTTTGTAGGGCTCAACATAATATCATAATACATTAATATATCATTAATATTTTAAAAGTGATGAAGTGGTTTTGTAACAATATAAAATATAATTTTGATAAATTCCCGTTCTTGTCAATATAATACTTGCACAATTACACAAGATCAGTAATAATGGAATTCACGTACGTATGTGCACAATTGATTGCCGACAACTTGTGACCATTGCTACTGGCATTTGCCACGGTACCAAAAATAACCACATGCAATAAAAAAGGAACCTAATTAAATAACTGACAAGTTGATATGTTTTGCGGAGTAGTAACGTAAAATTGATAATTTATGAAATTTCACGATCTCTACAAATAAATTAACTTCAACAACAAAAGCAGTTTGTTGAGGTTTAACATATTGAAGAATGTTGCAAACAATTAAATCAGGTTCAACTTGTCTTTATATTATTATCCACCTTGCTGTTAATTTGAACGATACATAACATATACAAAAACATTTATTGTGATTGTGACCCAATACCTAAATTTACTCATACTTATACAGCTCCAATTGCACTTTTTTCCTCGTATGAGTTCATGAGAAACACAATCAACCTGCAATTTCGGTGACCTCTGACAGGCCATACATTAAAACATTTTCACCATATACACGAGGCGCAAAGATGAAAGGTTACAATACAGGTTCCTGAGTACATACACGCGCGGCAATGGATTTTATGCAACCAATGTACACTCATTACTTGTTATTAGGGTACTTGCATGTAAATGGCATTATTAACTGTGTGGGGCGATATTTTATTCAAGATAAAGATTTTCTGCATTTTTAATGAGTATAACTACTAAGTTTTAACCTGTTATCGAAACAAAAACTGGTATTATAAAATTGCTATTTAGTTTTTATCTCTTATTTTTTTGCACAACTATTTAGGCATTATATTTCACATTTGAATATTCGTAGCGATTAACGTATCGTATGTATCTACGAAAACAATTACAATAACTGGTTTTTGGGTTTAATTTAACAATACAAATGTGGTGGTGCCGTTGTAATGCACGCCGCTCTAGTGGCAATTTTTAAATGCGTGCCGTACAACGAGTCTGCATTTTCGGCAATAGAGTACAGACGCAGGGGAAATAGACTGACGTACTGAACGACTGTTCTGAAAACACAAATTAAATGATAAACGTTACCAGTCAATTTATAAAAAGGTTTTTTACTATTCATACCTCCCAGTTTTGATACAACTATAACCAAAACTAGCGTCCAAGCTAACGGTTATCGTTTTAAAATATTTTGAATATGTACTTTCCACATTCGTTAATTTTGAAAACCAAAACATAATATCCATGGTTCACAATATTTAGAAAACGAATAAATCTTCAGCACATCCGTTATTGTAACAGAATATGACCCACGCTTTCACATTCCGCGCGCTCGAGAGGAGCAATAATACCTAACACCAAACAATAACCACTTTTAAAGTCTTTGACCCAAATTCAGTGCAGCTGGAAGTGGGCCGAGTGACGCCCGGTTAAACGAGAAGAATTGACTTGCATTTGGCCGGAAAGTGATGATTTGGTTCTGTTTCACCGCACCTCAATGGAGACTACATTGTTTTTTGTTGGCATAAAAATATTAGGTACTTCGAAATTAAAAAATATAAAATTTATTAAATGAGGTTGTCATATCATGAAAATTTTATATTTTTTTATCTTTTAATACTTATTAATCTTAGTCATGATGTACAAGGGTGAAACAGATGTGTATCTGTATCTGTATAAAAGCTATATTAAACTGGAAAATGTGGCATTTACAACTCTAACTGTATTTTGTGTGCTGTATTATAAATCTCATACATGTTGTAAGTAGTAATTTAACATTTCTGTAAACTAACTGTCGAAATAATTAGCAACGTACCTACCTAAATGTAGCTAAGTAACAAAAAATACAACAACTTCAGTTACGTGCCGTTTTCCTTTTCAAAGAATAAACTTATAAATACATTAGCAAACATGGAAAGAAAGTGGGTCACAGCACGAGTCAGAGGCTGTAAACGAGATGAATTGACTTGTGGCCGAATATTAAGATGATTGGCGGTCGAACGCGGCGACCGACATGCGAGCGATGGAAACCACAGAGTCATAAACCAACAGATAAACATGATTTTGGGGTGAAAACGCAAGCGGGTAAAAATTTACTGACAATTTTATAAAATGTTTTACTATACAGGGTGTAAGGGACGGTGTACCGAAAACTTTGCAGGCATGATCAGACCATGAAACTGATAAATTTTTACTATGGAGCCTATGTTGGGAAACGAAATTTTTTTTCGAGTTTCCATACAAAGTCAGTTAGCTGATCGGGAATTTTGTATGGGAGGTCGAAAAAAATTTCTCGTTTACCAACATAGCTTCCATAGAAAAAGTTGTTCAGTTTCATGGTCTGATCATGCCTGCAAAGTTTTCGGTACACCGTCCCTTACACCCTGTATAACGTGTGTAGTATCAAAATAATACTTGGCTTATTTAGCTACAAAACTAAACCCAAGCATACTTTGTATGCCATAAAATATTTAAGATTTAATCTCAAATGCTTTTTATCACTTAATATAAGAAACACTGCTATTTTAAGCAATAACGAGCGTAAATAAAAATACATCCGTTAATATTTTCTAATACTTTATTGCACTGTTGCATTGCATGTAACGATGTTATAAAATAACTTTTATGTGCAAGCGGCATTCGACTCTCATGTTGCAGAGAAATAACCTCTATCATCGACAAATTGCAAAATGCAACTTTCCAAACTCGAAGTGGGCAATTTTTTTTCTCCTGTCCGTTACATCACAATCGCCTGCCGGTGTACACTGCACGTGACCTCGACACACACACGCACGCACACGCACACACGCGATGCACCAAACACACATACTTACACAGGATGCGTATGAACGATGCCACATCGATGCACACATGTGTATTTTTAAAATCGAGGGTGTTGTATTTTAATTGGTTTTAAAAATTTAAATTTGTTTATGGAGCGGCGATTTTGGATGCAACTTTAATATATGAATCCGCATTTTCACTTGCGAGTCTGATTAAAACCATTTATGTCAATGTTTTAGTGAGTAAATTAGGATAGAATTGAAATTGACGCTAACCAAAGCGTTTTAGAAGGCTGACAATCACTTCAAATTAGGGGTAGTAGTCACTACCTATTTACTTTTTTATGACTTGAATTTTTCATTATTTTTTTATTAATGTCCTTACAATAATAAAAAAATTGGAACAGCCTGTACATCCGATAGCGCTGCAAACAGGCGCACTGATCGGCTCATAATAAACGCGCTTTTTTATCACTATTTACTTTTTTCTATGTACCACATAGAATTTAATCTGCAGTCTGTATATAGCAGTCGCTCATTCGAATTGGTAATTCGGAACCATCCTTTATTATTTTGCTTAAAAACTGAATTAAATATTGGAGCGTTTTTTAATTTTGCTGTCACAGTGGATTGTATAATGCCTGGGATTTGTATTAAGAATTATTGTTAAAGATATTATAAGTAAAATTTATGTTTCTGTATGCAAGAATTAATAATTTGAGATTCAGTTACTATCACAAGAAAAAACAGTACTTAATTAAGTAAGTAAGAATAAGAACGAAAACCTTATACTAAGTATTCGCCTTATTTTTGTTTGGAGTAATTTGAAAAACGTTTCCACGATAAAAAGTTTTAACTCAAAACTACAGAAATAAAAATATAAATCTAATTTTCAACAAGTCAAATATTTGCATAATATCTTAGTATATAAAGGATGCGAATGTTTAAAAGATTTAAATATAGAACATGACCAGCCAATGAGAGGAGAGGAAGCTAACGAAAAAACGTAAGGTCTTTTTCTGTACACAGATCGAGGGCACGCGCATAAATCATGAGCAGTTGTAAGCTTAGTGCGTTAAAATACTTACAGATTTAAAAAGCTGATTGTAAGGTACAATGGATACTTTGTATTTAAATTCTAAAATAGAAAAGTTCTTGGAAGCCATTGAAACAACCAAAGATAAAACATTACTGAGAATGTAGAAACTTTATCAAAAGCTAAAAAAACAATTACAAGAACAGAGCAAGAATGACAATCCAATTTTAATTTCACATCACACAGTTTCCGGCACAATCAAAAATCCTTTCACAATATTAAATAAAAATAAAAAAGCGGCGCGCGGGCAATTTGAAAATAGAACTTTCACTTTCAACGGGCATTCGCCATTTTTTCTTTTTTCCACGGCTCGCACGATAGGAATAGTGACGTATTTTTTTCAGCCACTCTCGTTTTCACTAGTTGCTCGTAAAAGCAAATAAAGATCGGAAAAAACTCGGGCGAATTTTTTCCCGGACGAGTTTTCAGGGTTATTCACATTTTTTTCATATTTTTTGCATCGTGACGATTCTAGGGACCCGTGGTTGAAAGGTTCTATGGGAAATAAAGTTGTCTTATAATTTAAATGCCGTTGTTAGGATTGATATAATATAGGAAATGGTACAAAAGTTACCAGCGCTTCGTTTGTGAACCCAGTGACAGGCTCTAATCACACCTTATTTGATAGATCGCGCCTCAACTTATAATAATATTATAAATCTGAGAGTTTGTGTGTGTGTGTATGTATGTTTGTAACCTCTTCATGCTTAAACGGCATGACCGATTTGGATGAAATTTGGAACACTGGTAGAGTATAACCTAGATAACACATGGACTACTTTTTACCGCGGGGAAACAACTATTACCACGGGAAAATGAGTGGCTGCGGGTTTAACCACAGGGCGGAAAAGTAGTAAGTAATATTTGGAAAACATTGATTTAGTTATGCCACTAATTCATGTGTAGTTTTCTTAATAACAAAACATTATTTGTCATTTGGTATTTCTCTTATTTCATCAACTCCTCTTATTTATTATCTTTATTTCATTTTAAAAATAAAATCTCTGAAAAGCACATTTGCAAAGAATTATATCCTACATTGTGAAAAACCTATAAGTTCTTAAAAAGTTGTTTAAGAGTGACTAGCTTAATTACAAGTTGTGAATTCTATTCTAAGCTGTAATTCTCATGAAAATGTCTATCGAATCTTTTTCCGACTGTAAAGAATTTATGCTACTGATAGTAAAATAAAGAATTTAAGCTACTGAACCGTTAGTCTTGACGTGAACTTGCGCTTGCCGACATTTTTTCTGAATTTTTCACCGTGCGTCATTTTTATTTAGTGAATGGGGGTGTTGATCCGATTTTTGTTGGACATGCTATGCCTGTGAATTGAACCGCTCCATTTGAATTAACCAGCTTGAAAATGTTATATTTTTTGTTTTTATATTTCAATGTAGCGCTAGTTGTTTTACTTACCCGTTCTGTTTTTAAAAAATCTATAGGGTGAAATTTTACTAGTGACCGATAGCGGAAACTTAAGCCTTGGTGGTGATAAGAAACAAATTTGCGCATAGAACATAGATCGAAATATAAAAGAAAAATTTTGACCGCTTATACAAAATTGCCGATCTGCTAATTTGAGTTACTATGGAAAATCAAAATATTTTTGTCATATTTCAACCTAGATGTTCCATGGGGAAAGTTGTTCCTTATCACCAGCCCAACTTTAAATTTCGCTATCGGTCACTAGTAATATTTTCCGACATACTCCTATATGTGAAAAGCTTTTTGAATGAAATGTTAAAGCATTTAAAAGGTAGCTCCGTCACAAATGTATAGCTTGGAAAATTTGTTGCTTTATTAAATATAAGTTTTTTATTAATACTTATTAATATATACAGTATTTTATTGTTTCAGGTAAGTTCGAATCTAAATTAAGATGAAGGCGATAGAGAATTTATTATGATGGTATTTTGAGCAAAAAAGGTAAGTCCATATAGCAGGTAAGTGATTTTTTTATGCCTAGAAAAAACCAGGACACATCTTTAATAACATGGATATTTAATCACAAGTGTTTAACCCATGGTTATGTATTTATCATATTTTTTTAACTTTAGGTAATAAGTAAGTAATAACACTTTATTGCACAATAACAAAAAGAAAACAGAATATAAGATATATTGAACCAAAATGCGCTAGGCCGGCCTAAGCGATCTCTTACAGACAACCTTTGCGTAGAGAAAATAAAGATAGAAAACAGAGCAGATTGCAAGAGTAATAAATAAAGATACATAAAAGCATTTAAATACAAAAAATAATTTAAGTGACGGTAGTTAGGATTAAAATAACTGGTACATACACAAACTGTACCTGAAGATGAGGGATTAAACAGCGTCCTTCTACGAACAATTGTGACATAACAGGCAAAAATAACTTGTCAAATAATGAATGACCCATTTTCGCCCTTTCAAACATATGCTTACAGAAGAAATCAAATCGGCAGTAGAATAACACATCATACATAGATTAGCAGCGGCTTAGAATAACATCACCCCAATTCCACCCATGGGTATCGTATAAAGCAATTTAGGGATACATTCGCCCAGGAAATGGGCAGCAGCGTTCGCAGTGAATTTAACATCTTGAACTGCGCTCGCCAATCCGTCTACCAATGCAATATTTCTCAATAGGCAGAGCTCTGTGTCCAGTAGTGGAACGCGGTGGCTCTTAATGCAGTAGCTTTATTACAATTCTTTGCAAACTTAAATCACTCATAATCCCGCAAACTCACACTTAAAAATATACAAGAGCAAATCTTCCGCGCTCCGCAGAATCCGGCCCAACATTTTAGGTTAAAATATAAGGTTCGTGCATAAGAAAACGACTCCCCTACCCCCTGTATCTCCGTTTTTAGTATTTTAGTAAGTTCGGGGGGGGGGCATTACCCCCCAACCCGCCCTCCCGCCGGGGGAGAGGGCCCAAGATGTTGATGTTTCTTAGTTTTATATTACCGGGGTACTTTATTACGAATATACTTATTTGTGTTAGTGTGACGCGTCTGTGTGTGCGTGAGGAGCTTAGTTGCCTGTTTCTATGCAGATGTCGGTTTTATTTCCGCGTTTTTTTAAAGTGGGCTCTATAATGCTTTTTTATAGATTTGCTCTAACGGCTAAGGGTTCTTTTACGTAGGTTTTTACGTTGAGTGCCGGATGGTGGATGGAAACCTTAGTTTTAGAATCGCTGTAAAAGTGGATTTGAGTAAAGAGTTATGGTTTTGTAGAAATTGGCTGAGTTTTGTTAGCTTGTAGTAAAATGAAGATGGTAGCTATAAAATGCGTAACGAGAGTGTAGCTATTGGCTGAATTTAGTTATTAAACCAACACGTTTTTGTTTGATCACAAATATACGAAGCCAAACTGAAGAATCGCGAACTTGTGACCAAAGACAATTCACACTTGACAATTTTCCCAATAATCGATGCGATGACTTCTTGACACGTCATTCTTTCGGCCTTCATTTATAATTAAGTAACTTATAAGGGGAGGCCCATGTCCAGCAGTGGACTGATGTGGCTGTTTTTATAAAGAGCCGGTTTTCTTTTAGGACAATACAAAATTGTATTTATAAAAGAAAATTGTGTTATACAAATTCCTTTTTTTTTACAATGACGAATCATGACGTTAATAAGTGATAATACTATCCTACATTGAATAAACTAAATTTCAAAGTACCTTATGTGTCCAAGCATACCCGTATGCATCTAGATAGGTAATTCAGTCGTGAAATGTTAGATTGTATAAGCTATGACAACTCACGCCGAAAATCTTTCATGACATATTTAAACAATCCAAAATAAGGACAATGAGTGCCAAAGATATCGTCTTAGTACTAATTTGTTTCTCTCGCAATCAATTTACTATTTGCTGACTTCCTACGATAGCATTAATCTATCTATTAAAATATTATAACAGGACAATTCAAAACGCAATGAAAACTAGTTAAAACCAGTATAATTTTCTCTTACAGCAATTTCATAATTTCATCTTGAACGGAAAATCTTTTCAACCCCATTTAAAAGCAAGACGAATAAATCTACCCCTCGCTTTTCTTAGAAGTACTCTTAGAATTTATACTACGAAGTATAAGTATATGTTTGTGTGTGTGTGTGTGTGCAAAGGAAATTAATATATGAATACTTGAGAGGGTTCGTGCTTTTTATGATTAGTTCTGAGGGAACACTGGCTTGAAGGCTCAGTCGTAATTTTGCCGGAGGACCCGGAATGACTTTATGCAGAGAATATATTTATAGGTTGCTAGAAATCTTCGACAATCGATATTTTTTGCAGCGATCTTAGATGAATAGTCGGTGGTATGACATATTGTTTACAGGTTTTTCATTAGTTTTTCAACAATTTACTTTTATTTTACGGAGCAATAAAACGCATTTTGATTTTCAAACAACCACTGAATTAAAATTAACTTTATTCAATGTAGGATAGTACTTTCACCACTAACGTCTAGTATTTACAATCACTTATTCTCTTTCTCTCTTTTCGTGTGGGACACCAAGTCGTCCAACGACCCGATGAGCCACTTATGATTCATCATTGTAAAAAACAATTATAACTCAATTTTCTTTTAATATTAATATTGTATTGTCCTAATAGACAACCGGTTTGGGCGAAGTAAAAAAATAAAAAATAAAGTCACTCAATGTAACGTCTTTCCCGCTGCACTTTTCAACCCTCCCTTAAGGGTTCCGGCGTCGCCTTGCGAGGGTCACAGCGTCACACAAGCCGACACCGACACGCTGACCTACAGGGACACACGACCTTGATGCATGTGGATATGGGGGTCAGGATACTCAGGGTACAGGAGATTCAGATGCACGGCTGTAAGGGATAGTGACCGGGAAATTAGAAGACATGATCAGTGTAAAAAGTGAACAAATTTTCCCAAGGAGTTTTTGAAATAGATCCTAGCCTATGACACTCAATATAATGTAAGGATTCTTCCGATACAATTCTCATTCGAATCTGTTCAGTGGTTAACGAGATGCCGAACTTTAAAGAATCGAACATATACACATACGTACTTGAACTCTAAAAACATTACAAGTCTTTTTTTCAGCATATTACACGGGCAGTCGTGTAAAAACAAAGTATAATCAACATTATATACTTTGCTGATTAATTTGAGTACAATGCACGAATAACAAATAAGAATAGGCTACTTGACTGACAGGACAAATGAGCTACTTTTAAAAACTTTTCGAAACGACTTTTGTATGATAAAATTGAAATATGTCGTCATATTTTACTATTTTGGATGACGTCAAAAAACAAACTTTTCTTAAAGTTTTCTGTTGAATAATTCTCACGTATAATAAAAAATAAAATAAAAAATACTGTTGTATTTTTGGACAATAGTTTTAAGCATAAATGTCCCAGTCAAGTACCGAATTATGGATCTTATCAGAACTTTTCTGGCAGTCGTGAAAATTAGTAATACGAATACTTATAACTTTTCTTCGGAAGCAGATGTAGATTCAAAATAATTAAAGCTATTCTCGTATTTTAATGAATTTCTATAATTAACAATAATTGCTATCGGGGCAACATTCAATTTATTTCTACGTTATATAAATTCGTTTCTATCGTTACAAACTAACATCAAAGCAAGCAAATTGAAATTCCCGCGAAAATGTGAAAACACACGCAACAAACAGAATCCCGCGAGATAAAGTCTTTTAAACAAATAAGCACAGAGTATGTAAAACGGAAACATACGACGTCACATCAAAAACTCTAATCAAAACATTACGACGGAGGGAACTTTAGGGGGTACAGCCACCACCCCCCACATTAAGCCTCGAAACTTTTCACCCCCATCAATATTCTTAGTGGAATATAATCAATTCTTAGAGAGAAAGAAACAGTCTCCTCGTGTATTGATAAATGAGCGCTCCCTTCATATTTCCGCGTTGCCCCCCCTTCACGGGAGGCGAGGGGGGTGAAAACCCACCCAGGGGGAGCGTCTTAGGAACGTGCAAGATAGTAGTCGACAGGGCTGCCAGGGCTAATGAACTTTTAAGTTTTTAGGGTGATCTTAAGGGGCCCCTTTAAGTTTTTAGGGGATCTTGTGTGGTGCGGATCAATAGGGCTTAATTTCTAGCGTCTTAAAGAATGGGGGAAGATGGTGTGCGAATAATACACGAGGGTGAAATTTTCTTAGTTTACATTCGTTTGCGAAATGCAAATAAATTATTTGCTGCTAATTGCGCACTCATTAGAAGAAGCAATAATTTCGTAAAATCAGGACTAGTTATATTGCGTAAAATAATATTTTCCTTAAGTTAAAGAATTGTGATTTATCTATATGTCATAAAAATCAATTTTTTTTCTACCTTGCAACGAATTGTAAAATATCCACAATTCTTTGTAAGGTAGGAAAAAAAATCATTCATTCAATCTATGACTATCAAAATGTCATCAATCATTCATTCAATCGATGACTATCAAAATAATCCCTAATATTTTTTTTGTTCACAACTAAACATCGTACATACCCGACTTAGAAATGGTAAAAATTATTTGTAAAAAATATACTAATTATGTATGGTAGCAACCCTGCCATAGCGAGGCCTACGCCGTAGCAGCTACGAGCTACGGCGTAGGCGCTAGTGCCCCCTGTACAACTTTTTAGTAAGAACCGCGCGAAATGAGTGGATAAAACATAAGTAGCTTCACTTCAGACGTTACGTAATGTAACTTTCTAATTTAAAACATTGTGTTAAAGTTCGCTATGTAAAAAGCACCGCAGACACTCTATCTGCTCCGCATAAGAATAAAAGCGTGTGTCATGTGTGTGAGTTAAGAAATAAAGTATGAAAATTAAAACGAAAATGAAATTATTTTTATTCAATGTAGGATGAACGTCTTTGTAAAAAAATAAATTTGTATAACACATTTTTCTTTTTTAAATACAATGTTGTATTGTCTTAAAAGAAAAACGGCTCGGGCGGGATTAAAAATAAAAATAAAGGCACTGCCTCGGGGCTGGCCTGATTAATCACGTTATCGATTTGGTTTTCTTTTAACTAAATAAATAAAGCCGTGGTGCCGTCCCACGCGTTATTTGAATTAAGAAAAAAATTACAAGGTTTCTTAAAAAATATATAAATAAATATTAGTAGGCAATATTGTTTTTCGTAATCTTAACAACATGTTAAAAAATTTAAACCGAAAACCAAACATTTAGGCCCATCATTTGAAATGCATGTGTAATTTGATTCATTTTTTTCTTAACTTTGGCGGCTTTTACTTCATTTTTTTCTTTTCGTGTGGGACACTGACTCGTCAAACGATCCGATGAACCCTGGTTTCGGAGTTTTTCAACCGCCAACTACTAGTAGTAGGCCTCTGACATGGTGTAACGACCGCGGTCTTACATAGACAGCAACCGGGACCGACGGCTTAACGTGTTCTCCGAAGCACGGAACCATCTTTCTTTTCGGACAATCAGGTGGTTCAGCCTGCAATGCCCTAACCGGACTGGGAACAATTTGACAAAGAACAAATAATATGAATAATATCAACTTTGTTAGTGCCCCACCGAGAAGTGAACCCCGAACCTTTGCGTCGCAGGCAGTCGCACTACCACTGCGCCACATCGGCGGCTTTAACTGCGTACTTATACTTGGAAAAAAATATTCAATATTTTTATAGGAGTGGGCTTTGACAAGCGATCAATTAAATGCATTTTTATTTGTGTGTATGTAGCGATTAACTTGTCAAAAAGATCAAAAAATAAAAATAAAATTGCACCTTTTTTGGACTCCCTGCCATACAAGTAAAGGGGGACAAAGTAATATTATTTATACATTACTAACGGCCCGCACAGCGGTTTCACTCGCTACTAACCTAGCTAGAAATTTTCCCTACATAATTTACACATAAAACCTTTCTCTTCAATCACTCATTCTATCAAAGAAAACCGCATCAAAATCCGTTGCGCACTTTTAAGGATCTAAGCTTACAGAGATATAGGGACACGGGAAGTGACTTCATTTTATACCATATAGTGGTAATTGGCTCAAACGGAAATCGAACCCGCACTCAATGGGATCTACCAACCGCGCCGCCGAACCGCGAGCTCTTATTTTAAACAACTACCGCCTTATAATACATCCCGTTTCGCGACTAAATATCAGCGAATGTAGCGCTGTACGCCGACCGACAACCCTTGGCGCTTTTGAGGAGGGTGCAAAATAAAAAATCAATAATTTTCTAGCAAGACAATTGTTTAGGATACAAAATAAATACTAGTTTTGAATAATTGTGTATTTATTTGAGTCTATAAATAATTAATCTTAGTCGTGTGATTGCTTGGAAACTATACAAACTTTCGACTAAGTATTTTAATATCATTTGAAGGGTTATGCCATATTTTTGTTGATAACATAAAATGACAAAAAAAAATTCATAGTAAGTATAAATACTATTTAAATGGAAAATTCTAATTCTGCCTATGCATCAAAAGAGTTATTCTAGGTAATAAAATTCGGATCGTAATTATAATTCTTAAAGTTACTTGTAAAAACCGACAAGGCATAACTTTTATATCCTATTTTTGAATTACTTACCTAAAGATGAACACTAAGTAGGTACTAATTAACACATTTTAGTTGATTAACCTGGTCAATCGCGATAGTTCTGAGGCAAATACACTAACTTAAACGTGTGAAAGTAATCGCGAGTGTTTAAAAAGTTATACGTACGTATTACGTAAGTAAATCAGAGAATCAAATCACAAAACCACAAGTATCAAGACGGCTCCCCGCCCTACTTCCGCGTGCCGTATTTACAAGTATTGTAAGTATAGAATTATATATTTTATAACCCCCCCCCCCCCCCCAGCCACCCGCGAACTAAGTCTTTGCGCATCTTTCTATCCCCACCTTTTTGCCTGCTTCTTTAAAAACCACCCGTCGTATGAACCCCTTCCCCTTCATTCGACTAATTTCGGAGGTACAACTGAAGAATTATTCCTTCGAGCCGACACTAAGAGGAAATTCAACTAAATGCCTTATATCTTAGAGTTTCAAATGGTTGTGATAACGCACACAGCCTTGGGACTGTATCTTTTCACTTCGAAAACTAATTCCGTATTAGAAGTAGGGTGGAAGTGATTCCGCGGTAACAGTAAATTTCGACTCTGAAATTATCGCGGTAAGATTGAGAATCGTGGTATAAGGAAGTAAAATTAGAACCGTTTCGTCAAAAATATGAAATTAAAATCTTCATACTAGCGAAAGAAGTTTTAGCATCTTTGTTTTAGAGTGAGACGGAGGACGTTGCATTAGTCTCTCTCGCACCCCCCGCGGGGAGGTGGGTAGTTTGAAGTAAAAAGCTGCTTTCTTGATCAATGCGGGGCGCATTTGGAATTAATCATAACCGGGTATTTTCGTCTATGTCCGGGTCGGGGAAGGGGGGAGTAAGAATTCTAAATGAAAATACAGCTCTTCCTGTTTACATTTGGTAATAAATTGTTTTACTTGAGACGTTTCTCGTGACGCTGAGAGTTTGAGGTAACCGGCCAGTTCCGCATTAAAGTGACCTTTCCTCATTTCAATGACGTCACTACTCCCACTATACATATACGAGCATAACACTCTTAGTAAGGAATCACATTTAAGTTTACCTTAGTATTAATTTGTCCCGTTATATTAAATTAATTAGTCCCTTTATATAAGGGTTACAATAGAAAATAATAAACCACACATACACACAAATCACGCCTATTATCTCTTGCGGAGTAGGCAATGCGCAAACGGCCGAAAAAAACGGTCATTTACTTCACGTCTGACAAACATTTCAGGGTCATTCGGAAAATTATGTATCGTCAGAGTGATAATTTGTCAGCCCATCGCCTAAAATTGCAATACACACCCTCGAGTCCTTTAGTCGTCTCTTACGACTGCCACTTGAAATAAATGGGGTGATGCTATTCTAAGCTGGCATTTAAGAGCCTTATAACTATGTTATAACTATGAATATATTAAAGTTTTCAACCGCGGCCCGGAATCTTTTTTTAACCCTTGTTATGCCAACGATACTCCACTGTCATTATAATGCCACTGTGAACTTTCTTTACTCCAAACTGTTAGATAAATACAAAATGACCAAAACTGTCACACTGACAGGCCATTGACACAAAACTGAAACGATTTTTATTTAGCGTTTTCGGCCCCTGTTTTTTTCTAAATAACTGCAAAAAGATCCAGTTTATGCTAATCCATGATATAGGCAACTTAAAATGAGATATGACATTATGTACTTTTAAATACCTCTAGTATAGTTATGATAAAC
The DNA here is from genome assembly GCA_027580185.1 of Tuta absoluta. Lineage (NCBI taxonomy): Eukaryota > Metazoa > Arthropoda > Insecta > Lepidoptera > Gelechiidae > Tuta > Tuta absoluta. The sequence goes on from JAQAHW010000062.1 coordinate 444,523, forward strand.
TGCCTTTTACAGTAACTTGAGAGCACAATTTTTTCAAAAAGCTTTGCCAATAAAACAATGGGAAGTTTTCTAGAAAAACTTCTTGTGTACAAAGATGGCGCTGAGTTTAACAGAAAAAAGTTTATTTTTAAGGAAATGTAAGTTAATAGATGAAAGCATTTGTGTCCTCAAATATCAAAATTTCAGCCATTTGGTTTGAATTATAAATAAGGTTGAGAACTTTTTGATAGAAATGTTTCTTTTACTAAATAAAGTACATTCAGTTTTATGTGAATTGCAATTTTATGTGATGTGCTCACAACCTGCCCCTATGATGAAACAAAATTTTCTGAATGACCCTCAATGTCAGTCAGACGTAGCGTTAATTTCCGCTTAGATAAATGCTATTTTGATTTTAAATTGAATGATGCTTTTTTGCCTTGACACCACGGTTAACGTCCAGTGTAACTGCTACGAAATTGCTACGCCGTACTACGCTTTTTTCTAGCAATATTTCTATATTGCTAGAAAAAAGCTGGCCAAGTGCGTGTCGGAATCTCCCACCGACGACTACGTAAAATGACCCTCAAGGCATTTCATATGATACCCCGCAGAAAGTACTAGCCTTAATTCTAAATTTTTATTCTTTTTCAGCTCCCTAAAAATAAAAGAGTAAAAAGGTAAAAAGAGGATTACGTTTGTATGAAAATTACAACCCTTGAAGGCAAACTCTTTTGAATTTTGGGATAAAACTAAAAAGCTGAAGTTATCAAATACGCGATTCTGCATGTTCTACATAATCTCATGATGTGATCTACCATAATGTCTACAGTTTCACCTATAACAACTAGTTGGTTTCATTAGTTGCATATCAACAATTGTAAACATTTCACCCCGAAAAGTAAGACTTCGCTAAGTATCGAACTACACTTCCGTCGGAATTACATGTTGCTCGAAAGATTTTCCATCAAAATTGTCATACATTACATACATTAACAACCACAACTGTCCACTGCTGGACATGGGCCTCCCCCTATTGGGGGTATTGCCTTACTCACCACGTTTAGCAAGCTGAATGGCGATAATGCTTTCAAGGGAACGCTGTTGCCCATTCCCTGGATAAATTAATCCCTCAGTCGCTTTTTTATTACACCCACGGGTATTATTGTAGTGATGTTATTTTAAGCCGGCACTTCACGGCAATTGTCATATTGCAAGTAAACTAAAAATATAGATACGCAGTTGAATTTCAACAATAAACTAACGTCATAAGTGAAAATAAGAAATTGAAAAACGGATGGACGGTATCCCACGGTCCCGAGTTGAAGTCCCGGCAGGCGCTTGCATATTTTTTATTTCTTATTTTTATTTATTAAAATAGTGTTACACTGTGAGTGCATAATAAAACCTTAGTAAAAATAAACTAACGATTGACATGACGTAATCAACAAAATTCTAGATATATTTTTCTACATACATACATACATACATAAATCACGCCTATATCTCTTACGGGGTAGGCAGAGCGTTAACGGCCGTTCAACGGATATTAACACCACGTCTGACAAAAGTTTGAGGGTCAATAAGATAACTGTGTATCACCAAAGTGACAGGTTGTCAGCCCGACGCCTAAAATTGCAATACACACCCTCGAGTCCCTTAGTCGCCTCTTACGACACCCATGGGTAAGAAATGGGGTGACGCTATTCTAAGCCGGCATCACACGGAGAGAGATATATTTTTCTTATTTGCAAAATAGCTCCCGAAGAGCTCGCGACCAAGATTAAGGTTTCTCCGTATTAAGGGCGTAAAGGCGGTGACGTCACGACCTGATCGCCGGTAGGTATAAACACAAGTAAGGGTGGTGGACTCAAGGCCGAGGGCAACGGCCGCCGTCGCTACATCAGCACGCGCCTTTGCCACGAACCTCCCTTATAAAATATTAATTTCGAACATGGCCAGTAGAAAGTCCGAAAATCTTTGTATTTGACACACTTACAATTACTGTTATTGTATGATGTACACAAATCACGCATGTTTCTTTTGCGGGGTAGGCAGAGTGGTAACGGCCGTAGAAGTACGGTAGTTGAGGGCCGATTTAGAAATATCGTGTAATAGTTAGCCTGTCGCCTAAAATTGTTATACACATGAAACCTTCAAGTTCCTTAGTCAAATGGGGTGATTCTATTTTGAGCCGGCATAACACGGCAAATATCAAATAATAAAATTAATTATGTTACTTCTTCCAATTCGTTTCATGTCAAACATTTTACTGCTTTCAAAAATATGAAGACGCACCGTATAAGACTTCATTTCTGGTACAAAATACTATTCATCCATCCAACTCATGCAACACATATTGAAGAAAATTCCATGAAGCGATTTGCTTCAACCTTCATCATGCGAGCAGCTAAGGAGTGGAATGCCTTGCCGGCGGATTTGTTTCCGGAACATTATAACTCGGGTCTTCAAGGCAAGAGTGAATAGGCATTATCTAGGCAAGCATGTACCATCATCGTCTGAATCGTTACTTACCATCAGGTGATATGGCAGCTATTTTATATAAGTTTAAAAAACATGTAATTATTCTAAATATGCACGGCAAAATTTTGCGGTTTGTTATTAAAAAAAACGAACTTTTGAACAGACGGTTTCGTGACATGCACATGATGACCTTTCTTGAATTCAAATTGCTGTTGATGCTTTAAAAAATGTTTTCCTCTCAGGGAATCAAAATTTGTAGTATACTACCGGTGGACCTAGAACTATGAAATTTGGCAAGAAGCTTTGCTTTGAAGTAAAAATTTTGAAAAATATCCAAAAAAGAGTTTGTTTTTTTTTACAATATAGCTTTTAGGGGGAGGAAAATACAACAAAATTTAAAAATTGAGTTTCAAGTGAGGTATCCTATGAAAGAGTTGTGTGCATTTGACGGAACTCTCAGTGGGCGAGTCCAACTTGCACTAGGCTGCTTTTTTTCCTTCTGATGTATGGGACCCTAAAAAGCAAGATACGATACAGGTTAATGTAAAGGGAAATCTAAATCTTACTTCCTTCGATTACCAATGACATTGTAGACCATTAACAGGTCACAGCTACGATAAGAGCGAACTCTTGCAAACGCCTTACAAAAGATCAATAGCAAAAGCACTTAGCAACATTGCTTAATATTTCAACAGGCGTTATATTTGTCTTTGCACTAAAGCGAATAAAAATCTCGTTAAAGTTTCCTGTATTGAAAAATAACTTCTGTAAGTATAAAATTTTAATATTATTTTGCTAGTAATTTGTTACAAATGTTTTTATACGCACTTTTCTTTACTTTTTACTACGGCGTAGCAAATGCGTAGCAAACTGTTTTCGGTTTGTTTTTAAGGATGGATGATTACATGTACATGTCAAAATAGTACATGTTGCCTGGAAGCAGTTTTTTTATTGAAATTAGTCATCAAATGATCAATAAATAATGTGGACTCTTCATGTTGATTTAGTTATTAATCATTAATAAACTCGAAATGCCTATCATTGAGTAGCAAACTTTGTTCAAAAGTAAGCTTAGATTTCGATAAAATCGGAAAATTAACTTTTCTGGCGATGATTCATGGTAAGGTAACACAATTTTCTAAAAGACCCTCAATGTTTGTCAGACGTGACAGAAATGTTCGTTTTTCGCGGCCGTTCTTGCTCTTCCTACCCCGCAAGAAATATAGTCGTAATATATGTATGTATGGCGATTCGAAGATTATGTTGTAGTAAAGAAATTAAACTTTCATATACAATTTTTTTTGTTTCACACTAAGTAAAAAGGACAGTGATGCATGATGATTAAGTGGATAAATAGGTACAATTGTATTTTACATCTAATAAGTTATTATAAACACTTGATATGAAAAAAAAACATAAATAAGTAAGCATTTACTGCCAAATAAAACTAAAATCTTCAGAAGTACCTTAAATCAGCTTACTCGCATACAATAAATTGGCTCAAATGCTTGAATTGCCGAGAAAACATCGTATTTTCCTCAAACGCGGCGAACTCCTTCGAACTAGAATAAAATAGTCACCCCTTTGCGAAACTTGTTGCGTATTTCAAAACGTCATGTCATAGAGACCCAACAAACCGTGTCATATGTTATCCTATCAAAATATACTCACTTATAGTGCGGAAGTTGGAAGACATTTTCTATACAAAATCTTATATCGCCTTGCATAAACTTACCTTCGAACGATAGGTTCGTGGCGGGGAGAAGATTGGATTTTGATGCATTAAAACTATTGGCCTTTTTGGTGAATGATGATTGTTTTAACATGAACAAATTCCATTTTCATTCTTCTGTTGGCAAATTAGTCTATGGTGTAAGTACCTATTCTTCTGTTTAAATAAAAGAAAAAAGACTCGTCAAGCGGTTTAGTCCATTATTACTAACTATCTTCCTTTAGCAATAAGCCATACTTTTTAAAGCAATAAGGCATTTTTTCTTGATAGTTAAACCATTTTTAAATTGGCCAAGTAGTCTCCTACAAGTTAAAGTTAAGACTCACTTAAGTTTAAATAGTATAAACTAGGAATACATACTAACATACTAACAATAATAAAACTTATCTCTGCATTAAACTAGTGTGATCAATAAATATAAATTATATTTCTAGCATAGTAACAAACAACTTTATCGTATCATAATCTTAAGTTATTTAGTAAATGTGAATACAAAACTAACATGGCTTCCGTACTATAACTCCAGCAAATCCTTCCTACTAGCTGCAAGCAACTATTCCCTCTGTAAGAAAGACATAAGGTGGTTTTTCTTTAGCATACTTTGGAGAGGAAAACTAAAATCGTAGGCAGTAATAGTGATATTTTCCTGTATTTTCGCAGAATACTTACGACTGAGGGTTCCGTAGCTTGCGTTTGAATATGTTTTAGGGTACTTGGGTATCTTTTGATGCAATTATTCTAATATCATTGTTTTATAACATAGTAGTTTCGCTTAAAAGATATTTTGAGTTTTATCATTTTATTTTATTTTTTGTGGACGTACTTATTCAGTTGTGTGATACACACATGCACACATCACGTCTTTATCACGCCTACCCTGCGGGGTAGGCAGAGCGTTAACAGCCGTAAAATACAGTCGCTATCGATACGCATCTGACAAATATTTGAGGGCCGTTTCAGAAAAGTCGTAAATTACCATAAGGATAGGTTGTTGTTGTTGATGCTATTCTAATATTGTTTTTCTAAGTACTTAAACCAATTTCTAAAAATGGGTAACTGCAAAACTGATTTGTTTTAAACTTATATCTAGAAAGTTAAAATGTTCGTTGTAGGTCTGTAGCACACGCAAAAGTAATTGAGAATCAAACCTGAAATTAAAAAGCTAAAAAAAAAATGTTTACTAAAAAAATACCTGTTTAGAAAATCAAAGGTACCTATTACTTACAAACACAGATTTTATAAAATATATTTGAGTTGAGTCCAATAAATAAGTAAGGTAGGTTAGCTGCAGTAAAAACTGTTGCCAAGTACTAAATTGTAGGTAATTTTTCTGGCTTAGTAAATATTCGGATGTTTGTAAATTGTAAATTATATTCTTCTAGAATTATATCGTAGGTATGCTATTTCTACTTCCTGCTATCTTCAGCGCGCGTGTTCATCTCAATGCTGCTAAAACATAGTGTCTGTTGGCTCAATAAACAAATTATGCAACAAACAGCGCATCCTTATGAAAAATTTAACCCGCGATTCTTACAGACAAATAGAACGTCACGAACAGCTCGCAAAACGCAAAAAAAACGCGCCAAAACGAACTAAACACGGAACGCCCGCATGTGGGGAATAATTTAAAAATACGCAAAATACGGCCACTTCACTTCTAACCAGGGGGGTGCGGGCGGGGGTTCAACCCCGGCCCGTTTTGCGTATTTTTCGGTATGCGTGGCAGGTGCCCCCCCGAGGGGGGTTCGTTAAAAAGCTCCCGAGTACGTAGTATTATAAAAGTTGTGCCTACCGCGTATAAGTAGTGTCGGTGTGAGTTGGGGAGGTACCTCCCCCACCGGGGGTGGCACCTAGTTAGACAGTTAAAAGTATGCGGTATTAACAGAACGGAAATGAATATACGAGGAGGCTGGGAGGCTGCGACGCGGGTTAGATAATGAAAATACTTTTGCTGGTTTTTATTTCGTTTTTGTCAAGGGGAGGCTTAGTGCTTAGGGTCCGCTGTTCGGGTGTTTTTCGTCCTTTTGGATTTATGTCAGTTGATGCGTTTAGAAAGGGAATAATTTTGTGTTAATTTGATGGCTAGCCGCCGTGTTTTTGGTCCTTGTTATCTCGTTGTGCACGGACATATTACGCAATGATTCTGTAGAATCGCTGTTACTAAAATTAGAATTAGCTAATTAACTTCTCAAAAAGATCAGGGAATTCAGAGAGACGCGTAAATTTTAATCTATGACAAAAATAACCTTTGTTTTCTTCCTACGTATAGAGTTGCTACGGCGTAGTAACTCGTAGCACGTCTACGTATTTCTATAAATATGTACAATAGTGAAGCAAATAGGTATCATTTAAATACTTGTATTTAGAACTGTCGATGGAACAGTGATAAATATCAGTGTTTTCCCTTAGACGCAGCTGCAGTGGGAAGCCCTTCTGAATAAGTAGTCACATCAACCTAATACGTCACCCTACGAGCTATACTTCGAGAAGTTAGAAATGGCCTAAAACTACTTTCAAAAAACCGAAATATACTATATTTGATTAACTAAGGTTATTATAGTTTGATATTATCTTGTTCTTGTACTTATTTTTTCTTTGTAAGAAATTGATAATATTAATTGTGTAATTAAATAAACATTAAAACCTCTAGCCCTTAGTATCATATATACCACAGGGCACCGATACGTCATTTGCTATCACCCGCCCGGGGTTTATTGGTCTGTGACAGATACATATATACTCATACCACGCCTTTATCTCTTGCGGGGTAGGCAGAGCGTCAACAGTCGCAATATACGGTTGATATCACAACTGATAAAATAAATATTTGAGAGCCGTTACTGAAAAGTCACTATAGTGACAAATTGTCGTCATAGTTCTATTCGTTTATGCCAATATTAATAAATTCAGCACAAAGTTTCGCACTGGCAACTTATACAACTATCTCAACCTTTTTTAATTTCCTAAACATGGTTACTTCGAAATCCAAAGCAAACAGATTTGACTATTCCCCATAAAGCTAATACGGCAGCCACAAACTACAGGGTGTAGTCACTCCAGCACATTGCGGCGTACGATAGTGGCGGATACTGCCGCGAAACGGAGCACGCTGTATTTGAGCATCAAATGCCGTGACGATAGTGAAACACGCAAATATTTTAGTGCTGTTATACAGGATGTAAGGAAAAGAAATGCGTTTTAAGGGATGAACCAGCCCATGAAACTGAAAAACTTTCCTCACGAAACATAGGTCGAAATATGAAAAATAAAATTAGACTTCACATACAACCAGTCTTGGTCGGCTGCGACATTTTGTATGGGAGGTCTAATTTTTTTCATATTTCGATTTATGTTTCGTGGGGAAAGTTTTTCTGTTTCATGGGCTAATTCATTGAAATGAACACCGTACTTTTCCTTACATCCTATATTTGTAGAACTAATCATAATATAAAATTGCTTCTATAATTTTAATATGTCAAAGTGTAAATAATTACAAAATTATTTTCAACATGCGTAAATGCTCGTTTTTTACAAACTTTTTTGCTCTGCCCACCCCGCAAGTGCTGCCCCGCTAATAACATATAATACGCCATTTTCCTTGCGGTTTAACCAGAGCTTAAGGGCTAAAATTACAAAATATTTGAGGTGCATTCAGAAAATTATGTATCGCCAAAGTGATAGGTAGTCAGACCATCGTTAAAAATTGCAATACACATTTAATCCTCGATTACTCTTCTACGACACCATCGGAAAAAAATGAAAGATTGAAAATTTGGCAATGGTAGCTAAGGTGCCGGTAGCTCAGTTGGTAGAGCAGTGGACAGTTCAAGCACTGGCCGTAGATAAAAATCGCCGACTGGATTTGAACCTGCGTCTTTCGTTATCAGTCAGTACTAGTGACGTCGGGCTACCACGGCTCAATCGTTGCTTACAATTTGGTATTCCAATTTGCACGAGCACTGCAAGTCTATAAAGTCCTAATACAGCCATTTAGTTTTCGATATAAATAAAAACTATTTAATTATTTAAACACTCGCGGCCTGTAAAGCTAGCTGTTCTACCGCGGGAATGAGAAATTTTAATATAGTTTATGTTTATCAGAGATAATGTGGTATTCTAATAGTATTTTTTTTTTAAATCTGTCCAGTAGTTTCAGAGCCTATTAAATTCAAACAAACAATAGAGGTATATTCTTTCCTACAATTTTGCGGGCAAGGAACGAGCTGCGGTAGCCCAGATGGAAGAGTCGTCGTCACTAGTAATGACGAGTTGCAAGTTCAATTCCTACCCACGCTTGAAAAATTTTTATACCTAACACGGGAAATGTTTTAAAATTTAGTATTCAATATTAATCTTTCCTCTTAAAATATTAGTGTTGATGATAGGCAGTATCTAATGGGCAAAACATTGAAACTAAATACATTACTATCATTATACATACAACAATAGGCTATTAATAAATTAATTATGAATAATCATACTTCCTAAATTTAGAAAATATATGAACATATTTTAACATACAAAACATAATTCCAACAAAATCAACACAATAGCAAACAATAGCACTGTATATTATTGTAATTTTAACCTGAAACCAATGAGACACTCAAAGGGAAACAGGTCAAAGACTGACAAATACCTTCAAAAGCACGAGAATGGCTCGTGGAGTGAGATGACCTGCTTTTTATGTGGAGTTATCATCAGGGATAAGAAAAGGAGAAGGAACACTGCGAACAACCACAGTGAAGCCAAGAAATATCAGCCCAATTGGATTTAGCGCGTGCTCAAAAACATAGGTGTTCTGGACCCATATAAATTCGAAATACTAAGCAGCAGGTATTAAGAAAGGGATTATTTTGACTTCTTTTTCTTTTATGCGTGTGGAACACCGGGTCAACGAACGACCCGATGAACCCTGGTGTCAGAGTTTTTCAACCGCTTTCTACTACTAGTAGACCTCTGATATGGTTGGGTAACGCCAGCCGTGATCATAGACAGTAACCGAGACCGACGGCTTAACGTGCTCTCTAATCACGGAACCATTTTTCTTACTGGATATTAGGTGGTTCACCCTGCAATGTCTGGAAACAAATTCACAAATTGATAATATCAACGTTATGATTGACCCACTGGGAATCTAACCCGGAACCTTTGCGCCGCTGGCATTCGCACTATTACTGCGCCACATCGGCCATCCCTGCGTATTCTATTCTACTTGCATAAAATCCTCTCTCGCAATATGTAATTATTGGAACATGACATCAAACATTATGGATGTCATAGTTTCAAGTTATTATGTTTTATTACAATTACCACAAATAAAAAACACAAGTAGAATCTAATCTTGAGTTTTAAAGTTGAATAAGACGAGTTTGTATGGCTTCACTCTAGTAGTTACGGGGTTGCCTCTGAATCTTTTCTGTTTCTTTTGATTTTGCTCAGGTGAAAGCCTGTTACGAGATGACAGCTTGTGAACACGCCGTGGATTTACCCGACAAACGGAAGCAAAAAGAGGGTGACTACTTAGCGTTCTTCCGAGTGCACTTATATGCTAACTGTTTAACTGATTCTACATATGCTTTTCTAATACAAGTATTAAAAATTATTGCTAAAGAATAAAAAAAACTTGTTAGAAGTTCAGAGTTATTTTTCACAGTCACTTAATTGAAGGTTTCATATTTTGGTTAATTTCAGATATTGCTACAACTCATCTAAGATTTATGACAAAAATTACTAGTTAGTAAAGAGTTATGGCTTTGTACATTTTCAAGTAAATTAAGTACAAAAATTGCAAATCTTAGATTTTTATGCTCAGGTTTTTATATTAAGTAAATTAACTGTATTGAATGTCTGATTAAATATAAAAACGTCAATCTAATCCGAACTATATGTTCTTGCCGACACATAATACAATAAATCGTACACATACTACGCAGGTAAGAAATAAAACATTACGAAACTCCGTTCCTCCTGCAAACAGAACCTCGCAGCCTCCGAAAATACAAAAACAGTTTCTAATGACAAATTTCCTACAAAAAATTCTAATTCACGCACGCACTCCCCCCACACCCCACACCGAGGCCTAGGGGGGAGGGAGACACCAGCCAACACAAATGTGTGTACATATAAGCAATTTTTGATCAATACTTAAAAATTAACCCAGCCTCCGGTAGTTTTTAAATTTATTCTGCGCATGTCATGATTTTTAATCAGGCCCCTTTTGTGACGCCCATACGTGTGTTAGTGTGCGTGTGTGTGTATGATGACGTTGTGTATGTGATCATCGGGATCGGCACTTGGGAAAATTATTCAGGATTACAATTGGTTTTTTTGTTGGGATGGTATTGATCTAATGTTCGAGGCTGTGTTTGATAGCCGTATGCTACTCGTAATATGTTTAGTTAGATTGATCAGCTATCTACGATATTTTTGAATGTTTTTTTTCTGGTTTACGAACTATACATTTTGTATTTTAGACTTGTAGATAATACCACTGGCATTTAGTACGCACTGTTTTGTGCATAAGGTTCAACAAGTTAATAAATAAAAATTACAATACACGGATTTTTCTTAATCCCTACTCTTATGAGATCGATCCTTAAATTCTATACAAATGTTTAGTTACGTGGCGATAGTAAAAGTATAATTTTATCGATGGCATACTTATTATATGGAATATTTAATAAAAAAAAAAAATTCATTCAAAATACTTGAAAATAAAATTGCTCACGTTTTGATTACTTAATCAGGTCTATTGCGATAGTTTTTAGTTAGTTTAGAGCCGATTAAATTATCAAAATGTCTGAAAGCAAATGTTTAAAAAGGATGAAATATATACTGCTTATTCTAATTAAAACTTTCTCGACCAAATGGACGCCAATGTTTAACATACAACGTTGTAACTGAACCAATAAATCCAGCATCTACAACTACAATGTAGGGAACTGCTCGCTAGTGACTAGCGCAACCGTAGATGAATAACTATAGACTAGGAGCAATGATAGACAATGAATCTTCTATTCTGTAAGCCTATATTAGCCCACTGCTGGACATAGGCCTCTTCTTTTTTACGGTATTCTGCAGTCCTATGAATCTTACTAAGGAATTTTTATTTATGTATCTGTGATAGTAAGTTTATTTAGGTAAGTATATTTATTCGATTCGTGTTTAGGTCCATTTTAATATAATATGTAGGTATAACTTTGATAGTTAATTTATTTTGATATGTTTAGTTTTATTTTATCATATTATCCTATTGTGCATGCCAAACCGCCTGTTTGATAAAGTCTCTCAAGTTTGCTCGATAGATTTGCTTTCCAAAGTTTGGTCTATTTTACAGTTTTTGCGAATACGATACGTCTTGTACATTACTAGATTCTGGTCGTACAGTTATTTGTTTATCTGGCAAAAAAATCCCGATTATCCAATCCCGCGATTCCGCTCTGTTCTCACACACAGGATTTGCCGTTAGTAAGAATGGGACGTTTACGAGTTCACGGCAGGCCCTTAACTCAGGTTGAGTTAAGGATCGCTTAACTCAGGTGATCAAAGGAAGCAACTTTTTCTCATCTTTGAAAATTGTTAAAACGAAGCTATTTCAAAAGAAAATATCATCAACTCGGACTAATAAACGAATTATATACCTACGAGTTTTAAAAAAATAAAATCATAATTTATAGATCTTCAATTTAAAGTCTCGACCCTTTTTTCTTTTCCATGTGGGACACCGAGTCGTCCAACGACCCGATAAACTCTGGTCTCAGAGTTTTTCAACCACCTACTAGTGCTTTGGAGGGCACGTTAAGCCGTCGGTCATGGTTGCTATCTATTTTTTCGGAGTCCATTTTTTTTTCGTCATCCTATTATTTCTTGTGTTCTTTCCCCCATGTCGGCAACAGAGTAGTGTAACTACCGACCCCGATTTTCCCCCGTTTTCCCGCAGGAACGACCGTAATGGACTTCTTAAATTCCTAATTCTACTCCCGCTAGTACGAGGGAAGATAAGATTAACTTTTGAACAATATTCTTCATTTCTGATAGTAAAGTTTTGATAGATCGCTGGTATAAATTAACATGGAAATCATTTCATAGTTTCGCTGTTATTTTTAAATAGTTGTTATTGCTCATACATGGATGGTTTCTTTTCGACTATTCATGTCGATTATGTAATAAAGTTATACATACATACACATACACATATCACGCCTATATCCCTTGCGGGGTAGGCAGAGCGCCCTCGGCCGCAAAACGGACATTTGCGCCACGTCTGGCAAATATTTGAGGGTCATTCGGAAAATTTTGCATCGCCATAGAGACAGGTTGTCAGCCCATCGCCTGAAATTGAAATACACATCCTCGAGTCGCTTAGTCGCCTCTTACGACTCCCAATGGTAAGAAAAGAGGTAATGCTATTCTAAGCCGGCATCACACGGCAGAATAAAATTATAATGTATATAAAAATAAGAAATTATCTACTAAGCTGAAGTACAAAGATATTATAATGCATTATATTTTTTAAATTATAGACAGAAAATTGTTATTTGTGCGAAGTTATTAACTATGATTACTTAGTCGGCGGTCGTTACACAACCATATCAGAGGTCTACTATTAGTAGTAGGCGGTTGTTAAACTTTGACACCAGGGCTCATCAGATCGTTGGACGAGTCTGTATCCCACTCGAAAAGAAGAAGAAGTAGAGTGAAGAAACCACCTAATAGTTAAAAAAAACTTAGCACAACAATTAGTAATAATGTTTTAAGAATTATGTAAGTGAATTAGATAATTCTACACCATATCCCAGCTAGATAGATTTAGCATATATATATGAAAGATTAAAATAACAATTTATAACAAGTCTAAGTTTCCCCCAGTCGTTAGAGTTGGCTTAACTTGACGGAATTTTAATTACATACTTACTTCACAAATTTCTGGCAGAAGTCAGGAACACGTTGAAAAAGTTTGTTTTACATAATAATATAAATAATTTTATTCTACTAACCAGTTGAACTACATTAGTGAAAATTTGATCCATACGAACAAGCATAATAAATTAAAAACACGACTGCTTTCTGAGATAAATCTTAGCCTATGACACTCGGGATAGCATAATGATTATAACTTTGTAAGCACTCGCGATCACTTTCACTCATTTTAAGTATTAGACCCGGTCTAATACTTAAAATGAGCATAATGATTATTTCGATATAATTCCCATTCGAATTTGTTAAGTGGATAACGAGTTGCAGTACTGTAAAGAATGGCACATATTTAAATACATACATGAACTCTAAAAACATTAAACTCCTTTTTTGGATGGACAGTCGTGTAAAAATACGCCCATATACTGTTACTAAAACGGATACTAAAAACTATCACTTAATGGTAATTTAAAAATTCTAGTTAGGTACTACTTAAACAGCCACTACAGTCCACTGCTGGACATGAGCCTCTCCAATCAGGGATTTTTTGCCATACTCACCACGCGTGGCAGGCGGATTGACGAGTGCAGTGCAAGGTGTTGTATTCATAGAGGACGCTGCTGCCCATTCCCTGGATTCATCCCTTGGTCGCCTTTTACGACACCTACGGGTAGACATTGGATGATACTGTTTTAGTCTGACACTACACAGCAAAGTTAGGTATATATCAAGTGCAAACGTAGCACAAAATCATAGCCGATGTGTGATTGATAACATAAAGTCGTTATAAAAATGCAATTTGCAAAAATACCTGCACAAAAACGCGAGAGGTGTCAAACACTGCAATCCATGTTGCATACCTAAAACAATTTAGTTTTGTTTTGACTTTTTCCGCTATAAATTTTCCTGAACGGCTTGAAAATATATTGTCAAAATTGAGATCAAATTTCAAGCAAATAATAGAATGTCACAATGATCTTTGATTTTTTACAAAATGTTTAAGATAAGTGCAGCATCTCAAATAACTGATGGATATACTTATGTCAAACATATATTACGTCGTACGTCATAGATTTATCGTGACAGATTGATCTTTGAAGTTTTGTAGAATTATCTTAATGGTATAAATAGTATAAAATGAAGTCGCTTCCCGTGTCCCTATGTATGCTAAGATCTTTAAAAATACGCAACAAATTTTGATGCGTTTTTTAAAGTAGATAGAGTAATTCAAAACGACGGTTTTTATGTATAATTCACGTAAAAAAAGGTCTGTTTCCCGCGGGAAAACAGTTAGCAGCGGATGAAACAACTTATACGTAAAGACACGTTTTAAATGCTATATTTTTAACGAATTGCCTAGAATCTTATTCCAATCGTATTTATTTGAAATAGTACTAAGTATAACTTAGGCATATCATATCCAAAAAGTAGTTAGTTGAATATTTTAAACACAAAAGTAATTCCTTTTGTGTTTAATAGTGAAATAATTAATATTCCCAGTGGTGTCTGTGTCGTAATTCCTCATGCAGCGAATTTGGGTCAAAACTCGGTCAAGGAATCTTGCTCCGACTGTTGCCTTTGTAGATAGCGCCTCTACTCACCATTCGGGAAAGATGGCGCTAGAAACAATGTATGCGCCATTACAATTATACAGGATGTGAAACACATCTATGCGAGCTTAGACAAGCATCACCCCATTTCTCTCCCGTGGGAGTCGTAAGAGGCGACTAAGTGACTCGAGGGTGCGTATTGCAATTTTAGGCGATGGGCTGACAACCTATCACTATACTTGTCAGATGCAATATTGTTCAGACGTGGCGTAAATGTCTGTTATTTCGGCCGTTCACGCTCTGCCTACCCCGCAAGTGATTGTCGGCGTGATATGTGTATGTATGTTTAAAATATATGAAAAAAAATTAAAGGGTGATACTAAACAACTTTCTTTACACATACCATTCACATATCACGCCTTTATCTCTTGGGGGTAGCAGAGCGTTAACGGCAATTAAAAAAACGGTTAAAATCGCCACGTCTGACAAACATTTGTATACCTAACCTACTAAAATGTGTTAAGTTCCATGGATTATTTCTTGTGAAATACATATATCTATGAAGAAACAACCATATATTTTTACACAGCGGGATTATTGAAATTCAAATTTTCATATTAAACATTTCGAAAATACACAACACAGGCCTTTCTAAACAAGAACATACTACGATCGTAGCGTTTTACTACGCCGTAGTCGAATCGGCTACGCAAGAATAATATTGATATTTGAAAAGGTTTGTATAGTAATTATTAGGGGGGACGGGGGAAGATGATTCATGAAAACTTCGGAGAAAAGTCCTTAGAAAATATTCCAAATAATTTTCCTTGTATTTTTTTTTTGCGAGCTTTAATAGATCCAGTATTTGACACTACTGCGAAAAATGATTATGTTTTTGACAGTTACGTTTTGAATAAAAAATAATATTAGTTAATATTGAGTTACGTTTTGAATAAAAAATAATATTTAGTTTAAGTAAGTTATAGTACCCTGCAGTGGGTGGATGTGGGCTGAGGATGATGATGATGATGATGATGAAGTTATAATAGGTTACTGGTTTCTTTTTGTTACAAATCTTATACAGTACTCGTTGTATTACAATGACAAAAGGTATAAGTGTTAGCATGTTGTTCATAAAAATTACATAATACATTATTTCGTTTCGAGTTTTTAGGGGTTTTTTCATTGAAGTATTTTTAACATAAAAAGGAAAGAAAAACGAAACTTCTTAAATATAATTTGAAAGGATTATATTGTAAAATTACCCTTAGACGGTTAAGAATAGCATCGGTAAAATAGCGCAAGCACTTTTGGGGCTTTTTGGCGTCGGTTTGACTTTTCTAATTTGAGACTTGTTTATGTTTTACCATATTTTGCTTACATTGAAAAACTGTTCACAACGAATTCTTTTTAGAATGAAATTAAATTTTGATGTAACAAATTTTTGATTTTCTTCGATAAAATACGCCGGTTTTCGATAAAAACAATACACTCGTGTAAATTCCATTTGAATCTAGTGCATTTTAATCGTATCATTTTTAGGATTGGGCTATTTCTATCTATACGGACGTACTGTTATTGTGAATATAATTTTTTCTGTTCTCTTTTTATGGGTAGAAGGTTAATCTATCCCACCCACTGGTTCATAGAGTCCTTCTTTGATCCGGTGTCCTGAACAAATGAGAGGTTTAAATTGTTTTGCAAATGCAACCCAACATGTATGTTTCAAAATTCTAAATATGTGTTTTTATTTTTGTATTATTTTCATATTACATAAACAATCCTTAAACTAAATAAAAGATACCGTTAATCCATATTTGAGTTTGTTCCATAGGCTGTCAATCCTGTAAGGCAGTTTATTCACTTTTCGTCATGTCGTTTGGTTTTTTAACACAACGTAACGCATGCGTCTGTCAGACGTTACGAATCGTGAAACCCACCGTAGCCGTATTTCCATGGGATTAAGATCGGAATTCGAAATTTTTTTTTCGTCTGACAGACGCATGCGTTACGAAGCGTTAAAAAAACGGATCGATACGACAGCAAATGAGCGAATCGTCTAACTATGATCAACCATTTTTTTATATCCTTTATTAATTCTCTGCCGAAATAAAACTCGGGCAAAGTCGTAGTCGTCTAGTTTAGAATATTTCAATAGTTTTTACGCGGTCTCTCTCCGATCTAGTTAATCTAACAAAACCATTCGGAATTTACGAGTCCATCCGTGCTCGCGAAAATAAAATTTTGATTATTGCAATTACATAAATACACAAGTGTTATCCTGTGGAACCGGGTAAAATCAAAACTTATTTAATAATATAATATTTTATTGCAAAAAGTAAGTTTACAAATCGAAGAAAGTACAAAGAAAGAAAAGTATGTTTAAACTAAATTAAGATATCTAATTTGTAATGAAACGAAGAAATCTTAATTAAGACTGTAATTATAGTATTATTCGAAATATACAGAATCACGACTAATCACGCCTTACACCCAAGATTCCTTGTATACACACATACGAACTTGAGACCCGAATCTCGGCCGGGAATTGACTTGGAGTCCTTTGCATAGCAGGCTGACGCACTACTACTGCGCCACATCGGTCACCGAGTAAAACCTCCTTCTTTTCATGTACACCGAGTCGTTCAACGAACCGATGAACCCTGGTGTCAGAGTGTATCAACCGCCCATTACTAGTAGTAGGCATCTGACATGGTTGTGATACGACCGCTGTCTAACTAATCATAGCTTTAACCGGGATCGATGGCTTAACTTGCCCTCCGAAGCACGAAACCATCTTTGTTACGGATAATCACGTGGTTCAGCCTGCAATGTCCTAACCAGTCTGGGAACAAATTCACAAAGTGATAATATCAACTTAATATCAACTTTGTGAATGCCTTACCGAGAATCGAACCCGGAACCTTTGCGTCGCAGGCAGTCGTGTAAGATAGTCACATCAAGAAAAGGAAGAATCAAACTCTAAAGGACTGTAGCACAAATACTAAAATTTACTTTGCTGGCGGATTAATATTTAGGTACATCTAGCTTGTAGTTTTAATACTCTAAACATTTATCAACTATCGCTATACATTTATCAACTGACACTTAAAACGAGTAGAACAATTTATTTACAAAATTAGTTTTCATTTCATCCCACAAAATAAGCCAAATGAGTGACAGCAACACATTTCATCCAAACAACAAAATAACCAATAAAATCCTTCAACAGAAGCGAGTATTCAAATCAGCAGCATTAAGCCCGGAATGATCCAACAACTACTTCCTACGCCGAGCGGTGGCGCCCCCACACGCCACCGAAAAACAAAGACAGAGAATAAAATTAAATAATTACACTCGCTCCCCATAGTTGTTAGAAAGGGATAATGATAAAAATGTATCGCCCCCTCCCTCGCCCGGGGAGGACTGAATTTTTCGCCGTTCGTTTAGCGAGATTCGATCCCGCAATCAGGGGGGTGGGGGCCGAAAATGCCCCCCTCTCCCGTCGTAAATTGGAGCATATAATTTTTATTACAACGGTGTCGTGTGTGTTGGTAAGTAGGAATGCGGATGCTGTGTTTCCCAAGTTATCTCCGCTTCGCAGATATTGGAGTGACAGGCGAATTTGCTAAGAAATTAATCAATTGAATACTAAATTTTAAAACACCTCCCGTGTTTGAAAACTTGCAAAGTTTTCAATCAAAATCCTGCCCGCGTTTGAAATTTTAGCATTCGTTACAAAAGACAATTTTGCTTGCCCACTGACGTAACGTGCCCTCCGAAGCACCGAACCAATTTTTTTTTTGGACTATCAGGTGTTTCAGTTTGCAATGTCCTAACCAGAAAAGGAACTAATTCACAAAGTGATAAATCCTCAATCGTTTTCAAACATATAATTAATTCATATTTTTTCATAATGCATTAAAAAGCTACAAAGAATGTGCAAGTGTCGACTGCACTCATTATTCTCTACATTAGCATGTCATGGCTCGCCATACAGCAATTTGTGGCTGTGTAATGCTGGCTTAGAATAGCATCACCCTATTTATTTTCCGTGGGAGTCGTAAAAGGCAACTAAGGCGGTGTAACTCAACGGTGTGTATTGTAAATTTAGGCCATGGGCTGACAACTTGTCACTATATGGCGATACTCATTATTCCAAATGACCATAAAATGTTTGTCAGACGTGGCGTAAAAGTCCATTTTTACAGCCGTTTACACTCTACCTACCCCGTAAGGCATAATATATGTATTCAAAATTCAGTAAACATAAATTGCCAAACAGATTGTATCAGAGCACATAACAGGATCCTTTATAAACTAGCTGTTTCACGCTACGGCTACAAGCGTCGCCTCTCACGTACAAGAATCACTTGTGAATAGACACTCCCACGTGTCGACATGCAGTTTATACGAAAAGCGAAAGTGAAGTCTGGAGCTTTTTTACGACGTTTTTTCAGCTTTTTCCAGCGCCGACCGGCACGCCATTCAGTGTTCACGATAAAAGAAAAAAAAGCACAGAAAAAAGTGAAAAAGCATTTAGAACGCATGTGCGATTTTCCACGGATTTTTGTCGGTGGTGTTTTTGGTTTTATTGGATAGAACTTCATTCATCAAAATAGTCGACTTTTTTCGGTGGCATCGGAGTGGTTTCATTGATGAAAGTGTGTAAATAAAAATACTACGTATTTTTTGTAGTATTTCATAAAACTAGGTTTGTTTACAAACAATGAAGGTGAAATTCTACACATTCTTTTATATTTAATTTCAATGAATGTCAAGGCTAGCTGCCCGCCCAGCGGTTACACCCACTGCTTACCGTTTTCCCGCGGGAAAAATACCTTTTCCCGGCATGAATTAATTATACATAGAAATATTCCTCTTGAATCACTCGATCTAGCAAAACCGTATCAAAATCCGTTGCGCACTTTTAAAGATCTAAGCATATAGAGGTTTAGGGACATAGAGATACGGGAAGCGACTTCATTTTATACTAATTATTTAGTGATTTTACCATTTTAACTTTGCTCTTTAAATATCATTAACACCAAGACAAAATATGTGGTAGAGCTAGCCACCATGGAAATAAGGCCGCCTTGTTGTACTTTTTCAATTTACTTTTTTTTTGTAAACTTAATTTGTGCAAAAAAAAAATTATATTATTATTAATATTATTAGTTTATTACACTTTATTTGACCTAAACGGTACCTACACGAAGCAATTAGCCTACCTACTTCGAAAATACATATAACTTATTTGAGTATTTGGAAAAAACTCTACTCGCATCTTAAAAGCCATAAAAACTTTACTCTGGTTTTTAAACAATGAATTCAAAGGTGTCAGTAATAGCTTTTAAAACCAGGAAAATATCAAAATTCTGAATTTCTAACGACACCATTATAAAATCCATCCCCCACAACGCTTGTTTGTTCAGGGGGCCCTCTCCATCTCACCATGATTTATGCGAGGGGCCCCTAACTGCAATTTTATATTACATTCCTGCACTACTTTTATGACGAACATGATGCCAATTTTAGAGGTAAATATAAAAGTTTACGGATGATTCGCCATTTGTTTTTCTAATAAGCAGTAGAGCTACAGTAGTAAAAGAGTTTAAACAACAAAACGTATACATTATTTATCAAATTAGGTACCTACCTAAATCATAAAAATAAAGTTGTGCAAATTTTACTTAATTTGCCTTTCTCTAACATACCTATGATAAAGCGGTGGTCAGTCGTAGTGTGACTAATAGGGTTTCGGCGACCCTTCACCGGAAACCGGAACTCGGGAAGGCAATTAAGGGCTCAGGTTCCTATGTGCGTTATAGATAACCTGTATTTAATTTTGGTCAAGTTTTGGCGTGCTAAATTAAAAGTTATATGGCGAAATTAGGAAGTAGTTGGACGTAGTTTTACGTTGAGAAAGAGCAAAATCTATAGCGAAACAAAAAAATAACATTAATTTATGAATTTAAGTAGGTATAATGTAGAGTAGTACCTATATGTACTGTGTTTTATTTTGCACTAACAGTGCTATATTCATTACATGAATGAAAATAAGAATTTTGATTAAATGTAAGCTTCGGCCGGGTATTGAACCCGTGACCCGAGGCGTACCGTCGCTCTGCCGCCCTGTATTAATTTAAATAACGTCACTAGATGTCACTTGAACATCAGTATCAAGAGGTTGAAAATTTAGAAGTGTTCGGCCGAGGCGCCGGTAGCTCAGTGGCAGAGCCGTGAGACGGTACTCCCCGGCCACGCTAACATTTTTCAATTTCTTATTTTCATAGATGAAAATAGTTACTTATATGTTGTATACACCAAAATCAATTCAATAAAGCATGCTTTCAAAAATAACCTTCCATAAAAAAAATACTGAAACCTTAGCCTATCTACCTTTAATTCAAAAGCTATCCAGCGATATTCAATCAACATACGCCAAAGAGTAGGAAAGTCAATTTATAGACGCTAAAGAGGATTTTCGAGTAAGAGAAAAAAATCTTACCCAAATAAGTGAGAGCTATATTCGCGAGCTTTCGCCACTCGGCATAAGGGCTCATTATGTGCCGACTACGCAATTTTCTTACTCGCTTCTATGTGTGCGCACATTAGCGAGCAAGTGTGTGTTACCCCCTAAATTATTTCGACATATGCAAATTTGTGCGCACCTACAGATGTTGGCAAAGATTAAGCGATGCAGAAGGGTCTGAGAATAGGAAGTTTTATCTTAAAGCGTGTGGGTTACAAAACGTTTGATGTCGGATTCCACGAACATGTAAAAACGCATCATCTTCTTCTTCTTCTTTTCGTGTGGGACACCGAGTCGTCCAACGAAAACGGAGGATTGGCATACATTTTAACGATATAAGTATATCAAGTTTGCCACTATGATAGGATCAGCTCATTAATAACGTTTTTTTGAAATGCTGCTAAGTAATATTTATTATGTCAGAATGTTGGCTAATGTTTACCTAGATCGTAACTAATTATAACTAGAAGAAGTGAAGTAACTAGCATTTTATGCTACAAATGCTGGATACTTAGGTTAAGCTATAAAATAAGCAACCTAAGCTTGTCTTCTTCAACCACGGGGACTGGGAAGTAACAAAGCTACCTTACGAAGTTTAAGTCAATTACGGTGATAGAGCGACTGCCTGCGACGCAAAGGTTTCGGGTTCGATTCTCAGTGGGGCACTCAAAAATTGTGAATTTGTTCTAAGTCTGGTGAAGACATTGCAGGCTGCACTACCTGATTGTCCGAAACGTTAAGACGTCGCTCCCGGTTGCTGTCTGTGATTACTTAGGTGGCGGTCGTTACACAACCATATCAGATGCCTATTCCTAGTAGTAGGCGGTTGAAAAACTAACACTGGCGTTTATTGGATCGTTGGACGACTCGGTGTCCCACACGAAAAAAAGAAGAACCCCTACTAGATCTTTGATGTAGTTTGGCCACACCCTAAGAATAAAAAAAATTGTCGCATCTAATTACCACATAATCTATGCACCACACCTAGCGGCGCGAGTCTCCCAAAAAACGGAGCGGCGCAGTTGTAAAATTGTCTAACTACCCCCCGCGCGCCTCATTACAGCGCGTGTGTGTGCTTCACACGGGGATAGAGGTCAGGGGATAGATCTCGAGATAGACGCAGGTCAAGATACCTAAGGCGGTTCTCTCACTTGCCGTCCCTCGTTCCGTCTTAACGCAACGTAACGCATGCGTCTGTCAGATGAAAGGAAATTGCGAATTCCAATCTTATTCCCATACAAATACGTCTACGGTGGGTTTACGGTCTGTCAAGTCGTTTGACACTCGCGTCCGTTACGCACCGTAAACCCACCGTAGACGTATTTGAATTCGCAATTTCCTTTCGTCTGACAGATGCATGCGTTACGTTACGTTAAAAAAACGGAACGACGGACGACATGAGTGAGTAAACTGCCTAAGTATGTAAATCACTTAGCCTCTTAGTTTACAGTAGTGTTGTAGTTACTTCTTCAATCACAAGATGCCCAATGGAATACCATGGAATGTCTAGTGGATTAGTTACTTACCATCCTGTCAACATTTACCGTTGTTTTCACAAGGCCAAAAATAGATCGAGGTGTGTAATTATGTGCCGGTGACGGCCGATGTGGTGCATTGGTAGTGCGACGCAAAGGTTCCGGTGCGAAAAGTAGAAGATTATGTGATCGTGGATAAAACATTAAATAATCAATTTACTAAACGAAGATGCAGATATCTGTCGCAGATTTTTTACTTGTTTTCTAGGACACGTAGCGTGGAGTGTACGAGAATAACAGGAAACAAACTTTAAGATGTCTTAAGACCTGTGTACCCAACCGAATCTCATGCACACCAGACCCGCTATACAGATCGCGATACTAACGCGTGTTCATCTCTTTCTAGTTTTGAAAAACCGGCGCCCCTCCCCCCTCTGCCTCCCCCAGCCCTCTGCCCCCTCAACCCATCTCCTAATTCTTTACATATTTAAATTCCACTTGGAGCCGAGTCTTCATATTGTCTCCGTACGCCCGTTTGGATTTTTCCCGTTTTTCGTTTCTAATCAGGAAGGATTCTTTGAGTCGCTGCCGTTTCTGAGACGGCATCTACGGATCGCGGTGTCTATTTACGCGGATTTAATGTCTTAGGGATATATGAAGATGCTTTAGATATTAATGTGACTTTGGTAAATTGCGTAAGCTAAGGGTTATTTCGCAATGTTTTAAAACTCGTTTCGGGATCATTTTTAGCAATTATTGTCGATAATTATAATCCCACGTAGCAAAGTAAAGAGCCTCTACGGTTGTGTAGACGCACATACATTATCAGCCACAACAGTCCACTGCTGGACATGTGGATCCCCTAATTGGGGAAATATTGCCACACTTGGCTAGCGGATTGGCGAACGCAGTGCAAGATATTGCTTTCACAGGGAACGCTGCTGCCCATTCCCTGAATGAATTAATCCTTCAACCGCTTTTTACGACACCCACGCAGTATTGGGGTGATGCTTGTGTAAGCCAGCGTCACATGTTAAATATAGAGTCGATGGAATGGTCCATTATGAGAACGAAACAAAAGATTAGTTTTTAATACACACACACATATTACGCCTATAATCCCTTGCGGGGTAGGCAGAGCGTAAACGGCCGCATTAAACGGTCATTTACGGCACGTCTGACAAACATTTGAGGGTCATCAGGAAAACTGTGTATCGCCAGTGATAGGTTGTCAGCCCATCGCCTGAAATTGTAATACACACCCTCGAGACCTTTAGTCGCCTCTTACGACTCCCACGGGCAAGAAATGGGGTGATGCTATTCTAAGCCGGCAACAAACAAAAATACAAATGAGCAAAAAACATTTTTAATTGTACTTTGTATAGAAAAATCACTGCACACAATCCCTCTCAAAAATATTAAGAAATCTTTCTATCAGCACGTACTTCTTCCATTACGAAAATTTATTCTTAGCTATTTAGCAGATAATATTTAGTAGAATACTACTAGGTACATCTATTCGCTCAGAATAAAACTGCAAAATAAAGCCAACTGTCCAAATAATGAAATTTAAAGGTTGTGTCACATTTGCTACATTGTTGAACAAGGTTGTATGCAAATTTAGGCTAGAGATAAATTTATAACTACCTACCTACCTATTGTTTAAAGCATAGAGTATGGTTTGTGATAGAAATAAAAAATCTCGTTAATCTATTGTTTGTCTTACTAGTTAAGTAAATAATTGAAACTTTGCTAAATAATATTTTTTATAAATCCTTCCAAGGCTTAGAATAGCATCACCCAAATACAACCCGTGGGTATCGTAAAAAGCAACTGAGGGATAAATTCATCCAGGGAATAGGCAGCAGCGTTCCCTGTGAAAGCAATATCTTGCACTGCGCTCGACAATCCGCCTGCCAGGCGTGGTGAGTATAGCAATACCACCCAATAGGGGGGGGGACACCCATGTCCAGCAGTGGACTGTTGTGGCTTTTAATGTAACGTATGTATTAAAAACCACAGGCAATCAGCGATTTGTTGCTAGGAAATCAAACATCAAAAACTATGATCCATGTAATGTTTTTCTAATCAATCAGTCAAAATTCTGTATTCGTTCGATCCGCGACCTTGCCTAGCCTCGTCAAGTGTGGTTCCACCTTTACACGTCTTATTGACTTAGTATTCTTATTAGAATTACACTACCTATAGACCACCTGTGTTGGCTTAGACAGAAATATTTGCTTCATGTCTGTCTGAAAACGACAGTCGTAGCATAGTTCTCAGCTGAACTAAAT
This sequence comes from Tuta absoluta, assembly GCA_027580185.1. Lineage (NCBI taxonomy): Eukaryota > Metazoa > Arthropoda > Insecta > Lepidoptera > Gelechiidae > Tuta > Tuta absoluta. The sequence goes on from JAQAHW010000062.1 coordinate 469,491, forward strand.
ACTTAGTTTTGTCTATTTTTTTATCAATAGTGAAATTCAATTGGAATGAAGTGTGGCTATGTTTGGTAAGTTTTATATTAGACTTAGAACATTCATATTTATTTCAGGTATCAATATTTTAATAGTTGTAGTGTGATGCCGGCTTAGAATGCCGTGTGATGCCGGCTTATAATAGCATCACCCCATTTCTTTCGTAAGAGGCGACTAAGGGACTCGAGGGTGTGTATTGCAATTTTAGGCGATGGACTGACAACCTGTCACTATAGCGATACACAATATTCCGAATCACCCTCAAACATTTGTCAGACGTGGTGTAAATTAGCGTTTTTTGCGGCTGTTTACGCTCTGCCTACCCCGCAAGGGATTATAGGCGTGATATGTGTATGTATGTATGTAATATTTTAGACGGATTTAAAGGCAAATTGACGGGAACTCTATGGATGAGTTTAGCACAGGACCGTGAAGATTGGTGGGTGGATGTGATCTGATCGAATTGGATCTGATGATGATAATGATGATGATGAAAAGCTAAGGCTCGGAACATATTTGCTGGAAGGCGCTGAATGAGGTCTTTGATGTCATATTCAAATATAATAAACATTCCAAATTATTAAGATGTAAAGATTTGATACTTTTTACGTTAATACGTATAATTTTAAAACGCGTTAGCTTGGCAATAGCCAAGTGTATTTATATTTACAATAGCGATATACAGTTTTTTTAGTTCCCCTATTACACTGCTCCTGAATACGGAACACGGTCCGGCATACATTAATGGTTATCTTGAGTTTATTGAAAAGACACTCATACAATAACCAGCAATGTATACCGGACCGTGCTTGGTATTGAGAGTAGTGTAATAGCCGTTTAATGAATGCAATATGAGTATCGCTAGAGTACAAATACATATCCCGCCTTTATCCCTTACGGAGTAGGCAGAGCGTACAGGGCCATAAAAACGGTCGCTATAACACCTGACAAATATTTAGACCGTTCTAGAAATTCGCGTCTTACTATCAGGTTGTTAGCCTGGCCTATCATCTAAAATTGTACTTTATACACATGAAACCCTTGAGTCTCTTTACGACAGCCGCACGAGTAAGAAAGGAGAAGAAGGAAAAAAAAGAAATTGGTATTTTTCATAGAAACCTTCCCTTGGTTATTCAAAACGAATTCAACGAAACGCTACTCAATGTAGTAGAAGAATATTAAATGTTTAATGACTTTGCCAAATTTGCGTCGATACGATTTTTCTTTATACAAAATTTCTAGTCTAGGTGCAAAACTAACGAAGTTTTATAACTTAATAGGCGGGAATACGGACAGACAGACAGACGGAATTGACGTAACGTCAAAGTAGACTACGAAAACCTAACAAAATAATGCTTTTAAATAATGAAAAAAGCCCTAGATGTACTTAAAATAACCTACTTCTCTTTTTTTACAGATCCATTTCGAGACCTCAGCTTCTTTATAAGAGGTAAGTACCTTACAAGAACTTTTTGAAAACTGCCCAAGGTATAAAAATTTGCAAATTCTCTATTTCTTATTCAATTTCATTAAATCAATGTCACCTAACAAATGTTCAGTATGATAGGAAATATCTTGCACTGCACTTGCCAATCCGCCTGCTAGGCGTGGTGAGATGACTGTTGTTGCTGTTAATGTTCAATATACATACTTTTTTTAAATTGTAACTTCAAAAGTAGAATAACGTAAAAACTATAAAAAATCGCAAGACATACATGGGGTGATATGGATATTCCTGAGTATACTAAATTTTTATCTATTGATGTTACTCTTTCGTTTCTTTTAGACAGAATGCTGTCTAAATTTTATTTAGTTAAATTAGGGTGATTTTGTATTTTATTTTTACTGTGTATTTGCTGGCTGAATATTGGCTAGTGGTTATTTTATATTTCATAGTGGGATTTGCCGCTGGATTTGTCATCTTTTTATTTTCATTTAATTTATTCATTGCTTATATATAAAAAGTCTTAAAATAAAGTGACTGTATAAATAGATGCACCCGGTAAAATGTTATTAGTGACAGGTACTAAAAACTGAGCCTTCTTTTTTTCGTGTGGAACACCGAGTTCACGAATGACCCGATGAACCCTGGTGTCAGAGTTTTTCAACCGCCTACTTCTATTTGTAGGCCTCTGAGTTGGCTATGGTTGAATAAAACAGAGTACGGGTTGGTGATAAGGAACAAGTTTCCCCTCGGAACATAGGTCGAAATAAGACTAAAGTATTTTGAGCTTCTCATTAAAAAATAAATACCTTTTTCGATCTATGTTCCTTGGAGAAAGTTGTTTCTTATCACCAGCCCGATCTGAGTTTTCGCTATTGTTCACTAGCAAAATTTCACCATACATTCCAGTATAAATAAAAAGGACCGACAGGATAAGTGCAGGCAAAGTGGTGTGATAACACTAGTTTATTCTGTACATTATTATACCGATATGGCATGTCCAGGCACCCTGCCCATTTCACATTAAATTATTTACTTTTATGTAGGAAAGAGGCCGAAAAAAGGCTTTTTTGCGCTTCCCCGTATTATGTCCCATCAATAAATATATGCAACACACAATTACGCTGCACGTGTGTGAGTGCGAACAAAAAAACGCGTGTGACGCAAATATATTCGGCTGTTAATGATAAAAAGAGATAAACTACCGGGCGGGCTAAATGAAAAGTAGTCATTTTTCCGCCAATGGGGGCATTATTGGAAAAACTACAAATGAATTTATTAAACCACCCGCGTGGCACCCGCCCCTTGCCCCGCGCCCCACACGCCCGTCAACGAAATATTTTATTTTTTGGCTATGTTGCACCAAAACTATGTAAAATATGGTAACCGCGAAACTTTTGTTACGTTTCAGCTGCGTCATAATGACTTTAATAAGATAAATTTAATAAATTTTAAATTGAAGTTTACACAATACTATGCCACTCATTTCATATTATGACTGAGACTGGCCCGATGGCGTAGTGGATAGTACCTCTGCCTGCTACACTGAGGGTCGTTCGATCCCTACAAGACACAAATATTAGTAAAGTACGTTTTCATGAGTGTTTTCTATGTATAATATGTATTGTTGATACTGTAATGTTATAAATTGATGAATTAACAAATTATAAATAGATGAATTAATTAAAAAAAAAAAGTATTTAAGTAAGTATACTAAGTATTAAGACCAGGCTATCTTGTTCTCACTCAGCTTTGCTAAGTTTCGGGCGAGGTAGAGCTGTGTGAATTTTCCAAGATAATATTTTATTTATTTTTTATTATTACGTTGGATTGACGAACAGACTGAGTATGTAGGTACCGTGTGTAGGTAGCTAATAAATAGGTAATATTTTTTTATCTATCTAAAACCTTTATACGAGCTTTATATCTTGTCTATTTTATATTTAATTTGTAGTCGGGTTCTAAGAAACGGCTCTAATGATTTTCGTAAAATTTTGTATGTAGGTGGTGTAAGAGGCGATAATTGCTTATTAACCCGATAATACGCCTTTTGAGAGTTGTTTTCAAGGAACAACGCCATTTATTGATGAATTTAAATAAACTGAGCGAGCTCGGTCCAATAGCTGGTAAGACTTTTCGCACATAAAACGTTTGCTTCATTGGACTTAATAGATACTTAATTAAATTAGCTCACTTATTTAGCCGGGAGCAGAATACTTCTTTTTTTGACCTTCGCTAAGACGGTTCTTCCACTTGTCATTTTTAACGCACCGTAACGCATGCGTCTGTCAGACGAAAGGAAATACACCATAGCGTTATAGGGGAATAAGATTAGAATTCGCAATAACCTGTCGTCTGACAGACGCATGCGTGCACAGTGCGTTAAAAATACGCAGCGACAGACGACAAGTGGGCGTACCGCTTTTAGTACAAAAGCACGTGGACTTAGCAGTACCTTGTGTATTTCCTTTTTACTCAGTACTTAGTAAAAGTTTTGAAAAAAAAAGTAATGTTTCATAAAACGCAAGTCACGTTGCGTCGCGACACGCGTGTTATTTTTATATACATCTGCTTCACAGACTAGAAGTTAAAACCAAAACAAGATATTTAGATTTTCTGCAAATAAATATTCATCTACAACAGGAATAAAAAAATATTTAAGATATTTTGGGCCTTACCACGAAAATCAGACGCGCGATGAACAAGTTCAATAAATAGCCCTGGCCTCGTCCTACGGAGTGATTAGGCTTGTTACCAGTTTTCTGAAAAACGAAGGTAGCAGCATTATTTACTTTTACGGACAAGGCTCTGACGGTCTGAACCTAGAGATGCCACAAAGCCACCCACCCTGATAACCCAACCGTGCAGCGCTTTCTGGACGAGTCAGACGGAGTTACACAGTCTGATGGAGGGAGTATCAGGTGCTGAAGTAGCATGCTTAAAGGCCGCCTACTGTTCCGAATCAGGTGCTTCACTACCCTCTTCAAAGCTGGGCACCATTCTTTACCAACCACTAACTTCAACAGTTCTCTGAGAGTGGTGGCGGCTCTAAGCCTTTGGTGCAATGTATGTGAGCGTCATATTTGCAGATCTGCCTCGATGGATACTAGAGCTTATCATGAGCTTTTTCTTCATCGTGTCAATGGATCATTCAGTCATATTTTTGACTGCCAGTATTTGGCTACCGCAATGGAATTCTGGTCGCCAAGTTCAGATCGTCTTTGCTGCAAGAGACTGGGCTGAGCTGCAACAAGAGTGCAGGAAGATTTCTGCAGTACCACATGGTTAACGAAATCATTCGCTGAACCCTTGTATCCGCCGAGGACATATGCACCCTCGAGCCTCCTGGAGTAAGACTCGTTATCGGGAAGCGACCTGACAGACTCACACTACATACATATATCACGCCTATAATCCCTTGCGGGGTAGGCAGAGCGTAAGCAGCCGTAAAAACGATCATTTACGCCACGTCTGACGAACATATGTTTTTTTGTGTATCGCCATAGTGACAGCTTGTCAGCCCATCGCCTGCAATTACAATACACATGTCCCTTATGACCCTCTTACGACACCCACGGGAAAAATGGGGTGATGCTAAGCCGACATCTCACAACACCTACATCACAATAAACATACCTACATAAAAATTTTCAAGTAACTTTCGAATTACAAAAGAATCATTTAAATATTAATCATTAAACAGCTAAAAACTTAAAATACTTTTCATACCGCTGTAAAATATGAAAGAAAGGTGGTCGTACCAAAACTAAACCAGGACTGGTGTCCTGGAACAACTAATCAAAGAATTTAAAAATTATATGTATAGTGATGCTGGCTTAGAATAGCATCACCCCATTTCTTACCCATGGGTGTCGTTAGAGGCGACTAAGGGACTCGAGGGTGTGTATTGCAATTTTAGGCGACGGGCTGACAACCTGTCTCTATAGTGATACACAGTTATCTGATTGATCCTTAAACTTTTGTCAGACGTGGTGTTAATATCCGTAGAACGGCCGTTAACACTCTGCCTACCCTGTAGCCGTAAGGGATATAGGCGTGATATATGTATGTATAGTTATTTAAGGCTTATATTAGGCTGTAATAAATCAATTGATAACATTAAGGTATTGTAAAGATATCAATATTACTTTTATTTTTGGTTTGTCCATGCAATAAACTGATTTAAGACTGCTACATCAAACCTTTATTTCAAAGCCAAAAAAATCAGAGCCCGCTACGTAATACTACCGCTACAATCTTTCGCTACGGCGTAGAGGAAAACTGAACTCCGCAGTTAACTACGGCGTAGAGGAACACTGAAATCCGCAGTTAAGGCGGCAATGGGCGCCGAGTGTGTCAACGCCCTTAGGCTGAGCACACACTTAAGACAAGAATGTTGTAATGTAACACAGAAAATATTATGAAGACATACATATATATACACTATTCCATGAATATATATATACTATTCCATGAATGAATTTATGAATTGTTAATTAATTTTATTCTTAATGATATTTAATTCAAATTTTAATGGTATTTAATTTAATTATTATAAATTTGTTTTAGTCATACATAATAATAGAGTAGTCCCTCCCTATTTGCATACCAGTATAAAATTGGTTAAATGTGAGGATTTTTAATATTGTAACACCATTTGTACCACATTTATTGCAAATAAATTATTTCTATTTCTATTTCTTTCATACAAGTACATACACATATCACGCCTATATCCCTTGTGGGGTAGGCAGAGTGTTAAAGGCTGTAAAAATACGGTGACGATAGGTCACAGCTGACAAATACTCGTACCTATATGAGTGCCGTTTCAAAATAATGGTGAATCACTTTAGTGACAGGTTGTCAGCCTGTCGCCTTAAATTATAACCCTTAAACCCTCAAGTCCTTAGTTGCCTCTTACGACAACCGTGGGAAAAATGGAATGATGCTATTCTAAGCCAGTATTTTATTTTATTTTATTAAACTTTATTGCACAAACGAACAAATGGCGGTCTTAATGCCTCGCAGCATTCTCTACCGGCCAACCATAGGGTAAACATAGAGCTCAAAGCTAGTAATCTAGCTATTCTAGAGTATAGAGAGACTTAGTTATTTTTATACGGAACTAGCTTTTACCCGCGACTTCGTCCGCGTTTGATAGTTTTTTTAGAAACAGGTTCTAAAGTAAATATGTATATTCATAGTAAGTATGACAGTGATATTAGAACAGTTCTTATCTCTACTGTTTAAGGTTGACTTGCTTGCTTCTGTGTTGTTAAAGGGACAATTCAAAATTTGCTATTCGGTGTACTGCCCTGAGAAATAAATATGTATAACGATTGAATACAAAAGTCAGTAGATAACAAAAAAACTTCGGTAAAAAGTTGCCAATGTCCTTTCTCAACTTAATCCCGTCATACTGAACAACTTTTTTTGGAACCATTTCTGTATCTCTAATAGTTTAGGTGGGCTCCTGATCGTACACCTCGTGGTCTACATAAGGTACTCCAGATCTTCAATATCCTTGTGAAAAGGAGCAGCCCATCATACTGAACAACTTTTGTTTTAGAACCATGCCTGTATCTCTAATAGTTTAGCTGGGCTCCTGATGGTACACCTGGTGGTCTACATAATGTACTCCTAAGTCCTAACGTACTCTTGTGAAAAGAAGCAGATCATCATACTGGCCAACTTTTGTTTTTCAACCATTTCTGTATCTTAGTTTAGGTGGGCTCCTGATGGTACACCTGGTGGTCTACATAAGGTACTCCAGATCCTCAATGTCCTTGTGAAAAGAAGCGGCCCATCATACTGAACAACTTTTGTTCTAAAACCATGCCTGTATCTCTAATAGTTTAGTTGGGCTCCTGATGGTACACCTGGTGGTCTACATAAGGTACTCCAGATCCTCAATGTCCTTGTGAAAAGAAGCGGCCCATCATACTAAACAACTTTTGTTTTAGAACCATGCCTGTATCTCTAATAGTTTAGCTGGGCTCCTGATGGTACAACTGGTGGTCTACATAAGGTACTCCAGATCTTCAATATCCTTATGAAAAGGAGCAGCCCATCATACTGAACAACTTTTGTTTTAGAACCATGCCTGTATCTCTAATAGTTTAGCTGGGCTCCTGATGGTACACCTGGTGGTCTACATAATGTACTCCTAACTCCTAACGTACTCTTGTGAAAAGAAGCAGATCATCATACTGGCCAACTTTTGTTTTTCAACCATTTCTGTATCTTAGTTTAGGTGGGCTCCTGATGGTACACCTGGTGGTCTACATAAGGTACTCCAGATCCTCAATGTCCTTGTGAAAAGAAGCGGCCCATCATACTGAACAACTTTTGTTCTAAAACCATGCCTGTATCTCTAATAGTTTAGCTGGGCTCCTGATGGTAGACCTGGTGGTCTATATAAGGTACTCCAGATCCTCAATGTCCTTGTGAAAAGAAGCGGCCCATTATACTGAACAACTTTTGTTTTGAAACCATTTCTGTATCTCTAATAGTTAAGGTGGGCTCCTGATGGTACACCTGGTGGTCTACATAAGGTACTCCAGATCCTCAATGTCCTTGTAAAAAGAAGCGGCCCATCATACTGAACAGCTTTTGTTCTAAAACCATGCCTGTATCTCTTACAGTTTAGTTGGGCTCCTGATGGTACACCTGGTGGTCTACATATGGTACTCCAGATCCTCAATGTCCTTGTAAAAAGAAGCGGCCCATCATACTGAACAACTTTTGTTTTGGAACCATGTCTGTATCTCTAATAGTTTAGCTAGGCTCCTGGTGGTACACCTGGTGGTCTACATCTGTACTCCAGACCCTCTAATGGTGATTAAAAGTAGCCTATGTCCGTTCTCGGTATGCTAGCAATCTCTGTGCCAAGTTTCATGAAGATCGGTTTAGCGGTTTGGCCGTGAAAGCGTAGCAGACAGACAGACAGACAGACAGACAGACAGAGTTACTTTCGCATTTATAATATTATATATAATATATATATATAATATATATAATATATAATATATATATATATATATATATATATATATATATATATATATATATATATATATATATATATATATATATATATATATAATATATATATTATATATATATATATATATATATATAGTGTGGATTTTAAGTACGTAGTTTGTAGCAATGTGGCTTAGTGCTTAGAAACAAGTAAAAATTTAATTTTACATTTATGAATATAAGTCACGTGACTCAAGTCATTACAATAACTCGCAAAAACAAATCAGAAAAATAGAAGCTTGTGACGTATAGAAAGCGGAAGTCAAATCACAAACAGACAACAAACGAATATAGATTTTACAACCCTTATTACCAAACAATAAATTCGGATTGATGTCCTGCCATGTTAGTGTACGGCAACAAACTACTCTAATGAAATACAAACATTCCGTGACTAAAAACAGTTGGAACCACAGCGGATCAGACATTCGAAATACAAAACGCGGAAAAACGCGAAAATCCTTACTCTGTTTCTACTAATAAAAAGTTCTAATAAACATGCAACTAAGCTACAGCCTTCCGGGGGAATAAAACATAAAAATATATCCTATTTTCATAGGGCGAGGGGTGGGGTAGCGGTGGGCGGTGGGGGGAGGCAAAAACCCAAAAACATCGAAATGAAAATGAGTGTAGGGGGGTCTCTCTCTGTGTAGGTAATTCATTTTTAACGTTAAGCCTGTGTGTGTTTTAAAGTACAGTCGTTGACGAGTTTTCGGCAACTTTTGCGAGATCGGGTGATGTATGAGATGTATGTATTCTCGTTGAATATACTTTTGGCGAGTAGTAGGTGGACGAAGTATAATATATCTATGACTAACTGTCAACTTGATCATCAATAAAATATATGTAAAACCAAATGTGGAACAAGATAATGTGACAACATCTTATTGGACGTATTTATGTTTAAAAATAAGAAATATATTATAAGTTTAGAACTGCGTTAAAATAATTAAATTATAAAATGACTCTACATTAGATCTTTATTTGTCAAAAAAAATTAGAAAAATTACCAAACTATTCTGCATACGTTTACAAAATATAAAGAAGTAAATATAACACAATGTAGCAATATTTCATGCTTTTCATTATAATTTAAATATTTATGTATTTTTTGTTAATTATATGCATAGTAAAAAATTAACTAGTTCTAATCAGGAAAATGTGGTAGAGTGTACAGGGCGCGAGTTCGCACTGTGCGGCACACACACCTACGCCACTAGCGCGAACATAAAACGCAATTTTGTATTAGATTTAATTTGGCACGCTCAGTGTGTGCGCCCCCTTACTGCCCCCCGCGCGGCACCTACCAGCCTACGCACAAATTGATTACGATCGTCGAGCCATTTGCATACACGTGGAAACGGAACCTACAAAAAAGCAAAATCAATCCCGCAACGCATTAATTTCCCGCCAATCCAACGAATCCGTCCTCGAAACTTCAACAAAAGTTTCATAACTCCGGCTTAGAGTGTTCTAAATTCAAATCGCTAAAGTTCGATGATTCTTGACGGGTAAAGTTTGTTTTCTTATAAGTATGTGTTAAGGTGCATGCGTGGTCGGTGGCCGGTAGTGCAGTAGTAGTGCTGAGGTGGTCCGGCGAATGCAGTAGTGTGGCGCTGCCGGCCGGCGCCGCGCCGCGCCGCGGAGTGAGCGCCCGATTTAAAAACTATACGAACCCGCGCAGTACCCGTAATACCACCCCCCGCGTAATGATTTTTTGGCGATGAATTTATATTCGCGCGCGAGCGGTGCCACTTTTTCGACCCCCCTTCTACCCCCAACCCCCGCTCATTAACGCAACCCAGATATGCAATTCTGATCTTTGACGAGGAGGCTGTAGTGTCGGCGGGCGCCTCGTCGGGAGAGGTGCGCCGTTTTGTTTTTTCCCGCCCGGCTTCATTATTGATGGCATCGGACGGTAATGCGGAAGCATGTGTGAACGTTTCATTACAAAAGGTGGACGCGGCTTGTGTTAATATTGCAGACCGGCTGGACCCGACCGGTCGGGTGGACGCTTCCCAAATAAAACTATTTCATTTTTATGAACAATTAAAAATAAGTAAAAATAAAAATTAACAGGCCGCTAACAAAGTCCATCCGCAATTTTCAAGTTTTGTTTGTCGCGTGGAACTAATATCGGTTCGGGGCGCGTGCCGGCTAAAGTTTGTCCGAACTTCGGTAAAGTTTCTCACGTGCGTGTGTGGCCACGACTAGTCGCGTGACGGATTGGCTGGACGCAAGCTCTCATTGGACGTTTCAAATATCGAACACGGCGAATTCTTTTTCTATTTTTTGAAATAGTTTTTGTGAATGATTTGGTTTGTTTTTTTGTGGTGTTATGCTGTCGGACATTGACTCTGTGACTCTGTTGTTATTTCGTTGATTGTTTTTGTTGAGTTTATATTTTTTGGAAGTGCGGAAGTCCTGCCAACAAGAAGGTAAGTGTCTTATTTAAATATCTGCAGCTTAATTTTATTTATTTTCACACGTGAAATATTTTTCTTTTGCTTTTATTTTGTAGTACAATAAAATAATACTCTCCAAAAAATTGTTTAAAGTCACCCGGAAGTGCTCATTTTTAAATCAAAAAGTTGTTTTGTTAACAGAGATATTACACAATAAAATAAATTTACATACTTTGTGATACTTTTAAGATACACATATTTAATGAATTCTAAATTTAAATCGTCGAACAATTAGTGCTGCCCCTCGTAAACTAAGCTATTATAATGCAAATAGTATAACTGGCCAGTGATAGCCGCTCGGCGCTGCAAGCTCGAGCTCTCGCGACACTGGCAGCAAAGCTATTAGATGCATAGAAAAAAAGAAATTAATAAAAAGTTGCACTCGAAATTGCGCGCAGAAAGAACTGGCCGATCATGTTCGAAATTTGAATTACCAACACAGTTTTTAATTTATACAAGTTCGACGAACTAAGGTTTTCGATAAAAAACTTCTAAACTTAAATACAAATCGAGCTCTATAATTTATTGACATTTTTAAGCACTTTCAATGAAGTTAGTTAGTTTTTATTTGCAATGTTTTAGTTACAAACGCACCTTTTTCATTTATTTCAGTCGCGGATTTTCGGTGATTGCTTTGCTTTATTATATTACTTTAAAAAAATTCACGCATATACCGTATCTTATAAACTTTTAAATTCCGCAAATAAACTTTACGCAGCTGAGCCCCGCGACCGTTAGATATAAAGTAGGTATGTATATTTTTTTCAAATCGGAAATAATATTAACACCAGTTATGTTAGAATTATCAGTCTAATTTTTTTATTAGCCTGATCATGTAATTAGTATTAGCCAAAATAATTGTAATATACCTAAACCGTCTAGTGATAAAAACTGAATAAATTTTAATTAGAACATGTAACATAAATACCTAGTTAGTACATACACGTAAACATAGTTTAAGCTAAATCTTTTCCTCATTTATTAACCTAAAACAAGTTACCTACTAGCCTAATAATAAATAACATAGCTAATTTAATAAACTAGTTAAGTAATAATATAAATAAAAAAAAAGGTACAGCAAACTAAATTGTTACATTAAATTATAATCGGACAGAGTTAGAGGCGTTACCCATTAAATAAACGACTTTAAAAAAATAAACGTGAACCTTTTCCACTGGCGTATAGTTTAGTCGTGGAATTTTCTGTGCGTATAAGTGATATGACAACTTGCACGAAAAACCTTTTATGTCATAAACATACAATCCAGAAATCTGCAACTCGACTACATTCATTGTCCCACTCTTACTTCTTCTTTTTGAGTGGGACACCGAGTCGTCCAACGACTCTTACTTATATCATAACAATGAAAACTTATTAAATATTTAATATAGGTTCAATGTTCTCAGAACAACTACCAGGCGAATCTTTATATTCAATGATTTTGTATAACGTTGGCTGTAAGTTAACAGTACGTCCTATTAAGTACTTACTAATACTATCCTTTTCCTTGGCTAAATACGCAAAAAAGAACTTAATCGTAGTGATATAAGTTTAAGAAGGTAATGCAATTTAGGTAATAAACTGAACAATAGAATCGTTACCATTCATTTGACAAGAAAAAGAGTTTAAAGCTCCTTCCTACCCGGCAAAGGATTGGACACAGTTCCAAATTATTTTTGGAAATAATTTTCATTTTGTTGAGATCATGACTTGAGATAGTTACTACCCTTTACATCCACAAAAGCAATATTCAAAAGGCGATCTATTAAATTTAAAATAAATCTTGTCCAACACATGAATGGGCAGTCTACTTCTACACAATAGCTTAGAATGCGTATTTAAGAAGCCCCACTTCGCGCGTTGCACGCTCAGCTCTTAGCTCCGGCGCGCATGAGCTTGCAGCGCCCAAGTCGTTGCAAACCCTACTCGTATACCCGCTCGACTATTGTCTATTGTCTGTGCAACCAGACTTCACTAATTCTATAACACGAAATGGGACAAAACATCTCACAACAGACTCCGCAGACGATTTTGGACAGGTGAAGAACTTGATTTGGTAGAAAATGTTTCGGATTTTATTTTTGGATAATTGTTGTAGCTAGGCCGTTGAATTTGCAAAAAATAACTAACTTAGGGGAAGTTACGAAATTAGCGCTCCATGTTAGCTGGTAAGTGATTAGGAATTATATTTATTGGTTGATTGAAGTTGAAATGAAGCAAAGAATAAGTAGGTACAAAGATATACATAACGTTTCTTACATCATATGATAAGATACCTACTGAGTAAATCTACTTACTGAGTTAATCCTATAAATAAAGAAAAAGTAAGATTTCATTCGAAAGTTTACTCTAAGCAATCTTTGCCAACTTTTCAAACCCAGTCTAACGTCGCTAACGACTGTGCCCACTTATTCAACGCGACAGCAAAAATAATCAGCTAAGTGTACCAACTCCAAGAAAAAAAATAGGAAACATCCGCAATCGCGTCGCACCCAGACGAGCGATCATCGATTCCTCATATCTATCTACTCGTACAATTCGTACACATTCCAGACTAGAAAAAAGTAAAAAACGAGTGACAGACTCATTCCGTTCGCCGTCTCCGTTCTAATCGCGCCCCCACACGCACGCGCGGGTTTTTAATTGCATCCCACCCCCCACCCCGGAAAAAAGGGCCCAAGCACACGATGGATTAGCATACAGCCTCAGCGCGAGAAACGCCGAGCACCCCTTCAGTTTTTGCGTGTTTCCTCCCGCCATATTTTCGCGGCATATTTTTTTCGGCGGGGCGCGGGGGTCGCGTCGCTGCGTGCGCGCTGCCAGTCGGCGACAGCCGGCGAACGCGCGATGTGCAACACGCCGCCACAAGAAAAACACGACCACACATTGCACTTACGCGGCTGACATGACCGGCGACTTCTAAATTCGAAGTTTTATTTTTAATTTGTCTTAAGTGAAAAAGTGTTGTTAGTGCCTGGATTGTTTTATTCGATCGCATAAAACGGTAAGTCGAATATTAATTTCTAGACTAGCGATATCGCAGTGTGACGTTAGGACTAGCAAAATTTGGTGATATCTGGGAGCAAGGTCGTGGCTTTATGATAAAAATTATTTGCACAAAAAATGTGTTAGACTGATTTGGATAACCTCATTTCGCACAACGCGAGCCGTTGTATGGTGAAGTAATGATAATATGACTATTTGCGAATTTTTGCGCATTCTACGATGTAACCTAGATTAATGACAATGTGTCTTTATCATAGTTCTGCTTATCTAGAAAAAAATCGGCCACACTCGTTGTATAGTTTCGCCGATTTTGGCAGATAGATAACCTATGACTTAATACAATGTACTTATTATAAACTCAGCTAAAGTCGGAATTTTAATATACCCAGTACAATTTTTATGTAATACAATAATATAAGAACTAAATAATTAAATATATAATCTAAATTTCATGATGCCATCTTATATCTATGCATTTCTACGTCAAGATAAAAATGCATGTTTGTGAGCAGGAAGAGATAGCTTATTATTCTAATATTATATATTCAATAAGAATAATTGTAAGAATAATTTATTTATAAGCTTAATGTCAGTATTTACATATAAAGTAAAATTACTTAGAAGTACTTAAATATTACAATTTAGCCTGAACTAGGATTACCCTGTATCTCAGGCAAACAAGGTCATATAATATTACTTATAAAATACGTCTATTTTTATAAATTATATAAAATATTTACACTATCTAGATGAATCAATACACTTTATTTTCTTCAAATAACGGTATAGCACATTTAATGCACTAAAAACTGCTAACTTAGAGCAATATTAAATAAACTTCATCTAAGTACAACACAAAACTGTTTCTATGTCTAAAAATATTAAGCATGGCTAAAAGGAAACTAAGTAAATATTTTAAGATTAAGTCATTAATTTTAATAAAATTACGCAAATAACTGACTGACTTATAATTAATAATTTCTCTAAACTTTAACTATCATATTTTAGCTAATACTAACGACAAGTTCCTCCTAATTCATTCCTAATCTAATACCTAGATAAAGAACCAGAAAGAAACTCTATAAGAAACGCAAAGATGATCAAATGTTAAATATCGCATAACATAACATTTATTGACAATATATTTCTATGTAGTCTTAATAAAATGATATAAAACTATTATGAATCAGTTTAGCTTGAATTTTCTCAATTTTTTAATGGAATAAAATATAGTAATTCGTATACTAGCAAAAAATTCCAAATTGTTTTTAAGATCGTTATTAAATTAAAACTGTCATATATAATTGACAATTGCAGTTCAAATGGAATAGCTGTGGTAATATTTCATTAATACAAGTTTAAATGTACCTAACCAGTTAATCGTTATTATATTTCTGAGCCAAAAAACGAAGTACCACTTTTTAAGTCTTAATTTATAGACACAAGTGCCCGCCCTTACTCATTTTTTTTAAATGCTAAGAACTTTTACAGTTTTTTAGGCAAGATAATGATCAAATTAGGCTTTACATTACCTCGTTACAAAAAAAAACCTTGTCTTAATTCTTTTAAAGCCAAGTTATCTTAGAGAACGGATTATCTTATGCACATTCTAAAGAATTAAAGTATAATAAGTAAGAACAGAAGATAGTATTTATGACAACAATATTGTTTCCAGTTTTACACCTTAAAATCACAACACATTATTTATGTACACAAGAGTAATATAAAGGGACAAGTAACAATGAATACTAAGCTAAACTAGACTAAAACTTACTATTTACATCTATTTTGCGTATATCCCTTACTCCCACAAATGCTTACACACAAAATGCGCGGGAAAATCCCGTAGCCACCTCTACGAGCACGTGACACGCTACGATAGACCAGCGTCTATTCGCCTACGATTTGCTACGAGATATTTATTCTATGAAATAGATTTACTACGAACTTCATAGGTATTTATTCGATGTACTAGAAATTTTATTGAGATTTTATAGTATGTTCATTAGTTGAATGCGATATATATACAATTTATTAGAAAAGAAAGTTTAACTACTTGTGGATTTTGTCTGCCCATAAAACAAAGCTACTTTTACATCTTTTGTAACTTCTATTATTAATAACAAGAAATTGACATAACTCGTCAATAATTAATTGACTATAAGAATAATATCTAACCTGAAAATATATAGTTATGAAACGTCTCTATATTTATCACAGATTGCAATAATGAACGTTTTTTGACCCTTAACGTTATTTCTGCCCCACAAGGTACAACAGCTGAATTTCTGTATGTACTTAGTATTTGAATGTTTTAATTCTCAAATCTTGCGATGTGAGTTCTATAAATCTTCTCATACCGATAATATTGACAATAAAACGCGGTTAGTTTAACCAACTCCCGCAGTAATCTGACCTAGCTTATAGTCTACATCTGGCTAATATATCAATATTACTACTAAGCGATGTACTTTCGGCAGCACCTCGAGCTACAAATGCACAGAGAACAAAAAAATATGAATAAAGTGTAATTAAAGATCGTAGGTACAAATCCCGCTTGTGTGAAAACTTTGATTTCAAAAGTTAAATCCACAGTTTTTTTTCTTGTGGGACACCGAGTTGTCCATAACCCGGTGAACCCTGGTGTCAGAGTTTTTCAACCGCCTACTACAGTAGGCTTCTGACATGGTTGTGTAACGACCGCCGTCTTTTTAATCATAGACAGCAACCGGGACCGACGGATTAACGTGCCCTCCAAAGCACGGAACCATCTTTATTTTCGGAAAATCAGGTATTTCAGCCTGTAATGTCCCAACCAGACAAGATACTAAATCACAAAGTGTTATGTTTTTTTTGCCACACCAAGTTCGAACCCGGAACTTTTGCGTCGCAGACAGTCGCACTTCACCTGCGCCACATCGGCCGTCACATCCACAGTTAGATCTTTGGTTATTCTAAGCAAAGTTGAAAATTATAAAAAAATCCTCCCAATAGTATCAGCTTGTCTAAAATGGGGGATCAACATTTTTTTTAATTAAAGCTACGTCCTTTACAGGAAAAGTTCCTAATTTAAAACCGTCCTGAGTTTTCAAAACAGTCAGCTAGTAAAATTTCAGTCTGTGATAAAAGTTTAGGTATACGACTATTATCAACTATGACTAATGACTATTAGTTTATTATAGGTACCGAGTACGCACACATTAGGAGTGCTAGGCTGGTGTTTAGCAGAAACAGCGTTATCTAGGTTCATTGGCTGGCGGGATGATAAAAAATGAACGCGTGTCCCTCTATACCCCTCTGTTCCGTAGATTTGCAGTAAAAATAATCTGCAACTTACATAAGTGATAGGCTGTTCATTCACTTGTCGTCGTGTCGTTCCGTTTTTTTAACGCATGCGTCTGTCACTCGAAAGGAAATTGCGAGTTCCGATCTTATTCCGGTGTAACGGTGCGTTACGCTGCGTAACGGACTCGTGTGTCAAACGACTTGAAGCCATAAATCCACCGTAGCCGTATTTGTATAGGAATAAGATTGAAATCCGCAATTTAATCTCGTCTGACAGACGCATGCGTTACGTTGCGTTAAAAAACGGAACGACGGACGACAAGTGAGTGAATCGCCTAGAGTCGACGTACTTTCTACAAAGTTTGTTTAAAAACTAATCCATGTCCTATTATTCAGCTTATTTATCTCTTCGGACCACAAACAAAAAATTGCAACTTATGTTTACTTTCCTAATTATCTAATTTGTAATTAACACTTCCGGGTGAGCTCCAGCTCCCCACCGTCATAGTCAGGTGTGGATTTCAAAGCCCCGGGGCTTAAATTGTAGAGTTCAGATAAACGTATATAAAACAAAAAACACTTAGGGTCGTCGCACATCTGACGCTGTTTGCAGTGCAATCTGCGCGATATATCCTTACAAGCTAGACTGTGTTCATGAGTGTACATAATTATCGCAATGCTACTAGACGCGCCGCCGCCGTCAACAGGATACAACGCAGCCAAAATAGCGGAAACCATTCAAGTTATTATTGTTAGCTATTTTATTCTAAATTCAATTATTATTCTATAATTATTTGCATACTTTATTAGTTATAAATTAGGTGTAGGTACGCTACGTCTGCCAAACATTTGAGGGTAATTCAGACTATTTTGTATCGTGACAGGTTTTTAGTCCATTGTCTAAAATTGCAATACACATGTAACCCTAGAGTCCCTTTAGTCGCCGTTTACGACAACCACGGGAAATAAATGGGGTGATGCTATTCTAAGCCGACATCACATGGCAATTATTATTTTGCAGGTATAATTTGAGCTAGATAGAACATGGTTCATTCAATTATTAGTAAGGTGCATTGACACATATTTAGTGAAACATTTTCACTCTACTAAAATCATATCGTATATTTTTAGCTCAATTATTGAACTAACCTAACATTTCACTAACCTAACCTAACATTAAACTAACATTTCATGAAAAATCTTTCTCCATAAGAAAGGTAGATACATTAATTATACCAAAGGCAGAAGCCGCCGTGTGATGCCAGCTTGAAATAGCATCAACCCGATCATACCCGCAAGCGTCATAACAATCATGGGTCACTAGCATTTCCTGAGAATAAACATCTTGCGCTGCGCTCGCCAATCCGCCTGCCAAGCGTGGTGAATATGGCAAAACCCCCAAGGGGCCCATGTCATGTCAAGGCTGTTCATGTATGTTACATACAGGGTTATTTTTTATTCACCCCGGAAATTTTACAGGGCGATTCTACTCATGATTCTGAACAACTTTTATTATGGGGTCACCTGCGAAATCGCGAAATGGAATCCAGCTGTTCCATACATTTTGTACGAATAGGTATGAATTTTTCTATGGGGCCGCTGTTTTTTCTTTCGCGATTTTGCAGGTGACCCCATAGTAAAAGTTGTTCAGAATCATGAGTAGAATCACCCTGTAAAATTTCCGGGGTGAATAAAAAATAACACTGTATACTACGTTTAGCCGCGGTTAAAGTACCGCCGTTCCAATAAGTCGTATTTGACAGCTGTCAAATTCGTGCTAATACTATGGCAGAGGGTCCATTTTCCTTTGTTGACATCTCTTTCAGTACGGAGATGACAGCTGTCAAATACGTCTTATTGGAACGGCGGTACTTTAGTTAATAGCGGATGAGAGCACTGGAAGGGTTTAGTAAACAATACAATTTCTTAGAAGAAACGAAAAAAACACTTATGCAATGCACACAATGAATTCCACAAAAATTATGTGTCTTTAACCATTCTTTCTACTATTGCTTAATTTAGTTACTTAACGGTATCAGAAATAATGTGAGTTTAACCATCCTTGCTACAATTGATTAATTTAGTTACTTATAAAAAACATACATACATACATACATACATACACATATCACGCCTATAATCCCTTGCGGGGTAGGCAGAGCGTAAACAGCCGCAAAAAACTGCTATTTACACCACGTCTGACAAATGTTTGAGGGTTATTCGGAATATTGTGTATCGCTATAGCGACAGGTTGTCAGCCCATCGCCTAAAATTGCAATACACACCTCGAGTCCCTTAGTCGCTTAGTCTTATAAAAAACGGTATCAGATATAATGTGTCTTTAACCATCCTTTCTACATTGCTGAATTTAGTTAAGTACTTATTAAAACGGTATCAAATCTTTGTAGTAACAGTATTTAGTAATTAAAGTTGGGTGGTCTAGCTACCGGCGATTCTCTTTATGACACCCATTTGACACTTTTTATCACGAAGTCTGTGGGTGGATAGATCACTTAAAAGACATTCGGTCTTATTACAAAAAAGTTAGACGTGGTTTAAGGTTTTTGACAGCGTCAAATCGTATTATTTTTAAACACTGTCTAAAAGCGCGTCTAACTTTTCTGAAATAACACGTATTATGTTTAGCAAGTTATTTTTATCGAGCGGTATTTTCGTTCAAAGATGTTTGCAAAAAGTTTCGAAAGACTGGCTGTAGATTTCGGGTCTACCTGAAAGTGTAATGAATACCTGTCTCGCCAGAATCTAGACTGTTTTATTTTAGGTACTTATGGAGTGATGCTCAATGAAGTTAGAGGTAGCACTTTCAGTTGTCTCTTTAAGGGATCACCTTATAATAGTTTTTCTCAGTGACTGCATAAATAATGTAATAAATAAAAAAAAACACGCCTGCTTCCTGAGCCTAGAATAAACCTAGCCTATGACACTCAGGATAATGTAAGGATTCTTCCGATACAGTTCTCATTCGAATCTGTTCAGTTTTTGAGTTGCAGTCCTTTAAAGAATCGCACATATATACATGAATCCTAAAAACATTACACTTCTTTTTTGGTTGCGCATTCGTGTAAAAAATAATTATATGGATCCAATACATGGGTAGAAAGAGGTTCTGCTGAATAAATAACAGTTCGTTACGAATAAATAACAGGTCAGAATGATACGGATCTAGTATCAGCTCTATGCGTCTTATTTCACATTTATACACGCACTAATCGCTTCCTATGTGTAGGTATGTCAAAGTTGTTTTTAGTCATATGATAGGTCCAATTTAGACGGGTTATAGTTTAGATAAAAGATTTAAGATCATCATTATGAGATAATTCGACTTATGTGGTTGTACTTCAGTCGCAAATTTCGTATTGTTTGAATATGAAATCAGAGATCGTGTAATTTTTTACTTTAAATTATGAAACAAATAACGGAAACGCCAAACATAAAATATTCTCGCTTTACTCAATCAAAAGGTAGTTTTGTCAAAACACTCGACCATTATTTAAACATGGCGTAATGCGCAGAAGCAAGTTTAGTGCCAAAAACGTGCTGAATCGTCGACGTAGGTGCAGACAAACAGACAATCATGATTGTTTCACTTCCCAACACCGTTGCACATTCTGCACCAGGTGATGCGCGGGCGCAGCACAGGGGTGTACTCAGGGGGTCAATTAATGTATGTAGAAATTATTATAAATTTTGTGCAAATATTTTTAGAATGAGTTTTACGAGTAAAACTGAACAACTCTTCCTTTTCCCAATAAACATAGGTCGCAATATGAAAAATAAATGGACCTCTCATACAATGTGACAGTTTTTTATCACTTTTGCATGGGAGGTCCAATTTCTTTTTTCTTTTTTTATGTTCCTTGAAAGTTAGGGGAAAGTTGTTTAGTTTCACAAGTAGAACTCAGTTTAAAAATATTTACACTGAATTTAATAGTAAATACCTTTTAAATCATTTTTATAAACACTCGGACATTGAGTAATAATTTATAACGTTATCGATAAGTTCCGACAAAATTACTTGGATATAAGTTTTATAGTCTGTTTCATTCTATAACATGAAGCCAAACAGTACCCGATCATCACAAAATCGGAAAGAACGAATATTTTCTGCCACAAGCGTCGGAATAGGTACAGATATTCCGGACCCTATTTCCGCGCCATAAGCAGATTTGATCAACACCCCGGAAACATTTGAAACTTACCGAGTTACCGGTCATGGCCCCCTCGCTCAGCACTGAGTCCGGACCTGGCGCTCGCGATTTAGTGCCATGAATGAGTGCTAACACATCATTCTGATTAACATTAGTAGAGGATGAACTAATACAATTACTGGGAAAATTTACTGCGCAACGATATATTATTAGTAGGGCTTTAGTTATGAATAATTTTGTGTTTCGTAAGAGATAGATATTTCGATAAACAGTGGCCTTGATTCTGCTGCCTGACACCTCATATGAAAGGGTTTAATATGCATTTGGCCGGCGTTTTTTTATAATTTAAAATAAATGTATTCTAAATCTGTAACTGTCATTTGTGTGCTATTGAGCGGTTGGTTTCTTATAGTAGTTATCTGGGACATGACTATGAGCTCAAATTTTACATTTGATGGAATCGAACACGCAGTAGACAAATCAATGATCGCTTTTTTTATGATTATTTAAGAAAGTGACAGGAATACCTAAATAGATAAGAGTGATCTTAAATTTCTAGCTGATATGTAGGTAAGCTCTTTACAATAGTCCTTACCTATTAAAGAAAATCCTATAGCTAATGTAGTGACAACTTGACATTAAACAATAATTTCAAACAATCAATTAAAAAATATAACGATTATTCTACCCTGACTAACAGAAAAGTAATTATTTCTTTTCGAAAGCTTTGTGAGATTGTCTCTATCATTGAAAAAGTATAAGTATAGATTACCTTTCACCTGATCGAAATATTTGTGTAGTTAAACAACAATAAACACCGAACGGCGGCTTCCTCTCCTAATGTTTTATAATATGACATTTGTTTTTGTATCTGACACCTAGATATGTCATGTTTACTGTGCACCGTCCGGACTGACAATTATATTAGGTATTAATTCATAACATGTAAAAAAATAATGTTATGTGCCGTGTGATGCCGGCTTAGAATAGCATCACCCCATTTCTTTCCCGTGGGTGTCGTTAGAAGCGACTAAGGGACTTGAGGGTGTGTATTGCAAATTTAGGCGATGGGCTGACAACCTGTCACTATGGCGATACACAATTTTCCGAATACCTAACCCTCAAATATTTGTCAGACGTGGCGTAAATGTCCATTTTTTTTGCGGCCGTTTACGCTCTGCCTACCCAGTAAGGGATAAAGGGCGTGATATTGTGTATGTGTATGTAAAAAAAAGTTTGATGCCGGCTCAGAATCACCCAATTTCTTTCCGATGGGTGTCATAAGAGGCGACTAAAGGATTCGAGGGTTCCATGTGTATTGCAATTTTAGATGATGCGCTGACAACCTATCCCTATGGTTCACAATCAGACGTGACGTTAATGTTTTACGCCCGCTAACGCTCTGCCTACCCCGCAAGGAATAAAGGCGTGATGTATGTATTTATGCTTACTAAACTTCACAAAAATGACGCAATTTGTTTTTAACATACAATGATTTGCTCTACTTTTTTCCCAAGCAAACCATGCCTAAAATTCACTCGGTCGGAAATGAACCTGCGACCTTGCGGAAAACGCGCACCGAGCCATAATCCGCACCGAAAATATCGCAATCAATATCCACTATCACCGTTATCTATCTAGCCCTAGGATATCTAGACGTTTGATCCTAAACATAGGTAATCTAAAATAATTCGGTTGTGATACCTTATCGCTTGACAGGAGAGGCGTGCACCAGTTAACACGGCATTCATTATAATATTTAATTGTTTGTTTTGTTTAATATAAAGAATTTAAGAAATTGATTTAATTTATACATTACTACATACATTGAGATTGATTTTATTTATTTTACCTTTGTTACTGACATGATTGTACTATTAATTTTGCATGCTATTCTTTAATGGCTAAACAAGCGATCTTTCTCTAAACTATTGTACACCTGCATTTTTATATGAATACCTTGTTTAAAAGCAATAAATGATTTGATTTGATTTCATTTGATTCAATTTAACACAAGCCATTTTCAACAAATCGCCCGATGGCTTCACTTACAGTGGAGAAACACATTCCGATTAGAATAATTTATTTCTTATTAGTTAAATGTATTATTGTGATCGCGACAGCTACAATCAATCAAGGAAACTGATGAAAATTATAAACGAAACTAGCTGTTACCCGCGGCGTTGCCCGCATAAGTGGTGATAAAAACTATCCTATGTGTTAACACATGTAACCTTTTATATGTGTGCCAAATAACATTACAATCGGTTCAGTAGTTTTTGCGTGAAGAAGTAACAAACATACGAACTTCCGCATTTATAATATTAAGTAGGATTACTTTCTTCAAAAAAATAAAATTTGTTTGATGTAAAAAATGAGTATATTATAGCGTAAATACAAAAAAGTTACAGTATCTAAAATATTAATTGAATAAAAAGAAAAAAACTTGAAACATTAAATCAAATAAAAATGCAGTTTCGGTAATAGCAGATACGTTGACGATACTAAGTAGGTATTTTGATGAATAAAGTTCAAATATAGTCAATATTTGGTAGTTTTAGATAGGTAACTATTAGTAAATTAAGTCTTTTCTTTTACTGTAAATAAACTTATTCGTATGTTTTAGATACTATAGAATTATAGTTATATATAGTATAGTATACTATAGTTTCCGGAAAAGTGTAATTACTTATCATCATTATCATGGAATCAGTTGCTAATATACCTACTGCACACCTACTGCAGTAATGGTCGTTTATTATATTTTACTACGAAATAGGCAACCAAGTAAAATCAATTTTAAGTATATAAATAAACAATGCGTGGTGTTTGAATGTCTCCTTCTATCTTGCACTGATATCAATGCCCTGCCCTAGGTTAGTGATGCGACACTACATCGATAAATTTCTTTTCGATAAGGCTATGTTTTATCGTAAATTATATAATATGTTGATGGTTAGATAAAATCCTTTGGTATTTATACTTATTTGTTTAGGATTGGATTTTTTAAATCATTTTTGAATTGCAATGAAATTGTAACTGGCTTTTTTTGTTGAAAGAGATTGCACACAAGCTGATAACTTATTTCATTGCAAAATTGTTATCAGTTTGGTTGGCATGTTAGGTCGTCGGTTCATTCGAAAAATTGTGCATAGCGACAGGTTATCAGTCTATCGCACAAAATTGCAATACACACCCTCGAGTCCCTTAGTCGCCTCCTACGACTGCCACGGGAAGAAATGGGGTGATGCTATTCTAAGCCGACATCACACGGCAAGCATATAGAGTACAATATTTATACTATTATCTTGGTGCCTACTAAAAATATTGTAAATGTTCGATAAAACGTTACATTAAACGCAGTAGAGCACATCATTAGATGTTGCATCCTTATCAGAGGCACAAGTTTTTAATACCCTGAGTAAATGTTGGCATAGCACAGGCATAGGCAAATATGCCTAACGCATATCTAGACTTTTTCATACATGTTGCTAGCTGCTAGCTGGTTATCAACCTTGTTGATAAAAACGTATCTAAGACGGTTATCTGATGACTGAAATGGGCTTATTTTTTTAATGGCCGTCCGGCGGTTTCTATCAAAGAGGTAATAATAAAACTACTTCTATTTCGGGATATCAACAAAAACAACAACAACACATATTACGCCAATAATCCCTTGCGGGGTAGGCAGAGCGTAAACGGCCGCAAAAAACGGACATTTACGCCTCGTCTGACATATATTTGAGGGTCATTCAGAAAATTGTATATCACCAGTGACAGGTTGTCAGCCCATCGCCTTAAAATGCAAAACACACCCTCAAGTCCCTTAGTCGCCTCTTACGACTCCCACGGGAAAGAAATGGGGTGATGCTATTCTAACATCGAATGAACATAAACATGCTATCTGAAACTTCACAAAATGTTGATTTAATGAGTAGGTAGGCAGGTATACTTCAATGACTGACTCTTTAACTTTGGCGTGTAAATTTTCAAGATTTGCAATTGCAAGCGATCGGTTTTTAAATTTTTACCAATTTATCTGTTTATTAGAGAGTTGAATATGTATTTGTTATTTTGTGATAGTGTAATAGCATAAAAAAAATGTTAATTACCGACCTACACGTTGTCATTTTCGAATGCCGGTAGCTAATAAATCGACGTTCTAACTAACGTAGCGCCGATCCAATAAGTCGTATTTGACAGCTGACGTTGCGTGATAATACTATGGCAGAGGATCCATTTTCCTTTGTTGACATCTCTTTTAGTATAGTGATGACAGCTGTCAAATAAGACTTATTGGGAAGGCGGTACTTTAGTTATTTCGCTCGCACGTTACTACACCTTTCACATTCAGTTCGAAATCATTCGAAAATAGGTCCCAGGTGTTTTGAATTGAATACTATAACCTACTACTAAAATACGCCAACAATAACAATAATAAAAACATTTATAATTCAACGGACACCACAACAAAAATGACAGTTACAAAGTTAAATGTTACCACAGATACAAAAAGAAACAAAAAAATACGTTTCATTATCCTAAATGAAGACCAGTGATATTTTTAAATAAAAAATATGCAAACGTTATCGCGGTGGATAGTACGTATGTTAGAATACAGTCAGATACTATACCGCTGACCTAAGGGAATGACCGAGGGTTAAAAAACTCATAGTTAAGCGCATAAGGAAGAGTCCTTATCTAGCAATGTTTTACATAATATAATAAAACTATTATTACTCAAGGTTATTAACCTTATATTACTCATGAATAAGCTTTGTTCGTATTCTTTGCTTAGCTTTATAAGGAGTTTTTTCCTTACTCTAAGATGGTATTGACATTGACTTGTATTTACGAAATAAAGGATATATTATGTTCATAGCTTATAAATACCCCATGATTTACGGATTGTAAGGAAAAGTTGTGTGTTACCTGAGAAACTAAATTCGGAATGTGTTTTTTTCTTTTCCATACTAAATGACCTATCGGTCGAAATAAAAAATTGTCCCTATATTGACTAATTACATTTCCGCCCAGCGGTTTCACCCGCTGCCACTCATTTTCCCGTGGTAATAGTTATTTTCTTGCGGTAAAAAGTGGGCTGTGTATTTTTCCAGGTTATATTCTACCTGTGTTCCAAATTTCATCCAAATCGGTCAAGCCTTTTGAGCATGAAGAGGTAACAAACATACATACCTACACACACAAAAACTGTCAGATTAATAATGTTTTTATTAGTACGGATGTTTCGTGGAGAAATTTGATCAGTTTCATAGGCAGTTACATCTCTTAAATAGAACGACTTGAAGAAGTACTTTTCTTTACTTACACCCTGTGCAAAAGTAGCTATTTATCTACTTTTGCACCTCGAAAGTAAGCAAATAAATTCTTACGTCAGACTTATCAAATGCCTTACTTGGCTCATTGTTAGTTTTAAGATGATCAGATTAGGTTTTCGTGATTAAATCTTCTATTACTTCACGTTCGTTTAACATGGAAACGGCGGTAGAACCTTTTACTTGAAATCAAATCTACAGCGACAGTTTTTAAGAGAATTACGTAACTTTAAGCGAGATATTACGCATAACTTAAAGCTACATACATAAGTCCCGCCTTAATATCCACATACGCACATATTATAGTTTGCGAAACTTACTAAAACAATCCTTTTAGGCCCGAAACTCCACATATAATTTACATATAACACGCGAGAAACACGCCTATTGGCCCTTTCACTTTTCATATCAAGCCTACATAGTTCGAATTCCAAACGCCGCGCCGCCATTGGCCGCTCAACTCTGACCTTTGCTGTGATTGGATGGGGCATACATACCTGCACTGTTTACGGAAATAATGTATTTGTTACGTATTTCCGGGGTGAAAACGTAAACAGAAGTGGGTTTAGATATGACACTGATGTTTACTAGGGCAGGGAGGTAGTAAGGCTCTGATTTAGAGTGTCTTATCCTTATCTACTTCAACATAAAAACAGCAAAAAAAATTCAAAAATGGTTTCGAGTCATGAACAATGGTATACAAAAATATTTTTATTGAGTACCTTACTGAATAATAAAATATACAATAAGGACCAGTTAATAGAATGAAATAGGTAAACCTCTTTAAATTACTTATACTGTTATACCGTATAAGTAATTGCCATGTGATGCCAGCTTAGAATAGCATCACCCCATTTCTTTCCCGTGGGAGTCGTAAGAAGCGACTAAAGGACTCGAGGGTGTGTATTGCAATTTTAGGCGATGGGCTGACAACCTGTCACTATCGCGATACACAGTTTTCCGAATGACCCTCAAATATTTGTCTGACGTGGCGTAGATGTCCGTTTTTTGAGACTGTTTACGCTCTGCCTACCCCGCAAGGGATTATAGGCGTGATATGTGTATGTATGTATGTGTATCTATGTACTGTTATATTTTATTGCATTATGTTGAAGAATTAGCAAACTTTATAAAAAAAATCACTTATAAAACAGGTAGGTAGTTAAACACAAATTGGACAATTCAAAATTATAATTGGCAGTACGTTCACCCCTGAAACTTCCTAAGTACGACTCTGTCCATTCATTTCGATATTTTACAAAATACGAAATTAAGATCTGAGAATTCAAGTAGGTATAAACACATTTTTGTGTCAGTGGGAAACGAAGCGTAGGAAATTCGTATGGAAATTAAATTCCCACAAGATGGAGAAATAAATACAATATTCACCGGAAAACACTTGATCAAATATGATTTTATGACGGACAATTTAATCAATAAAAAAACAATGAAATATAATTTTACGTATATGAAAAATTCTAATGTTTTTCTACCAACTCCACTTTGGTGACCAAGGTACTAAGTACTAATGAGCACGCATATTGTTTTTAATTTAACGTGATAAATATAATTTTACCCAGCCTAAGAATAACGTAGGTACAATTACATTCAACATAGTTATCTAAGTAAGTATTTGTCTCTATACTAATTATCTTTCTTTCTTTTCAGGTTGCACACAAGATACCTTTGACGGAACCCCTAAACTTGCCAAGGTAAGAAAACACCTATTATTATGAGAAAATCCCCTTAAAAAACAATCACTGTAAACTCCCATCGTCATTTATTTATATATATTCTTTCAAGTTATACTATTCAATATTAACTTATCATTTGAAGATGAAAATTTGATATTCTCTAAGGTGGGCAGTTTTTCATACAAAAGTGAAATGGGGAGACGAGTTTTTTTTTTATACTTTTAATTTCACACAACCTTTTATTAGAGAATTCCTTTGCATCGCATGTGTAAGTCAGTTTTTCGTTTGTATTAAAAACATTTCACCTTAAAGCAAGACTAGTGAATTATTTTAAGTAATATTTGTGTTACTGCAAGTGCACCTTAATAATATAAAAATATTACATAATATATGCTAGAGCTTTAATTATAACTTTTTGTACTTCGTTCAAAACAAAATAATTAATTACACTTGTCCATTAATCTACTTAGACGTTTCCAAACGTAATTTTAACAGGCTGTTATTTCAAACAATGAAAGTGTTGTAACAGTTTGTATCACCAAAATTATAGCCATGTTATCAGGTTCGCTAAAAATTAGACTTATCTAGCTTAGCGTGGGGCTATCGCGACGACCTAAACGCAATCTACTTGCTCAAGCAATGCTATGCCAAAAACAACTTTATTATGTTATGCTTAAGCTTAAGTTGACATACACGAACATCTCTAGTTACTTAGTTAAGAAAAATATATCATGCAAATACTTATGTAATGCGAGTGCGTGTAGGTATAATTTTTTAACAAACACTTCATTGAAATTTTGCCTAAAACCATATACCTAAATAAAAAATTATAAGTGAGATACCAATCTAGTAAGCAGGTTATAATGGCAATAATATATTTATTATAATCATTTTTGTAATGTAATGTACCAACCAAACTCTATTTTGAAAAGTTACGAGTGAGATTATTCGATCGACCGTATCAGGAAGTAAGTATGACAGCTAAGCTAGGTATATCTATGATGACTGTCATATTCATAAAATCGTAATCCTGTCGCGGAACTCGAGTAATTCGCGTAACTTTAGGTCGACATTCACGAATCGTACCGATATACCTACTATATAGGGTGAAATTTTACTAGTGACCAATAGCGAAAATTCAGATCGGGCTGGTGATAAGGAATGACTTTTCCCAAGGAACATAGGGCGAGATATGAAAATGAAAATTGGACCTTCCATACGAAATTGCCGATCAACTGATTTGAGTTACTATTAAAACTTCAAAATATATTTGTCTTAATTCGGCCTATGTTCCTTGGGGAAAGTTGTTCTTTATCACCGACCCATACTGTATTTTCAGTATCGGTCACTAGTAAAATTTTACACCTATATACATATCTACAATATTAAGGTTAACTATAGTGTATATTATAGACGTATCTCCTTAAGCCTTTACTTAAATGAAACCTGAAATAAAAAGCAATATTGGCAACATTTTTATTTCGAACAACGCAACTTATAACACTAGAATGAAACTAACAGATACGTTATCAGCTAGCCTAGGTCTCGATAAAACGCTAAATTTACAAAAAAAAACACGCGATAACATAGGCTATCGTCGGTGACACGGGAGCGTTGTCTAATTCGTCAAAAAATAAAAATATTATAATGTGCATTCGTTATAGTAGTCACTATATGAGATAAGCTTTCAGTGCTGACTTAAACGTGGCCGCTATCGTATAATGTGGACATCAAGCCAACGAATGGTATGTGTGCGAACTTTATAGCTTTAATTTATTTAAATTTTATTTTATTTGCCGTGTGAATGGCATCATCCCATTTCTTACCCATGGGTTGTAAGAGGCGACTTAGGGACTCGAGGGTCAGATGTGTATTGCAATTTTATGAGATGGGCTGACAACCTGTCTCTATAGTGATACACAGATATCTGATTGACCCGCAAACTTTTGTCAGACGTGGTGTTAATATCCGCTTTACCGCCGTTAACGCTCTGCCTACCCCGTAAGGGATATAGGCGTGATTTATGTATGTATGTATGTTTGTATGATAATTATCACATTGTGAATTTGTTATCTGTCTGGTTAGGACATTGCAGACCGAACCACGTAAAAGAAAGATGGTTCCGTGCTTCGGAGGGCACGTTAAGCCGTCGGTCCCGGTCGCTGTCCATGATTACTTAGACGGTGGTCGTTACACAACCATGTCAGAGGCCTACTTATAGTAGCAGGCGGTTGAAAAACTCTGACACAAGGGTTCATCGGGTCGTTGGACGACTCGGTGTAACACACGAAAAAAAGAAGAAGAAGCTTTAATTATGTATTTTAGTTTCATTGTTCCTCCCTTTTTTATCATAGTCGTATCTTAGATCATATCGTGACAAATTAAAATCGTTACAGTTGTATGAAGATAGTGTGTCAGTGGCATGGTTTTTGGCGTTTCATATTCTGCGAACAGTCTGAAGTATAAAATATCACGGTGAATATAAAATGACAGTTGAGTGTCGCTGGCATTGCCATGATAAAAAAATTAAGAAAATTCCTCAAACTGATAATTAAAGCATAAACTCTTCAGAATCTTGGCATATTTTGTATCTATCAATAGCAACTTCAAATATAATTTACTTACTTGCTGAATAATTAATATCATTCAGATAAAATATATTTTCGTTTATTTACTTTATTGAAATGGAAATTCTTTATTCAATGTAGGATACCTAGTATTATCACTTATTGACGTCATGAGCCATCATTGTAAAAAAAGAAATTTGTATCACACAATTATTATTTTTTTGTACCAATTTTGTAATGTCCTAGTAAAATACCGGGTCGGGTGGAATAAAAAAATAAAAATAAAGGCACTGCCACGGGCTGGTTAGGTTAGGTTAGGTTAGCATGTAACTTTACGCCACCACCATCTGATCTTTGTTGCATTAGTTTACACAATTTCTTGATTTTATGGCGTTTTCATTATGATTTAGCCATTAGTTTACTTTTGTGTGAAAAACTCGAGCTCTCTGCAAAACAGCCAGCTGACTGTGTTCTGTATTAATATTAAGTAAATAGTTGACATTACTTCGACGATCGAATTATTCAGTGGAACTAGTGACGCGACTTGGAGTAAACCTATCTAAAGGTTTTTAATGAAACGCTTTTATATGAAATAGCGGCCCGCACAGCGCTGTCATCAGCTGCAAACCGTTCTCCCGCTGGAATAAGACCTTTTTCAGGCATTATTTACATCAAAACTTTGCTCTTGAAATATTCTATTCACTTAAGAAAACCGCATCAAAATCCGTTGCGTACTACTTAAGATCTATCATACATAGGGACATAGGGACACGGGAAGAGACTGATTTAATACTATTTAGTGATATAATTTTAATTAACTCTTGACCTGCATCAATTTTTCTTATATCGTACATATCATAAAAAATATCTATTGTTTTTACTGCCTTGTCTCTTTAACATTATTTATCTCGCTATAGATAAAGCAAATTTGATTAATTATATAACTACACACAAAGATATTAAGGCTAGAAGTGCCAAATTTGAATGATAAGTTGTTATCTCAGAGTTTTTAATTGTTACTTATAGGCAGTGCCTACCTGTGTGTTTGATTTAAATTATTCTGTAGAAATCTCTCTCTCTCTCTCTCTCTCTTTCTCTCTCTCTCCCTCAAATATTTCAAATGGAGAAAGCTACATCTGAGTTATAAAGTATCTTCTTCAAATTTAAGAGTCAAACTCTTGTCGGTGGAGTAACTTCCAATTTTCTCTCTTCTCTGCTAGTAGTTTGACCGCCTGATACGACACAACATTGACTTTTTCCTTTATCTGGGTAACATAGGTGCGTCCAGGCCTACCTCTGCCTCTCTTTCCTTCATAATAAAGTATAAGACCAAATAAATAATCCTAAGCATATCTGCAATGTATAATCTACACCTAACATCAACATTATACAACATTGACTAATAATATGCGATGCTAAAATAAATATAGCACATAAAAAGACCGTTCTAGATTTTTATGTCAAAGATAAAGTAGCACATAGTATTAAAAGAAGTGTCAAATAAATAGGCTCAAGGTGCGAAGTACACAAAAAGCCTATTGATCTTAACCCTCTGATAAATGATTTGAAACTAAAAGGGACAAAACGGGACAGATAAAGGGATCTTTACACAAACGTTTGGTACAAGACGCTAGTAGTATAGAGAGAAGACTAAATTGTTACAAGTTAGAAAAATCTGACACCAGGGTTCATCGGGTCGTTAGACGACTAGGTGTCCCGCACGAAAAGAAGAAGAAGAAGTTGGCAATGTAATTGAAAGTACACGTCACATAGGCTGTTAAAAAAATGAAATGTTTTGACCTCACATGATAATCAGTTACTCAGATAATGATAGGTATCAATGCATATTGGTGCAAAATTTATTATAAATAAATATGTTTCGACAGCATATCCTTCCTTACCATAACAGTATCAGTCTTGAGCATAATTGTATAAAACTGTAACCTTTACTACAGAAAGAATACTACTAAAGTTTAAGTTATGTAAGTTATCGCTTAAAACTTTTACTTTAAATCGTATCACTATGGAGGTCAGTTCCATTCAGATAATATAATGTAGTAGCAAAGAGTGTGGTGTGTTCTAGCGGTATAATACCGCTTTATTTATTAAATTGTATCATAGTAAACGGTTGATACATAAGAGCGTAGCACATGAGAACATAAACTGGCAGTTATTTTGAATTGGTAACGATTTACAAGTTTTTTTTTTCAAAGTAATCATTCGCGACTATAGGCCAGGTCAACCTAACAAATTTCTCGTCTTTTAAACGTTCTTATGAGACGTGGTAAAATTAGCTGTTTACTCAGAATATTCTTGTGTTCTACGGTTAAAGTAAATTTTTTACCGAAATTTTATAATAAATATTCCTTTTTCTTTATATCATATGTTGATAACTTGGAACTCACTAACATATTACTTTCATAAATAGTTTAAGTAGTTTGTTCTGAAGAAGTGATATCCATCGATACTAAAAGTGAAAAAACAATGATTTTTCTAAGCCACGGTGTTGAATAGCTATGCCCCGACATACCGGCGCAGGCGCCACCCGACACCGATCATTGTCCCGCTAATATGAAATCTGGTCACTGTGCCGTATTGTCTACTATTTGTTTGAAAACTACCACATACCAAGTCGGATTTGCTGGTAGAAAACAGACAAGGAGACTCTAAGTCAAAGGACTAGATGCCTTATTAAAATGATAATGAAGGAAGTTGCCTCTATTGAATGTAAAGTATTTATTACGCATCTTTTGCTACTGGAGATCGAAAAAAAACATAACCTTTTGCTAACAATATCGAAATTCTAAAAGATACATTTTCGAATAGGCATAAAACAAACCTTAAAGTTTTTGTACAATTTGTTTTCTTTTTATTACAATGCCTATTTACTTACCTAGGTCTTGAAAGAAAACCGCTAAGTTAGCAAAATGAAAAGAAATTTAAGGTAAATTTTGTACAATTCTAAACATCCTACAATACGGCCAAATCAAATGCTTTGGGCAACGCACAAAAGTTTCTCAAGAGGTAAGCATATTTTTGAAGAAAATATACAATAGAATAACTTTTCAGTTGAATGCCAGAGAAACAAACATAAAACGCTCTTCAAAGATTTTTACGGAAACTATACAATACCGAAGCAAAACTTTACCAAACTTTGGTTTTCATAAAAAAGTTGTGGGGGAAGCCTAAGCGGTGCGGTCTTGAAAGTTTATCAAACGAGAAGCCTAGTGAATGAAGTCTAGGAATTTATATTATTTTCTTAAATTACGTATTTACAAAGAACTAATCAGCCTGTAAGTATATAGGTACAGAGGCTTCAAACTGCGCAGAGATTTTAAAACCTTATCTTGTGATTTCTTATAAAAGTGATTACAAAAGCGCAGATTATAATTTTATATGAGTATATCAACTAAGATATAACATAGATACAATAGTAAAATAGCAAATAGGTAAAATCTAACTCTTAATGTGACCAGTAACAGAAAACATTGGGTAGCAAATGTAGGTATGTAACTTAATCATGATAGGCTGTTTACTTGCAATCATAATTACAATTTCTATAGTAAAATATCAATAGGACATATTTATTACAACAATTAATAACTAAAAAATGGGACAAACTCACAATAATTCTTTCTTGTAATCATTAGCAAAGATGGAAAACAACAAGTCTTGTATGACAGTTTTTATCACTTTTGACCCCCTTTTATAATCTCTAGTTTTTATGCTAGGTATGTCTATTTATCGATCATAATAATTTATAACATCTATAAGTTACTTTTAATAATTACAATACAATAAATAATATTGAATCTTACTTGACCATTGTGTCAAGACAATCAAAACTGGTAAATCTATTTTAAAAATTAATTCCACCACTTGCTGGTTTTCATTTGGTAAAGTATTAGGCCTCTACGTTTCGTCCGTTTACGATAGTCCTCTTCCGGAGGTAGACAGAAATGAAGGGTGATTTTTGTTCTTTAATTATAACAGAACCGCCCAATTGCAAAGCGAATAAACGAAGCTTTTGCCACAGGTTATGATTCTACGTTTACGGGAATTATCCTATAAATTTTGAAACACTCGTTTTTACGACAAATACGGCCGTGACTTTTTTGAACGTTAAAACGGAGCTAGAATTTGTACAAGTATAAGTGGCCATAGACTTGCTATTGCATTGCAAGCCATATAAGCTTAAATTTTAACTTGATATCTCTACACGTTCCCGATATAAGAGGTCGTGACAGATGGACGAACAGACGGATAACAAAGTGATCCTAAAAGGGTTCCGTTTTTTTACCTTTTGAGGTACAGAACCCAAAAATTAACAAGATAAAAATAATTTCTTTAAGTACTTACGCACCTGAAATAAATCGTATTTTTACTGCCAGCTAAATCTGCAACAACCCCTACTACTACTGTGTGTAGTGTACACACTGTTAACGCAACCCAAAACCCCTAACCTTCGTATTTTCTCAACAGATCCCGCCACATGCCACACTAGACAAGATGGTGGACACACAACACTTCTGCCTCCGGTGGAACAACTACCAGAGCAGCATTACGTCCGCCTTCGAGAACCTTCGCGATGACGAGGATTTCGTGGACGTCACCCTCGCCTGCGACGGCAAAAGCCTTAAAGCGCACCGAGTCGTGCTGTCAGCCTGCAGCCCTTACTTCAGAGAACTGCTCAAGGTTGGTGTTGGTGCTGTAGATTTACTAGAGCTACATGAGAGACAGAACCTTCGTGATGACAAGGACTGCGTGGACGTCACCCTCGCCTGCGACGGCAAAAGCCTCAAAGCGCACAGAGTCGTGCTTTCAGCGTGCAGCCCTTACTTCAGAGAACTGCTCAAGGTTGGTACTGGTGCTGTAGATCTACTAGAGCTACATGAGAGACAGAACCTTCGTGATGACGAGGACTGCGTGGACGTCACCCTCGCCTGCGACGGCAAAAGCCTCAAAGCGCACAAAGTCGTGCTTTCAGCGTGCAGCCCTTACTTCAGAGAACTGCTCAAGGTTGGTATTGGTGCTGTAGATCTACTAGAGCTACATGAGAGACAGAACCTTCGTGATGACGAGGACTGCGTTGACGTCACCCTCGCCTGCGACGGCAAAAGCCTCAAAGCGCACCGAGTCGTGCTGTCAGCGTGCAGCCCTTACTTCAGAGAACTGCTCAAGGTTGGTACTGGTGCTGTAGATCTACTAGAGCTACATGAGAGACAGAACCTTCGTGATGACGAGGACTGCGTGGACGTCACCCTCGCCTGCGACGGCAAAAGCCTTAAGGGCGGGGCACACCGGCTCCGTATCCGTTCCGTATCCAGCTCTCATCCGTAGTCACGCACGAACTTATGACGTTGTAATGTATGGGACTGTATGGAGTAATACGGCACACCGCTTGCGTTGCGTATCCGTTCCGTGCTGCACGCAAGCGGTGTGCCGTATCTCATACAGTCCCATACATTACAACGTCATAAGTTCGTGCGTGACTACGGACGAGAGCTGGATACGGAACGGATACGGAGCCGGTGTGGCCCGCCCTTTAAAGCGCACCGAATCGTGCTGTCCTACTTCAGAGAACTGCTCAAGGTTGGTACTGGTGCAGTGGAACTACCAGGGCAGCATGAGGCCTACGTCCAGCAGTAGACTGCAATAGGCTGATGTATAAATGTGTAAAAATCACATAGACATTGCAAAATTAACATATCCATTTTAGGTAATATAATAATCTAATTAACTTCTTACTTAAAAATTATCAGGGCTGTTAATTTTTAAGTTTTGTCATAAGTTTAGTTAATAACTTACCCAACCGGAAGTCAAAATCGGAATTCCGTAATTGAGCTCTAACCAGTTTTGAGAACCTTCCGAGTTTACATGTCCTAGTTTTGACACACTTGCTAAAGGGGCAGGTGGAAACAGAGCCGTTTATAATAAACGTAGTAAAAATATCTTTCGGATCAATACTATTCTGATTTTAGGAAGTTTTCGCGGGAGTCGTGAACAGTTCTTAGGTATTAGCGTGACAAAATGCTTGCAAACAGGGGCAGGTAATACTATTTTATTTTTGTTATGCCCCGAAAAATGTAGGGAAACATCCACCTTTACCTCTTTTTTCACAACCGGTTTTAACGATTTTAAAGCCCTGAAACGCGAAATTGAAATATCGGGAAAATTGAAACCACCAGCTCTTTTCTCTTTTCTTGTGGGACACCGAGTCGTCCAACGACCCGATGAACCCTGGTGTCAGAGTTATTCAACCGCCTACCACTAGTAGTAGGCCTCTGGCATGGTTGCGTAACGACCGCCGTCTAAGTAATCAATGTAATCATAGACAGCAACCGGGACCGACGGCTTAACGTGCCCTCCGAAGCACGGAACCATCTTTCTTTTCGGACAATCAGGTGGTTCACCCTGCAATGTCCTAACCAGACCGGGAACAAATTCACAAAGTGATAAATATCAACTTTATGAGTGTCCCACCGAGAATCGAACCCGGAACCTTTGCGTAGCAGGCAGTCGCACTATCACTGCGCCACATCGGTCGTCCACCGGCTAAAAATTATCATATCTAGATAAGTAAACAATATACTTTGATTGTTATACATGTAACAATACAAAGTGATGAATAATTAATAGGAACGGAACAAGTGTGACTCGGTCTCAGCTTCAAGGCTGCACTTACTTAGAACTCGAGATAGCCTCTTCACTTAGACCTCATCAAAGGAAAGTAAACATCAATCTTGCTAATTGATAAAACGAAGGATATAAATAATATGAGGCTAGGTAGGATATGGCAGAATAGCTAATACGTATAAACTTACTTAGTAGGTAATGCTCGAGCAGTAATCTTGTCGATTCGCCACGCTCGCGCCATCTAATGGCGCTTTGGAAAGTATATGAGAAACTCTTGCACAATATTGCATAATATTAAAAATCATTTTTGTAGTTATAAGCGACTTAGGTATCAACTTGTTTTTGTTAGGTGTTCGGCCTCTACGTTTCGACTGTATGTGTATAGTATACGGCGGTCTACATCCAAGGAGTCGGCAGATTATCACAAACATCCACTCGTCAGCTGTAACAAAAAAGTAACATATAAAAAATATATGTCAGATGTGGGGTTCGAACCCACGCTCCCTCTCGGGAACCAGAACTTAAATCTGGCGCCTTAGACCACTCGGCCAACCTGACTGATATGCTGTCACGTGAAATTACGTAGTGCGTTCTGCAGCTACTAAGTGAAGCAAACAAAACACGCTACAATATGTTTTACATACCTACGACACCGATTAGGTAATAGTTCCACGACTTATTGTTACTTTTATATTTACTTCACTTACATAAAAATAGGATCTGATAATGAATTAAAATTAGATTGCATAATAATTTTTGCGGGAAATTAAAAACAGTAAGCATAATGTACATTTTTAAAACACCATTTAACAGACGAAAAAAACTTCTAGATTTAGTCAACTAAAATTCCGCTAAAAATTAATAAGTAGGATAAAAAACAGATTGCTCCATGTTAGCCTAAATCATTAATGAAATAATTATTTTAAAACATATTTTTCGGTGTGTCTAAACTACCAACCAATCTTAAGCATCCTTGTTTTATTTAAATCTCTAACTCTCTATCCCCTTTCGCAGTCAACACCATGCAAGCACCCAGTGATCGTGCTCCAAGACGTGGCGTTCACAGACCTTCACGCGCTGGTCGAGTTCATCTACCACGGCGAGGTGAACGTGCACCAACGCAGCCTGTCCTCGTTCCTCAAGACCGCTGAGGTGCTGCGCGTGTCCGGCCTCACGCAGAACGATGACGCTCAGGGGGTAAGTCAATAGATCCTACGTCATAACATCCTTGGACAGAATCTCGGAAGATTAGAGTTCATCTACCATGGCGAGGTGAATGTGCACCAACGCAGCCTGTCCTCATTCCTCAAGACCGCTGAGGTGCTGCGCGTGTCGGGCCTCACGCAGAACGATGACGCTCAGGGGGTAAGTCAATAGATTCTAAGTCATAACATCCTTGTACAAAGTCTCCGGAGAATAGAGTTCATCTACCACGGCGAGGTGAACGTGCATCAACGTAGCCTGTCCTCGTTCCTCAAGACTGCTGAGGTGCTGCGCGTGTCGGGCCTCACGCAGAACGATGACGCTCAGGGGGTAAATCAATAGATCCTACGTCATAACATCCTTGGACAGAATCTCGGAAGATTAGAGTTCATGAACCATGGCGAGGTGAATGTGCACCAACGGAGCCTGTCCTCATTCCTCAAGACCGCTGAGGTGCTGCGCGTGTCGGGCCTCACGCAGAACGATGACGCTCAGGGGGTAAGTCAATAGATCCAAGTCATGAAATCCTTGTACAGAATCTCGGAAGATTAGAGTTCATCTACCATGGCGAGGTGAATGTGCACCAACGCAGCCTGTCCTGTTCATCCTACGTCACAAAAGGTCTCGGAAGATGACTCTATTTTCGTCCAACTACAGGCTTATTTGCTCATTTCAATAATCCGTTACTTGAATAAATGCAATGTAATCTAATCCTGTATCAACTTTCAACACTTTCTTAGACTAGGGTTTAATGGAAGATTTTTCCACAGCCCCTGGTGCAGAGCCTGGCGCGCGCCGCAGCGGCTGCAGCGTCCTCCCCGCACACCCCTCACACTCCGCCCCACCCCGCGCACACCCCTCACACGCCCAGCTACACCGAGAAGCTGGAAGAGGCGCTCCTGTCCCAGCCACCGACCCCGATGATGCGGCGCATACCGCTGCCGCCGCGCCGCATGAGCCGCTCGGCCGACAACTCGCCCGACGTCATCAAGCGCGTGCGTCACGACAACAACAACACTGAGCAGCAGATCCACGCGACAGACTTCTCCACTAAGCACCACGGGATGCTGAACAACTCGCGCCACGAGCCCGGCAACAACGGGAACGGCATTTCCAACAGCAGCTCGTCACCTTCTCCCAGGCTGATGGACGACGTGAAGAATGAGCCCATTGACATGATCTGCGGGTCCAACGCGGACATCGACCGGAGCATAGACGACACGCCACCGCACTCGCACAGGCCAATTGTGAGTTGGTAAAAGTCAACCATTTTATTATATCTGTTGCTGTGAAAATCGCAAAGATTGCCTATTGTTAAATTAGAGTGATAAATTCGCATTTAGCGTACAAAGATAAACATTGACAGATAAGGTTGTTACATAACAGTTAGTTTTATATTTGAAGGATAAACTGATTAGAAAAATTATCTCTTCTATTTTTGTTTTGTCAAAGTTCACAACTACGCTCTAGGTATAAAGTTAGATACCATATAGCAATAATAGAAGCAGCAAGGAGACACCACGCAGATAACATTCTAATTTCTAAGTAGAGCATGTACTTATGAATTCCACGTTGGCTACACTTGGTTACTTGGTATTAGACCCGCCGTCTAGTGCGCTAGAGCCTTTACCCGGAACAGTTCGGCGTCCAATGACAAACGATTGTTACTCAGTTCGAATGACTGAGTGATAAAACGCTACATAACAAATCGCGACCTAGTGTTCGATATTTGAAATAGGTAGGAAGAAAAAGTTTACATTGCGATAAATTCTCCGATTCGGAGACTCGGAAAGGCTTTGTTATCATAATGTTTTAACTAACAAGTACAGAAGATTAGATTTTATCTTTTCAATTCTAATCAAAATACAAGCAATAATAAAACAAAATTACTACTTCAAGCCCCAAATATCCCTAAGAAGCATTTAAATCCTAATTCCGCAAGGAAAACTTTCAGACGTCGAGTCGAGAGGCCTGGCAAATATTTTTACATAAAAACTTTCGCTATTTCAAAGTTAGATTGGAATGCTATCTTAGATAGTTGATGAGGAAACTTTGTTTCGTTAATAACGTTTTTAATTTTGTTTATTGGGAACAAGAAATGAAGACTAAATTAGTCACTTTAAAAACTTTTGATGAGAGCTTGATGTTTTGTTACCCTTGCTCTACTTTAAAATGAATCTAAGTCAATCAATAAAGACAATAAAGAAATTCGAAAGGCCAAGAAAACCATAGATTAAGTAACAAAATGATGTTTTCAAAGGATACACTTAAATGCCTATTGTTGATCTAAGGGAGGACCGCCATCTCGCGGCAGCTCAGCCGACGCGGACGACCGCACGCCGCCGCCGCACCCGCAGCTGCCGCCGTCGCCATTCATCCAGCCGGCAGACACCAAGCTATTCGCCCCGTCTAATACGTACAACTTCACCATGGCGGCTCTCACCGATCACCCATCTTTGGCCGGTAAGAACCAATAGGATGTTAAAAGCATGACAAAATGGTTCTACCGGCCAATCTATTTGTCAAAATGAGTACCTATATAAATTTAACAAAACTTGCAAAACTAACCCGGTAGATGGAGCCGCGCCACGCGTTACTGGCATTAAATACACTTGCGAAGTTGGCGGGCAAGGAACGAGCTGCGGTAGCCCAGATGGAAGAGGCATCGTCACTAGTAATGACGAAAGTCGCAGGTTCAAATCCTGCCCGCGCTTGAAAATTTTGCAAGTTTTCAAAAATTATATCAAGAAAATCATCGGTAAACTTGAATTTGATGATATATATCTTTAATCAGTTATATGCATATGTGATGTATAATTTGCAGGTCTGCCAAGCCCTCTGGCGCCCGACGGCATGGCGAGCACGTCTCAAGGTGAGTCTCGGCTTGTCTAGCAACAACTTTATTTTATGCATTACCTACATATATTGAAACAAAACGATATTTTTAATGCACTGTCTGTCGTATGCCACCATCACCGCTTCCTCTCTGCTCTGTCATTATTAGGTTTATATATCATTATTAGGTTTTATATTTTTACAAAATGTATGAGGCAATTATCACGTGACATATCTATTATATATGTATTTTAATTATGGTATATCTCCTCCTAACCTCTATATGTCTTCATTTTGTGCTCTGTGTTCTTGTATTAAAACTATTAATGGTAGCTTTTTGTGTTCTGGTTCGATGGAGGCGCGTAGGCAGTAATGTCTTTTCATTTTCTTATTATCAGACGTTTGGCAGTTCTGAAAGTTGTGAAATGAAAATCGTATCATCATTGAACCAAAACGCAATGTGGCGTGCATGTTTATCGTATTGTAACTATAGTTTAATGTATACTATACATGAAGATATGCTAGCTTGTTTTATAGATGTGACTTGAAAAAATGTGTGCTAGGGAATCCCTCACTCCTTTCGTCTCCAAATTAGGCCTCTTTTTCTTTTAATTTAAATTTGCGATTTATTTTCCTTTTACTTCCATTTTGAGTTTTCATTTCCATTCCACGTTCATTTTATATGATAGCAATATCATAAATGCACTTGTAACTTAACTTTTAATTGGCTATTAAATTACTTAAAACAAAAAATGTTTAAATATAAAAGACAATCAAAATTGGTTCCCAAAATCGACCACGTTTTTAGTATTCTGGTTTCCGGATAAATTATTTACTTATGCGAAAAGACGTCGGATCTCATGAATCATTCGTGTTTCTAAATACATACTCAAATTACCCTTAATCACATTGTCTTGGGAAATTACGTGTAAAATAATAACTGGGGACATTCAAGATTGGACAATGGAATTTTAGTAATGGTAACGTGATGACGAAAACATTCAATTATTTCATTGAGGAATATAACGCTTTGTTCGAGATATTTGAAACTGCACTCTGCGGCGGCAGCGTTCCTCCCCGCCCGCCCGCGCCCCGCGCCCCGCGCCCCGCGGCCCGCGCCGTCTGCGCCCGCGCCGCGCATTCTCATCACACATCATCGCCTAAGCTTGGCTCGCTAGCTCCGAGGTCTAGGTCGCTAGCTCGAGTTTGCGTACTAATACCGCTTCACATTATATGCGACGCGACGGAAGGCTATCATCAAAACCTAAAAGGGGGGTGGCGGTGCTTAAAAAATAAGAGAGGCAACGATTAAAAGAGAGTGCATTAAAAGTGCGTTCGGAAGCTTCCACGGGGCTAACTGCTTGTGTTGTGACCAGGTGGCGCCCGCACCCCCCAGGAAGATTACAGATGCGAGCCCTGTAACAAGAGCTTGTCTTCGTTGACGCGGCTCAAACGGCATATTCAGAACGTTCACATGAGACCCTCGAGGGAGCCAGTGTGTAACATATGCCGGCGGGTTTACTCCAGTCTGAACAGTCTGAGGAACCACAAATCGATCTACCACCGCAAGCAGCAAGCGCCGCCCGCGCCGGCCGGCCAGGGACCCTTCTTCCCGGTGAACTGACGCGCGCCGCCGCCCGCGCCCCGCGCCGGCCCCGCTCGGCGCCCGCGCGGCCGCCGCGCGCCCCCGTTGCCATACGAAAACACGTTGCCATTCGAAGAAACAAAGCTGCCATCCTAACCACCTAAAACGCCATAGTCTTGCCCGTAGACCTTCGTTAAGTTTAAAAAGTGTATTGCGATAATGTTCCTAACATGTACATAGCATAGATTTACATGTACTCTGCATGCGCACCGCAAAATATATCTATGTATCTATAATTTATTCATAACTAAATGATGTATTAACGCTTCTGTGTAAGGGTAGACCGTTGGTACGTTCCTCTCGGTGTCTAAGATGCAGGTACGAACGGCGCTACGCTTACACAAACTTGCCTTTCTGGAACCAATTGGGACATCTATGACACACATAACCACCAACGTTTCATTTTAAAAAGCGCATTAGTCAAATTCGGTAAATTTTGTACACGTTGAATTGCCTCTACAGTTCTCGTTTGTAATCGGTAACGGTAATCGCCACGGGGTTAAATACAGTGGTATATTAACTGTGCCAATTGGTTCCTTCGGAACGGGACCTGTTGGATGCGAGCGGCTGGTGTTGGATGCGATGGCTCCGCTGTGTTGACTAATGCGCTAATGTTGGTCGTTATGTGTGGCGCAGTGGGGCCCCTGGGCGCGGGCCACCGCTGCGAGGTGTGCGGCAAGCTGCTGTCGACGCGGCTCACGCTCAAGCGGCACACGGAGCAGCAGCACCTGCAGCCGCTGCACTCGGCGCGCTGCAGCCTCTGCCACAAGGTGTTCCGCACGCTCAACTCGCTCAACAACCACAAGAGCATCTACCACCGGCGCCAGCGCGGCGCGCCGCACGCCCCGCACGC
The DNA here is from genome assembly GCA_027580185.1 of Tuta absoluta. Classification (NCBI taxonomy): domain Eukaryota; kingdom Metazoa; phylum Arthropoda; class Insecta; order Lepidoptera; family Gelechiidae; genus Tuta; species Tuta absoluta. Next base: position 513,703 of record JAQAHW010000062.1, read on the forward strand.
GCCGCACGCCCCGCACGCCCCGCACGCCCCGCACGCGCCGCACGCGCCGCAGCCGCAGAACCTCACCACCACGCCCGACAAGCTCCCCCCGCCACACAACATCGACTTCTACAAGTTCAAAGACCAGTTCAACGTCTAAACTCTTGTTTTCGAAGGTAATATTTTTCCTTTTCTAAATAATAATTAATTATATTTTCCTTTAGGATTCGTTATTATTATATTATACAAAGAATTTTTCGATATACAATCTTTATTTTAAATATGTAATCTTTGAACTTGTAGGAGTCAGGGGTTGGAGCAAAACATGACGCATCACAATCGATGTTTAATTTGATACATAGATGGCTTTCTACATTCCAATTGTTACAAGGGAGGGCGAAATGGATCGAAATGTATTGTTTGAATTCCGTTCTATTAATGTACGTACGATCGAAGAATAAGCCCTGAGAGTGCAATACTGCGGCAAATGAGAAATACCTGAATTTTACACTACGTTAATGCGTGACAATAAGGCGAAGAGAAAATTAATATTTTGAGAAAAGATAAAAATCTTGGTGCTGTAAATTTATATATTAGGCTTAAATTTATAAAATGAACAGTGTTCGTGTAAGTAACAAAAGAGGCATATTCTTTTCAATGATGTGTTCATTTTTGGCGTTTCGCAAATTATTTATTTCTGTATTTTTATCTGCATGATCTCACTCTTAGATAATTATACGAGATTACTAAAAAATATATAAAACGTTTACAGATGTATAAATTGGCTTATGAGGCTTGAAATTCACTCGTTATTTTTAGGTGTTTTTGTTCATTAATTAAAAGACTGAAATGATCATAGCACCAATATAAAAAATTATGGATTGTTTAGTTCTCATCGAAATTGTAACCGCAGAAAGCACTGTACAGACAGACAACCGGATATTATATTTACGGACACCGAACCAGCCGAACAATACAAATAAAATATATCGCGACATTTATTCACCATAAAATGGAAAAGTTATTCAAATAAAACTGAATCAAATGTTACAATATATTAAATGGTTTCTATTTGGTGAATAAATGTCGGCGGTATTTTTACATTTTCGTAGCGATCATCATTTATTTAACCAGTAAATTAAAGGCAGTTTTAGTAAAAATAATCAATATCATCTGTCGAATAGTTCTGATCCTGAACGTTACCATGTTTTGAAAACTGTGACTATGACAAAACAAGAATCATAACACGAGTTATACTGGAGATCGCTACGAGAAATTTGCCGAAACAGACACACTCACACACAAGACAAGCATCACACACCTTTTTACACTTGTTTTTGAGTCGACATTTTTTCACATACCTTATATTTTCATGTCGACTTGGAACTCTTTTTACTTTCCTTTAATATACTTATTTCCGTCATTTATTATTCTTTAACAGATTTTCACATGTGACATGCAAATATAAACAATGCAAGTGAATCACACGGTGCCATTAGAAACAAATGAATATGGCTATATATTTAAGAAGAAGTTCCATATCAGATAATTTTCTTATGAAAAGAGGCTACGAATAAAGTGAAATAATAAAAAGACGATTAATTAATTTGACGAAAGAGGCTAAAAAATACTCCGATAAAGCTATGGCTTACTTTTTTATTCTAATCAAGAGCTTGTTTTTTCAAGAAATTTGTTACATAAACCAATGTAATTTCAACTCAACTAACCCCTTGCCTACGATATTGGCAAAATTTAAATTAGAAAGTTACCTGATCTGGAACTTAGCCTAGTTTAGTCAAACCTTAGTTACTATTCTTTCAAACTATGAGTCTATCACTTTGTGTTCGTTTTTTTGTTTCGTTAGTTTCCCTTAGTGGCTAAAATTTACATAATAATATTTTTTATGTTTTTATTGTTCATCGTCTCTTATTTGTACATTGTCTAATTAACTTACACATCTTGTTGCTGTTTCTTTGTACAATTGTAATTAAATTACACACTATTATTATATTAAACGATACATAAATAGCTAATAATATAAACTTTAAATAATTCTCAGTGTTAAATGTTCCTAAATTTGAACAGAAATCTTTAATGGAATATTTCGAGATCAACATTTTTTTGCTTGCCATAAGATAAGCTGTGTTTTAGCTGTTATGGATGTCTCATTTCTAAAAAGTACGTAGACATTAAAGAAAATATATCAATTACTTAGATTAAAGTATACTACAATGCTTTCCTTTGAAATAGACTGGTATTTTTTCACAATATAATACAATTATTTCAGTATAGAATATATAAACCTACAATACACCAAGCAACTTTTCGACAACCGACTTGCCTAGGTACTTCTTGAATAGAGATGTCCATACTACAATTCAGTAAGTCGTTTCGTTGTATACTATTAATCTAGTTCAATAAAGCATCACTATTTTTCACTAGACTACGTCGCCGGAACTATTATATTGTTATTTTTCTTTTAATAGCTGTAAGATTAAGTGTAAATGTAAACACATAATTTATTGTAACGATATACATCTTAATTATTAGTGCCTGCTTTATATAACTAATGTGTTTCAAAAAGACATATTTTGCGATCTTCTAAAATGTTTAGGAGTAGTGTTCGGAACACTTATATTATCTAGTAATGAAATGAAGCAATGCTTTATACTCTAACTAACACATGAGAGGCTTCCTAAGTAAAACTTAATATGCTATGTGTTATAAGATTCTGTTGTTATTGCTAGATACATAAACGCTTAGCCATTACAATTTGTTTAGTTATTTGATAAGCTTTATTATAACTTATAGTTTTTATAAAATTGGAAGACTAGTGTTTTGGTGCTAAATTGGAACGTTCGTGTTACTAAAATCTTAAGGAAACGGCAAAATTTAATCATTTGAATCAAAATTTTTACGCAACATTCCGTGGAGGAGGAACATGTTAAGTTTTTATTTGCAAAATAATGCAAGTTTGCAATTTTTTTTGCAATGTTATTGCAGAGTTTCACGTAGGATTGTTGTTTTTTTTTGTAATTTTAGTGTTAGTTTATTGTTAATTTGGGTTTGGGAATTAAGTTAGTGTACTTAGGTGTAAGATTTATCTGAATTCACTTAGATCGTAGTGACTACAAGTTTATTTTAAAACTACAGGGATGTGCTGCTGAGGCAGTACGGTAATCATTTGATAATTAGGGTGACAGTTTTATCATCTGCGACCATTACACGAAATATTGCAGCTTTTATCAAAAAAGAACTATATTTTTAGTTCTAGTAAGGTCGAAGGTAACTAAAGGAAAGCTCTTGTGTAAAAATGTACTAGAACAAACTTGTGAATTTATTTAGAACTTCATCATGCAAAAAAATGTTTGCCAAAATTTAATAAACGCTATAGACTGATTGGAGTAAGTACGCGTTTGATTGTACACTATTAGGCGTATTTTATAGATAAAAAATGTACAATTATTTACTAAAAGTAATAATTTTATAAAATAAATATGCCGGAAAGGCATGGAATCAAGAGAGCAATTTGGTTTTCTGTAATTCAAAATTATTGTGATTCAAAAAGATCTTCTGTTGTTTTTGGGGTTAGGTGCTAAGTTTTTGGATCTCAAAAGTCTTAGGTCTTAAAGGCATCTTATTTTAGCCGGCAAGGTAACGATTCAGGCCTCATCCGCCCCGGTAAGTCATTTTGAACATTACTACCGCTTATAGTTCAAAATCTATGAAAAAACATAACACTAGGGGTTAACACCTAATAATAACATTATTCATGCATTGGCATTACACATGGAAAATATGCGTTTATGTCAAAGATATTTTATCACAAAGAACATCTCGTTTTTTTTTTAATTATATATTTCTTGGACTCAACAAGTCAAATGTACTGTTTATTCCAAGATGGTTTGAAGGCCGCTGCCGCTGCCTTGCCGGCTTAGAGAAGTCACCTGTGGGTTTAACTGGGCGGAACTACACCGTGTTCTAAGGAGCAGGACACATCCCTGTCAAAACTACATTAGTTAGGATCTTAGCAAGTTTAAGACTGTTCTGTGACCTGTTTAAGTTTATCTTCTAATCTAACGTGTTAAGATTTTTCAACCGCGTTAGCACGTGACTTTATCCAATGTGTTCTTATACTTCTTGTTGGCATTTTTACTTATTTTATAAGGAATCTAAATTAATTTATTGGTTGTTGAATTGAAATTTTATATTTTTTTCTTTTAAATTATTGTTCTTCTTTCCAGTGAATCTTTTTTTATGTTAACAATTGGCATCTGTGTAATGCAGTCCATTATATATATTTTAGCTGATTGTATTGTTTTACAAATTGTGCCAAAAATATTGGGTTTTAAGTTTTGTCTTCCATTTTTAGATATATACAACGCCAAATTTTTATCCTTCGGCATCCAATAGCAAAATGATCATAATGGGCTGCAACTTTCCATAATTAGCTATCGAAATAAGTTATGCAACTATAATTATATAAATACATAGTTCTTTTCCTTCCTTACTTTAAACTAAAAATACTTGACGTAACTACTCATAAAGTGTAATTGTAATCGTTAAACCGAACTTCATAAATCCTAATATTGATAAATAATGGCGTTTTTAATAAAAACAAATATACAAAAATTACCGTCAGTTTTATTGGTATCCTGAGAACAAATATTTTCGTGAGTCGCATCTTTATTAAAAATATATTTAAAGCTTTTTTTTGTAGAAAACGTAGTATTTTCCGCAATGCACTGTTTTATTATTTCGTATAATTTGTACACGCTTGCAAATATCTGTTTGAGCTACATTATTATTTTCTGCCTCTTGTGCATGTCGTTTGTACTCTTAACACTTCACCGGCCACCGTAGCTTCGCCATCATTTTCTTATTTATTTTCTTGTTATTTTCAATTTTATTTTAATATTATGTTTAAGTCACTTAATTTCTTTACCAAAAACTTTGTTTTACAAAATTATAAACAAAAACAAATTAAAAAATTAACTCCCTGTCAGGCTAAAGTTTATGTTTCGCGTCGGGGACCAACCCCAATATTTTTTGTTTTCTCCATCTGTTTACAGGTAAAAAAATGTTCTCCTGCTCGCTATGCGGGAAGGTTTTGTGCTCAAAGGCGTCTCTGAAGCGGCATATCGCCGATAAGCACGCGGAGCGGCAGGAGGAGTACCGCTGCACGATATGCGAGCGAGTGTACTGTTCGAGGAACTCTTTGATGACGCACATATACACCTACCACAAGTCCAGGCCCGGCGAGACAGAGCCCATCGGGCGGTTTTTTTAGTGACTACTGGGACGGAGTGTGCGCGGCGCGCGGCAGCACTCGTCTTGCAAAGAGAACCATCTACACCCCGCCCTACTTAGCATCACTCACAAAGGTTAGAATTTGTTTATAGAACAACTTAGGGTACGATGACTTAACTCATTGATAATAAATAGTCTTAAGTGATAGGGATAAAAGTCCTTTTTATGATTCAGTTCACATTTTTCATTTGGTTTTAAAGTTTTTTTTAAATTCTGGTTTATATTATTTTCTGTTACGCCCCCCGAGCCAAGACCCCCTCCCATCGGGTTCGCAGTTTTGACGTTGTTGTGTTGCTTGGAGCATGCTTCTATCATTTTTGTTATCACGTGTTTCTGTGTCATTGTGGTTGAAAGAATTTCCTAAACTTTTAAATATATGAAATCTCGTGATTACTGTGTAGTTAGTCAATGTGTACAGTGCATACTATTTAGTATTATAATTATTATTATTAACCTCATACATTCTACGTATTATTATATCGAATGAGCATTCAAAATTTAAATTATTGTATCGTGAACTGTTTTCGATGTTGCCAGCTAACTAACATTGACCCATTCATGGGAGGATCTATTTGAGCTTGTGGTTCGATATTTGAATAAATATTTTTTGCGTTTCCAGCTGTACCGCCCCTCCGTATGCCCCCGCCGACGGCCGGCGGTATCAACGAGCCGCAAGAGTGTCCTTACTGCCGCAGGACATTTTCTTGTTACTATTCCTTGAAACGACACTTCCAAGACAAGCACGAGCAGTCCGACACGCTGTACGTGTGCGAGTTCTGCCACCGGAGGTACCGCACCAAGAACTCGCTCACCACGCACAAGAGCCTGCAGCACCGCGGCTCCAGCGGCATGCTCAAGCGGCTGCTGAAGACGTCCGCGCTGCACAGCGCGCTGGCGCCGGCGCCGCACCACCTGTTCGACCTGGCCGGCGCCGACCACGCGTCGCAGCTGCCGCCCGGCCTCCAATGACCACAAACCATGGCGTAAAACGGTGGCACCTCACGCCCTCATGCGTACACGCCAACTAGCGCGGGCACCGTGAGGCACGGACTAGGACTCGAAAGGGATAGCATACAAATGTGCAATATAATGGACTATGCCAAAATGATGCAGGACTATGCCGCATTCTAATGGTTAAACGTATTATAATTAGAAAAATATTGACGTTAGTTTTAAAATTACGTAAACAGTATTGATGCACGCGACTTGTAGAAGTCGCTTAGTGTACGCTTCGAGGATCGAACTTCGCTTTGTGACTAATATAAACATAGGACGAAAGTTACTGACATTTTCTAGAGAAAATGTCCACTCAGTGTTCATAATGACAATGTAATCCAGAGCAATACTAAAGTATTAATATTTCTAGTACTGCCAAAATAATGCCAACTGTATTCTAAAGAGAAGATACATTTTTAAATCTCTTTTCGGTAAATGTTTAGTGTCAAATTAGATTCGGTAACTGTACAAAAGAAACGTACAAATTTTAAACAGTAAATTTAAAAACAAAGAAAATATTTTTTAAAGCGACTTTTTTCGGAACGCCAAATCTAAATTTTAAAATACAGATTATTTAGGAATTAATAACCAAAATTTTTAGAATTAATGAAAACTGTTAATGTTGAGTAAAAAAAATAAAAATAAAGACTTCTTAGAATCTGATTTCGAAAGTACAAAATTAACGTCTAATTGAACAATTAAGTAATTCTATGTGAGTTTTGGCTTCAGTAATAGTGGATATCCTGAATAATATTATGTAAGCCGTGCCTTCGTTCGTCGTGTTGCCATTTGGCGTCGGAGCCTCGATAGGGGAAGTGTGAGTCGTCTGGCGAACGATTGTACCGGTGAAGGAGACGTTTCGAAAAAGGGAATGCGAAGGTGAAGCTGGCGATGGGATCCTTGAATACAGGGTTAAGAGTGAGCGAGACGTAGAGGCATGTGAGTCAGTCTTCTGGTCTGCAATAATACAACATTCTCGTAAGCTGCGTGTCGTGATCGTAAACTACTGTGATAAGCTTACCGACCGAATTCACTCGCAGATTACAAGACTGACTAAACCGCCTCTAATACGTGGGTCTTCGAAAAGCGGTTCGACGATCGTATACGTGTGCATGATTTCAAATCATGAGACAAAACAAAATCGTTTCTTCTGTATAAAATTACGTAGATTTAGGTATTAATTAATAGAATTATATTTAATCTGTATCCATTTTCGGATTTCTCTCTATGAGTGTATAGTGGTTCTTATTTGAATGTCGACCAACGTAGCTGACGTCTCGTTATTAAAAATTTATTAGATGATTATTATTATATTAATTATTCTCAAAATCTTAGGAATAACCATAAGATGGCCGCAATTGTAAAAAATATTTTATTTACTGATGTCGTAGTAAATGCTTGGAACCGCATTTGTCTGGTAAATACGATATAATACATATCTCTCTACTCAGGGTCATTGAAATTGATCAACTATAAATTATCAAAATAGAAAGCAGGAATCAATAGTTGACAAAACTTTTACCGACATATCACAGAATATCTTTACATAAATATACGAAGTATTTTTAAAGCCGTGATATATCTAAAAGCCAAAGAAGATAGTGGTATCAAAAACCACATTGCATTTATCTCCATTAAAGTTTTTAACTTCTAAAACACACTTCTATAAAAAACTAGCATCGTGCCATATCCATTTAAAGAGAGAATAACAAATTGAATTCCGGAAGACATATCAGTCGCTTAAAGTGAAATGGTTTTTAAAACATTTTGAACTAAGTGTAAAGTTAATCCGACCCTAATTAAATCATCATTTATCGCAAATCAGAAAAATACACAAAGCAAATAATTAGGTCCTTACACTTGACACAAAAATCCGCGAAGTATTTTCATGGGGCAGTAATATAAATCAATGCAAGATATAAAATATTTCTCATAAAAACATTCAAACATAAAACGACTTCAATTCAATGCAACTTTTGCAACTTTCAACAAATCAACTAATCAACTTATATTTTTGCATTTATTTTTCCAATGTTAAGTAAAGTGGGTTAAGGATTTAATTTAAGTTTTTGTATTTTATTTTCATTTCGGAATGTTACATAATTATTCGTCATACATTGTGATATGAGTTTACATTTAATGGGATGTTATTTGGTATATCCAAATAGTTTTATAACATTAGTTAACATGCATTTTAACCTCAGCTTAGATTTAAAACGGAGGGTTCTAGAAGAGCCCTTTTTTGATTAATTACTTTTTTATTTATGTAACGAGGTGATCCCAGATAAACACATATACCTCCAATTTTCGTAATACCTCAAATATATTATTTTGTTTTTAATTTTTATTCGAATGTTACACATACAGGTTGTATAGGTTTCGTTATGCAATAACATCACTCCGAGACATCGTCAAATTGAGTTAGCTGGAGCTTAGAAGTGAAAATAGCAAGCGGGTAGTTTGAATTGTAAATATTTTATAAGTTTAGTGATTACATTCATCGTGGCGTCGTTTGGTAATAGAAGCCTCGTGATATTATTAACTAAATAGTAAATAGAAAAAAAATCATTAATGGAAAGAATTTTTATATATTCTACTAATGGATTTATTAATAGTGAAACTTAGACGTAGTCTCTATAACATTTAGTGTTTGCGTTCATTGTTTTCGCTGTGCAATTATTTCTATTGATTTGGCTGTTTGTAGGCTTGTTGTTACAGCTTCGTTGAAAGATTTCGGATTAGTTTTTTTTGTTAGTTGGTGTCTTTCACTCGTCGTCAGCTTGTCTTAGAAGACTGACAAATATTTAAGAATTATCTGATCATTCACAATCACTGCCATAAATAAAAGACTCTTTGGCTTTATATAATAAATAAAAAAACGATGAATCACATACAGGATATGGTTTTCTAGCTGAACGACGAGTTTCAAAATTTTGATCTCAAAATACAGCTGCGGACTACATCATTGCGGAGACAGCCGTTGGTAATTGTTATATTTAGGTCTTTTAGGAGTTTGAGTTAAGTTTGGATATTATGTGTCGGCAAAAAAAACGTATGAACGCAGCTATAAAATTAAATTAATAAATTCTTAAGGTATAATCATTAACCTCCTAATAGACGATTAAAACAAAATTAAAATAAAAAATAGAAAGTTGCAGCGAAACAATAAGAGTTATATATTTTGCAATTTATACCAAAATCCTGCATTTTTAAATGGTAAGATAGTAAGTGAGAAAAATCTGTTTTATTTTTTCTATTATAGTAAAACCGTCTCGGAATAAAAATATATTACTTTCGCTTCTTCGCCAATCAATTTAAAGTTTAACAATTTAATCTAACTTTACCGACTGTGGTACTACATAGTATAATGCACAAATAATCAACAACGGGATGCCTTCAATACAGTACAACTATTACAATAGCCTAATAAGTAAATATATAAGATAATAATGCTTCATTATGACATTGAAGAGACAAACGTATACAAAAACATCTAAATAAAATAAAAATTATATACATAAAAATAAAAATATTAGTCTCTTTAATGGCATAGAGTATCTAACTATTCACTTTTCTCTTTTTAAAATCAGCCGCGTCATTTATAAATTCATCTGATCGTCTCTGAAATTAAAAAATATACAAAAGCAGCCTTGTAACTTTTATTTCTTTCATTTAAACGAAGGCAAGATTCTCGAGATATTTAGGGAAGATGGACGACAGTACCTTATTTTATAATACGTTCACAAACGGTTCACAAAATTAGCTTTTGAATGAGTATTACCTCCAACTAATTAAGTATTATCTGTTTAATTTTAACTTTTAAATCTTACTATTATTAACGACTTTTTATTCTTACGTCCTAATATGTGGTACTTTGGGAACAGAATATAAAGCTTAATTATTGTTCTTTTCTTAAACCTTATGGAATGGAATATTTTTCCTTTTCAGAATGATTGCATCTTTTTTGCAAAGGAATCCGTGTAAGATAAAAAGTTTAATATTCTGTTTACTAGTACAAATTAGGATCAAGTTTATGTATTGCCAGTTACTTGTCCAGCGTTATATACAGACAATTCACCGTATTTTACATATATAGATATTGTAAATGTCAAATTATGTTATAACAGTTGTTACATAGTTTTTCCCATACACAATTATTTTTGTTAAACCATTTCCATATTTAAAATGCAATAGACCAACCGTCTCAGTTTTAATGTCTGTTTATCAATGAACAGGTGTTAAAACTAAGGCGCACCCAGATTTTACAATAGTTAATTATATAAAATAATTTTAAAGTTGCTCGATCGAGGAGACGATAACAGTTTTTGAGAATAAATCGACTTGCAAAATCAAACATCGCATAAAAAACTATAATCATTTGTACGTATGTTGATATTTACATAGTCGATGTATTCTCGACACCATAGCTTTAATATTTATATCAGTATCTTCCATAATAATGTTATAATTATTATAATATAATACAGTTTTAGCAATAGTTCCCAATCCGCCACAGTACCTCAGTAATTATAGTTATATATCAGTAAGCATAAGCATCTCAAACTAGCAGATTCTTCGTCAAAAATACATTTTACTAAAAAATATACAATATTACGCACAATTTACGCAGTCTGCGTTACGTTTATCAGTTAGAAGTATACTTCTATTACTAAATAACCTATTAATTAAAAATAATAATTATAAACGACGAATCTGCTAGTTCCACAATAGTCTCAATAATAAATAATACTAATAGTTCCGTAAATCAAAGTGCACTTACAACTTTTTACATAAACTAAGAAGTATTATAAACTAAGTGATTCTTTCGTTTTACTCGGTCGAGCAATCTTCGTTGACTACCCATCTTTTACAGTACCTATATAAAAAGTATTTATTACATATACAAGCTTACGACATACAATAACTCAGTTATATTGATAGAAGTAACTTTTTATCTACAGATAAAATGAATACGCGGTTTTGTATTGGGATCACTAACTGAATGGCATTACTTATGTAGCTTTATTCAACATTCTCGTAAATTTGAAAATTATTATAATCAATCAGTGATTAGATAATTATAAATAGTAAGTTGTACAATTCTCAGTTGCAGATCCCAATACATCTGCATCACTGTTACTTGTTATATTGGGTGACACATTTTATACACAGATAATATTTTTAAGAGAACAGTTTATATGTCAAAGTTAATTAAGTGACAATTCTAATTTTACTTGCACTATATTTTGCTGACACACTTAGGATTAGATTTTTTCTTATTTTTTCTTAATTTAATGTATGCACGATCTGCGTTTTTATTAGCATTTTTTTTCTTATAAGCTAATGTCTTAGGTGATACATACTCTCGATAGAAAAACGGAAAAGTAAATTAATTTATTGTATTTAATTAAAGGGAAAAGTTTTCGCGCGTATGTAACACTTACGACAGTTTATTAAGCCTAACTAATATTGTGTTACTATTGTGTAAAAGTTATAGTTTTGCCATCTCGTTGATCAAAGAAGAAAAATATGTGTTAAATACATTTAGTTAAATGAGTTTTGTTATACTTTTAATGTATGGAATGGGATGTGGAGTGTACAAAAAATGTTTCATAGTATTGTGTATCAATGAAGTAAGGTTAATAGGTGTGAAGGGGCCGGCTCTAGAGCTAATATTTTAGAACATGTCGAGAAAAAAACAAAAAATATCGCAAAATTTTGAAAACTATTTTGTATAGTGTTGGAGCTTTCTCGCTTCAGCCTAAATCCGGCCCTGCCTAAGTATAGGGAGTTAGGGCTTCTCTTGAAAATTGTTGTAAGTTGAAAACATCTATTTCGGTCGGTGAAGACACTTAAAGTACTATTGTTGTAGGTTGTATTGGGTGGATTTGATGAGGTGATAGATAGCATGATTGTCACTGAAATATGTATCCTGCACACCTAAAAAAGTTCATTGACAATTTTAAATTGAGCTGGCAAACATAAAATATTTAAAAACGTTACATATTAGTAACAAGTAATAATTAGGAATCCAGTAACAAAATATGTTTGGAATATCTAAAGGTTGCAGTATTAATGCTGTTCAATTTAGAGTTGTCAAGAACCTACTAACAAATTAAACAGTTAGCTCATTTAGTCAGTGCCAAAATGTTTGCATTTTATTTTATAAATTTAAAATCGTGTCTTTTACAGATTTCAGTGACATTACATAATAGTAAGTGATTGCAAATTATATTTGGACTAAACTGAAAAAAAGGAAATTATCCCTTGGCTTAACCTTTGACCTTTCTTTAAATCCTTTGGAATGATATACAGGTTAACTGTCAAGAATGTCATAAATAATTTGTAATGTAGGTAAGTAGATAACTATCTGGATTTTTTCTCTCAAATCTACAGCAACCCTTATAATATCCTATTAAATTCAATGCAATTATTTTTAGGGTGAGTTGAGTTCTTCTCGTGTAAATGAAAAAAAAAAAAACGAAAATACAAAAATGTTAAAAAAATGTATCACTTTGTATAGGAGGCCAATTTTTTTAAATATTGTCACCTATGCTCCCTGGGGAAAGTTGTTCAGTTTCACAAGTAGAACTCACTCAATATTTACACTGTATTTAATAGGACCATAATATAAGTCACTATTAATTGTAAAAAAAATATAATTGCTGAAAATAAACACTTCTCACAACACAAAACGAGTGTGTTGAAAAATAATTTGCAATCAAATACTGAGTGTCTTTACTTGTTTTGATGTTGTTGATATATGTGAATAAGGAAATCACCAGCGCGAAAGTACATATCAGTAAGTTGGCTTAGTACTATAAGTATCTGTCCTGACTCGTTTGGCAAACGGCTTCCACACATCACTGGGGAATTGCATTGCAAAACAAATATCTACAAGTCATCTTACAATCAAAATCAAATCATTTATTTCTAAGTAGGAATTTAGAAGATTCTCTTTTAGAAAGTCAAATTCAGGTAGGTCCTTAACATAATACATTAAAATCTATCTTGGTTTTATGCAGGCATGCCATGCATTTTTGACATTAAGAAATACTTGCATAATTTCCCCAACGGCAGTTAAGCTATGGTAGCCCAGTAGATAGAGGCGTTGGTAGTATGGATATGGAAAGTCGCAGGTTCCAACACTGCAGTGCAATTTTGCAAGTTCTCAAAAGTGTCATACTCAACATATTGAAGTTTTGTAAAATTAAGTACACAATCTACAGTTTATCTCAAACAATCTACCATGAGATACTTGCTATGCAATGCAAATTCCCAGTAATGTGTGGATGCTCTTACTTCTGGCTCTTAGCGGGAAGACTTAGTGGACCCTTGTCTGAATGATTCTCATCAAATATAAACAGTTGGATGTAATAAAAGTATGAAATAAACTCGCAGTGATTCCAATGAGATTTCTAGTCTTTTTTATTTTTTTAATCATTTCCAGGAGATCAGATTAGATTCTTATAATTATAAATTATAAGTCCCAAAAAGCTGTGCCATTAAGTAGCTAACTACCCCTTTACAGCTTTTATCCCTCCAAAAGTAATTGTGGGGAAACTGGGGAAATCAGTAAGTACATCCAGCTACCCATTTTAGGTACTACCAACTTATACAGCTTTTACATACAGTTGCTAAGAAAAATCAGTGTAAGTTGATGCTGTGTAGCACTAGACTATTGATTCTAAAAAATATGGATTAGACGGAGATAAGTCCTCTCTGTCTTGAAAACCGACAGCCCCTTGTTTAGTAATACAACTGCATGAGTGTGTATACTTTTCGGGGCAGGAAACTTTTTTTAATGCACCCCATCAGTCCCCAGTGTGCATGTTACTTGGGGGGGGGGTTGGTTTTGACTCTATAATTATAAACTAGATCACAGGAACATTAACCTATAGGTAAGAGGTGTTGAAAGTAATGCAGGAAAGCAGAAATCAGAAATATATGTAGAGTAGGTAGGTACTCACCCCTCGGTTCGTTTTTCGCCTAAACACCCATCCAGGGCAAGATATTCCTTTCTTTAATCCTTTGTTGTTTATCTGCTGCAGAAAGATAACATACCAATAATTCCTTCAGAAACTCACATAATAATAAAATTAAATTTCAACATAGCATCAACAAACTTCAAGAGTATTTGCCTTGGCGCCATTTTTTTACATTCGTTCAGAAATTGTATTACTTTTTAATTCCGTTTGTTCTTTTGGACAGGCTGAGGTTTATACATATACCGCCTCATTAACAAGGAGACTGTGATGAAGGTTTTGAATATTTTTTTTTACTTTGATAATAGATGGCGTTGATCAGTTCTATTTCTATGTATTATTTGTTTTAGGATTGTGATAAACATTAAATAATATTCCAATATAATTTGAATAGGCAGGCAGACTCTTGTTGATTGTTATTGATGTTGGCAGTCTTATAATATAAAAAGCATTGGATTAAAATTCAAATTGGATTCAACGAAATCGCGAAAAAAAAACAGCTGTTCCATACATTTTGTTCGAGTAGGTATGAATTTTTCTATGGAGCAGCTTTTTTTTCCGCTTTTTCGCAGGTGACCCCATAATAAAAGTTGTTCAGAATCATGAGTAGAATCACCCTGTAAAATTTTCGGGGTGAATAAAAACTAACCCTGTACAACGCTTCTTTCAGTTACATAACACGATCCATTTCATGTCATGTGTGGACAACAACTGAAGGAGTTCACACTGAAGATGTTTGTTTTTGAGGCAGTTGCTTGTCCAGAATGGACAAAATAAAAAATATATATTAACATCTGTTTGTTTCTGAACGAAAATTTGTGTTTATTTGACATTTGACACTTTGACATTGACTAGACAAGACAGTTTTTCGCATAGAGTACTTTATATATAGGGGTTAGTTTTTCGGTTCGATCCGCACGTGTGTTTATCGTGTTTATTTCGCGATATTTGAATAAAAATACTTTATGTACACGAGTTAATTATGGATGCATACGACATATTTAAGAAATTAACAAAAGGTCTAACATTCAAACACCGTGTGTTGGGTGTAAAAAACAATGTAAGTCATACAACCTAACCTCTACATATTTGTGTGCGATATTGTGTTTCATTGGTGATTTTCGTTTAAGCTTGGTTATGATAGTTTTATTTCTGGTTATTAGTGACGCAGACGTATATTTCGGGTAGTATAATAGTCTGAAAGTCGAGTTCAGTAGCACTAACTTATTGAAATAAATGCAGGAGATCATTTTTAAATTCGGTCACCTCTTCTTGTGACGAAGTCCATAATTTCGTATCAATCCACAGGATCAAACAGCGAAGCCACTTGCAGTCAAAAAAGAGTCAGATATTAAGCGAGAAATCCCAAGTGACGATGAAGATATAGAAAACAAAAGCTTTAAATCGGAGTCGGATTCTGAAAGTGACCATTCTGACGGAGATGACTCTGCCAGTGACCATTCTGACAGCCAAGATGGTGACCTGCAACTGGTTAAGGGGGTTAAAGTTGGTGCTAAGAAACGAAAGAAAAAGATTAAAGAGAAATCTGAGGATTTAAAAAAGAAATTAGAATTGGAAGAGGTAAGATTTCCATAATAAAAATAAAATAAATAAATATCTTGGACATTTCATGCAGTGCCATCTAGCCCCAAACTAAGTAAAGTTTGTAGTATGGGAACAGAATAGCTGATATCTACACTAATATTATAAAGAGGAAAGATTTGATTGTTTGTTTGTTTGTTTGTTTGTTTGTTTGCATCGAATAGGCTCCGAAACTACTGGACCGATTTAAAAAATTCTTTTACCATTAGAATCCTACATTATTCCTTATGAACATAGGCTATATTTATTACGAGAAAAAAATAGGGACCCGCGTGAAAATTTCGATAATCTAACCCAATGAGTGAGAAATATACCAAATAAAAACGGGATAAAATATTATGACCACCAGATAATACTTCGATACCCTAAACTCTTTTACCAAAAATATGTACTTAACACCAAAAAAATGAAGTCTAAAATAACAATAGTTCTAGCTGTTTTACTCACGACTGTACTTAAAATTGTATTTAAAGACCAAAAGTAGTAAATGATCACCAAATTTTTGCGAGCAAATTAATGCGCTATTTTTGCCCAGTTAAACCACTATGATTGCCATAAAATGTTGGCGCATTACCAAATAATGTATAATGATGCCATATTAAGTTATGTCTCCGGCTTACTAGCCCCTCCTTAAGATTTTTTTAATGGTTTAATTATTAGTTTTAGGAGGACTGATTTTGTTTCTTATAATTTTAATAAAATATTTATTGAAACGTAAAAGAGGACGACCAGCCAAAGCTAAAAAAGCACTAATTGTGCAATAAATTATTACAGAAGACTGATTCTTCTTAAGATTTTTTTAATGGTTTAATTATTAGTTTTAGGAGGACTGATTTTGTTTCTTATAATTTTAATAAAAGATTTTTTGAAATTGCATGACTCTTATTTGTTTAAGAGGTATATAGACATTTGGTAGACAAAAACACAAGAAAATCATATTTATTGCAGTGATTAATCAGTTTAGATACATCAGAGCTTAGTAAACATTTTGCAATAGTAAAGGGTCAAACTAGGAGTTCATTTACTATGTTTATGTAAAAAAATATTTATAAAGCGTAAATTACTTAAACTGGAAAACGAGATGTTAAATTTTTTGCATGTCATTTTAAATTAAAATGTGAATAATAGTTTGGTGTTCATTAACCATTTTTGGGCCAGCAATTATTTGTTTGGAGTTATTTGCTTTAATAGGATACCACGATGTATAAACTTTGGATTTAATTTCATATTAAATTGCGGTTTAAATTTTGGTGATCATTTACTATTTTTGGGTCAACTATGACTTGTTTGGAGTCATTTGCTTTAATAGGATAGCAAGATGTACAAACTTTGGTTACAGTTTTAAATTAAAATGCGGTTTTAATTCTGGTGATCATTTACTATTTTTGCCTGTTATATTTCACTAAATCAGGTGATTAGTTAAACATAAGCCAATAAAAACTTATATCGCTTACGCTGTGGAAATTATTGACAATAGAGCAAAGTGATGTACTACAGTTTTATAGAGGACATCAATATCTATAATAATGTCTGGGATACCATATGTCTAACTATTACAGTTATGCCACAATAACTACTTTTTATTTAAAAATAGGCAATAGTAACGTCGCACCAGTACAAACTACGCCACATTATTAGTACACCAGAGTAATAATCATACTTAATCATGAGTGTATTAAAGGGTCTAAGGGACAGCTCTCCGAATACTAATAGGGTGCATGTAGACCATGAAACTGAACAACTTTCCCCTAGGAACATATTTCCGGAAACGTAAAAAGAAAATTGACTTCCCATAGTGAATACCTACAGTCAAGTGATAGTGATTTAGTATGGAAGGTCGATTTCTTTGGCGTTTCTGGACATATGTATCTCGGGGAAAGTTGTTCAGTTTCATGCTGCATGCAAACTATAAGATTTGATTGTTTGTTTGAATTGAATAGGCTCCGAGACTACTGGACCAATTTCAAAAATTCTTTTACCATAAGAATTATACATTATTCCCGATGAAAAAAAAGTTATATTTAATACAAGAAAAACATAGGGGTCCGCGTGAAAATTTCGATAATGTAACCCAATGTGTAAAAATGTACCTAAAAAATCTTATATCGCGTACGCTGTGGAAATTATGGACAATAGAGCGAATTGATGTACTACAGATAGAAGACATCAATATCTATAACAATGTGCGCAAAAGCTATAACATGTCAAACTATTTCAGTAATGCCACAATACTTTTTCATTTAAAAATGTGCAATAGTAACGTCGCGCCGGTACAAACTACGTCACATAATTCGTACCAGAGTAATAATCATATTTAATCATGAATGTAATATAGGGTGTAAGGGACAGCTCTCCGAATACTGATAGTGTGCATATAAAGTAAATTATTGTAATATCTTCACAATAAATAAATAAAACAATGTAGACCATGAAACTGAACAACTTTCCTCTAAGAATATATTTCAGGAAACGTAAAAATAAAATTGTTTCCATAGGGAATACAGTCATCTGGTTGTGATTTTGTATGCAAGGTCGTTTTTTTTGGCGTTTCTGGACATATTATGTTTCTAGGGGAAAGTTTTTCAGTTTCATAAAATAAATAAATAAATTAATTTCTAAATTTCTAAATTTGTTGCTAAAATTTTATTGTTTGTTTTAGATTTGTACATACATACATACATACACATATCACGCCTATAATACCTTGCAGGGTAGGCAGATCATAAATAGCCTCATAAAACGGACATTTATGCCACATCTAGATTCGTCGTCTATTTATATCTCTGCCTGTCTGCCTGGGTTTTACATACAGTACCTACAAAGTTGTTAATTTCTGAATTAGGTCAACCTCCAATTCATAAGGATTTCTGTTGTATAAATTTTTCTTTTCATTTCTGTTATCATAAAATTGTAGGTGCCATGTCCAAGTATAATTTACATTATTATTATTTATTTGAACAGACAGGCAGTTGAAACAACTGATAATGCCTGCATCCTATTCACTGTTCAAGTTCGTCACTATATAGCACTTATAGTTCACTTTAGTTATTTAAGTTTAGTATTTTGATTTGCCACCACACTGTTCTTAATGTCCATCAAGTTTTTCCATTTATGCTAGTTGCTAAAACTACACTTTCAGGTTAAATCATGCCCTAAATCCACAAATTTTCTTTTATTTATTATTATTTGTATGTGATGCCGGCTTAGAATAGCATCACCCCATTGCTTTCCCGTAGGAGTCGTAAGAGTCGACGATGGGACTCGAGGGTGTGTATTGCATTTTTAGGCGATGGGCTGACAACCTGTCACTATGGCGATACACAATTTTCCGAATAACCCTCAAATGTTTGTCAGACGTGGCGCAGATGTCCGTTTTTTGCGGCCGTTTACGCTCTGCCTACCCCGCAAGGAATAAAGGCGTGATATATGTATGTATGTATGCATTATTATATTTTATCAGGTAGGCAGTTGTAACAACTGATGGTGTCTGTATCCCAATGTTTATAGTTCACTTTGTCTCTTTCCATTTTATATTTTTAAGTGTTAATCAAGTTTGTTTTTAAACATTTTCTAGCAAAACCGGTTCCGCAATGAACATGGCATCAAAGCAGTAGGGAGGCACGTGCCGGCAGCGTTGAGAGACTTCTCTGACTTGGTGTCGAGGTACAATGTCTCCACCAGTCTTGTGGACACGGTCACGCAATGCGGGTATACGGAGCCTACGCCAGTGCAGCGGCAAGCGTTGCCTTGTATGTTGGAGGTGGGTGAAGAAAATTGTTAACATTAATATTTTTCAAGGAAATATTAATAGAGACAAAAGAAGTTTTTTTGAAGTTTAAATAATAGATTGGCTGGGTAGGCCAGCTGATGTCATGGTTTCTCATCTGGCCTGGCCAGATCTATGCTTGTATTTTAGTACCTATACAAGCTTGAAAGCTTCCTGAAGGATGGCATTCATAGATGGCAAATATTTTATATGTATTAATTTAATTAAAAAAACTATTATCCACATACATACATACATACATACATCACGCCTTTATCCCTTGCAGGGTAGGCAGAGCGTAAACGGCCGAAAAACCGGACATTTACGCCACGTCTGACAAACATTTGAGGGTCATTCGGAAAGTTGTGTATCGCCAGTGACAGGTTGTCAGCCCATCGCCTAAAATTGCAATACACACCCTCTAGTCCCTTCGTCGCCTCTTACAACACCCACGGGAAAGAAATGGGGTGATGCTATTCTAAGCCGGCATCACACGGCTAATCTATTATCCACTGAAGAATATAATCATAAGTCAATACAGTTGTCCTATAATTTTTTCATCATGTTCACATATAGCTGGCTTCCTAAGCAGTTTGGTACAAAATCAATGCACAGCAGCACAGACAATGTAAAGAAAATGTGTAACATGAAAATGAATTGTCTTCTCTCTGGTTACTCAAATATTTCTGCCAACCAGGACCGCCAAATCTTAGCCTGTGCACCAACTGGCTCGGGAAAGACAGCTGCCTTCCTCCTTCCCATGCTGCACACTCTAGGAGCCCCACAAGGCGGCCCCAGAGGCCTAGTGCTCTGCCCTACCAGGGAGCTCGCACATCAGATATACAGAGAGGCTATAAGGTTGAGTGCCGGGACTGAACTGAGGGTCAGTGTGCTGAGGACCGTGAAGGAGAGTAAAGTTAAGGAGCGGGAGGCTACTATTAGGAAGAGTGGTAAGTTAGAAAATAATTTTTGATTATTAAATCAATACAAATTTTATTTTGGTATAATATTTTCTGAACCTGTAAAATGGTCAACATGGAATGTAATGAAATTACAATGTTGGTTTTAATGCATATTATCAAAATAACACATTTTGAACATTGTTACCAAAAACTTGTGATTTGATCTTGTTTGCGAGTTTTAGTGCATATTTGAAGCTTTTTTCGTGCATATTTCACAGGCTTTTTATGTTACATATTATAATCTCGTCCCTAATAATGACTGTTTATTTTTACAGATATTTTAATTTGTACTCCGAATCGACTATGCTACTTACTAAACCAGGATAATGTTGGGATTTCATTAGATAAGTAAGTTAAATACCAATTTTGTTTTTACCAATAAAATTATACCTCACTTTACACAACCCCTTTTGGAACATTTTCTTGAAAATCTTGCAACTTTTCAGATTCAAACTATACCAGTAGAAACGACATTGCATAGTCGTTATATCACAATTTGTCATAATTATGCCGATCTCTTCCAGAGTTCGTTGGCTAATCATAGACGAAGCGGACAAAATGTTCGAGGGCTCATCTGAAGAACAATCAGCGTTCAGACAACAACTCGAGCAGATATTCAGTAGTTGCAGTCACAAGCAGCGGCGAGTGGCCATGTTTAGCGCCACGCACACGCCAGTAGTGGCCAAGTGGTGTCGCCACCACATGAGGGGGCTGATCAACATCACCGTGGGACAGAGGTGAGACTTGTGACCATTTACACAACAATTGGAACAGATATTCAGCTCTGTAGGACATAGGTGATGCGTGTGCCCATTCTGACTACAATTGAAACAGATATTCAGCACTGTAGAACAGAGGTGAGACATGTGACCATTAAGACAACAGTTGGGGCAGTAAAGTAGTACTAACGAGCAAAGGTTCTATCGTCTACGAGTCGTAACAAGCAACACAAAGCAAGTAATTTGCACAGCCACCAAAAACCAAGTAATCAACGCGTAATGTGAGCGTAGCAAGCAATATCTCACAGCTAAGATAAAACAAGTAAACTACTAACACTTAATGCGAGCGTAGCTGGCAATATCTCACGGCAATCACTAGCCAAGTCTAAATTGTTAGCGTAGCGAGTACGAAATTTGACGTAACAACTATAGATGGTGGAAGAAGCTAATTTATATAGGGTGACATTTTACTACTAACCTATAGTGAAATCTCAAGACGCGCTGATAAGGAACAACTTTCCCCAAAGAACATAAGTCTAAAATTAAAAAAATATATCTCCCATAAAAAGTTTCCGATCAGTTGATTTGGGTTACTATGAAAGCTCAGAAATATTTTTGACATATTTCGACCTATGTTCCTCTGGGAAAGTTATTCCTTATAACCAGCCCGTCCACTGTTTTCAGTATCGGTCACTAGTAAAATATCATCCTAAATTTTTTACTAGAATGAAAAGTTGTAGAAGATAAGTTTGTTGGTAACTTTGATAACATGATGTTTTGATTATATTTCATAAAAATGGTGGACAGATTAAACTTTGAAGAGTGTGCTCAAGAGCTTCACGACCTTGTTCCACCAGCTCCCTTCTACCATCGGACATCCAAACGCACCGCCGGATACCATCCGTACCTGGTTGCCATTCCACCAATTCGGACTAAGCGCTTCCAGTCATCATTTATAATGCGCACTGCTAAAGAGTGGAACTCACTACCTGCGTCTGTGTTTCCAAACGCATACAACCCTAATGTCTTCAAAGTAAGAGTGAACAGGCTTCTTCTGGGTGAGCTCGCTCCATCTTAGACTCTGTCTCTGTCCTATGACCTAGACTAGAGTCGAGAGCAAACCCATCATTAATCTGGTTGTTGCAGAAACGCAGCCACACAGCTGGTGGAACAGGAGCTGTTGTACTGCGGCTCGGAGGCCGGCAAGCTGGTCGCGTTCCGGCAGCTCGTGCAGCAAGGACTGCAGCCGCCCGTGCTCGGTAAACATACATTACTATAGTGAAACCATCCCAATAAGCCGTATTTGACAGTTGTCAGATTCTTGATAATACTATGGCAGAGGGTCCATGTGGCGAGGGTCGACGGCCGATGTGGCGCAGTGGTAGTGCGACTGCCTGCAACGCAAAGGTTCCGGGTTCGATTCTCGGTGGGACACTCACAAAGTTGATATTTATCACTTTGTGAATTTATTCTCAGTCTGGTTAGGACATTGCAGGGTGAACCACCTGATTGTCCGAAAAAAAAATGGCTTCGGAGGGCACGTTAAGCCGTTGGTCCCGGTTGCTGTCTATGTTTACTAAGACGGCGGTCGTTACACAACCATGTCAGAGGCCTACTATTACTAGTAGGCGGTTGAAAAACCACCAGGGTTCATTGTGTCGTTGGACGACTCGGTGCCCCACACGAAAAGAGGAAGAGAAGATCCATTCGCATTCGCAGGTCCAAATCCTGCCTGCGCTTGAAAAATTTGCAAATTTTCAAAAAATGTTGGTATTAAATTTCAGTGTTCGTGCAGAGCAAAGAGCGAGCTAAACAGTTGTTCAAAGAACTGATCTACGACGGAATCAACGTGGACGCCATACACGCCGACCGCACGCAGGCGCAGGTATTTACATTACTCTATTCCATAGTCCTCAGTCGTTCCCCCATAGGTTCGGGATCGTGACCACCATCAGTCACTGTCAGCATGCGTGGGCCGGGTTAATCTTCTCCACATGTTCCTATCAGCTGCGGTGTGTAGGGCTTCGTGCACGCGGAGTTGCAAATGTGTATTTGTCTGGTCACACCATCTTG
The DNA here is from genome assembly GCA_027580185.1 of Tuta absoluta. Lineage (NCBI taxonomy): Eukaryota > Metazoa > Arthropoda > Insecta > Lepidoptera > Gelechiidae > Tuta > Tuta absoluta. Next base: position 537,095 of record JAQAHW010000062.1, read on the forward strand.
CAGGAACCATATTCCATAAGGTGTACAAAAATAAACTTAAAATACGTGTGAAAATGGCCGCCACATGTCACTCAGATAGCTATGTGCTCACCATCTCTATAATGTCACGTTTAGACTAAGAAATAGTAAGGGAAGTGGGCAGCGCGAGTGTGTGAACAGGTTACTCGCGCTGCTACTCGTCATGCCGCTGCCACTTCCCGTGCTCCCGAGAGTGTCGGCGCCTCGTGCGCGAGTCAAAGGAACGGCAGCATGAACGAGAGTGGAATGTATTGCTATCTCGCTCACTCATATTGATGCGAGAAGATTATGACGGCAGTGTGTGAACACTCACTCGCGATGATACTTCTGTGGAAGTATTTCGAGCAATATTCGCGAGAGCGGCAGGAGCAGGTGCATGGTGTGAACGTGCTATAATGGATAAAATTCGGAATGAGACTATCCGCAAAAAAACCCAAAGTAACGGACATAGTCTGGAAATGTAGCAAACTGAAGTGGCAGTGGGCTGGGCACATCTGTCGTAGAACCAACGGACGGTGGAGTAAGCGGGTTCTCGAGTGGAGGCCACGCCTCAGCAAGCGTAGTGTTTGACGACCTCCGGCCAGATGGACCGATGAATTAAAGAAGGCGGCTGGTAGCGACCGGATGGTGAAAATGATAAATGGGGAGATAGCACTGACTGTCATCGCATACTTGTAGCCCAAAAACGAGTCCTGAGAGCCATGGTAGGAGCAAAAATTCTACAGTCCTGTAGGTCAATTTTTAAAGAAAATAAAATTATGACACAGTCCTCTCTGTACATATATGAAGTAATCACTTTTACAAGGCGAAACATATTGTCATTCTCGCGTTATGAGGGCCGCACTCGTCAGAATGGTAAGCTCAGACCGGTTCCGCATCGCACCACACTAGCCACCAAGAATCCACGTGTGATAGGGCCAGTGTACTATGAACATCTCCCAAACGCAATAAAAAAATTAACTTGTGACATATTGTTTATGAGTAAACTAAAAAACTTCCTATTGGATAGACCTTACTATTCTGTAAATGAATATTTAAATGATAATTTTAAGCTTTTACATATTGACTAAATTGCGAGTATTTATATAAATTATTTTAAGTAATAATTATAATATATTCAATGTATAAATTTACACATTTTAATTTTGTTAAAATGCTGTATGTTTATTTACTATCATTAGGTACTACTTATATTTGTAATGCCAATTTTTTGACATTCTCGGTACATACCCTATATTATGAGTGTAGTTATTTGTAATATAGATTGTATTTTGAGAAAATAAATGAAACTGAAACTGAAACTGTGCCCTATGGCGTACCCTGGGGGAGGCAGCAGTCTAGCAGTGGACTGCAATAGGCTGATGTAATGTATGTATGTAGGTGTGAAAATATTAAGATTCATTCATTAGCTCTTAATACTGAACAACTTTCTCTTAAGAATAATTCGAAATATGCAAAAAGGTCTCATAAACTCAGCCGGCTATCACATTTGGTTAATGATGTTCAGATTTATTTTAAATTTTTCGACCTATTTTTCTAGAGTCGTTCAGTTTCATAACCATATGGACCTATTCCAAATACTCCGACAACTGAACCACACATTAATAATAATACAAATAAAAGGTGTAAAAAAATTAGCTGAGAATATTTTAAGGGGTGAACCAGTACGTGAAACTGAACAACTTTCCCCAAGGAACATAGGTCGAAATATGAAAAAAAATTGGCCCTCCCATACAAATTATCCCGGCCGGGTAAAACACACTAAGTATGGGAGGGTCAAATAATTTCATATTTCGACCTATGTTCCTTGGGGAAAGTTGTTCAGTTTCACGTACTGGTTCACCCCTTAAAATATTCTCAGCTAATTTTTTTGCACAATGTATTTTATTTTACTCCTCAGCGTGACAACGTGGTGCGCAGTTTCCGCGTGGGGCGCATCTGGGTGCTGATCTGCACGGAGCTGATGGGTCGCGGGATCGATTTCCGCGGCGTCAACTTGGTCGTCAACTACGACTTCCCGCCCTCCGCCATCTCATATATACACAGGTATGTGTGTTTTCCGTGTGATGCCGGCTCAGAATAGCATCACCCCATTTCTTTCCCGAGGGAGTTGTAAGAGGCGACTAAGGGATTTGAGGGTGTGTGTTGCAATTTTAGGTGATGGGCTGACATCCTGTCACTATGGCGATACACAATTTTCCGAGTGACCCTCAAGTGTTTGTCGGACGTGGTGTGAATCCCTCCCTACCCCATAAGGGATTATGGGCGTGATGTGTGTATGTATGTGTATGTGTGTTTTCTTTCTTCTTTCTTTCTTTCTAGAGGTTTTGCTTGAGGCTGAATAGATCATCAGGCTTATCGGGTCGTTGGACGACTCGGTGTCCCACACGAAAAGAGAGAGAGACCATTCTAGACACGGTTTTTAGATAAATCTTGAAACTGTTTAGATTTCGCTAAACTTTTAATTTTCAGTATTGTTCTGTTATGTAGTATGAGATTCGAGCTAACTATCTAAAAAACTGAAAATTAAATAAATAAAAACCTATAAAATGCCAGTGCAGAATATTATTTTTACATATTGACGTCATTGTTAAATAAAGAAAAAGAATATTATTTAACACAATGTTTAACTTTGTATAACAATTTTGTATTCTCCTGTTATAAAACAGGCTCGGGCGGGCTAAAACAATAAAAATAAAGGCACTGCCTCGGGGTTGGCCAGTTTGACCACACTGCATGTAACGTAGGCACTGCCACCAGTAACCGAAAGGCCAAATCAGACTGCACTAGATGCGTTGCAACTCTTCACACATCGTTGCACCGTGTGATTTGGCCCTAACTGACTTTTAACCGCCTATCATACAAACATCATGCCTACATCCCTTGCGGGGTAGGCAGAGCGTAAACTGCAATTAAAAAAAAACATTTACTTCACGTCCAACAAACATTTGAGGGTTATTCAGAAAAATTGTGTATCGCTGTAGAGACAGGTTGTCAGCCCATCGCCTAATTTGCTATACACACCCTCGACTTCCTTAATCGCCTCTTACGACTCCCACGGGAGAGAAATGGGGTGATGCTATTCTAAGCCGGCATCATACAGCTATTAAAAAACGAACATTTACTCCACGTCTGACAAACCATTGAAAATCATTCAGAAAATTGTGTATCGCTATAGTGTGAGGTTGTCCTAAAATTGCTAAGCACATGTATCCCTCGAGTCCCTTAGTCGCCTCTTACGACACCCACGGGAAACAAATGGGGTGATTCTAAACCGACATCACTCGCGTAACAATATTTACAAATAGCTCTTGTTTTCTTGTCCCGTGTGATGCCGGCTTAGAATAGCTTCACCCCATTTCTTTCCCGTGGGAGTCGTAAGAGGCGATTAAGGGACTCGAGGGTGTGTATTGCAACTTTAGGCGATGGACTGACAACATGTCACTATAGCGACACACAATTTTCCGAATAACCCTCAATCATTTGTCAGACGTGGCATAAATGTCCGTTTCTTGCGGCCGTTTACGCTCTGCCTACCCCGCAAGGGATTATAGGCGTGATATGTGAATGTATGTATGTCTTGTTGTAACTACAGGGTGGGCCGTGCGGGGCGCGCCGGACAGAAAGGGAAGGCGATAACATTCTTCACGCAAGACGATGTCGCTAATCTTAGAAGGTAAGAATTTTGATTTTTCATGATTATTTTTCCTATTTTAGTACGATCAACTTACTATCTTGTGGCTCAATAATCTAACTAAAGTGTCTTAAGGTGGTCCGTTTTACATATAAACGTAAAACTGAAATTCAATTGATTTTTACTTTCGTTAAGATAATTTTTTGTACCAATGCATACATATATCACGCCTATAACCCTTGTGGGGTAGGCGGAGCTTAAACAGCTGTAAAAACTGTCATTTACGCCACGTCATTCAGATAATTATGTGTTGCCATATTATTTTGAGAGATAACGCGCATTCTGTGTCAAATTAGAAGACGATTGTTTTCTAAACCTTTTTGACAGCGCTTATTTAATGCCGTGTGATGCCGGCTTAGAATAGCATCACCCCATTCCTAACCCATGGGTGTCGTAAGAGCCGACTTAGGGACTCGAGGGATGTGTATTGCAATTTTAGGCGATGGGCTGACAACCTGTCACTATAGTCATACACAGTTATCTAGTTGACCCTCAAGCTTTTGTCAGACGTGGTGTTAATTTCCTTTCTACGGCCGTTAACACTCTGCCTACCCCGTAAGGGATATAGGCGTGATTTATGTATGTATGTATGTAAATTATTCTTATATGCTTAACAGTCAAAGAAGAAATAGCAATCTTCTTTAGCCTGTAACTTACTTCAACATGTAAGTGCAAACTAGTCTACGTGGCGTGGGTACCGAACTTACGTGGCGTGTGTACCGAACTTACGTGGCGTGGGTACCTACTGAGCCCACCATCCGACTTCTGCGACCTTCGATCGTCGATTTAGATAATATCTGGGTTGGGCTGTATTTGTGAGTTTGTTTCTTTGTCATTGCTTACTATTTATTGGAGAATTTCGTAGGATATTTACATTGTATGTATGTATGTATTTAAGGTAAGCTAGGCGAATTGGTTTCCTTTAGGTCATTGTCTCGTTAAACACTCATTGTCATTATGATTTGTTGCCATCCAGTATCGCGTCGGTGATGAAACAGTCAGGTTGTTCAGTTCCGGAGTACACGCTGCAGTTGAAACTGAACAACGGTCGGCGGAAGGCCAGGCAGCACCACGCGCCCAACAGAGACAAGATATCCACCAAGCTAGACCGCCCTGCCAAGTGAGTAGATGAATGAACCAGTCACAGTATTATGGCGGGTGACAGGTATGCCAGTAGGCAGAATGGAGAGTTTCAGGTGGTGTCAGGAAAAGGGTATCTAGTTGTGGCCAGGGGACTGACTGCTCCACCTGGATAGAATTAGAAGTTGTATATATGCGTTGCGCGGTGAACACTTCGATACCGCGTTTCAGGCTCTTGGTTCTCTGCACATCTGTCACGTGGTGCCATCTTGAGGATATGTTGGAACTTCTGTTGCGTCTTGCTTGCTTGTGAACCAGTGAGCTTCTTTTAGTAGCTCGCAGGGGTCGCTAAGGTATGTTAGAAAAAAGACAATTCACGTGAAATTAATCAGTCGGGGAATGGGCAGCAGCGTTCTCTGTGAATGCAACATCTTGCACTGCGCTCGCCAATCCCCTATCCTAGTTTGGTTATGGCAAATACCCACCTAATAGGAGGTCCATGTCCAGCAGTGGACTGTTGCGGCTGTTAATGTAATGTATTGATAGGAATGCTAAACAGCGTTACACCAATACTACAACATTCAGTTTTTGTTTACGACCGTCACGGATATGGGGTGATGTTAGCTAACCCGGCATCACACGAGAAGACCAGCGTAAATAAAATGTGTTTCATTTATTTACAGGCGAAAACTAGATGATTCCAAACAAAACAGTGACAAGACGAAAACCACAGGCGCCGTCAAACAAGGGAAACATAGAAAACAAAGGAAAATACAAGATGGCGGCGGCGGTAAGGTCCAGAAGAGAAAGCGAGAGGGACTACCGAAACAAAAAGAAAACAAGAAAAATAAAAAACAACTCAAGAAAAAGAGTAAAAAAGTGATAGTTAAGAAAATAAAACATAAGTCTTAATCTTTGTATACTTACGAAATAAAATAATTCTATTAAATAATCGTATATTTTTATTTTAACTAATCAAACGAAACTAAAAAAAAAACAGATAGTCAGGAATAATAAGGTCATTAAATAAAACAAATATGGTTTTGTTATCCATTTATAAATTTGATCTCTAATATAAAACTCATACAAAATATACAGTCTTTAAAGAAAATATTTACAAAAATAGCTTTCTTAATAGCACTAGGGTCAATGTACCAGTTACATATCAGTTTGTTCCAATGCCAAATCATCTAAAAAAAACTGTGTTTTGCCACAATGTGACAATCGTTTATCAAATGAGAAATAGTCTTAAAAATCTTGATCATCATGTTTTTTTTTAAACGTAGTTTGTCCATGACTGTTACCTGGTTTGTGACAAGTACATCGACCCTACTTATATACAAGATATTTACATACAACTTTAATGGACACAATCTTAGCCTACATTTTAGCCAATTTGGTTTTATGGCACTTGCGATAAAAAGCCTCAAAAATAATTCGACAATATAATTAGTTTTTTACATTATAACTAATTACTTATCAATCTAATCATAAGCATAAGCCTCTAAGTGATTCAGAGCAATAGAATGTTTCAGACAGAACCCTTTGAGCAACTAGAGGGAATTCATTAAAACTCGCCGCAATTAGACTTGGTATGCGCTTCAACACAAGTCACAACTATACGGAGTGTAAGGGACAGCCCTCTGAATGCTGATAGGGTGGATTCAGACTTCGAAACTGATCAATTTCCCCTTTAAACATACATCAGGAAACGACAAAAAGGAATTGACCTCACATATACGAAATCAAGATCAGCTGTCTGTAATTACTATGGAAAGTTAAAAAAGGTTGGCGTTTCCTTAAATATTTTAATGGGAAGTTGTTCAGTTTCATGGTATGAATGCATACCCTATAAGTATTCGGAGGGTTGTCCCTTAAACGCTGTATGCACAAAAACACAAAACATTACTTTATTCATGTGTACTAAATGCCCAAAACACTAGTTTTATTCATCATGAGTACAAGTGCTTTCTAGCTATAATAAAGAAAAAGCGTGTATGTATTTAGTTGTGTTTTAGCACCAAGTGATCGCGACGAGTCTTTTTGCTTCACTCTGTACGTAGGTATGTTCCCTCTGAAGCGTTCCCTTGCGTTTGAAGCCGTTGGCAATCATAAGAAACATAGAGTTTTTTCGTACGGTTACATCAGCTTTGTCGAGATATAATTATACAGGGTGTAAGGGACAGCCCTCCGAATACTGATATGGTGCATTCAGACCATGAAACTAAACAACTTTCCATAAAAAATATTTCTGGAAACGTCAACATTTTTGGACTTCGGATGCAGTCAGCTGATCGTGAATTTGGTTCGGAAGAATATTTTTTGTCGTTTCATGACATATTTAAAGTTGTTTTGTTTCATGCTCTGTATATTATGCACCTTATCAGTATTCGGAGGGCTGTCCCTTACACCCCGTATTATATAGACAAAGTAATAACAATGCTGTTTTATTTTAATAATAAGTAAAAAATATATATTTTCACGATTGCAGAGATTCGTAAAAAGTATTTTGATTAGATTAAGTAAAAATAACACCTGCGTATTCCATGTAAATTATTTGATTTCTATGATTAACTACTATTTCTAATTAATAAAATAATTCAAATTAAAAAATAACTACTTACAACAATGTCTTAAAGACTTTTTTCTCGAATAGAGAATATTCACTTTTATTTAGAATTTAATATGCGCTTTAAGCATTTAAAACCTTTAGTTTAAGAACACATTAGGTGTAGGAAAGGCGATGAAAAACATCTAACATTTTACTTATACAATTTTTTATCTTAAAGACACATTACCAAAGCTTTTATTACTCTGGCCAATTACGACCCGCATGTATTTTAGCTAGCTGCCAAATTTAAAAAAAATTACATCTTTGGATTAACAATTTACATCAATTACTAAAACATTTATAATTCACCAATTAGGGCGGCCATTTATGATGCTCAACCAATCAGAAGGCACTGGAAAAATATGGTTGGAAATATTTCGATTAATAATAACATACAGGATGTAAAGGACAGCCCTTCGAATACTGATATGGTGCATTCATACCGTTAATCTGAACAACTTTCCGCTAGGAACATGTGTCAGGAAACGACAAAAAAATATCAACCCATACAAAATCACGGTCAGCTGACAAATTTTACTATGGGAAGCCAAATTTGTTTTACGTTTCCTGACATATGGTCCTAGGTGAAAGTTGTTCATTGTCATGGTCTGCTGTCAGTATTCGGAAGGCCGCCCTTACACCCTGTATATCAAGGGATTGACCAGCCCCTGACACTACTTTAGTCCTCCCCAGACAAATTCAGTCAGTCGGTTGAGATGTGTAAAACTTTTGTTTCGTATTTCGACCTATATCTATGTTCCTTGGGGAAACTTGTTAATTTTAAGGTTAGGTACAAACTAATTTTCATAGTTTTTTTAAACCTGCTATCGTGCCTCCCAAAGAGTGTCTGTCATTATGTGGAAATTGCACAATTCATCACTCGGGGGCAGGAGTACGGGCAGGCATATGGTCCTATTAAATTCAGTGCAAATATTTTTAGAAAGTGTCCAACAAGAGAAACTGAACTACTTTTCCCAAGGAACATATGTCGAAAAATAAAAAAAATTAACCACCCATACAAAGTGATACACTTTTTGATGGCGGTTCCAATGTTTGCGATATTTCAGCCTATGTTCCTTGGGAATAGTTCACCCTAACAATATTTGCTTTGAATTTAATAGGAACTACCTATGTATCACGCCATCTTTTATGTGCGGACAATCTAACCAATCAGAGCGCTTCATTCGCACAGCCAATCACAGGGCAACCTGGGCATCTTATTCGCCGGCCAGGGCAAGTAGCCCGCCGTCTTGAACACCCAGTAGTCGTACGAAACTTTGCTGACGAGCGTGATGAGTATCAGCACCTCCAAGGCTATGATGTAGTAGATGTAGTCGGTCCAGTCTCGCGGCGTGTGGCACACGGTAGCTTCTATTAGTTCCACGACAGGTTGTAATGTGCCTTCGCATTGTAGTTTCTTGTAGTCGGGTATGTTTTTGAAGTTTTCTACGAGCCACGGCTGGAAGGGCACAAGAGTAATTATAAAAAAAAGAAAAACGTGTGTTACATTCACAGGCGCTGCCCATTCCCTGGCGTTATCCGTAAGTCCCCGTAACGGATAGAAATCGCAGTAACAAATGGGATGATGTTTTTTTTAAGCTAGCACCACAAATCGAAATAACAAGCTGTTAGCAAGTAACAAGTTAACACAGAACGTCCGATGACTCAACAGTACATGGATGCCGGGTGATGTCGGCTTAGAGTAGCATCTTTCATCACCCCATTTCTTTCCTGTGGGTGTCGTAAGAGGCGACTTAGGGACTTGAGGGTTACATGTGCAATTTTAGGCGATGGGTTGACAACATATCACTACGGCAATACACAATCTGTGAATGACCCACAAATGTTTGTCAGACGTGGCGTAAGTGTCCGTTTTTACGGCCGTTTTATGCCTACCCCGCAAGGGATATAGGCATAATATATGTAAGTACATGGACGGACTCACCTTGAGCACTTTCTCGGTATTACAGTCGCAGTGTATGTAGTTGCCGGAGATCATGAATGTGGCGAAAGAGTCGAACCTATTTGACAGCACGTAAGTTTGGATCTGGAACAAGAACAAGCATAATAAATAAATAAATTAAAAACACGACTGCTTTCTGAGATAAAGCCTAGCATCTGACCCTCGGGATAATGTAAGGATTCTTCTGATACAATTCCCATTCGAATCTGTTCAGTGGTTAACGAGTGGTTTATAATAGGGTGAAATTTCACTCATGACCGATAGCGAAAACTCAAGACGGGCTTGTGATAATGTACAACTTCCCCTAAGGAATATACGTTAAAATTATGACTAATAAATTTTAATTACCATGGTAACTCAAATCATCTGATCGGCAATTTTGTATGGAAGGTCCATTTTTTTCGTATTTCGATCTATTTTCCTTGGAGAAAGTTGTTCTTATCACCAGCCCGTCTTGAGTTTCGCTATCGGTCACTAGTAAAAACAAATCCTATTCAAGGCGAGTGTACCCGTGAACGATCTCAACAGTGGAGCCACTTTACAAAAAAAATCTCTTTATAAAAACAATTTATCAGCATATCCGTTGCCCAAGTTCTTAGTATTATCCTTAAGTAAAATTAGAACCTGCAAACGCAATGAAATATTTTGCGAAGTGGCGCCACTGTTGAGGTCGTTGACGGCCACACTCGGATTGTTCGCGTACCGTCTTAAGTTTGTTGTGATTGATGGAGAAGAGCATGAAGTTGTCGATGAACTTGGTGCCCTCCAGCCCGACGATGCTCTCCACGTCGTTATAATCCAGTACGAGTTGCGTGAGATGCTCGTATGACGGGTCCGCCGCCACCGCATGCAGGGACGTTATCTGAAACACAATTTACAAGTATAGGGCTTTTCTCCCACTATGACGGAATGACTGAGGTATTTTTGACGCATCTCAGACAAACATACATACATATATCAGTCCTATAATCCCTTGCGAGGTAGGCGACAAACATTTGAGGGTCATTCGGAAAATTCCAGATGTATATGGCGCCATCTGAGGCAGGGGTATGTAGCTGAGATTGGTGTAGGCCCCTTCTGGGGCAGGGGTATGGGTGGCTGGAATGTGTGTAGCCCTCTACTGGGTGGTGGTTTGTGTGGCACGCTGAGATGTGTGTAGCTCCCTTGTGAGGCAGAAGTATGTGTGGCTGAGATGTGTGTAGGCCCCTACAGGGTCAGTGGTATGTGTGGCACGCTAAGATGTGTGTAGCTCCCTTCTGACGTAGGGGTATGTGTAGCTGAGATGTCTCTAGCCCTCTACAGGGTCAGTGGTTTGTGTGGCATGAAATAGCCTTGAATTGGTTTCACTTACGTTGTTATGTGATACGTTCAGCTTGATGGTGTTGGGTGGGAGATTCGTCGGCATCTGTTTCAAATGGCGTTGCGAACAATCCACGGCCACCATGTTAGCCACTTTGCCCCTGATTGGTAACTCCAAGCGATCAGGCACACACGTGCAACTGATGTTTGGGGGGTGGATCAGCGCGCAACTTGTGTTCAGCTGAAAAAGACAGGTTTATTTAAAAGTTAATTAGTAAGTGACACTTGTGATGCCGACTAAAAATTATATCACCTCATTTTAACCCACAGGTATCCCAAAAGGCGACTAAAGAATAATTCTAGAGAATGAGCAGTAACGTTCCCTGAAAGACAACACCTTGCACTGCGGTTACCAACACCCCTTAACAGGGGAAATCCCATGTCCAGGCTTCGACTTGAGATCAGTCAGGGTTTGGCAAAAACTTTTATTTACCTTACACAAAAATCTTAGTATATGGTTGTTGAAGACAGTGAAAGATGGAAGGAAGTATATGGATCTGTTCCGCTTCTACACCACCCACAAGAATAATATCAACGGGAAACTCTTTAGAACTGACAGCGACTACAGTGTTCTAAGGTCCCAACCCACCTCTTTTTGCTTCTTCAAGTAATCGATGTCAACGATCTGAACATCCTGGAACCAGTTCGCGATCTTCAAGTCCAAGGCGCAATACGTCTTGTCGTAGTTCTTGAAGGTCACCAGCGAACTGTTGTTCGCCTCCATCGCCTTTTGGAAATGCTTGCATGGGAGGTAGTTGTTACCTGAAAAAGTGAATTGGTTGTTAAAGTTTTATATTAAGTTTAAGACCTCATAAGTGAAATGACAATCGCAAAAGGTTTTGTGTTGGAGTAGCGCAGTGTGGTCCCCTGTTGTTTGCTAACGTCAGGTTCCAACAGGTTCTTAAATATTGTCATCCCAATAAGCAATATTTGACAGATGTCATCTCCATACAAAAAGCTCAACTCCAGAATAAGGGCCCTCTGCTATAGCACTATCCAGAATCTGACAGGTGTCTGATGTGGCCTATTGGGATTGCCGTAATGTTTGTGGTAATGTAATGTTTGGAAGTCTCACCGATGTGTATCCTCCAACTAAGACAGTGGCAGAATTGTCCTACGTTGACAGAGGCCATTTAAAAAAGAATTGAATTGGAGTCTCACGATTGATCTATAATGTCCTTGATTCTCACCGTAGAATTGCCAGGTGAGTATTATGTTCCTTGGTAGAAGTCCACGCTGATCTTACGGTTGCTCTGTACGAGGCTGAGCGGGAACTCTGTCAGGTTGTTGGCCGAAGCGTCCAGGGTTGTCAGGTTGAACAGGTTCTGTGCTGTTTGGAAGTCTCACCGGAGAAATCCACGCTGATCTTGCGGTTGCTCTGCACGAGGCTGAGCGGGAACTCTGTCAGGTTGTTGGCTGAAGCGTCCAGGGTCGTCAGATTGAACAGATACGCGAACGGGCGCTGGTTTGACGGCTCCAGCTTAGCTGACGATAGGTTGTTGTTGGATATGTTGAGGCAGGCGATTGAGGAGTGCTTCGGGAACTGCCCTGGAAGTGAATAAGAAAATCTTTATTCAATGTCCATTACTTGCTTTTTATGTATTTTATTAGTTTGTTCATTAATAAAAATTTGAAACATTCAGATACTCCTGTAGTGAAACGAGATTTTAATCTCAAAAGTTGTAATATCTCTTAATTTAGATTTTTCGTTTTTATGATCTTAGGAGCATTATACTCCTTTTCTTTTAATTGCATAAGCGGTAAAGCATCTTTACTTAAATTTCTGTCCAAGCAGAGTTACAAATCTTCAATTTCTCTAAATAGTTTTTTGGTAATTACTTGGCTATTCGTTAATTTAGTCTGTTCTTTTATTGTAATTATATTATCAGTAAATTTTAATCTCCTTCTGGGCTACATTGACGCTCGCAACATCTACATTCTCCAATCTTTTCATGCTCGTCGGTACAAAGTACCTACTATTGACCTACCCTTGAATTTATTACTAAGATATGATCCTGAAATATCAAATTCAGCGCAGACAGAACTTTGCCTTTGAAACGTTGATGGATCTCTTGTTTGCATACAGTAGCTTAATCCCAGAAAAGTCTCTCGGATAAGATAACATGTCAGGATTAGTTATCTCGTGCAGAATACTGTTTTGTACATTTCTGGTGAATTTTAGGTAGGTACCTAAGTTTATAGTAGTAAGTAAGTTTACACTACTATTACTCATCACAATATATTTAGTTTATGTTTGATTTGAAATTTAGAATTCCTACGTTTTGAGCTCTTTAAGAGCTCGTGCTCACGGATGTGTATGGTGTTAGACGTCTTTATTTAGAATTTAAATTATTATTGTTCTACCGCCATCTATTTCAAGAAAATAGTTTATACTTATTCTGCTCAAACTCTTCTATTGGACTTAAGATAGAGATTTGGAAATATTTTGTAAGTAAGTTGTTGTGCCTGTATATTATAGTAGTACTTAGGTATAGTTTGGTTCCAAGTTTAGTTCAACAAACATGGAAAAATGTAGTCGTATCTAGGCGCTCTTTGTGAACCGTTCAAATACAGAAAGCAAACGTTAGCACAGCACAAACAACATTATTATTAGCCTTTGCAAAACATTGACACAGCACAGTCAAACATACACAAATCACTTGACCTCGTTTCACGAAAGTGGAGTTACACCAGTCAAGAACTATCAAAGAATACCACAAGGATGTGCACAATACGGGGTGTAAGGGACAGCCCTCCGAATACTGATAAGGTGCACGTAAATCATGAAACTGAACAACTTTCCACTAAGAACAATTTATGTCGAGAAACGACAAAAAATATTCTACCTTCCATACAAAATCACGATCAGTTGACTGCATTTACAATGGGAAGTCCAAAAAATTTTGACGTTTCATAAAATATTTTCTTTCATGAGTTTCTTGGTCTGAATGCACCCTTTCAGTATTCGGAAGGCTGTCCCTTACACCCTGTATATTAAGGAGCAGCAGTTTAACTCGAGCACCTTTCCGTCTAAAACTACCTACATTAGCAGGGATGTCAACAAATTGGTTTTGCGAACCTGAATTTAAGCGATGTCACACTAAGGTACCATTATGCTAGGTTACATTAAGAAAATACTGATATTATTATTGAATGAGTTGTTAGGTTTCTGAGTATTAATCTTTAGTAGGTAATACCCGGGCCCGAAGTATGCTAAATGAAAATCGTTTCAGTTTTATGTAGATAGCGTGTCAATGGCATGGTTATGGGCGTTTCGTATACTACTTACAGTTTGGAAAATAAAATATCACGGTGACAATCAAATAAGAGTTGAGTATCACTGGCATTGCAGGGGAAAAAAAATAAGAGAATTCGGGCCCTTATTTCCCGATACACAAAGAAATACGCGCGGCGGCAGTACAGTTTGCTGTGACACGAGCGGCACGAGATTCTATGTGAGAGTCGTGTACGTATAGGTCGGTCAGGCGTGTGCATGTGTGAGTGCGCAAACCGGGCGTTAGTATGAAGTTAAACTACTGGTCCTTGGTATATTGTGCCACTCACTATAGTACGCTATAACTTACCTTGGTATTTTATAAAGTTCGGTGGGCGTAAGGAGGTTAGAACACAATAATAATTACAATAAAAGTTACATATATACACATATTATTACGTCTTTATAAAAATACAGTCGCTATCGCAACGTCTGACCAATATTTGAGGGTCGTTTCAGATAAATCGTGTAGTATCACTAAAGTGACAGGCAGTCAGCCCCACGACTAAAATTGTAATACACATGAAACTGTCGAGTCCCTTAGTCGCTTCTTATTCACACGCCAATGAAAGTTAGGTATTGATTCATTAAATCATTAAAAATTTAATCTTGTCACAAAATAAAACAAAACAACAAAAAATAGTTAGTTACATATAATAATATTGTATATTATACAAGAGTGCCAAATTTTACCCTATCGTTATTTAAGTAGGTACAGTCGGTTGTAGCACATAACATAAGGTACCAGGGGTAGGTGCTCCAAAAGAATTGAATTACATATCCCCTAGTTAAAATTACAATAAAAAGTAAAACACATTCTCTTAAAACAAGTAATTATATAAAAAAAAAATTCAAGTAATAAAATAGGGCTGAGGACAAAAATTATTCAGTTCTTTTGGAGTAGGTACACCTGGTATCTTATGCGCTACATACAACCGACCTTACCTATACCCGATCTTATACCTTATTACAGACAATATTATTAAATAACACACACACACATATCGCGTCTTTATCCCTTGCCTTAAAAGGCAAGATCACATGCATAGCAGCCCACTGGAACGTCGTGCCGTGCCGGCTTAGAATAGCATCACCCCATTTCTCTCCCGTGGGTGTGAAAGAGGCGACTAAGGGATTCAAGGGTTAGGTAGGTACATATGTACAATGGTGATATACAACTTTCTGAATTACCCTTAGATGTTTGACAGACGTGGCGTAAATGTCAGTATTTTTTACAGCCGTTTACGCTCTGCTTAGCCCGGAAGGGATATAAGCGTGACATATATGTATGTATTCCTTGCGAAGTAGACAAAGCGTTAACGGCCGTAAAATACAGTCGCTATCGCCACTTTGACAAAAATCTTTCAGAAAAATCGTGTTTCACTATAGTGATAGGTTGTCAGCCTAAAATTGAAAAATATATGAAATCCTCGAGTCCCTTAGTCGCCTCTTACGACACCCGCGGAAAAGAATAGAGGTGATGCTATTCTATACCGGCATCACATGGCTAATAAACTAATGAATATTGGAGGAAAGCATCGCAATAATACGTAATTAACACAGAGTGTTATGAAAACAGATAAAACAACAAATAGACCCAAATGGATATTATTGAGGGTTTCTACTTACTATCATCATTAGGCAGATTTTCCTCCACAGCTGTTGCGAGAATGGAAAACGAGAAAATAAGACTATTAAGACAAGTTTGATAGAAAGTTCAGTATGCAAGTACTGGCCTCAATAAGGAAAATAACCTTATCTTGTTCTCGTAACGCCCAGATACCTTTTAAAAGGTATGTAACTCTATAGTGCTACGAGCCTAAGCTTATGTAAACATTACATTAGAAAATAACCTTATACACATAAACTCGGACATAATATGTATATCCTTAACTTATGTAAACTTTTAAAGTAATCATCTGTGTAATCATATTTATTTCAAACTAATTAACAAGACGTTGCCTGAGGCATGTAGTATGGTTTGTATCAGTAAAACCAGGATGTACTGGAACTGATATCTTCCAGGACTTAGAAGTGCATTTAGGGGTTTAATCTACTTTGAAAACTCATACCTTTTGAAGGCATCTGGGCCGCTTTCTGTAAAAAGCCCGCGCGTTACGAGGTTATAACTTATAATATTAGCACTGTCGCTCTCCGTCAAATAGTTTTTGAAAAGGATAGGCGTGTTTAAAAATGTGAATGGATTCTTTGCCATTTCTAGTCAATTTAGTCGCGATTGTTTAAATCGATACCTTACTTTGACAGATAATGCGTATTTTGCGTCAAATTTTAGGACTTGACATGACTTCGATATCTCCTATTATTTTCTAAAACGATTTGAAGGAAAGTGACAAGCCTAATTTGAGCTAAGTTAAGATAATTTATTTCCCGATTGAAGGCTGCTATGTAGTACCTATATAGAGAAGTACTGTCAGTAGCACAAAATTCTAAATACAAATTAACCTACCCCTGTATTACGAAATATTAAGAAATCAACCTATGCTGGTTTTCTCTTACAAACTATATGAAAAACTTGCTTAAGTTGATTCCTTCAGGGGGTAGGTAGTCTTTTTTGGTAAATAACCTTTTTTTGTGTGGGAAAGCAAAAAAGTTACAAGTAAAGGGTTTTACAAAAGCAACGATTTTCTGTTATAGTACGTAGGTAAACCTACCGTCTACCACAAAGTAAGTATTGGCGGTGGCGTGCTTCCAAATGCCTACACTGAAAGACCTAGAGACATATTTTTTTGGGGTTTCTGGGATATACAAAGTTGTTACTCCCTAAATAAGTACCTAACTTTTAAGTTATCAAATATGTAAGCGAAATATCACCAACATTATTTTTAATGTGTTTGACGGCTCTGAAATCATACCTCTATGAG
The DNA here is from genome assembly GCA_027580185.1 of Tuta absoluta. NCBI lineage: Eukaryota > Metazoa > Arthropoda > Insecta > Lepidoptera > Gelechiidae > Tuta > Tuta absoluta. Next base: position 553,976 of record JAQAHW010000062.1, read on the forward strand.
CCATAACTCACCAACAATTTTGCCGATGTTGCCATCTGTGAGCGCCATGTGTGTCAGCCGTCGGTACATGGCCGTGGAGACGTTCAACTCCTGGATGGTCGCGTTCAGCACATGTAGGTTCGTCGTATTCTGGTTCACTGGAACAGATCATTAACAACTTACACACATATCACGCCTATAATCCCTTGCGGGGTAGGCAGAGCGTAAACGGCCGCAAACAACGGACATTACGCCACGTCTGACAAATATCTGAGGGTCACTCGGAAAACTGTGTATCGCCATAGTGACAGGTTGTCAGCCCATCGCCTAAAATAGCAATACACACCCTCGAGTCCCTTAGTCGCCTCTTACGACTCCCACGGTAAAGAAATGGGGTGATGGTCTAAGCCGGCATCACACGGCAAAATTTTTGATGCCTCAAGGTACAGTCGGTTGTAGCACATAAGGAACCAGGGGTATTCCCAAAGAACCGAAGTATTTTTATCCCCAGTAAATACATATTATATTTTTTTAGCTTATTCTCATAAAATAAGTAAATTTCTACTTATACATATTCATGTCATGAAAAACATATTGCTGGGGAAAAAAATAATTCAAATCCTGCCCGCGCTGGGAAAAATTTTGCAAGTTTTCAAAAACTGTACCTATACTTAATACGGGAAGAGTTCCAAAATTTTGGTATAAAAAAATTAATTCACTTCTTTTGTAGTACCCCTGGTATTTTATGTGCTACAACCGCCTGTACATCTAAATTACTGTACCTTATTCTACTGACATAGCTTGTATTTGTTAGCAACTCTGGCCAACCGTCGCCGACTTCTGCTATCGTGTTATCTATCGTAAAGGTAGTCCGAGCAGCAATAGCAACGGGGGCAAGCGTATGTGTGTCACGTTGAGATGTGTGAAGGGTCCTTCGGGGACAGGGGTATGTGTGTAGCGCCCTTCGGGGGCAGCGGTATGTGTGTAGCGCCCTTCGGGGACAGTGGTATATGTGGCATGCTGAGATGTGTGTAGTTCCTTCGGGAGCAGGTGTATGTTTGTCACACTGAGATGTGTGTAGTTCCTTCGGGAGCAGGTGTATGTATGTCACACTGAGATGTGTGTAGCCTCCATAAGGGGCAGGTGTATGTGTGACATGCTGAGATGTGTCAGGAGGTACTCACTGAAGATCTGCAGCCCCTCTTTCAGCTGGAAGCTGTTGACGACGTCGCAGCAGAAAACTGACACCGGATCCACTTTCTTGCAGGCGGAACCGTTGGTCGGGCACATGGACCGGTCCAGGTGGAAGCATTTGCCCTCCTGGATCTCGATGAGCGGCTCCGGCTTGACCGTCGACACCTGGGGCTGAGAGGAAAAAGATTACAATGATTTATTATGGAGAGAGAGAGAGATTACCTAGACAAAATAGGTACAGAGTGGTTAAAAAAATATCTAAATGATGTATTTTTAGTAGACCAGGCTAAGGTATAAGTAGGGTGTGACCAAAATAACAAAAAGGGTACAGAATGGTTAAAAAAATATCTAAATGATGTATTTTAGTAGACCAGGGTATAGGCAGGGTGTGACTAAAATATTAACAATTACAACAGGAGATTAAAGTGTTGCTTATGGCGATTGTAGCCGTCAACGGCCTCGACAGTAGCGCCACTTTACAAAAAAACTTTATAAAAACAATCTATCAGAATGTTCGTTGCTCAAGCTATAGTATTATCCTTAAGTACAATTAGAACGTATGAACTCAATCAAATATGAATATTTGCATATTATATGCATAATCCATGATGATGAAACTGAAAAACTCTCCTCAAGGCACATAGACCAATATATTGTAAGACCTTTGCCAAATTGCCATGCCACGGCCAATTGCCAGCCAGCCAAGCCATGTCTCAGCTCCACCCGCCAGCCCTAGCCAAGCCACGCCATCTATGCCCGTAGCCTTAAAGCCTTTGGTGTAGTTGTAGACGAGCCGTATACAGAGTAAAGCCTTACCTTATATGCCAGCCAGCCAGCCATTTTGTAGTTTAGAAAAAGATATGGACATCATCATCATCAAATTTGGAAAGTAATACGGCCTACCTCGTCATACTTATGCACGGTATCATCTTCGTTGGTCCTGGTCTCGATGAAGGGGACGTGCAGAGCCAGGTACACCACTAAACCCCATAGTATTATCTAAAACAAAGAAAAATGTGTTCAGCATGTTAGTCATTTGTTTGGTTGGAAGGGGAATGCAACTTTCTACAAGGAGTAGCAAAGAGGATGTAGAAAGGAGGTCAAGCTACTTATTTTTATTTTAGAGTTTATTTTGGAGTGGGACACAGAGTCGTCAAAACAGAGGACGACCTGGTGATAAGAAACAACTTTCTCCAAGGAACATAGGTCCACAAAACTATATGATAGGTCGAAATATGACATAAATATTTTGAACTTCCATTTTTGGGTTAACCCACTGAGCACTGAAACGTCATTCGCTGTCAGAAACGATCGCGGAGTTTTTTTTTGGTCTGTGGGTTACCCAAATCAGCTGATCGGCAATTTTGTATGGCAGGTCCTTTTTTTCAGTTTTTGACCTATGTTCCTTGGGGAAAGTTGTTTCTTATCACCAGCCCAGTCTTGAGTTTTTGCTCGCTAGTAAAATTTCGCCCTATGTACTCCTAATGAGGGGCTGACAGTCCTCTAGTCTATACCTGCATGCTCCTACCCACCGCGGCGACACCATCTGCGTCCAAATCTGCGATCAAGCGTTGTGAATTCAGTTTAGTACCAACCTATTTTTGAAACAAGCAGACACTATAATATACTAATAACATTTTCAAATATTGTAGAAATAAAAGACAAAGTTATATTATGATTATTTTTTTATTACAATACGAACTCCGTATCGCTGACTGAATTTTATGGTTAGCATACTTATACCCATCAGTACCCGTTGCCTTTGAAGAACTAAACTCCAACCAGTGCACCTAAAGTAAAATGTTAAGTCTCTATTTACGCGCCATCGTCTATCAATTAACTTGCTATGAGAGGAATAGAATTTCCATCACGCTGATAAGCTTTGGCTAAAGCAGTAGTTCATAAAACACGGTACCTACATTCTTTTTTTTACATTAGGTTGTTTATCGAGTTAATCTTCTGATAGGAAGCATTTTTTCATTTGAACGTACCTATAGTTTATTTACTAGATTTCCGCCCAGTGGTTAATGTTGTTTGTGGTAAATGTTGTTTCCCTGCGGTAAAAAGTGGCCTATGTGTTATTCCAGGTTATACTCTACGTGTGTCATCCATACGGTCAAGTCGTTTGAGCGTGAAGAGGAAACAAACATATATACACAGTACACACACATACATACATACATAACGCCTATATCCCTTACGGGGTAGGCAGAGTGTTAACGGCCGTAAAACGGATATTAACACCACGTCTGACAAAAACTTGAGGGTCAACTAGATAACTGTGTATGACTATAGTGACAGGTTGTCAGCCCATCGCCTAAAATTGCAATACACATCCCTCGACACACACACAGTCTCAGATTTATAAATATTATTAGTACGGGTTTAGTTTTGCGTCGTGTGATGCCGGCTGGGTAAGCATTATCCGTATTCTACCCGCGGATTTCGTAAAAGGCGACTAATCGATGCACCCAAGAAATAGACAGTAGCGTTGAAAGCAACATCTTGTACTGCGCTTGCCAATCGCAAGCCAAGCGTACTAAGTATTGCAATACCCCGCTAATCCAATACGAGACCCGTGTCATAAATATATATTTTTTTGTTTTGCGACTCCCATGGATTGAACTTGGAACCTGTGGAGTACCGTCCCACCGCTCTGCCACTGAGCTACTGGCGCCCCGACCGAACACTTTAAATTTTAACCTCTTGATACTCGACTTGAACATATCTCCGGACGTCGCTAAAATGTTTTCAATTTCAAATCTTCATTTAAGACATACATGAATGTGACTAAAATTGCACCTAGCCTACGTAGCATAGGTAAGCAGACGAGATTGCGTAAGCAAATAAGACTTAGTAGGTAATAATATAAATAAGTATTTAAAAACCTTGACAAGAGTATTTGCTAGCAGATAACAGATAATTTTGAATAGACTTTGTTCAAATATTTTGCTCAGAATTGCTATTTTTGGAAGCAGTGGCGTAGCTATGAAAGGGCTAAATCGGGTCTGTGCCGCGGGGACCTAGACCCTCATGGGGGCTCTCGGAACCATTTAAACCCATGGGTTACGTGCGACACCGGAGTTGCGAAAAAAATCCGCTGGTTTAGCTCATGTACCTACCGCTTCACTAAATATCGTTTTCAGATGGTGGTGGCGTAAAGTTACATGCCGTGTGATTAACCTGGCCAGCCCAATGGCAGTGCCTTGATTTTTATTTTTTATCCCGCCCGAGCCGGTTTTTAACAATTTTGTAATGTCCTAATCGAAATTAGGACATTACAAAATTGTTAAAAAAAAAGAAAATTGTGTGATACATATTTATTTTTTTTACAATTCATGACGTCAATAAGTGATATTGATAATAACTACTATCCTACATTGAATAAAGAATTTCAAATTTCAAAAATTTCAAATTTCGCCAATATCATGTGGACCTACCAGAACGTATTTAGGTACAGGAGTAAGATGAATCTCTAGAGTAAGTAGATGTAGAATCAAATTCGGAATATATCCGAACAAAACTATTTGAAGCTAGTGGTTTTGTTGGGCCCCTGTTTATTATTGCGCCAGGGCCTTTGGTTCCCTAGCTACGCCTCTGTGATAAAGATGCACTAGGATAAGCTGCATTCAAAGCGGTTCACCCACTTGTCGTCCGTCGCTGCGTATTTTTAATGCATGCGTCTGTCAGATGGAAGGAAATTGCGGATTCATTCCACAGACGCATCCGTAAACGCACCATAGCCGTATTTTTATGGGAATAAGAGCAGAACCCGCAATTTCTTTTCTCCTGACAGACGCATGCGTTACGGTGCGTTAAAAAATTACGTAACCAGAAACGACAATGGGAGAACTGTCTTAGCTAAGGGCTCGTACAGATTTAGTGTAAATTGACAAAACTTTTTACTAAAGTACCGCCGCACCGTTCCAATAAGTCGTACATCTATTAGATTCTCTTTGAAGTCGTAATTGACAGCTGTCATCTCCATACTAAAGGAGATTTCAACGAAGGAAAATGGACCCTCTGCCATAGTATTATTACGAATCTGACAGCTGTCAACGGTACTTTATTATGTAGTGCCAATAGTTTAAAACGTACTAAAAGGGAAGCCGTGATGTGTGTTTTAAATACATAAATCACGCCTATATCCCTTACGGGGTAGGCAGATCGTCAACGGCCGTAAAACGGATATTAACACCACGTCTGACAAAAGTTTGAGTGTGTTTTTATGTGTTAAAATAGCCACGGAGCTATCACTGCACGGAACATAAAAAATAAAGTGATCCAAAGATGAAAGTCTTTATTTAATTAATTATGCAATAGATAAACTTATATTAATACATATATACGAACTACAAGTAAAAAACGTCTTCCAGTGCGTCTATGAGAGGCACGGTGCCCAACACGCTGGCAGCATTCCCTCTTTGGATTATTTTTATGCTTGAATTTCCATTCACGCGCGACGCCCAACATGTGTGTGCTTACGGCTTTATTTATTTTATTGCCTGTGGTGGCATGACGAGACCCAATTTGCTAATTCTTTATTTTGGCGGGCAGTTGTATATTAATTCGCAATTAATTGAAATTCAAACAAAAGAAAGTTGTTATTTTCACAACCGTTGTTTGCTGGTTAAAATTTTTATCTTTATTTAGTGTCTTCTTTGTGTAAAATTGTGTAATTTGTGTTAATTGGGTGCATATCTATTATAATACTGCGGGTAGATAAATAACTTACATTGTTTCAACTTGGAACATAACTACGCGAAGGTCTTTAAGTAGGTAAGTAATTATTTATTTAATAAGTGTCCCACACGAAAAGAAGAAGACTAATAAATTACCAACACAATTAAGTAAGTGCCAAGATGAGCTAAGAATAGCATAACCCCATTTCTTTACCGTCGGTGTCGTAAGCGGCATCTAAGGGACTCGAAGGTTACAAGTGTATTGCAATTTTAGGCGATGAGCTGACTAGCTGTCACTATGGTGATACTTCTTCTTCATCCTCGCCTTATCCCGTTACGCGGGGTCGGCTTTCCTGATCCTGAGGCGCCAATTTGTCCGCTGGTAAGCATCGTCTTCAGAAAGGCCAAGTGTTTTCATGTCCTTTTGGACATTTGTCAGCCATGATGTTTGAAGCCTTCCTCTACCTCGTTTTTTGGTTGCAATGGAAAGGCACTTTTGCGCCAAAAAAAAAATGGGTTTTACTAATTTGATTGAGATACTAATACTTTTTCTGAACGGACCTTAAATGTTTGTCAGAGGTGGCGTAAATGACAGTTTTTACGGCTTCTCTGCCTATCCCACAAGGTATAAAGGCGTGGTTTATGTGGGTAGATATGTATGTATAGTTAAATAATTTACCAACTTGTGATGCTGATGTTCCTTCTACGGAGTTGATGGTTTATGTTCCCCTTCCTACCTGAATATGTCTTTTCATTCTTTTCAGTCCACCTACGTACGATTGAATAAAAACAGCAGTATTTTCAAAATGGTTCAAAAACATAGCCCACTGGGTCGGCTTCACAGCACCATTGAGCTGGCCTTAGCCAACTTTAACAGCAGTTTGGACATGGCCAGCAGACAACTGCCTTCCAAACTTGAAGACCTCATTCAAGCCAAGTTTGACGAGCTTGCTGCCAAGATGGCACCACAAGAAGATGTTGACGAACATGAAGACGAAACTGAGGCACAACAAGATATAACTGAAACAATAAGTCAAATAATAGACAAAAGATTCGCAGATCTTCAAGCAAATCTTGAACGTAAAATTGACAACAAGTTTAACACAATTATAGCTAAACTAGAAGCGATGGACACAAGCACCGATATCCTTAGAATAGAGAATAGGCTTGCAATTGCATCGAGTTCCGTGACGGCGCTGACGAATTAGGGTTTCGTTCCCGGGACCCGGGAATCGGGAATTCCCGGGAAAAGCTTCGTTCCCGGCACCGGGAAATTTTTATTCATTTCCCGGGAATTCCCGGATAGTTTAAATTTTGTGGTTTTATGCTCTAAAAACCTACATATTTATAATTATTTACAGACAGATACCACAAAATTTCTGGATATAAAATTAAACAATAATAAAACTTTACTGCTTCCATGATCTAGTGATCTGATCGTTTATTTTAGAATCTGGAGGTCTCTGGTTTGAATCTCAAAGGAAACACACAAAGTTGATATTTGTCAATTTATCACTTTGTGAGATCGTACCCAGTTTTGTTGGGTCAGAGCATGGCAAGTTGATTCACCTAATTGTCTGTAAGAAAGACAGATCGGTGCTTAGGAGGGCACATTGAGCCGTCGTCCCGGCTGATGTCTATGAATACTTAGGCAGTTTGCACACTTGTCGTCCGTCGCTGCGTTTTTTTAACCCACCGTAAAGCATGCGTCGGTCAGAGAAAAGGAAATTGCGAATTTCGATCTTATTCCCAAACAAATACGACTACAGTACGTAACAGATGCGCCTGTCAAGTCGTTTAATAGACGCATCCGTAAACGCACGAATGATAAGTAGGAAAACCACCATAGATGGGATTATTAACCATTTTAGTTACGAATACCTACTAAGACTCTGAGCCGAAGGTTCATTGGGTCGTTTTGCGATTTTTGTCCTTCTCGTTATGATGATGAAGATGATGAAAATGGATCATAAACATTCCTTATTGTTTTCTTTTCTATTTATTATTGCATATCAGTATCTGACCGTATAATTTATAAGTCTGCATAAGCGTTCTCTGTGAAAAACAACAGTTTGCCCTGCACTCGACAATCTGCCGGCCTAGCGCGGTGAGAATGGCAAAAACACTACTTACGGGGGAAGGCCCATATCCAGCAGTGGTCTCTTGTGTGCTAATTTTGTGCTTTAAGTGTCTGACTCATAGTATCTCAATCCAAAATCTTTAACTTCGATTCCCATGGTGTTTATATTTGACAATTCAGGCTGATTGACCAGTTTATCATTATTTATAAAATAATTTATTTCGTAGAGCACGTCAAGCTGTCGAATTTGTTACACTGATCATGAATAAAGTTGTTAAGACGGTTTAAAAACTCAGGTTTCAAGTTTCAAATTTTAAGTTTTTGTTTGCATTACCATATGGTTACATTACATAGATCTTAAACTATTAAAAGTCCAGCATGTAGCACCTCGCAGAAGCACCGCAAATTGTTTTAATAGCAACAAAGATATTGCTATACTTACTATTTGTAACATTAAACATTATCATAATACGTATTACTCTTTTTATTTATAGTAAAATTATCTTTAAATTCATAAAAAACCACACTTTATAATTTACTCTTTGGTCTTATCATTATCATAATAAAACTCTTTCAAACTTTAAAACGCTTTTTCTAATAAGTATTTTAATATAGTTGGAGATTTTCAGATACCAGGATAGGCTCGTTCAGTACTCGTATGACAGTGTTAAGTTTTTAAGTATGTAGTTAAACAATGAAATAATTTTTTTAACTCCATTTCTTATCGAAACACAGCAAAACAAAAAAGTTTTCATTTTTTCCCGGTTCCCGGGAATTCCCGGGAAAAGCAAAAATAAATTCCCGTTTCCCGGGAACTGAAAAAGGCCGGGAAATACGAAACCCTATGACGAATAAGGTGGAGAAAACTGACGGCAACTTGACGAAGAAAATGGCTGCCTTACAAGATTCAGTAGACCGTGTGCAGAGGTTGTGTGAATGGTATTCCAACTGGAGTTGCAAACACGAGACTTTATTAGACCACGGCTATGTTGCTCGCTGCGAACTGGTGTTGCCTCTGAAGAAATTCCTGGCTAACCAGGATAACCCAGACAGTGCTACCGACCTTGAGACTAAGCTGAATTCTTTCAGAATTGTAAAAGTTGACAGAGCGACTCGATTTCCTAACCACGGTATATACGTGAACATAAAAAATGATCATATTAGGTTTTACATTGAGGAGTTGAAGAAAGCTTTAGCTAAACGCAACAACCTCGGAATAAGACAGAATGTTAATGCGTTTGTATCGATATTGAGTAAAGTTGAAAGTTTTAGAAAGTACGATATTCATAATTTTGCAAGTTTTGAAAGCGCTTATGAACTTAAATGGACTGTTTCGTAGGCGCATCGTACACTATGACGGACTGACGGTCAAACATCTTGGAAAAATTCAGTGTGGATTTTGTGGATCAGACACACGGAAGCGTCAAAAATACGTCCGTTTGCCCGCCATAGTTAAAATATGTTTATGTTATAAAATGATTTATTTTATTTATTAAAATAAGTTTGACATGAATACATGTAATCATCAGGTACACAATGTGATCTTGTGACGCTGTGTTTTATTTAAAACAAATACACTTCTATCTTAAACTTAGGCACAAAGTTTGTATTATGCGTTAAAAATTCGCAGCGATGGACCACAAATGAAAGAACCGCTATAGAATCAAAGTAGGTGTCTAACTAGCTAACTAGGTAGATAGTAGGACTTACTTATAGGTATGTTTAGGTCATAAATAAGGCGTAAATAGCTGAATTCCGCCCAGCGTGTGGCCAATAATACTAAACTACATAAATTGTGTGTGTTTGTCTGCCGTTTGTGAGACGCTTTACGACGGCGCACCCAGACGCTCTATTTTTGAATTTTCGCATGCGAAAGTTTGCTACTAAATTATTTTCGTGTGGTACCTTAATCAATATACCTACCCTTGAAATATACATACATACATACATACATATATCACGCCTTTATCCCTTGCGGGGTAGGCAGAGCGTAAACGGCCGCAAAAAACGGACATTTACGCCACGTCTGACAAACGTTTGAGGGTCATTCGGAAAATTGTGTATTGCTATAGTGACAGGTTGTCAGCCCATCGCCTAAATTTGCTATACACACCCTCGAGTCCCTTCGTCGCCTCTTACGACTCCCACGGGAAAGAAATGGGGTGATGCTATTCTAAGCCGGCATCTTGAAATATATGGGTCATTCTACCATACAACGAAATTTGTGTTCGCGTCTTGTGCTTCAAAAATTATCGCATGTAGGTTGGTTTATTTTTGTTTATATTTTAATATGCCACATATACTACAGAACAGTGGACAATAATATTCGATAATGTTATAATTTCGCAGATTTTTCCAGTCAACAGTACGTGACATGTCACGTTCTGTCGACTGTTCGCGTGAGGCCGACTAAGGTTCAGCAGTAATTATAAAATAAACACATTTAATAATGACACCACAGACCCTCTGTACTGAACCTCCATATTCTGAACTTACTATCACTAGAAGAACAAAAAATTTTGGCCTAAAGAAAAGAAATAACAAGTGATTCTACAAGCGTTATAGAAATCTTGTCACATCTGTCGACAATAGAAAATTCAACTGCCATATTTAGATTTTTATTTATTTCCTTCATTTAGTAGGATTAAATGGCAGTACTTTAATCACTTGTTATGGCAAATGCGAAAAATTTCGATCAAATTGTTATTTGTAGCTCAAAATTTATATGAAAACTAGTTCTACAGCCGTGTCAAAGTTCACGAGTCACTTCTAAAATTGATATATAAAAGGTAAGTTACAATTCAAAAATATTTGCATGGCTGGGCCTTGTTGTAAACGATGATATTTGTTCTAAAACTGATTAAATTTAACATAACGTCAATATTACATTGTTTTAGTGCCGCTATTCTAAAATTCCTCACATCTGTCGACGTCACGTCTGTCGACAGTCTGGTCGACAGAAGTGACATTAAACGACAGAAGTGATTTCTAGAATACTAAAACGGGTTAATTTGATTGCAGGCTGTTTCTACAGAAGTGTAAATGCCTTTAACAAAGATTATTCTTTATAATAACTGAAATTTACATGAAAAATAACATGGTTTGTGGTATTTGTAAGTGTCCATGCATACTCTGTTCTGTATACAACAGGGTGTCGAGATATTTTATCTGAAAATTTTACCAGCTGAAATATTTTTGAGTAAATAAACACGTGAAATTTCTCGGATGAATTAAGGTCGAGAAGTAACATACTATTTGTACCTTCCATACTGTTTCTTCTTGTATAGAAGATCCTTTCTGGTATTAATTTATGTTCATCCAGGGAAGTAAATAGGTTTTGATTATGTCTTTAAATGTCAAAAAGAAGTAAACAGAACGAAAAAAATGCGTAAAGGGAGAAACGTTCGGCACAGCAGAAAGAATGGGTTGAAGAAAGAAGAAAGAGTCAGGATTAATTAAAAGTATTAATGAACATCTTCCAAGCTCCAATTAAAAAAACACGAGGAGTGGTGAAAACTTGCTCAAAAATAAAGCAGCTGGAAGAAACAGATAACCGAATGCTAAATGATACACCTCCATCTTCGCTGGCAGAAACTTCTAGAGCTTTAAAATCTGATTTAGTTCATCATAGTATCATCATCTAAAGTAGAAGATAATTTTTGATTATTGTCGACAAAAGTGATGTCAAACCTGTCGACATTTTTTGATTATTTTTTTAACTATAATTTAGAAGGCTATGACTGTTTAATTTGCAAGCATAATGTCTTATGTAGTTTAATAAGTTTTTAGAAGTATTTATTGTTTATGTTTGAATTTAGATTTATTAAATTTTGTGATATTCATCACATCTGTCGCATTTGTGTCACGTCTGTCGACGTTCAGAAAGTAAAAATTCATTTTTTCTAAGTTAATTTTGAATATTGATCTCTCATACTATTTTTCCTAAGTTCTTATGACACCAACATATAATTTAAAATAGAACAAGTTAATAAAAGTTAATTTTGAAATTTATTATTTTTTATTTGCAACTCCGTAGAACCACCCATATATAAATAAAAAATAAAAAAACACCGTTTTAGAAATTAAGCTCCAGGAGCTCAATCAGAGCTCAATTTCTGAAAAGGCGATTACTGAAATCTACTTGTCTAACCACTATCACGCTTTCTATTACAATTTTTTTACGTCAACGGTAATGGTAAATTGATTGTGTAAATTGATAAGATAAGTAGAACCTGTAAAATCAGCACAATTTACTAGCAGATTTCGCATGCGAAAATTCTAAAATACAACGCAAATTCAAAATGTACATGGCAACGCAATCGTAAGGGCCCGACCACACAACAACTTCATCTACACTAATATTATAAAGAGGAAAGATTTGATTGTTTGTTTGTTTGTTTGCATCGAATAGGCTCCGAAACTACTGGCCCGATTTTAAAAATTCTTTCACCATTAGAATCCTACATTATTCCTGATGAACATAGGCTATATTTTATACGAGAAAAAAATAGGGAACCGCGTGAAAATTTCGATAATGTAACCCAACGTGTGAAAAATATACCAAAAAAATATCTTATATCGCGTACGCTGTGGAAATTATTGACAATAGAGCAAAGTGATGTACTACAGTTTTATAGAAGACATCAATATCTATAATAATGTCCGCGATACCATATGTCTAACTATTACAGTTATGCCACAATAACTACTTTTTCATTTAAAAATGTACCAACTACGCCACATTATTCGTACCAGTGTAATGATTACATTTAATCATTACTGTATTAAACGGTGTCAGGGAAAGCCCTCAGAATACTAATAGGGTACATGCAGACCATGAAACTGAACAACTTTCCCCTAGGAACATATTTCAGGAAACGTACAAAAACTGTGTGAATGCAGTCAGCTGATTGTGATTTTGTATGGAAGGTCATTTTTTTGGCGTTTCCTGACATATGTTTCTAGGGGAAAGTTGTCCAGTTTTATGTTTCATGCACCCTATCAGTATTCGAAGGGCTGTCCCTTACTCGGTATAAAAAGACGACAAAAAACATTAAATAATGCATTAAAAAAGTCTACACTAAAATAATACATACATACACATATCACGCCTATTATTCCTTGCGGGGTAGGCAGAGCGTAAACGGCCGCAAAAACGGACATTTGCGCCACGTCTGACATATGTTTGAGGGTCATTCGGAAAATTGTGTATCGCCATAGTGACAGGTTGTCAGCCCATCGCCTAAAATTGCAATACACACCCTCAAGTCCCTTAGTCGCCTCCTACGACTCCCACGGGAAAGAAATCGGGTGATGCTATTCTAAGCCGGCATCACACTAAAATAATAATTAAATAATCTACGCTAATATTAGAATTAGGATTTTATTAATTGTTTGTTTGAATTGAATAGGCTCCGAAACTACTGGACCGATTTAAAAAAATATTTTACCATTAATTGAAATTGAAATTCCTTATTCAATGTAGGATAGTATTATCACTTATTGACGTCATAAACCGTCATTCTAAAAAAAGAAATTTGTATCACACAATTTTCTTTTTTTTATTACAATTTTGTTATGACCTAATAGAAAACCGGCTCGGGCGGGATAAGAATCGGGCGGATCAAGTCTCCTTTCGAAGATACTTATTAATGACACCCGAAAACAAATTAACATGGAAATGCCCAACCTGCATACGTAATGTGCAACAGCAGTATGCTCTTATGCACCAGCAAAATTACGATGAACAAGAAAGTAATAATATTACTATCCGAAAAAAGAATAGAAGTCATTCTAGCGATTCATCAACCTTAGGTTTCAGCAATCTAAACGACACTATCATCGACATTGATTCATCAAGCATAGGAGATATAAGCAATTTAGGTGACACTATTATTGCAAATTCTTGCTCAAACGCAATACCAACTGCAGAACCTTTGACCTTGAACCATATAGAAAAACTTCTTGACATAAAACTGGAGGCACAAAAGCAGAGTATAATTCAAGAAATTAAAGAGACTATATGTACTGAGTTCAAAAATGCAATATTAGAACTAAAAACAGAAATGAATAAAAAGATTAACATTTTATCAAACGACCAGACAACTTTGAGACAATCTTTATGTGAAATTGAGAAAAAATTACAGATTTTAAACACGGAAAATACCCAATTGAAACGTGATTTAGAAGAAATACGCAACAATCTACTTAGAGAAAACGGAAATGAAAGTCACCAGGAAAAATATAAGAAGATAGCAAAAAACAGAAATGAAAACTTTAAAAAAATTGTCATGCATGGATTAAACGAAAACTACTGGGAAACAGACATTGAGTTAGAAGATCGAGTTATTAATATATTTAAAGATATCTTGAACATCAACGTTGCCGGTTACATCGAAGAACTATATAGGATGGGCAGAAAAAGCAATAAACGACCCATCGTCATTGAATTGTTAAGCAAAAAATTAACAAAGCACTTGCTTCAAAATAAACATTACTTTAAAAACTCTGGTTTGGCAATATCAGAATATCTGGATGAAGAAGGACTAAAACAGCAAAAAAAGTTGAGAGAAGTATTGTTTGAAGCACGAAAAAATGGAAAACATGCAGTTATAAGAAACAATAAACTAATAATAGATGGACTCGAATACAAAGAAAGTGTAAAAGAAGGAAGGGAACACACACAAAAATCAACCACTTTTGGATCTCATCAAGCAAAGAAAAAGATTGCCAGTCAAGATAATAGCCCTGATCAACAAAAATCACAACCGCAAAGTTATTCCTTTCGTGAAAGAGTTTAATATCCTTTTCCAAAATATGCAGAGTTTAAATGATACCAAAGTATCACTTTTAGAAAGTTTATTAGTTACTCAAAATTTTGATGCAGTTTGTCTTTCAGAAACATGGATCCCACACTTAAAAGCAGATTATGTTAAAATTCCAGGATATACGTTTGCTAGTGCATTTTATAGAAAATCACATATTCATGGTGGAGTAGCAATCTTACTGCGTGACGACATCAAATATGTAGAGCGATCAGATATCACAAATTTAACAGAAGAATTTATTTTTGAATGTTGCTGCGTAGAAATCACCCAATACGATATAATCTTAATTTGTATTCATAGACTAGATCGAGAGATAGATATATTCTATGAGCTACTGGAAAAAGTTCTAAACAAAATTAAATTAAAAGAACCAAAGAAGCATATCATTATAGGTGGAGATTTTAATATAGACTTCTTAGAAATATCAAAACATCAAACTAAATTAATTGATTTAATGCTCTCTTATAATTTAAAACAATTAGTAAGAAATCACACTAGAATAGATAATGTAAAAAACACTGCTAAGTGTATAGACCATATCTATTCAAATAGAACACCCTTTTCAGCAAAAGTTGAAGAATATGGATTTTCTGACCATAGAGGCGTTGTATACACATTAAAAGTTAACTCGAATTCGCAGCCCATAGATAAACCTTGGATTATATATAAAAGATTATTTACTAGAAAAAACCTAGAATCATTTAGAACAAACTTACTAAATATAGATTGGGATACAATTATTAAACAAGATAAAGACATTGACACAAACTATAACGAATTCTTAACTGCTCTAAAAAATAACCTAGATATAACTATACCGGTACAAAATTTAAAAACTAAATCTAAAAAACGTGAAACTTGGCTTACCAAAGGTTTAAAAAGATCTTGTAATCATAAAAGATTATTACTTCAACTTTTACATGAGTCAAAACAGAACCATATCATAAAATCATTCTGCAGATCCTATACTAAAATTTTAAAGAAGTCAGTTCATTTATCAAAGCGTCAAAATTACATAGCTGAAATGAAAAACTCAACAAATAAAAATAAAACTATGTGGACAATCATAAATAAAATATCTGGTAAATATAAACCAAAAAAAGTTAAAAATATACGAGTTAAAATAAATGACAGTATCACGCTCCATACGCCACAAAATGTAGCAAATACTTTTAACGATTACTTTATAAACGTAAACAGAGCCACACAAACTAATAACAACAAAATTGTATCATTTGCAGAAAATAATGTTGTTCAACACCTAAATTCTATTTTTATTCATCCAAGCAATGAAAGTGAAATTTACAAAATAATTACTCAACTAAAAAACAAAAACAGCACCGGGAAAGATGAAGTACCTCCATCACTGTTAAAGGCATGTGTGTCTGAACTAACCCCACCTTTAACTAAACTAATCAATCAATCTTTCGAAACTGGTCGATTCCCTGATGCCCTTAAAATATCTATGGTCAGACCAGTACTTAAAAAAGGCGACGAACAAATATTGGATAACTATCGGCCAATAGCTCTACTGCCAGCGATTTCAAAGATATTCGAAAAAGCCATGTGTTCTCGTGTCTGTAGTTTTTTAGAAAGTATAAACTTTTTTGATGACGGACAATATGGATTTCGAAAAAATCGGAGTACTCAATTAGCAGTTTTTACTTACATTCAAAAAGCATTAGACTTTATTAATAAGAAACAGAGTGTAGTAGGTATACTTTTGGATCTAAGTAAAGCTTATGATAGTAAATTATTCAATACTGTTAATGAAACTTTATAAAGCAGGTATCCGGGGCAAAGCATACGATTGGTTTAAGTCATACCTTGAAAATAGGACCCAATATGTACAAATTGATTACTACAACGAAGACACTCGAACTCTCGAAAAGATAAATTCTAAAAGCAGTGAGCAAAATGGCAGCATTCCGCAGGGTAGTGTGCTTGGCTGCATACTATTCTTAATATATATAAATCAACTCCCTAAAGAGTTGGATATCACCTGCATCATGTTTGCGGATGATATTTCTCTTTTGTTTAATTTTAACGCAAAAGACAACGAATATATAAATAAAATAAATTCTGATATAAAAACCGTTCAAGACTGGCTACAAAATAATCAACTACAAATAAATACAAACAAAACTAAATTAATACAATTTCACCCCCCACAAAAACAACCCCTATCATTACTAAATATAAAAATAAATGGAAATCCGGTAGAAAAAGTCACATCACATAATCTGTTAGGCCTAAATATCGATAGTAATATAAATTGGAAAGGACACATATCAAAAACAAAGACTAAATTATCAAGATTTACTTATGCCCTTTATACGATCCGAACAAATACAAACGAAGAAGCGGCCTTATCGGCATACTACGCCTATGCGGAGTCCTGGCTCCGATATGGTGTAGTTCTATGGGGCAACAGCACTAACGTAGATGAGTTATTTATTATGCAGAAAAAATGTATTAGAATTATTTACCATTTAAACAACCTACAAAGTTGCAGGCCATACTTTAAAGATAAAAATATATTAACGCTCCATTCTCTGTACATCTTAGAATTAGCAACATTAGTACGTAAAAATATGAATTTGTTTACACAAAAAAGTACTTACCTAACTCATAATTTAAGAAACATGAAAAATCTTCAGTTACCTACCACATCTATGACCCTCTACCATAAAAGTCCATATTTTACAGGAATAAAAATCTATAATAAATTACCTTTAACGCTCAAATCCGAAACAAAAGATCATTTATTCACACAGAAACTCAAATCATTTTTAATAAGTAAAAGCTACTACAGTCTTAAGGAATTTTTAGATGAAAAGTGACCGTATTAGTCAAACATACTACATTAAGTTTTACTTAACCAGTTTATAGTTTTAAGTTGTCAAAGATTTAATTTCACTTTCTATATCCTTACTTAGTCTTACTATAAATTACATACTTTTTAAGAATTCTAGTTTTAAGTATAAGTGAATTATGAGTAATATAAGTGTCCTCTCAATGTTGCAATACCCTATAGAAAGGGTATCATGTGTTGTATGTATCCATAAATTGTCATACCTTTAACACCTGTATGTACTACTACCATGTGATATTATGCAATAAATACTATATGAATATGAATATGAATATGAATATGAATATAGGCACTGCCATGGGGCTGGCCAGGTTAATCACACGGCATGTAACTTTACGCCACCACCATCTGAAAACAATATTAGTTTCAAATTGAAGTCAAGATTTTTAGAATCCTACATTATCCCTGATGAACATAGGCTATATTAAACTGTCTTTATTCCCGGGGGGAAATTGTTAGCGGCGGGTGAAACCGCTGGGCGGGCTGCTAGTGTCTAATATACAGGTTTTAAGTGTAAGGATGCCAGTATTTTATATGTATGAGTGAGGCTGAATAACTTTGGAATCAAAATCTTACAAGAAATAAAATGAAATTAGTGAAGATCCTAAAATTTGATCGATAGGTGGCTTTGCATTTCTAGTAATATCATCTTCTTCTTTTCTTGTGGGACACCGTGTCGTTCAACGACCCGATGAACCCTGGTGTCAGAGTTCTTCAAGCGCCTACTACTAGTAGTAGGCCTCTGGCATGGTTGTGTAACAACCGCCGTCTAAGTAATCATAGGCAACAACCGGGACCGACGGCTTAACGAGCCCTCCGAAGCACGGGATCATCTATCTTTTCGGACAATCAGGCGATTCAGCCTGCAGTGTCCTAACCAGACTAGGAACAAATTCACAAAGTGATAAACATCAACTTATGTGAGTGCCTCACCGAGAATCGACTCTGGAACCTTGTGTCGCAGGCAGTCGACAATAGGGTATCGTATTATACCTAAAAATTAATATTTCTGAAGTAGGTACAGTTCTTATCAGCTAGGTATTGAATTGTTGTATGTAGGTAGCACCACAAAGTAACTATACCTCTAGAATTTACAGAAGGACGGCTCACCCCGTTTTCGATGATTGATACCTACACTGCTAGGGTTGCTACTGTTTTCTTACTGAATGTTTTTGAATGGATTACTTATGTAATAGAAAGTTACACTACTTTACACATTTATTGTTACGAAAAAAAAACTTTGTTGTTTACCTGAGCAAAATCGCAAGCGCAACCGAAGTACTTATTTTTACTTAGGTACTTATCCAAAACAGTACTTAGTATTTTACGAGCAAAAATAAACTATCTGAAAAGATACTCCTCCAATTCTGTAGTATTTATTTAAATTTAAATGTTATATTTTATTAAACAAAAATGTAAGATCTAAACTGAGAATATTAGTACTTTTTACTAAATTGAGTTTGATTTACTTTTCAATATTACCCAAGATCTTTTAAACACAATATTTAGATAATATTTTTTTTTCAACTTACGAATATTTACATTTATAAGAAGTCATGTACCGTGCGCAACAAACGCTGTTGACACTCGACTATTTGCGATACCAGGACCAACCGGTTTCGCCTGAAAGAAAACGGCGGCGTTTAGATGTGTGCGTGAGATATGGTTGTTTCCTTGTAGCCATCCATCTGTCTTAGGCGCGACTGCCAAATACATGTGGTAACACCCCTGTTTAATCAAAACGACGAAATAAAAAGCCTACCTTCTATGCGTATTGTTTGTTCAAGATAAGTGACGGCTCCTGGGTGTGCGCGTGTGTACTAAACACTTATTTGATAAAATAGGAGCACATTTGTCTCCAAATACGTAGGTAAGTAGGTATACAATATTTTGTGCCAGGAAAAATACAGCTGCGTAGGTACCTTTCAAGGGTTGTACTATTATTATTATTTAGATTTCTGTTCTTTTTCTCTTCTCTTACAAGAAGGTTTTACTCTACCGTACGGGCCTTAACCAAGTATGGCAGAGGATTCTGAGCTGGAGTTTATTGTCGACGACGTCAGGAACTTTCGTGTTATGCGGCAAGTGTTGAGTACTGTGGCTTTCTGTAGGGAGTATGTGAGGTTTGTAGATATATTTAAGATTTTTAGACTATTTGAAAGAGTTTTGGGAATAATTCCAGTTGAGGAGAGAACGATAGGGACAATATGAACTGTATTAGCACGCCACTGAGTTTTGATTTCAATTGCAAGGTCCTGGTATTTTGATAGTTTGTCTGATATGGTAGTTTGTATGTTGTGGGTATTGGGTATAGCTACGTCAATTAGGTAAACTGTTTTGGTTTGTTTGTCGTGTAGGGTTATGTCTGGTCTATTGTAGTGTACCGTTCTATCTGTTAATATTGTCCTGTCCCAGTAGATTTTGTAGTTGCTGTCTTCTAAAATTATTTCCGGTTTGTATTTATAGTATGGTTGCTTTCTGTTATCTATAAATTTGTATTTGTGTGCGAGTTCCTGATGAATGATGGATGCTACTTGGTCATGTCTGTGCTTGTAGTCAGTCTGAACTATACTTCTACAGGATCTATTATTAAACTATTTATTGCACACAATAAAAACATAGGACACATACATATATGAAACAATTCACAACATAATGGTTTCAGTGGTTTGAAACCTACTAGTTACTCACTAAATAGAGGGTGATATTTTACTAGTGACCGATAGCGAAATCTCAAGACGGGCTAGTGATCAACTTTCCACCAGGAACTTAGGATGAATTATGACAAAAATTGTGAGTTTCCAATAGTTATCAAATCAGTTGATAAACAATTTTTGGTCGAACATCGACCTATGTTCCTTTGGGACAATTGTTCCTTAACACCAGCCCGTCTCGCTCTGCCTACCCCACAAGGCATAAAGGCGTGATGTGTATGAGTGTTTTTTTATAAATCTTCAGGTAATAATAAAAACACCCGGTAGAATGTAGCGGGTTAATTACGAGAAAGTTAGACGTGCGTTAAGACTATGTTTAAATATTTTTTCCATACCATAAATAAATAAATATCCTAGACAATTCACACAGCGTCATCTATCCACAAACTAAGCATAGCTTGTACCTTAAGAACTAAATAGCTGATTATTTGTTGTATAGAAATACATATTATACACAGAAAACACCTGGACTAAACACAAATATCTCAAAATGCACCAAATATTTTTGTCTTGTGGGGATCGAACCCACCATGCCACCACCCTCGGCATAGCAGGCAGAGGTACTATCCGCTACGCCATCGGGGCAGTCAAAGCTGTTTACCATACTTTGTCAAACGGCTTAAACCATGTCTTACTTTGTTTGTAATAATGTAATAACAAGGTAGATATTGAAGAGTACTCGTGGTGAGATAAAAATACCTTAACGATTTATTTATAGACCGGATTAGAATCGCATGCATGCATAGTGCATGTGCATACATATTGCATGCAACGAACTATAAAAGCATGCACGTAACATGATGCGCAGTGGCGGCAGCATGAGAATTAATTATCTACATAACATACTTACATACTTCACGCCTTACGGGGTAGGCAGAGCGTAAACAACCGTAAAAAACGGACATTTACGCCACGTCTGACAAATACGCGAGGGAGAAAATTGTGTATCGCCATGGTGGCAGGTTGTCAGTCCATTTCCTAAAATTGCAATTCACATGTAACTCTCGAATCCCTTAGTCGCCTTATACGACACCCACGCGAGAGAAATTAGGTGATGCTATTTTAAGCCGGCATCACACGCCCATAACAAAATAAATTACTTATAGCCATTAGAATAATAGAACACATACTTGACGATCAAGTGGTTAGACCTAAAGAGTAAACAGGGTGTAGGTACAGCCCTCCGAATACTTATAGTGTGCATTCAGACGAAACTGAACAACTTCCCATAAGAAAATATATCAGTAAACGTAAAAAATTTTGGACCTCCCCATAGAACATGCAGTTAGCTGATCGCGAATATATTTTGTCGTTTCCTGACATATGTTCCTTGTGTAAAGTTGTTCAGTATCATGGTCTGCATACAACCTATCAGTATTTCGAATTCGATAAGTCAAAAATGGTCACTATTTGACGATTGTTTGCAGTTGTCAGCACGTAATTGAATAAATGATCAAACGTGCCTATGAGTAGGTGTTAAATTGACCGCATCTCTAAAATGCTTAATGACAATGTAGCTAACAGACAATTAACTCCAATCTACAGTCGGGTGTCAGCGAGGGGCAGAGTGTAAGTAAGTTGACAGTAATGTGATTAACACAACGCCGCGTGTTGACATCTCGTACCATTTGATTGGGGTCAATACAAGCAAAACAAAAACAAGATAAGGCGCATTGGGATTATTCCGAGAACGGGCATATTCCGTTGTGATCCGATCGCACGTGTAGAAACGATTCTTCTTTTCGTGTGGGACACCGAGTCGTCCAACGACCCGATGGACCCTGGAGTTTTTTAACCGCCTACTATTAGTAGGTCTCCGACGTGGTTGTTTAACGACCGCTCGACCGCTGTCTAAGTAATCATAGACAGCAACCGGGACCGATGGCTTAACGTGGCCTCCAAAGCACAGAACCATCTTTCTTACGGACAGACAGATGGTTCAGCCTGCAATGTCCTTACCAGACTAGGAACAAATTCACAAAGTGATAAATTATCAACTTTGTGCGTGCCCCACCGAGAATCGAACCCGAAACGTTTGCGTCGCAGGCAGTCGCACTACCACTGCGCCACATCGGCCGTATGGATATGGATTTCTGAACTAACACTTGCAATGGATACAGAAGGTTAGGTTTTATTATGGGAAACGCGAAGGACTTACAAGTCCCAAATGATTATAATCATTTTGAACACGGCATTGATTAGAAGTAAGATTGAGAGTTGATACGGCTTCCATCGTGAAGATACAATATATATAGAGGATGTAAGGAAAAGTACTGCGTTCCTTTCATGGAATGAACCAGCCCATAAAACTAAAATTTTCCCCAAGAAACAAAAACGAATTATGAAAAAGATAATAGACCTCCCATACAAAATGTAGCAGCCGACCAAGTCTGGTTGTATGTTAGGTCAATTTTTTTTAAATATATTTATCTTTGTTCCTTGAGGAAAGTTTTTCAATTTCATGGACTGGTCCATCCCATAAAAGGAACGCGGTTCTTTTCCTTACACCATGTTTAAGTGATAAATAAACTAAACTAAACGGAACAGTAGTTCAACTCTAGCACCTTTCCGCTTGAATCTACCTACAGCAGGGTTGTCAACATATTGGTTTTGCGAACCCGAATTTAAGGCGAGTGTAGTCGTGAACGGTCTCGACAGTAGCGCCACTTCACAAAAAATCTATCGGAATGCCCGTTGCTCAAGTTTTTAGTTTTATCCAACCTACAAACTCAATGAAATATTCGCTGTAATTAAAATTATGGCAAAAAGTGCTTCAAAACTGCTACTTTGGTATTAATTGCAAATACTTTTGCTAGTTCAATTCAATTCTTTATTTCTGCTTACATGTTGTAAAAAGATCTTAAAATGTAATTTGACACAAACATGCACCCTGCTAGGGTATCGCAATTTGGATATAAACTTATATCAAGTAGCTATCTTATTAACATTTATATTTTACATATTATTACCATTTTGCATATATTCTTCAATATTTACATAATTCACGAAACCTACTTTAAGTTTATACGTGTCTTTTGTGTTTTATTGCCTAGGTAACCTACGTAAGGTAAATCAAACTAATATTATAAATGCAAAAGTTTTTATGTTTGTTTGTTTGTTACTTCTTCACGCAAAAACTACTGAACCGATTGTAATAAAATTTGGCACACATATAGAAGGTAAACACATCTATAGGATAGTTTTTATCACCACTTATGCGGGCAACGCCGCGGGTAACAGCTAGTGGTTCAATAGTTTATACATTTCACAATCTGCAATTAATTTCAACATCGATTTTTATTTTTATTTTTTTCATATAGTCTGTAAAAAAAGGTAAAAACCGCCGAAAGAATCATTTCGATACGATAAGTAGTTTCCGAGATATAATGTTTTAAAAGTTGGCAAGGCATGCTCGACCGCGCTCGCATGTGTGACGTCACTGAACACTACCGGCCGGCCGCCGCCGACTCGCTGACTCGCCGACTCGCTTTGTTGCTCGTTACAATATCTTATTCATCTGTGTTGCTCGTTGTTCAACAGTCGTAGCACACGCGCCCGACGTTCTGCTTTTTATTCATTGTTAAAATAATAATTACGGTACAGTTATGTCAAATAATAATAATATAATAAAGGAGAAAGATTTGTTTTTTTGTTTGTTTGTATGTAATCAATAAACTCCGAAACTACTAAACCGATTTCCAAAATTCTTTCTCCATTAGAAAGCTACAACATTCCTGAGTAACATAGGCTACTTTTTACTACGGGAAAATTTCTCATTCCCACGGGAAAACGGTTAGAAGCAGGAAAAGCGAGAAATATAGCGGATATTACCCAAATTAGCCAAACCGATTTAGCGATCTTCGTGAAATTTGGCACTGATATTGGTGGTATATTGAAATCGGACTTGGACTACTTTTTGTCAGCACTTAAGGATCTGGAGTATCTGATGGAGGGCACCAGGAGCACAGCTAAACTATAAGAAAATGAAAATGGCTTCATAGCAAAAGTTGTTCAGCATGACGGGGCGCTTCTGCTGGAACATGGTCATCAAGGATCTGGAGTACCTGATGCAGACCACCAGCATCCCATCTAAACTACAGGAGATAAGGTATCGGCATCAAATTAAAAGTTGTTTAACATGACGGGCCGCTTTTGCTGGCACATGGTCCTATTGAGTCACTTCTGCTGGAACGGAGTAAAGAAGTAAACTACTTTTTACAGGCAAAGATCCAATTACTACGGGAAAACTGGTAAGTAGCAGCGGGTGAAACCGCTGGGCGGGCCGCTAGTGTCAAATATAAAGACTTACAAATGGTACATCCCTAAATGTGTGTCAACAACAGTCTGTTCGCCAGAAATACGACAAAGAGCAAAATCAAATCTTATGAACATAGGGGTAGATTATCGTTAGTATCGTTACTAGGTTATATTTTGTTCGAGAATAGACTTTGGTAGTTACGTACCAATACTACTGTGCCTAACTTATAAATAATATGTTTCGAACATACGTACAAAGTTACTTACGTATCTATCTACTTATTTGCACCTACCCTACAGTATTATTGTGACGCGTTAAATGGAAGTAAGGAAACAATGTCACGCGATATGTGTATAAACAAATGGGGTCTTACTTATTTTTTTATTTTTACTCCTCGCATTTCAGCGGCAACGAAAAGCAGCATTTTTCGAAAAATATTGAGCCACCATCATACCGTTAAGTTATTTGATCTCGGCAAGTTATTTGATTGCCTTTTTTGAAACCCTTCTTCCATATTTTTATTAAATAACAATAATCTGTCGGGAGAAGAACTCGTAACGGGCGGTAAGTAGGTGCATTAGTATGTGTGTGCACAGATCACTATTTATAATTGTGTGTGTTCGTGGCGGAACGGCGGCGGCGCGGCGGCGGCAGCAGCGGCGAGCGCGCGGTGTGAGTGGGCGGAGCCTGTACAATTACGTCACACGCAAAGCGCGCGCTTTTACAGAGATCTGAATTTTTGTTCAACTTCCAATGTCCATAACTTCAAAACTATGTGGAATTTTCGAATGAAACAAAAACAGTCGTATTAAGTAACACCTAGGCACCACAGCTAAGAAGTTTCAAGTGATTCTGCCCACCTAGTAATGTCCTTCATTCGCAAATTAGACGATTTGACTAAAATAATGTGTGTGCTTACAAAACACGTGTCTATGATCTAATTACAACAAAATTCTGAGTTTAAAAACAGATGACAAACTCGGTGTTTATGACGCCATTTTAAATGTGTGTCTAAAAATAGGAACGGGATTACGACCCAGCCGATAACAAACGTATTATTCATTATCATCACATATCTGCCCTGTTACGCCTATCTACGTTATCTTTAGTTACATGAGTTACGCGCAACAAGCTTAATCGTATTCTTCAGGTCCCATTTATATACGTACGAGTTCATATTTACAAGAAATATTAATCATTATAATATAACATCCAAAAAACAAAACTCATGTAACTCAATTTTTGTATGGAGTAGCTTTGCGTATCTACTATAACTCTAGATACATGAGATACGCAAAACCGTACGCATCGAGACGAATCGCGCAGACCTCCGGCATGTTGAGTTACATGACATAGGCAAAACAAAGCTTGTATGAACTGTTCGGCGTCCGAAACGAATTGCCATTAGAAGATAAAGTTTCTACCCATGGGTGTCGATGAGGCGACTATGGCTATGGAGTGTTATCCAGAGAATGGGCAGCAGCGCTTCCTGTGAATGCAACACCTGGCACTGCACTCGCCAATCCGCCTGCCAAGCGTGGTTATGTTCAGCAGTGGACTGTTGAGGCCGTTGAAGTTAGAGTTGAAAGGTACGTGGTGTTTATTTTAATTCTATTATTTAGTACTTCTTTTATTCAGAATACTTTTTGTGAACATAATATACAAGGTGTTTGTTTTAATTTATTTATCAACACATTTTTTTTATGTCAAGGTTAATGTCAAGGATTTAGATGATAGTGCGGTGCAATAAAAGCTTCACATTAGTGTAAACTTTTTGATCTCCATTGTCTATAATTTTAATTCGATTGCATGTTTTAAACATAGCTTATAAGTATATTTTGTGATCTCTTAATACATTAGTGATTGTATTGAACTGCTCATACTCATTTGAAAGATTTTATTATTATGATTATTGAGAAACACAAAAGATTGTTGGATACGCAGATGATAGTACCGTTTCAGAGAGATACTTGACAGGTGCAAAAACCAGTGGGGATGAAATACGTTCGTTAAGAAAGACCATGGTAGAACAGATCTGACCTTAAGTCTTGTCTCCCAATGGGGCGACGACAATCTGGTCTCATTCAACGCCACCAAAACACAGGCGTGTCTTTTTACTGCAAAAAGGAGTTTTTTCGACTGGACTTTTCGGAGTAATCCCCTGTCACTGATAGGCTTGAGCTTCTAGGCATGGAGTTGACATCAAATCTAAACTTCGGCGCGACCATCGAGTACAAGGCTCAAACGGCGGCTAAGAAGCTGGGCATCCTGAATAGAGTAAAGCGATACTTTACGCCTGGACAGCTTTTAACTCTTTACAAAGCACAAGTCCGATCCTGTATGGAGTATTGCAGTCACCTTTGGGATGGCTCAGCCAAATACCAACTTGCCGCTCTTAACTCGGTGAAACGCAGGGCCAAGAGGCTCATAGGCGACATAAAACTGGTGGACACCAAGCTACATAGCCTGGCACATCGCCGCAAGGTTGCCTGCTTGTCAGTTTTTTACAGATAGTACTTCGGAGAGTGTGCTCAAGAGCTTCACGACCATGTTCCACCAGCTCCCTTCTACCATCGGACATCCAGACGCACCGCCGGATACCATCCGTACCTGGTTGCCATTCCGCCAATTCGGACTAAGCGCTTCCAGTCATCATTTATAATGCGCACTGCTAAAGAGTGGAACTCACTTCCTGCGTCTGTATTTCCAAACGCATACAACCCTAATGTCTTCAAAGTAAGAGTGAACAGGCTTCTTCTGGGTGAGCTCGCTCCATCTTAGACTCTGTCTCTGTCCTATGACCTAGACTAAAGTCAAGAGCAAACCAATCAATAAAAAAAAATCGATGACGTAGAGCACAAATATTTTTTTATTAATTATCAATCACTTTTTTTTTATAATGTTAGCTTTTTAATATCATCTTCTCAAAGACATTATCCAATTATGGAAAATTTCATTGTTTAATTGGTTTTTAAAATAATAACTTGAAATGATTTTATTTAACTTGCTTTGATTCTTTTTATAATATACCCACCGGTTACATGTCAGAGAGCTATGGAAAGGTCTATGCTCGGTATCTCTATAATGGATAAAATCCGGAATGAGACCGCAAAAAGACCTAAGTAACGGACATAGTCTGACAGTGTAGCAAACTAAAGTGGCAGTGGGCTAGGCACGTTTTTCGTAGAACCGACGGACGGTGGAGCAAAGGGGTTCTCGAGTGGAGGCCACGCCTCGGCAAGCGAAGTGTTGGACGACCTCCGGCCAGGTAGACCAATGACTTAAAGAAGGCGGCTGTAGCGACTGGATGGCGAAAACGGGAGATTGTGCCCTTTGGTGTACCCTGGGAGAGGCCTATGTCTAGCAGTGGACTGCTATAGGCTGATGGATGTATGTATGTAATAGATCAGATACCTACCTTATGTTTAAATCTGATGTATTTCAGATTTTTCCATAGGCACTACCACACCGTAATAGATCACCCTGTATACTATCCAAGAAGTAAATAATCTGAGATTATACTGTTTGCCTATGTCCTGTAATTAAACTTGTAGGAGATTAGCAATTCAATAAAATGTTGCTCTTGACGCGGCTATCTCATGTATCTTAGATACAGTACCACGCGTAACACGATTTGTATGAGAAATAAAGGAGCAAAAATATTAAAATCGTTATATTTTACTACACACTTGAAAATAAGAAAAAATTTAAATGAGGAATGCATTCTATGATTGTTTTGCTCCTATTCATAAGAAAAAATTCTTCATAGAATTAATATTATGTAAGTTATGAGCAAATATTATTTCCAAAATAAAAAGTGTAGGGTTTGATTTGTATAAAATTAATTTATTTTGTTGAAATTGACAGTTGTTGAGATTGGAATACAAATTTTGGCCAATGTTTGTGATACAGTTTTTAATATGGCAACAATTTTAAACCAATCACTGCAGCCGTCATTTTCAACCAATGAGAATGATTTAAAAATGTAGCCACGTGCGGGGAACTAGTGACTAAGTGGGGGATATTGATGGTGAGGGAAAAGTGGGCCGGGTGCGGCAGTCGGTTTTTGGAGTGTCCTAGAAGTAAGACGTGTTCAGAAAATAAAACAAGTGAAGTGCATAACGTGGTTTTAATATACCTGAAGGTTCTACATCTTCAGAAGTTGGATAAATCCGCAGCCTACAAGTGGAAAATAAGGTAATGTACAATTTTCCTATGATTTTCTCTATTAAATCTTAACGATATTTACTATGTTTTTTAGTGATTTAATTTTAATTATTTCAATACCAGTTTATGGGATTCATTCGATCCTTTGAGGGGGGTTACCTACTCTTGATTGCATCGATTGAATCTGATACGAAGAGTTTGAATATCTTTTGCGTAAAATTGTGTTAGTGCGTGGGCAGGGCTACTCTCTGTCCGCACATACACTATTATAAAGCGCATATGTGTTCAAATTATTCATGTTAATTTAGCTTAATTGTACGGGGTTTGGTTGGCACTTGATGGGGACTAACCTTGATTGTATCAAGCAAATCGAGTATACAGAATTTGGGTTCTTTTACGCGAGATTGTTAGTGCGTGGGCAAGGCAAATCTTAGTCCGCACAGGCATAGGTGTTCAAGTTTCGAGAAATTTTATTCAAACTCGTTAAAAAAAAGCTGAGAAGATTTAATGGGACTACCTATTGGTGTAGGTACTAATCAAATCTTTTCTGGAGAATCTGATAATATTTATGCGGGATGGTGTAAGTGCGTGGGCGAGCGAGGCTTCTCTTGGTCCGCACAGATGCCATGTAAGGCGTAGATATTTTCAGTTTCTCTTGTATAATAATTAGAGGGTATTCAGGGATTAATAAAACACAGTTACGTTTCAAGTATTTTACCTTAATTTGTATTATTTTCCCATACTGTGATGATTGACCATTTTATAATATTGTTTTCTCACATGGAATTTATGTGTGCAAGTTCCAGGTGCAATGAATGAGCCAGATGACCGTCGGCAAGTGATTACGCCGTCACGGGGTCAAAGGCGTGACTCATTGCTGCATCGTTCTCGAAGTCGCAGTCCTATTCAGCCACTAGCTGAGGAACGGAGCCGCAGTAGGAGTCGTCATGAGGCCACCAACGCGGAAAGAGAACTGCAACGAGCCAGGGATCTGGTATATAGAAGAGAGATGGAGGTGCTCCGCGAGCGTAAGGATCGTATGCGCTCACGAGAGCGCAGTCACCAGCGCGCTGAATCATCGGGTGGACACCGACAAAAGACTACACCAGGACCAGAAGACAGGAACAACAGAGCCGGTGCCGCCAGTCGACGCAGCTCAAGCCAGCACCGCAGACATGAGTCAAGGAAGAGAAAGAACAGTTGCAGCCCCGAACAGAATAAATACAGGTCACGTAGTCCTTCTTTTTCTGCTAAAGACGTGTCTAAGATAATTGAACTAGTGAGAAAGGGTCATATGGATTCCCAGTTACCACAGAGCACAAACAGTCTTAAAAGTAATGATTTCAAGAATGTTTTACCAAATTTTGACCCGGCTGTTAAAAATCAACGTATTGACGTATGGCTTAAAAAGGTTAATGAATGTGCGACTGTGTATAACTGGGATGATAAAACCACTTCTTACTTTGCGTTACAAAAGCTCCAAGGGTTGGCCAAGGTTTGGTACGAAAGCTTAGATCCGATTATCTTTTCATGGCAAGAATGGCAAACAAAGTTACTTCAAGCCTTCCCGTACGAACAAAACTATGGTCAACGCTTGGAGGAAATGCTAAAACGAAAGAGCAGGTATAACGAACCAATCGAAACTTACTATTACGAGAAATTAGCTTTGGTTAATCAGTGCGACATAACCGGGAAACGCGCAGTAGATTGCATCATTCATGGCTTGTCAGATCGTACAATGAAATCCAGTGCTCTAGCATTGCGAACATCACAACCAGAGCATTTACTGGAATTTTTGATGAGCAACAAAGATGCAATGTTCTCTGGTCAATCTTTCCAATTCAGGAACAAACGTTCTTCGGAATTTCCTTCCTCTTCTAAAAGCTTCACAAGGCCTAATGTTTCTCAGGGATTTCATTGCTACAACTGCAAAGCTAAAGACCACCCTTACACGCAATGTCCCAAACCTTTGCTCAGGTGTAACAAATGCATAAAAATAGGCCACAAAACTGAAGATTGTCCCAAAACTTCAGAAACTGGTACCGTTAAACCTGACGTCACAAAGAAAGTCATGTACATCTCTTCTTGCAAACAAAATAATAAGTTTTACATGGTCATTTTAGTAGAAGGTCAAACTTATGATTCATTTGTCGATTTTGGTAGCGAAGTTACGCTTATTAGAGAATCGGTTGTGACCCAATTGGGTTTCTCACATGATAATACACCAACAACAATGATAGGTTTCGGCAAAGGACTTGTTAGATCGTTAGGTAATGTTGATCTTGAAATATCAATCCATGGGGTTAAAAGACGCGTGCCGTGCATAGTTGTTAGCGACCAATTCCTCGAAAAATCTTTGATGGTTGGTCAGTCGTACACTGAACTACCACAGATAGGAGTTTACAAAACTGATAAAAAATTACAGTTTCTAGAGACGGGCAACGAACTACCTACATCAGAAGTGTGTTCTAATAATGAACAGTTATTGCGGTTAAGTTTTGCGGGACATGTAAAGCTATACGGAGCAGCAACTGTCAAAGCAATAGCTGAACCAAATATTACTGGTGAAATATTACTTGAAACTAAAGTCATAGGCAAGCCGAATGATCAATATTTAGTTTGCGGCAGCGTTTACAATGTCAAAAACGGGCTAATCAATGTTTTAATTACTCCTAGCTTCAATTCGTGTTCTTTACAAGAGAATGCCATTTTCGCCAGGGGTGAAAGAGTGCAAGTAGTGAATAAAGTGGAGCTGGCTTCGAATGAGATCGAGAAAAGTAAACCTGATCTTATACTCACAGATGGCATCAAAAATAAAGAATCGAGTTTAGACGAGAAAAGTATTAAAATGGGCGACTCAGTTTCTGAAGCTGATAGACAAAGGCTCGTTGACTTGTTAAATCGATTTAAAAATTGTTTTGCA
Organism: Tuta absoluta; assembly: GCA_027580185.1. Taxonomy (NCBI): domain Eukaryota; kingdom Metazoa; phylum Arthropoda; class Insecta; order Lepidoptera; family Gelechiidae; genus Tuta; species Tuta absoluta. The sequence continues at coordinate 585,675 of JAQAHW010000062.1, forward strand.
ACAACAATGAAAGAGTTGGGATGCACCAATGTTACCGAAATGAATATAGAATTTAACAGTCAACGACCCGTCGTCTATCGTCCCTATAGGCTGTCACATCATGAACGGGAGAAGGTACGCCAAATGGTAGATGAAATGATGGACGCTGGGATCATTCGGGAATCTACATCAGGATATGCGAGCCCAATTATTTTGGTTCGTAAAAAAGACGGAAACATTCGCCTGTGTATAGATTTCAGGATGCTGAATTCTATTACCATCAAAGAGAGGTTCCCCATGCCCATAATAGATGACGAGATCTCCAGATTGTCAGGCCAAGCTTGGTTTGTGACCTTAGACTTGATGTCTGGTTACTACCAAGTGCCTATAGCTGAAAATTGTAAACACTTGACAGCGTTCGTTACTCCAGACGGACAATTCGAGTTCAACCGAATGCCGTTTGGATTAGCGAACGCTCCTGCCGTGTTTCTGCGCATGATGAATAGCGTGTTAGGACCGGTGCGGTTCAATAAGGCAATGGTTTACATTGATGATCTTTTGATCTACGGAAAGACTTCTACGGAGTGTTTGGATAGGCTAGAGGAAGTTTTAGCTCTTCTTGAAGAAGCAAACCTTTCGTTGAATCTATCAAAATGCAATTTTCTACTCAACAAAATAGATTACCTTGGGTATGAAATTGGAGGTACCGGCATCCAACCAGGCAAGACCAAAATCCAGAGCGTCCTTAATTTTCCAAGGCCGGATAATGTGCATTGTGTGCGACAGTTTCTTGGGCTTGTGAGTTATTTTCGCAAATTTGTTAGGGATTTTGCCTTGATAGCTCACCCTCTCAACAAACTATTGAAAAAGGACGCCACGTGGGAGTGGAGTGACGAACAAGAGGCAGCGTTTCAGAATTTGAAGTCTAAATTGGTAGATCGCCCAGTACTGGCAATATTCGACCCAACTGCTGATTTAGAACTTCATACTGACGCCAGTCGAATAGGTGTAGGTGGTATACTGCTACAACGCTCAGGAGAAAATGACTCGTTACATCCTATTGCCTATTATAGCAGGCAAACCTCGCCAGAGGAAAAAAACTTCCATGCCTACGAATTGGAAACCCTGGCAGTCGTTTCTAGTTTAAGGAAGTTTCGAGTCTATTTATTAGGCAAGAAGTTTAAAATCGTTTCTGATTGTAGCGCTCTGCGATCCACATTCCAGAAACGTGACTTAATACCGCGTATCGCTCGCTGGTGGTTGTTACTTCAGGAGTTTGATTGCCATGTGGAATACCGTGCAGGCACAAAAATGTCGCACGTAGACGCACTATCAAGGAACCCCGACAGTGAGAATGAGAAATCGGTGGATGAACAGTTCCCTACTGTTATGGCGATAAGAGAAGAAGATTGGTTGCTTACTCTTCAGTTAGGTGATTCTGAACTCAATAGAATTCGCGAAATTCTATGTAGTAAGGTAGATGAAAAGGGATTACAATATATACGAGACAGCTATACAATCCGTGATAATAAACTTTATAGGTATCTTGGTGGGGATAAAAACGAATTAAGATGGGTGGTACCTAAAGGTGCAAGGTGGCAGATATGTAAAATGTGTCACGATGACATGGGGCACTTAGGAGCGGAAAAGACATTGGAAAGAATAAAAAAAACCTATTACTTCCCAAAAATGTCTCGCTTTGTTAAAAAATACGTTCAAGCCTGCCTTGAATGTGCTTTTGCAAAAAGAACTAGCAGCACACGAGAGGGTCTTCTTCATCCCATAGAAAAAGTGGCAGTTCCCTTTCACACACTTCACTTAGATCATGTCGGACCATTTGTTAAGTCGAAACGGGGTCACACCCATGTTCTGGTTATCATTGATGCGTTTACGAAGTTTGTATTTATAAAATCCGTACGTAACACGAACACACAAAATGTGATCAATGTGTTAGATGACATTTTTTATACATTCAGGACACCTGATCGCATCGTAAGTGACCGAGGAAGTTGTTTTACTTCACATGCGTTTAAGAGATTTTGTCTCGATAAAGGCACCAAGCACGTGCTAAACGCTGTAGCAAGTCCGCAGTCAAATGGTCAAGTGGAGCGGTACAACCGAACCATTCTTGATTGTTTGACTGCTGAAATGATTAATCAGGATGAAAGGGGATGGGATACAAAACTAGGCAAGATTCAATGGGGCCTTAATAATACCGTACAAAAAACTACCGGAAGGTCCCCTTCCGAGGTCATGTTTGGCACACAAATGAATAGTGAGGTGAACCCCATCTTTAATGAAATAACCACGCAGACCCGTGATAATTCCGATATTAATTCTATTCGAAACGAGGTAAAAGATAGAATCGATATATGTCAGTCTAAACAAAAGGAATATTATGACAAAAATAGAAAACCAGCGCGTAACTACTCAAAAGGAGATTTAGTAAAAATAGTTAAATCTTCATTCCACAACGACGGTAAGAGCACAAAACTTTTACCTGTGTATGAAGGCCCATTCAGGGTTATCAAAAACTTGGGGAACGATCGATACAAATTAGCTCCGGTGGCAGGGTTTGAGGGCACAAAAGGTAAACGTAAAACTGTTGTTTCAACGAGAAGAATGCAACCATGGATTCATATTGCGGCCTTAAATCTGAATGATGATGAACATGAAGTAGAAATATCAGAGGGTGATGAAAGCAAAAGTGATAATGAATAATATAGTTTTAGTATTAATAATCATGTAATCTGATTTGTGTAAGCCAAATATATACCAATATTCGTTTTTATGTATTTCAGGTCAAGAGGGAGCACCTTGACCAGGACGCTAGAAATCGAGAGGGAGTACCTCGACCGTACTTTGAGAGTCAAGAGAAAGAACCTTGATCGAAATCTGTTGATCGAGAGGAAAGTACCTTGATCAGAATTTGCAAGTCGAGAGAAATTACCTCGGCAAGGAACTCAAAAGAATGTACTTTGAGTGAAGTTATTGATTGATTCTCTAAATATATATATATACATTTAATTAAAGATTATTTCAAATGTCACTTTCAATATATTTAAAAGAAAGTTTATATCAAGAGATTGAACCTTGACTAATGACTATAATAGATCATTCTTCGTAATAGATTAGTTAGTATAAATGTAGTACAATGTAAGAAGGCTAAAATTATTTGTCATTATAATTTACTTATTTTGTGAATGATCTTTGTTTCTTGATTATTGCAAAGTATTTTTTTTATTTATTTAAGTACCTTCGCCGAATGTAGGGTTCTGCCTGAATTCAGCAGATTATTTACGTCAATTCATATTAATTTTGCTTTTGGAAGATGATTTTGTTATGAAAATATAGTTTTATGCAATCTATTCATAGAGTAAGGTTCAACCTGATGTCGTGTATGAGGGCATACACCTCGTCAGGATGGACGAATGTAGGGTTTGATTTGTATAAAATTAATTTATTTTGTTGAAATTGACAGTTGTTGAGATTGGAATACAAATTTTGGCCAATGTTTGTGATACAGTTTTTAATATGGCAACAATTTTAAACCAATCACTGCAGCCGTCATTTTCAACCAATGAGAATGATTTAAAAATGTAGCCACGTGCGGGGAACTAGTGACTAAGTGGGGGATATTGATGGTGAGGGAAAAGTGGGCCGGGTGCGGCAGTCGGTTTTTGGAGTGTCCTAGAAGTAAGACGTGTTCAGAAAATAAAACAAGTGAAGTGCATAACGTGGTTTTAATATACCTGAAGGTTCTACAAAAGTGGATTTGTGGAAAATGGCAGTCTGAGAGATACATTAGATAGGCGTAACAGGGCAGATATAGTATAGACCAGGGGATAGCGCCAGAGTTATAAATAATGCATTTTTGGGTACAACTCGGTTGACAGACTTAGACTACTAAATGACTTCAGAATTCTGGCCAATTCTCCCCTCCACCCCTCATCTACCTATTATGTTTGTCGCCCCATAGTTTTACCCGCGGCAAAAATATACTTATAATAATGACGTCATTTAATTTTTTATAGAAAAACTTTTCGACTTGTCAAAATAGTATACAGGGTAGTTTTTTTAAATAGTTCATTTGGTGGATCAACCCGTAAAACTGGACAACTTTCACCTCCATCCATCTATATATCACGCCTATATCCCCTGCGGAGTAGGCAAAGCGTAAACGACCGTAAAAAACGGATATTTACGCCAAGTCTGAAAAAAAATGGGGGTCATTCAGAAATTTGTGTATCACTATAGTCACAGCATCAGGCTGTCAGCCCATCGGGCGAGTCCCTTAGTCGTCTCTTACGACACCCCCGGGTAATAAATGGGGGGATGCCTAAGTCGGCATCACACGGCAATAGTAGATACCTAGTAGCCACGAGTTTATTACACGCAACTTCACGCAAGTAAATAACACGCTTTGAAAATATTGACTTTAATTTGAAACAAACGTAGTTTTCAGATGGCGGTGGCGTAAAGTTACATGCCGTGTGATTAACCTGGCCAGCCCTGAGACAGTGCCTTTATATAAATTTATATTTTATCCTATCCTACATTGAATAAAGTAAACTTCAATTTCCGCAATCCTCAAAACACTACGGTACTTGTATTACTAATGTTCTGTAGTAGAAACAAAAGCTGCGCTATGCTATGGATACTTTATTTATTAATAAAGGTTCATCAACATTAAACATAATAGTAATTCTTATTGCGTTTATTATTGGCATTTTTACATATTTAAATTATATGCTGTGTGATGCCGGCTTAGAAAAGCATCACCCCATTTCTTACCCAGGGGTGTCGTAAGAGGCGACTGAAGGACTCGAGGGTGTGTATTGCAATTTTAGGCGATGGGCTGACAACCTGTCACTATGGCGATACACAATTTTCCGAATAACCCTCAATTACTTGTCAGACGTGGCATAAATGACCGTTTCTTGCGGCCGTTTACGCTCTGCCTACCCCGCAAGGAATTATAGGCGTGATGTGTGTGTGTGTATATGCTTAACAATCAAAGATAAAGTAGCAATCTTCTATAGCCTGTAACTTACTTCAACATGTAAGTGCAAACTATCCTACGTGGCGTGGGTACCGAACGAACTTACGTGGCGTGGGTACTGAGCCCACCATCCGACTTCTGCGACCTTCGATCGTCGATTTAGATAATATCTGGGTTTGGCTGTGTTTGTGAGTTCGTTTCTTTGTCGTTGCATACCATTTATTGGAGATTTTTGTGGGATATTTATTTTAGTGTTCTAAGTATCCTGTCTTTTAGTTCAGATTGTATTTTTTCCTTTAAAATAGACTAAGAGCTAGTGCACAAAATTTCACGGCATTGTATTATGTGTCTTTTTTCTAATGAATATCTGAAATACATTTATTTATCTCAAATACAATGGCAAAATTAGCCAATCTTCAAATGTACTTAGATTACGCTAAGCTGAACTAAAAATGTTTATTTCGGTAGAAATGTATGTAAATAAATGAAATGTATTTATAACTCAAATGTTAAACTTTTAACTTAGTTTAATTCGATAAAATTTTATAAATATGGCTTCTGTCAACAGGGATAATTCTGCCAATGTCAAGGTTGGAAGATGCACGGGGATTTGAAGAATAGCTAAATGACCAGTCTCTTAGATTAAAAACAATCAGAACAAAATAACGCCATCTGGTATGAAATTATTAAAATAGCTCGAGAACTGTCAGTAGAAAAGTCCCCATTCAAAAGTGGTTGCAGTAATGAATTGCGTACAAAAAAGCAATTTTTTATTCAAATTGGTCGATTTTCTATCTATCAATATAATTATAACAAGCAAAGATATCTCTTTCCATCATCTTTGGTATATAAGTACCATTTATAATTCTATAATACGCGAATGTTTGCATTATAATATTTTGATTTTTTCTTTTCGTGTGGGACACTGAATCGTCCAAAGGTGATAAAGAACCACCTTCCCCAAAGGAACATAGGTCGAAATACGAAAAAATGGGACCACCTATACAAAATTGCCGATCAGCTGATTTAAGTTAATGTGGAAACTCTAAATATTTTTGTCATATTACCTCTATTTCAACCTTTCTCCCCAATATTCATATGACAAAAGTTGTTAGTTAACACCAGCCCGTCTCGAGATCTCGCTATCGGATATTAGTACAATCTCAGCCTATATAAATTATAGCAGCCCGCCCAGCGGTTTCACCCGCTGCTAACAATTTCCCCCCGGGAATAAGACAGTTTTATTTAGCCTATGTACATCAGGGATAATGTAGAATTCTAAAAATCTTGACTTCAATTTGAAACAAATATCGTTTTCAGATGGTGGTGGCGTAAAGTTACATGCCGTGTGATTAACCTGGCCAGCCCCATCGTAGTGCCTATATTTTTATTTTTTTTATCCCGCCCGAGTCGGTTTTCTATTAGGTCATAACAAAATTGTAATAAAAACAAAGAAAATTGTGTGATACAAATTTCTTTTTTTAGGATGAACGTTCATGACGTCAATAAGTGATAATACTTTCCTACATTGAATAAATAAAATCCTGTTTCTAATATTAGTGTAGATTATATAATTATTATTTTCCCGTGGGAGTCGTAGGAGGCGACTAAGGGACTTGAGGGTGTGTATTGCAATTTTAGGCGATGGGCTGACAACCTGTCACTATGGTGATACACAATTTTCCGAATGACCCTCAAACATATGTCAGACGTGGCGTAAATGTCCGTTTTTGCGGCCGTTTACGCTCTGCCTACTCCGCAAGGGATAATAGTCATGATATGTGTATGTATGTATTATTTTAGTGTAGATTTTTTTAATGCATTATTTAATGTTTTTTGTCGTCTTTATATACCGAGTAATGGACAGCCCTTCGAATACTGATAGGGGTGCATTAAACATAAAACTGGACAACTTTCCCCTAGAATCATATTTCAGGAAACGCCAAAAAAATTACCTTCCATACAAAATCACAATCAGCTGACTGCATTCACTATGGGAAGTCAGTTTTTTTACGTTTCCTGAAATATATTCTTAGGGGAAAGTTGTTCAGTTTCATGGTCTGCATGTACCCTATTAGTATTCTGAGGGCTACAGCCCTTCGAACAGTGATAGGGTGGATGAAACATAAAACTGGACAACTTTCCCCTAGAAACATATTTCAGGAAACGCCAAAAAAATGACCTTCCATACAAAATCACAATCAGCTGACTGCATTCACTATGGGAAGTCAGTTTTTTTACGTTTCCTGAAATATATTCCTAGGGGAAAGTTGTTCAGTTTCATGGTCTGCATGTACCCTATTAGTATTCTGAGGGCTATCCCTGACACCCTTTAATACAGTAATGATTAAATGTAATCATTACACTGGTACGAATAATGTGGCGTAGTTGGTACATTTTTAAATGAAAAAGTAGTTATTGTGGCATAACTGTAATAGTTAGACATATGGTATCGTGGACATTATTATAGATATTGATGTCCTCTATAAAACTGTAGTACATCACTTTGCTCTATTGTCAATAATTTCCACAGCGTACGCGATATAAGATATTTTTTTGGTACATTTTTCACACGTTGGGTTACATTATCGAAATTTTCACGCGGATCCCTATTTTTTTCTCGTATAAAATATAGCCTATGTTCATCAGGAATAATGTAGGATTCTAATGGTGAAAGAATTTATAAAATCGGGCCAGTAGTTTCGGAGCCTATTCGATGCAAACAAACAAACAAACAAACAAACAAACAATCAAATCTTTCCTCTTTATAATATTAGTGTAGATTACTAACAACACCACAATAATTCATAGAAAGTCCATAGCGAAGAACAAAATGGCTTCAAAGCCTGTCCAAACTGTCACTAAAAGCAGGACAAGAATAGGTAATGTAATGCTGGTGGTTACTTATTTCCTACGACGTACTTATTGACGGCCGATATGGCGCAATGATAATGCGACTGCCTGCGACGCTAAGGTTCATGGTTCGGTTCTCGGTGGGGCTCTCACAAAGTTGATGTTTATCACTTTGTGAATATGTTCCCAGTCGATTTAGTACATTGCAGGCTGAACTACCTGATTGTTCGAAAAGAAAGATGGTTTCGTGCTTCGGATGGCATGTTAGGCAATCGGTCCCGGTTGCTGTCTATGATTACTTAGATGGCGCTCGTTACACGACCATGTCAGAGGCCTAATACTAGTTGTAAGCGGTTAAAAACTCTGTCACCAGGGTTCATCGGGTCGTTGTAAGACTCTGTTTCTCACACGAAAAAGACTTATTCATCCATTTAAGTTTGAGAAACTGAACAAAGACTACTTATGATGAAATGAAAAAACCAACGTTGTTTGTGTGTACATGTGAGTGTGAGAAAAATAATAATTATGCTCAACCTGCGCTGTCCATGCTGAGTGCTGACTGATTCATTTCGAGCAAATATTATTGTGATATGTATGTTTTCGTCGAACTTTACGCAAATAGATTATAATTGTCTCGATTCCACGTTACTGACTAAAATGGCCAATTAAAAATAGCACTGTTATTTTCTTAAAATGACAGCAGATGTCAAAGACTATTTTAGTCATGTCATGTCTTAAACACAATTTTCCGGATGACCCTCAAATGTTTGTCAGACGTGGCTTATATGTCCGTTTTATGCGGCCATTTATGCTCTGCCTACCCCGAAAGGGATTATAGGCGTAATATGTGTATGTATGTATGTGTATGTCTTAAATAGTCTATGATTTCTATACCATTTCACAGTTTTCCTTATAAAATATGTATGTTTAACCGACATATATTAAATGGCCGCCAAATTTTTACAGAAACCGCGTAAAATGCGTAAAATCATAGACAAATTAAGAGGCGATCATCTTCTATTCTTGTCTAAGCCTATTGAACACGAAGTGACAGTGCTATTTTAGTTGAGGCTAATGGCAACTTATTATTAAGGCGAGTGTACTCGTGAATGACCTCGACAATGGCGACACTTCACAAAAATATATTTTCTCTTTATACAAACAATCTATCAGAATGTCCGTTGCCTTAGTTTTTAGGTAAAATTAAAACCTACAAACTCAATCAAATATTCGCTGTAATTAAAGTTATGGCAATTAATACCAAAAGTGGCTGTTTTTAGAACACTTTTTGTCATAACTTTAATTGCAGCGAATAATTCATTGAGTTTGCAGGTTCTAATTTTACTTAGATTAGATTAGATTTATTTATTACACAGTATCAAATTCATAATTACAGCACTAAAACTAAATAAAAATGTCAGAGGATAATGCGATCGTCAAAGAAAAATAACGTTCATGTTTGTAAGTACATAAGATACAATGTGTTTCATAGTTCATCCAAAGATATAAATCAGAGGGCTCTTTAAAGCGCATGAAAAGGTTATTGTTTAAGCAACGCGTAATAAAACTACATGTAACTCACGCATCAAACCTCTTCCGGTGCTTTTTTGCGTTCATACTTCAAAAACTTCAAAACTTTTGTTTCCAAGTAGATTTACAATAAATACTTTCAGAATGTCAAATAAAGAAATATATACTATATAGGAGCACAAAGTAAGTATTGGCGGCTGCGCGATTTTCTATTTTGTGATAGGAGTATTATGTCAGTTGTAAACTCTGGGCGCCCCAATTTGGTATTTAAAATGAGTGCGTGTTTCTTGTGCTGCGCTGGAATTTCAGAGCGCCATGCCTCTTTGTCATAAATGTAATCATCTAACTTATAGTAAGCTTTATATAGTTACTAGCTTTTACCCGCGACTTCGTCCGCTTTAGATAGTTTTTTTAGGCAGAAGTTCTAAAGTAGGTATGTGTATTCATAGTAAGTGTGACAGTGATATTAGAACAGTTCTTATCTCTACTGTTTGAAGATGACTTGTTTGCTTCTGTTGTTAAAGGGACAATTCAAAATTTGCTATCCGGCCTGAGAGATCAATATTTATAACCATTGAATACAAAAGTCAGTAGATAACAGAGTACTTACTCCAGAGGTGCCGATTTGAGCACACTAAAATGGTCAGCATAATTTTTAATAATAAGCATGTCGTAACGACCGAAAATCAGATAGTAGGCTAGCAGCTATAATTAACAATAAGGTCAGGACTTGATGCACGCGAAGTACCAAAACCAAGGAACGATGAAAGGTCATTTGAGCCTTGCGCTGCGCCCGGTCGCTCAAACAACACTAACTCGGAATCTCTCTGTTCCCAAAAATGCCTTTAGCCAAACCACTTGACACAATATGTCTACTACATGCTTCGACCGACGCCAACGCATAGGTACTCAATTAATGCTCTTTCCATAAAATACATCAAAAAGTGCACTTTACTTCATTCCTCAGGTTTAATACCTCACGCTCCGACACGGCCTTCCTGACTTACACACGTCCTCGTGTGGTCACAACTAGCTATTTCATAATATCGTTCGGTTATCCTGACAGACGTACTCTAGCTTATAGCCCATAAAACATAATAATCTGGCTAGACTCCTGAACTGAACAAAGATCTAGTTGTTCACAATAGTTCGCTTCGTTCCTTTGAACATGTGAAATCGATGAACTAAAAGAACCGAAAGCAGCTCAGCATTCATTGCGGTTTTAAGTATCTTTGATCCAAAGTACTTGCTAAGTTAGCTATCCTGTTTGGTACTTACTTCCTAATACTTGTTTGTTAAATTTGACTTAAGTATTCATAACAACAAATCCATTATCTCTAAATCGTTCAAGTATTTTGCACGTTTGTGTTATTATTTGCTAAATAAATAAACAGGCCCATATTCGTTTGCACTTCAAAAACATCTCAAAAGCCATCCAATACGGTATTAGTAACTATGCACTCTTTTACTGTGCTGTCGAACTTAACAGTTAAGGAAATAACACTTATCAGAAACTCATTATTATTTCAACTTTGACATTAAGATTACGGATTTATTATGTGACAGACTACAAGTTGAGTGTGAACCATAAATTTTCAACCCACTTGAACCAGCCGTTTTCGTCGCTTTCTGATAACTGAAATCACGCCACTACTTATTGAAAGACAAGTGCCCATAAAACAATGTTCTAACTTCAATACAAAACAGTTATTATTCAGCATTAAAGTCTTTTGTTGCATCCGGCCACCGTCGCAACGGTCACAGAGCTTCCCCACCATGGGTCACTCAACACTGTCAATCACAGTCACAGATCCCCGCCACGGATCTCAGGCCGACACCACCACCTTGTGGCACGCCTATTGGTAACACCGGTTACCTGGAGCGACATCACACATAACAGTAATGACCACAGTAATCACCTACTTGGTCAAGTATGATGCCCTCAACAAAACCATGCGTCCATCAAAGACACCATCTGATCACACAGATCAGCAAAGCGGATGGTGAATGAGCCACTGCAGCTGGCCACTCACCCGATCAGATCATAGTTCCCCGGGCTATATCTGACCCAACACAACATGAGACCTCACTGTCTCCACAATTTGAGACCACACTGTCTCCACCATGGCACGCGCTCCTCCCGCAGAGGTCTTAAGTCAGAGTCAATAGGTAGGTACGGTGATCACAGTCATAGTATAGGTATAGTCGTGAGGGGTCGGGAGGACAAACGCGTCCATCATTGCCAGCAACAAAAACTTTAACTGCTAATATCATCTGATTAATTATGCAATTTTATGGGTACTTTACTTTCACGCATTTTAGCTTTCTATCCCAGCAAGGCACATAACAGCTATATGAAGATAGCCAGATTACGTTTTCCTGCTCAAGAAAGCAAAGCAATATTACTTAAGCAAATCACTATAGTCATACGATTCAGTACTTCTAAAATGAAAACAAGTTCATTTCAAAATGTAACTTTTAACAACCGTTTCTATTATCACATTAGATCCATTCAATGCTTATCAGATAAAAAATAATTCTTATTTCATTCTACCTTTACTAAGCATGTATTGATTTGAACTAAGCACTGCTTTGAGAGTTTAATTTTCATGAATTGCTGCACCGAGTAGGTGATTTGATATTTTTTATTTATTCTTCCAAGTTGACAAAATAACTTAATGAAATCTATTTTTTTTTATATGATAGGTACCTAGTTAATATCACATACCAATACTCAAATATCAATTGCATTCAATATGCAATTTACTATCTACTTCTTTCGTCGAAGTCAGTGCTATAAAATTCTAAATTACTTACACAACATAACCACGTAATCTTAGCTTTAACTACATCAACTCATTGTATCCAACAATACTCAGTTTTTTTTTTATCCAGCTGCTCTATTTATCACCACCACGGAAAAGCACTTCGTTACCTTATATAAAAATTATTACTTCATAATTGAATAACGCTATACGCATTTAAGTTAATCTTCATTAAATGACAGTCATGATCATGCTTAACCATATCATTGTCATGTTTGTTTGTAAATCCCTTATGATATAAGTTACTTAACAAAAGAGTTTTTTTGCCAGACTTGCATTATGAAAACAATACAAAGATCTCGCTCATTTCTCCGAATACTATGGTAACATGTGTTGAACCACGGGTATCGGTAATACGCGTGGCTACAACCCTCAGTCATTTTGGACATCAATGTCCTTTTTAGAACAATGCTTTTTTTATACCTCTAAGATAACATAATAGAGCTACAGCAATGCTTTAAAATGTTTTCTGCACTATAAGGAAATACCATAACCATTATGATTATTTATTAGCCATTCATTAGTTTTAAAACTCAAGTGTGTTTCTCACAAACGAAATAAAAATCCAACGCGAGAGTGATTCTCAAACTGAAAGTTGTAGAGAACAATGTCTTCTGGCAATAGGTACAGTACTTAGCATTCCCCGAAACTCTGAACCAGCAACAAATTGTTCAGTTTAAAAAAAAACATGTCTCATGAAAATCAAATAGGTACGAACATTCCTTTCGTACAATATCTATGTTAAAATTCAAATCACGTTTATTGCAAACAACAAACACAAAATCATTTCTTCTGCCGAAAATCGCTCAATCTTTATAGGTACCAACTCCTCAAAGCTTTTATTTCAAAAGTTTTGTATAAATGCATTTCTGCACCAGGTAATATTAAATATCAATTGCAGTAAAGATTGAGAACCAGTCGCTATTCCCAAAACAAAACACAACGCCTTGGTTCTCATAGGTACTTGAAAAGACCCTTTTTTTTGTTTACGCCGATATCAAATAGCCGTCCCATAGTTTGACTTTAGGTTTGTTAAACTTAGTTCTAAAAATAGACTGATTTATCCATTTCCAAAAGTTTAAAAACACGCTAAATAATATTTTACTGTAACGATACATGCGTCGCTTTATTAACAAGTAGTAAGTATGCAATAATGCAATGCAATAATTGCAAAAGATCAGAAATCCTTCTTTACACAATAAAATACAAAATCAAAACATCAAGACTAGGCCAGGAATTGAACCTGAACTTTCATATTCCTTGTAACGGTCTACCAACTGCGCCAACGAAAACGAAATACATGTGCAACTAACTGTGCACAACAAAACTAAAACATGTATCTTTTGATTTGATTATTTCCGATTCCAGAGACATCTTCCAATCATAACAACGTCACCCATTGATAGAAAATGAATTATTCTTTATGTTTTTTTGAATCTAATTCATTATCCAAAATAATGATTTAATCGAGCGACTTTTCATCAAACAATGATGTCAATTTAAATTCTAATAAAATGTAATTTATAATCAAATCTAACTGAGAGCGAGCAACGTGTGGCAATCGGCACCGTAATAAAAAGAATTCTAACACAAACTCAAAATTGATATCAGCCTCAAAATAACATTACTAATACGCGGCAAATAAAAATCATCATCAAGCAATAATATCAATTCGCTAGAAAATAATAGTATGGAAAGAACTGGCCTGAATTATTTGTGGTCCAAGCGTTCTCTGAAATCTGCATTCCCGTTATCTCCACGAAAGTCATTTTAGTCACGATCACTAGGTCCACAAGTCTAGATATCACTATGGCACTGCATTTAGACAGTTAGTAGGTCTCAATCCCACTTCTGATGTCGTAACGACCGAAAATCAGATAGTAGGCTAGCAGCTATAATTAACAATAAGGTCAGGACTTGATGCACGCGAAGTACCAAAACCAAGGAACGATGAAAGGTCATTTGAGCCTTGCGCTGCGCCCGGTCGCTCAAACAACACTAACTCGGAATCTCTCTGTTCCCAAAAATGCCTTTAGCCAAACCACTTGACACAATATGTCTACTACATGCTTCGACCGACGCCAACGCATAGGTACTCAATTAATGCTCTTTCCATAAAATACATCAAAAAGTGCACTTTACTTCATTCCTCAGGTTTAATACCTCACGCTCCGACAAGCATAATAATTTAAGTCCTCAAAACTGTCCTCCTTAAATCTGTCCTCGGTAAAAAGTAGGCAATGTCCTTTCTCCACTTATTCCCATCATACTGAATAACTTTTGTTTTGGAACCGTTTCTGTATCTCCAATAATTTAGCTGGGCTCCTGATGGTACACCTGGTGGTCTACATAAGGTACCCCAGATCCTCAATGTCCTTGTAAAAAGAAGCGGCCCATAATACTGATCAACTTTTGTTTAAGAACCATGCCTGTATCTCTAATAGTTTAGCTGGGCTCCTGATGGTACACCTGGTGGTCTACATAAGGTACTCCAGATCCCCAATGTCCTTGTGGTAATAAAACGGCCCATCATACTGAACAACTTTTGTTTTGGAACCATTTCTGTATCTCTAATAGTTTACGTGGGCTCTTGATGGTACACCTGGTGGTCTACATAAGGTACTCCAGAGCCCCAATGTACTTGTGAAAAGAAGCGGCCCATCATACTGAACAACTTTTGTTTTGGAACCATGCCTGTATCTCTAATAGTTTAGCTGGGCTCCTGATGGTACACCTGGTGGTCTACATAAGATACTCCAGATCCCCAATGTCCTTGTGTTAAAAAAGCGGCCCATCATACTGAACAACTTTAGTTTTGGAACCATGTCTGTATCTCTAATAGTTTACGTGGGCTCCTGATGGTACACCTGGTGGTCTACATAAGGTACTCCAGAGCCCCAATGTACTTGTGAAAAGAAGCGGCCCATCATACTAAACAACTTTTGTTTTGGAACCATTTCTGTATCTCCAATAGTTCAGGTGGGCACCTGATGTTACACCTGGTGGTCTACATTAGGACTCCAGAGCCCCACTGTCCTTGTGAAAAGAAGCGGCCCATCATACTGAACAACTTTTGTTTTGGAACCATGCCTGTATCTCTAATAGTTTAGCTGGGCTCCTGATGGTACACCTGGTGGTCTACATAAGGTACTCCAGATCCCCAATGTTCTTGTGTTAATAAAGCGGCCCATCATACTGAACAACTTTTGTTTTGGAACCATTTCTGTATCTCTAATAGTTTACGTGGGCTCCTGATGGTAGACCTGGTGGTCTACATTAGGTACTCTAGAGCCCCAATGTCCTTGTGAAAGGAAGCGGCCCATCATACTGAACAACTTTTGTTTTGAAACCATGCCTGTATCGTTAATAGTTTAGCTGGGCTCCTGATGGTACACCTGGTGGTCTACATAAGGTACTCCAGATCCTCAATGTCCTTGTGAAAAGAAGTGGCCCATCATACTTCACAACTTTTGTTTTGGAACCATGCCTGTATCTCTAATAGTTTAGCTGGGTTCCTGATGGTACACCTGGTGGTCTACATAAGGTACTCCAGATCCTCAATGTCCTTGTGAAAAGAAGCGGCCCATCATACTGAACAACTTTTGTTTTGAAACCATGCCTGTATCGTTAATAGTTTAGCTGGGCTCCTGATGGTACACCTGGTGGTCTACATAAGGTACTCCAGATCCTCAATGTCCTTGTGAAAAGAAGCGGCCCATCATACTGAACAACTTTTGTTTTGGAACCATGCCTGTATCTCTAATAGTTTAGCTGGGCTCCTGGTGGTACACCTGGTGGTCTACATAAGGTACTCCAGATCCTCAATGTCCTTGTGAAAAGAAGCGGCCCATCATACTGAACAACTTTTGTTTTGGAACCATGCCTGTATCTCTAATAGTTTAGCTGGGCTCCTGGTGGTACACCTGGTGGTCTACATCTATACTCCAGACCCTCGAATGGTGATAAAAAGTAGCCTATGTCCGTTCTCGGTATGCTAGCAATCTCTGTGCCAAGTTTCATGAAGATCGGTTCAGCGGTTTGGCCGTGAAAGCGTAGCAGACAGACAGACAGACAGACAGATAGACAGAGTTACTTTCGCATTTATAATATTATATTATTATATTATTAGTGTGGAAGTGTGGATGGCTTCTTAAAACAGACTCATAGACGAATTATTTCAGGCAAGGAGTACTCACGAAGGGTGATTGTTAGAAAAAGGTAACCCGTAGTAATATCAATTATTAAAATGTTCAAAAATGTTCAAAGACGATATCTTTCACATATTTTCGGACATCAAAACTTGTGATGTTCGTCTTATAACCGTCTAAACGTTGCGTTATTTCGACTCAGACATCACAACTCGTGATGTTTCGTTGACGGCATTCGTCTATCTCAGTAAGATTTTTTGCCATTTTAAAAGAGAAGCTAATGGGAATCGTGTTGTATAGACCCTTCTCCACTTGAAGTGCTGTACGCTTTTTTCTACATAAAAATCAATCAATCAATCATTTATTTGGAAAAATAATTAATGCTATACAAAATTATTTCAATTGTTATCCAAGCTCATCCAAATTTGTTACTGTTGAACTAAAATTTAAGAAGTTACCATAAAATACATATTTATAATGAGGAAATTAAAACGTTCTTTTACGTTTTATAATAAGCTTTACGTCTAATTTAAGTTGTTGCTGATAAAAAAAAACCTTAGACAATTCATACAGCGCCATCTAGCCCCAAGCCCCATCATTTATTTGCTTTAAACCCATGTACAAAGTTTTAAGATCTTAAAGTTAATGTTAGTATCAATGTGTCTTACCAACTACGTCAGTATACAACTTCATTATATTAGCTATATCCCAAATCATTGTAAGTTATAAAAAAAACATACCATATTAAAATTTAAATTATTTAAATTAAAAATAGTAGATCGCCAGATGTAAGTTACTCTCGATTGCCCATGAAGTCTAGCCGCCATCTTAAACGAACTGAATTACTGGCAGAGCTCATCTTGACCGTGTTTCGTGGAGGGAAGTCGCGTATTAAGGAATAATGGAACATCCGCCTCCAAGCCGAGCGTTCTTAGGAAGCTGTTGTTGATAAGATACCAGAAAGGTCAGCGATGTTTCACGATAAATCAATGTCTTATTGACATTGCAATTCTCAGTAGCAAACTTATCATGCTTAGTAGAAGGATAAGTGATGATAGCCTCTTATTATTGTGTTAGTTTTGGTTATTTAAATATTAAATGTAATCTTGTACATTTCAATTGTCTTGAAAAATATTTCATATACGCCGAAACTGTAGTTTTGTACAACCAACTGTTACGAATATACTATTTGATTGATTAGTTTATTGAATTCTGCCAATTCTGATAAAACAGATAATAATGAGATTGATGCTATATTAATCCAGTGCGATACACGTGGATAGACATTCAGTCAGATGATAAAGATAAACTAATATATTGCATACTTCGTCCATCATATTGAGTGACGAATAAATGCAAAAACATATACGTCAGTTAGATAGACTGTTATGTAGGTAAAGTAGATAAGATACATACTGAACGAGTTCGTTTAGTGAAAACGATCATAATTTATATATTTTAGTAGAGCTGTCTGTTCTATTAATGGCTGAGATAAGGATATTATTGATTCTGTGTACGGCTGTTTCATTTCGGCTAAGCAAAGTAGAACGAGTAATTTTAAACACTGACACAGAGGTACACTTTTTCATTATTAAACGAACTTATCACTCATGATGTAGATTTCCGCCATTTACTTGTTTTTGATTTGGTAGAGAGTTTAGCACTCTACGTTTCGGCTGTTTCAGCCAGCTTTTTTCACAAAGCTTGACAGATCACAAATACCCGCCCGTCAGGTTAAGACAGCCTTCTTCTCAACGGATAACATACGTCCGTCAGCAGTGATTGCCGAACACCCAGACCCAAGAACAAAATTACAATTATTTAATATCTGCTCTGGTCGGGAGTCAAACCCGAGACTCTCTAGGCTGAAAGCATATGGCGCAGTGAATCACAGCACAACTTCGGTCGACATGAGGAGAATTAATAATATAATAATAATAATATAATATCCTGGACAATTGACACACAGCGCCATCTAATGGAATTGTTACAATATGTTAACAATCACCTACCTATAATTATAAATCGTGGCCTCATTAGTTTCATTGTTCATCGCAGAATATAAACAAAGATCATACGCATGCTTATAAATAGCATAGGTATATTTCAAGAATTAAATCTGATATTTCTGAGTTACATATTAGAAAACCATTTGGTGAAAATGTGTACCTATTTAACAAAAAGCT
The DNA here is from genome assembly GCA_027580185.1 of Tuta absoluta. Taxonomy (NCBI): domain Eukaryota; kingdom Metazoa; phylum Arthropoda; class Insecta; order Lepidoptera; family Gelechiidae; genus Tuta; species Tuta absoluta. The sequence continues at coordinate 604,198 of JAQAHW010000062.1, forward strand.
AAAAATGAACCCTGCTCTTAGATATACTTAAAGTTAATTAGTTAGTTAGTGTCTAAAAGTTATAGAAATATTCAAAGATTGGTACCTAGGTACATCCAAATTAGATTTTTGTTGAAGGTACCGTTTAAGTTTTATTATTAAACTAACAAGAGCCACTAATTTTAAATTATATATTATTTTGTCGGCCATGGAGATGTTTAATAGTGAGTGTGAGTAATTTTATAGCAGTTTCACCAGTGTTGAATTCGACTGCTTTATTTTTTTAAATAAATTGTTAGCCACAATAGGCACATAACCGCAAGCCAAAGTTAAAACAACAATGAATGTAAATAATGTTTCTATCCGAGTGATTCAGTTCCCGGTAAAGCGTGACGTTAGCTCTACCAAAGTACCAACTACCCATGAGGAAAAGTTTGCTTTATAACTTATTTATTAACTTATTTTTAGGGATCGGAAAAGTTTGGAATTAGTTAAAGTATGTTGTAATTAGTTTAGCATTTAATGTACCAAGACTTGGACATCAGTCAAGTAATTTATTTCTACAGTCATTGATAAAGTTGTCGATATTAATTTATATATACGGCTTTATATGTATAGAAAAGTACTTAGCTACAATAATATATTTTTCTAGAAGTTATAAACAGAGCAACCAGTACGTGCACTTCTTATAAAATATGGAACGAACTAATAAATAATATATTCTCTTATCAGAGATTCGTCTCTCCTGTACACTATACTCTCTACTCTACCAAAATAGAAAACACATAAAAATACTCACGTCTACATAGCTGGTGCGAGATTTTACCATTTTCACGGACAAATTTCACTTTTAAAAATAAATCACAGCTCCTCAAACAAAAATAAACACATCTATTGCAGCACAACTTTCAATTCTAGCGGAATCTAAAAAATGCAACGCATTCTCGCCATGCACTCGACAACCGGCCCATTTTGTATGGAACAAAGCACTTTATCACACGCTGATTGCAGCACTGCGAAATTGTGTATTTATGTTTTGGAAAACAATCGCCGCATATGAATTCGTGCGTATTTATTTCGGGCGAACGCTCACTCAGTTGGCAACGCGTTGACAATACCTGTGCTTCAACGGACCGAATATCTACTGACGGCAGTCAGCGTTCGTTGCTAGCGTGCGAGAGGGACAGCAAAGTTTATCAACACTACTGAACACAGAAACACGTGTCACAGACAGGGACGGAGATGTTTTCTACGTTTATGTATTGGTATCCGGTCTTCCCGTTGCGCGAATGTAGTGAGGTAGGTATAGATAAGCGTGGCCAGTGGTCTGCCTGCAACTGACCCTTTAGATAGGTGTTTAACGTTGCAACAATCTGAGCACAGCTATGATATACCTGCATGTTCAAGATGTGCTAATCGTCATAATCATTTGTAGTCACTCGGACTGACATAATTTTCAAAAGAAGCTAATTATAAATGGACTTAAGAAACTATATTTTAAAATAATGACTGTAAACTAAACAATTGGCACACTTTATTTGATTAATTGGCGATTTTACGTTACATGTTTCCTAAATAAATAAATAAAAAATACAATTAATAGCAATTAATTTTAAAGGTACTCAATGATTAGGTTAATGTGAGATAGGCAAATTGGGCGCTAGCTCCTAGTCTACATTTGGTAGTAATAGGTATTCATCGGTGATGTGTGCGTGAGCCTTGCCAGGAAATCATAAATCTTAAAGATTTATAAAATCACACATGTATCCCTTGCAGGGTAGCCAGCATATCAACGACTTACTAAATGATATCAGTTTCAAAGCAATAAACCTAGCAATTTATTAACATAATTACTGCGTTCTTTAAATGGTGATCAAGCCATAACATATTATAAAAAAATCTTCGTTTCTAATCAATAGCGACTAGTCTAATTTTGCGAGACAAAATTTCGTCCTTCGTACAAATTGAATCTAGTTATTTTGAAGATATCTAAGAGAGGCCTTCGTAAGACGTGAATAGTTTTAAACAGCCTCGACAGGAGGGGCGCCACTTCACAAAAGTTTTTTTTTCTCTACAATCAATCTATCAGAATGTCATTCACTCAGATTTTGTCCACATCACATTTATTTATTCACATTACATCCGTTGCCCAAGTTTTAAGTATAAACCTTAAATAAAATTAGAACCTACAAACTCAATTAAATATTCGCTGTTATAAAAGTTATGGCAAAAGTTGGTAAAAACTGCCACTTTAGAACATAGGTAGGGTATAGCCCGGAATAAGACATGGGCTACTTTTTACCGCGGGAAAACAACTATTACCACGGGAAAAGGAGTGGCAACGGGTGAAACCGATGGGCGGAAGTCTAGTTATTAATATTTACTAAAATATTATCGCGATAGACAATGTGTGAAAGTAATTGCTAGTGCTTAAGATTATGAACCTACGTTCTAAGGCGAGAATCACACGTAGTGATGTGCCTGCGGCAATATTGCCGTTGCCGGCAATTTTGCTTAGGCAATATTGCCGGTAAACTTCCAATGTTGCCGGCAACTTTGGCAATATTGCCAGAGTTATATTTTAAGAATTAAACTACAAAAGGCTTATAAGTTATAATTATAGGCTTATACTAACGTATCAAAAATATGCACGCATATGTTTTCAGTCAAAAAACTTAATAGTTTGTTTATGGTACTTCTGTGTTCTGTAACAATAGCGTACGAATGAAATATGTAAGCGAGACAGCAACAACAGGTGCGGGGGGGATACGCGGGCGCAGTTCCTTTCATTTCCTTTGTTAGTGCAGGTATTTTATCTCAATAAACGATTAAAAACGATTTTACTAAGAAGTTTTATTTTATGTTTATAGAACGCAATCACAGTTCAAACCTAAGACTGATGTAATCGTTTCTAATTAAAATGATATTAAAAACTATTTAACTAAGAAATTTATAGAACGCAGTCACAGTTCAAACTTAATAATTATTGAATAGTTCCCAATTAAAGTAATTAATATGATTGAAAAAACAATTTTACTAAGAAGTTTTATGGACAAAGTCAATCAATGTTCAATATTAAGACTGATTTAATACTTCCTAATTAAAATTTACCTTAAAAGGTTATTAAAGTTATATGATTCTAACTCTTAAATGTTTTTCTTAATCCACCTTAAAAGCAAAGTTGCCAAAATTTCCGGAAACATTGCCGTCAAATTTGGAAATATTGCCGGCAACTTTGGCAATATTGGTCATGCGAAAGGATTTGATCATTATAATCTAGAACAGATGATAGAGCACACCATGAGGTTTCATAAAATAGTACTAACCTAATGTTTCAAAGCATATTTCGGTAATGTTCCCTAAAATTTCCGGTCGCGAGGCAATATTGCCGGCAACATTGACGGCAAAGTTCCCAATGTTGCCAAAGTTGCCGGCAACGGCACATCACTAATCACACGTATCGTCCGTCGCCGCATGCGTCTGTCAGACAAAAGGAAATTGCGAATTTCGATCGTATTCACATACAAGTACGGCTACGGTGCGTTTACTGATTGACCGACGTATCCTTGAACGCACCGTTGCCGTATTTGTACGGGAATAAGATCGGAATTCGTAATTTCCTTTCGTCTGACAGACGCATGCGTAAAACTACGCAGCGACGGACGACAAGTGGGAGAACCGGCCGGTATAAAGTGAATTAATGGGTTTGGTGGGTGAATCATATGAAAATGGTTGCTTTGTACCTAGCTACCTATTGTTTCAGGGTTCAAAGGAATAACCCTAAGCGAAATCTCAAGACGGTCTGGTGATAAGGAACATCTTTCCCCAAGGAACATAGTTTGAGACATACTAAAAATATTTTAGCCTCCATCATGTAATGTTTTTTGTATTCATTTTTAAGAGCAATATAAATGAAAAAAAAGTTTACTCAAATCAGCTGATCTGCAATTTTGTATAAGTTAATTTTTTTTCATATTTTGACATAGGTATGTTCCTTGGGGAAATTTGTTCCTTATCATCAGGCAGCCCGATCTGAGTTTTCAGTCACTTGCAAAAATTCCATTCAAATTCTAAAATTCTACTTTATTGTACGCAGAAAATACAATATACACAAAAGATAACTAAAACAATTGTACACAAGGCGGCATTATTGCTTAGGTGGCGATTTCTTTCAGGAAACCTTAAGGTAGACGATAGGGGTCATCATTGGCCTCACACGTCTGTGACAGACGATTTAATCAGTGACTGAGACACTGCGTTGCCTGGGACGCAATTATGGAAAACGCAGGGCTGCCCAGGACCTGCGCCACCCTCTCGGCCTTCCTGGCTGGATCCGCAGGAACGACTAGTCGATACGTGCGGAGCCAGGTCGGCTGCAGGAGTCTGCCGCGCGGTAGATCTCTGTCACACGCGCCCCCAGGAGACCCCGTTCCGGGTTTAATTGTGGAGTTGGCCTCTCCAGGACCGTTGTGTTTGGGTCGGATTTATCCCTTGGTCGCTTCTTACGACCCCTACGGGAAGAGATGGGGTGGTGCTATTCTACTCTGCCGGCACCACACCTCACGGTCCACGGATAGGGGTAATGCGGTAAATTTCCCCCTTTCTAACGCCTTTATCAATCAAGTGACGCGAACTTCCACCATTGGGGAGAATTTGGGTTGGCGAGCGCAGTACTTGATTTCGCACTCATAGGGAACGCTGCTCATTCTCTGAATGGATATTTCCTAAGTAATTTTTTACGATATCAAAAAATGTTAAGATTGTTTTGATAAATGTTTGCCGTGTGACGCCGTCCTAGAATAGCGTCACCCTATTTCTTACCCATGGGTGTCGTAAGAGGCAACTACAGGACTCGAGGGTAAGATATTATACATAGTGTTCTGATTGACCTTCAAACTTTTGTCAGACGTGGTATTGTCCGTTTTACGGCCGTTAACGCTCTGCCTACCCCGTAAGGGATATAGGCGTGATGTATGTATGTATGTGTGTAAACATTTTTTAGGAATGGCGTGGCGCTATTCTTATACGACAGAAAAACCCCTATTGCTTTTCAATAAGCACTTGTATTGTACAATTTTTGCTTTTTATTTAAAACAGGCACTCTTAGTCATTTATTTTATTACACACACATTAGACCCTATTCCAGACGCACTTCTATTATTACTAAGTCTAATTTGACGTTTCTAAAGCCGTTTCCTATTCTGCATGTAACTGTCAAACTCAAATGACAGGATTATAATCTTTAAAAATAACTGACAGGATTAAACTTAGCTTTAGCCGATTAGTGCAATTCTAGGATGTGCAAAATTAAGCAATTTAAAAAGATTAAATTTACTAATCTTAGCGGCCACTAAAAAGGTCCCGCTTAAAAATAGAACTGTCAAAACAAATCGAAATGGTTGCAATGATGGAGTTTTCTGTGTGATTTTCGGTCAGATAGGAGAGTTCTAAATTGGGATCAATAGAGTTGGGAGATCCTTGAGTGTCACCGGGTAGGAAAGATATAAAGTGGCACCGGATCAGAATGTACTAGGCTGGCACCGGGTACCGGGTCAGAATATTCTAGGCTGGCACCGGGTTGAAAAGTTTTAAAATGGCACCGGGTCGGAAAGTTCTAGAGTGGTACCGAACGAATGTTTATCTATCAATTTTATCTCTTTTTAGCGATTTTACACAAAAATGCACGAAATAAACATTGAAGCATTATTGCGTACTGCGCTCGCCAATCCATCTACCAAGCATAGTGTGTTAAGCAAATCCCCCAAAGCCTCAACAGGGACAGGCCTGTTTCTATAGTTAAATATAAGAATTTTGTTACCAAATAATAGAAAAATGCTTTTTCGTGTTGTATAAAAAATATTTGTTTTCTTGCAACACTTTTATATATTTTTAAATTTTCTAAAAATACCATTGTCAAAATTAAATTATATTCCTGTCAAAAACTTCCCAAAACATGGCTTTTGTGGAATAGCCACACTTTAAACCTCTAGGTTTAGGGATTTTTTATTTTAGTCATTTTAGCATTAGAAACTTAAAATGATTAAAACGTGGAATCGGGTCTAGTAACAGGTTATATATCTATGTGTGTAAATAAAACAATGAGATCATATTGAGATTAACTTACAACTAAAAATAATAACTAAATTAGAATGAAACGATAACTTGGATAACATAATTATAAATGTATATTACATAATATAGGTAGGGTAGAATTTTATAAGTGAGCGATAACAAAAACTTAAGATGGCCTAATGATATGGAACTACTTTCCTCCAGGGAATATAGATGAATAAAAAAATGTACCTTTCACACAAAATGTACCAGCCGACCATGTCAATTGTATGGCAGTTCCATATATTTTTACCTTTAGACCTATGTGTCGTATGGAAAGTTGTTCCTTATCACCAGCCGTTTAACAAATATTTTGAGGGCCGTTTTAGAAAAATCGTGTATCACCACAGTGACAGGTTGTGAGCCGAAAATTATAACACCTACACATGAAACCCTCGAGTCCCTTAGTCGCTTCTTAGGATACCCGTGGGAAAGAAATGGGGTGATGCTATTCTAAGTGACACGGCAAAGAAGATCCTATGTATTTGAAGAGCAACGGCTAGCTTCAAAGTCTGAGCATAAATGAATCCGTAGGTACAGGTAGGTACACCCCTGGTTTGCCTCTTCGTAGCTACGCCACTGTAAAAAGGTACTTAAAATATAAATTCATTTTACATTGCATTAATAAATTACATCAAATAATTAATTAAATTAATTATATTACATAAATTTTACACATTTATTTACATGTAGGTAATACCAATACTAAAAGGCCCGCTGGAACAGTGTGGTGCCGGCTTAGATTAGCATCACTCCATTTCATTTACTTGGGTGTCATAAGAGGCGACTAAGGGAGTCGAGGGTTACATCAGAAAATTGTGTATCACATGTTTGTCAGACGTGGCGTAGATTTTTTATTTTTATTAATGATGGGTTTGCTCTTGACTCTAGTCTAGGTCATAGGACAGAGACAGAGTCTAAGATGGAGCGAGCTCACCCAGAAGAAGTCTGTTCACTCTTACTTTGAAGACATTAGGGTTGTATGCGTTTGGAAACACAGACGCAGGAAGTGAGTTCCACTCTTTAGCAGTGCGCATTATAAATGATGACTGGAAGCGCTTAGTCCGAATTGGCGGAATGGCAACCAGGTACGGATGGTATCCGGCGGTGCGTCTGGTATCCGTTTTTACGGCCGTTTACACTCTGCCCACCCCAAACGATATAGGCGTGACATATGGAACGTCTTAATCTGAATACGACCGACCAAATACAACCAAATTTCCAATAATCCATCATCCAATCACCTGAAGGCATGCCAATGCCGCCGGCAGCGCCGCGCCACGAGCCGCGCGCTAATCACAGCTTGCGGCGCGCATTGGCAGATTTCACGCGCACCTTATCCTACGCGCGCGCAGTTAAGTTTATCAACTCGGCTCCACTCGGCCGATAACCGACGGAAGGAGGTTTATTGAGGCTGTCGCGGGCAAGGTTCGATTGTTGGGCAGACTGGGAACTGCCACCCAAGCGCAAACAACGTTTCGTAAAAAGAAGAACTATTCTACCATGAATCTATGAATGAGCAAATGTCATCACCCCAGGTAGCACAAATTGCTGCACAAGCGCTTAATTAAAGCTGGCATGAAAACCCAAAACTGTATAAAGGTGTAGAGATTGCCCTTAATTAGGTGTTAGCAGTGCTGTGAACTCAAAAAATGGCCCCAAATTATACAGCCTTTGGTATTACAAAGGCTGGATACAAGCTGAAATAAGACTTGTCATAGGCTTTAAAAGAGATTTATTATGGTGTTATGATATGTTTAATTTTGTACAACGCTCCCATCTTCAGCTCTTGTACAGCTTGTTACCTTTGTATTTATATTTTCTTTCAGCTTTTTTGTAAATTTCTTTTGTATAATAATATTAAAAATGAACATCCATCTTAGACGTTATCGAAGCAGATTCATTTTAAATGTAAAATAATATTATCATCATGTGCTGAACAAGTGATCATAGTGCGTTCATAATGCGAGTGCTACTTTATCGTGTAGTTTATACCAATTATCTAACTAAATTTTCATGCGCCTTTCAAATAATGATATTATAATCTAAAAATTGTTTAGAAATACAAAGAGTACCTATAATTATTTACGTGTTCGAACTTAAGTTATATTCATCCCCCTTATGAAATTATTTTCTACAGTTGATGTTTAAATTAATGTTTGAAAATGTGGTTTCATACAATCTACTTTATTTATAAAAATACAAAACTAATTATTTTTAGGCTAGATATGGCTTCCATATAGTGTTCAGCTTATATCGTTGAAAAAATATTTTGTGACTCTTTTGGCTGACCAAAATACCGTTAATCAGCCATTGACTTCTTATGTTACTTTAAGAGGCTTTTATTCATACTTCTAGTTGTATGTTGGCATTGGATAATGCAGTTCTAATGACTTCAGCGTTATATTGTATTATAATACCTATTGTTCGCAGCCAATTCGGGATTTTAAGCAAAAGCAAATTGTAAATTTGATTTCAGACCAGTCAATAATAAGTTATTAAGTGCTAATATAAGTTGAATTTATAATATGTCATGTATAAATTGTAGAATAAAGGCCTTTTTAACTTTATTATTTATTTTGATACGTTAGCAGGATCTGCATTCTGAACATCCATTTTAACAATTGGATTAAAAAAGCTGTAATAGGGTGTCAATAAAAGCAACGAGTTATAATGTGGTGTATCCAGATATAAAAAACTGTTTAATTGTATTAAAAAAATACACTATAACTCTTTGAGAATTACAAAGCACCTGTAAAATGGCGTTAAAAAACTTCTCAAACAAAGCTGTTTAAAGGTACGACTTCATACGCATCTTCAGCTAAAGGAATTATTATTTTCCACATAGGCGACTTTTAAGCAGCTGCAAGCTGATATAAGTATTTTTTACACACCTTTAAACAAAATACCCTACAGTGGTTCCAAATTACACCACATGTACGTCAACAGCTGTGGAAAAGTTTCCTTCAATGCTTACTAACAGCTTTTAACGTTAAAATACCCTTCGGTCACATTGCTAAGCAGCAGGTGCTACAAAAGAATTGTCTTTCACCATTAAACAGCAAAATACTTTAAAAAAAAAGCAATTATAATCCTTTAAACAGCCAAAAGCTAATATAAATATTTTTGAAGTGTCATAAGCAGACTATTGAATATATAAATATTTTGAATACTTCTTATCAGCTTTGAGTAGCGGCCAGAACCGTAATACATACATACATACATCAATCACGCATATATCCCTTACTGGGTAGGCAGAGCGTTAACGGATATTAACACCACGTCTGACAAAAGTTTGAGGGTCAATCAGATAACTGTGTATCACTATAGTGACAGGTTGTCAGTCCATCGTCTAAAATTGCAATACACACCCTCGAGTCCCTAAGTCGCCTCTTACAACTCCCATGGGTAAGAAATGGGGTGATGCTATTCTAAGCCGGCATCATACGGCAGAACCGTAATACATCTTTAATTACACTTTTAACCTCAAGTAGGTGAAAAATTCGACAATTAATCAGCTAGTGTGTTACCTGGTGACTCCTGTCCTTCGTAGATTGCGATTTTTAGTAAAGCCCACGATAACTCCATCACCACTTTATAATCAATTACTTACCATACTTTTCTGGGTAAACGGGCACATAAAAGTACAGCGCAGCCGCTAATACTTACTTTGTGATAAAAGTAAGTAGTAGGTGGTAGAGTCTGAGTGGGCGAAAAGTGAACTAATCATGACAGGTTGCCATGACATTTCTCATACTAAGGGTCCGAGGCACAGAAGCGCCCTCAAATCTCACGCTGGTTCTTTTTCGGCACAGACTTTACGCTACCTGTCAATCTGTAACTCAGTAAGTGTACTTTCCTGAGACAAAGGGGCTTAAATAAATTATTGGTTCGCTAGAGCTCCGAGGACCAATCTTTCATCTAAGCATAGGGGTTTGGTGTACTGCTATACATCAGTTCTTTTTTCGGAGAAAGTTGTTTGGTACTTACAAAACATGGAATCTCGGGCACAAGGAGATTATGATAATAATGTAGCGATGGCCCGCGCAACCAAAGGCGCAACCTAAAAACATACAATAGACGTAACAGATCAGATGCTACCGTGACAGAAACAACCGGCGCTGGCGTTTTCAAAAAGTCCGATTGCGTAATCTACGTACAACATTACAATGGTAATAGTAGAAAACTCCTTTACAATTGTTTCAGAAAACACTTGTGCATACTATTTCATTTGGAAGCAGTCGATGGTGAGCCACGCGGCGCGCGCCATGCTTACCACGCCATAGTTAAATCGGTTTTTTAATCGTGTGATAGAGTGACCGCCATTTTACATTATTTCAACACGGATTTCCAAACGAAACGGACCTTTTTTGAGAAGCCTCAAGACAGCGTACTGGTATGACGAATTTCGAATTTATAAATACTAAATTGGATTCGAAATTTGAATTTATCAGACGCTCGTTTTCAACTTTTTCGAGCGAGACCAAATGGCCTGTGGCTCCTGTGGGTACCGAAGTCGGCGCGCAGCCGCCAATACTTAAGTACTTTGTGCCGTAGATGTCAGTTTTGAAGATGTCGATGGAAATGGTGACAGCAAGACGACCCGAGCGGAATGAGCAAACTATCTTGCATACTAGTTTGTTCGCCCCGGCTCGTGTCGCCGAGCGTTACTCTAACTTCAGCCCCGGAAGAACTTGAAAAAGGAAATGCAAAATATATCGACAGCTTTGAAAAGGAGATCAAGGTACGATATAATTTTAATCTTTCAGGAAACGGACTTATAATCATCATATAATACGGCTCCCGACGGAAAACTTATTCTTCACCACGCTACAACCACGCTGCCGTCACAAGTGTACTACTCCTACTAGTGAGTAGGTACTTAACAGTACCAATGGACCTTTCTCCTGGCATTATACAAGATGATATATTTTATGTAAGATTTTACCAATTAAGGTCTTGCCTGGACGAAGCACTTTGAACATACATCCGTACTAATATTATAAATCTGAGAGTTTGTGTGTGTTACCTCTTCACGCTCCAACGGCTTGTCCGATTTGGATTAAATTTGGAACACAGGTAGAGTATAACCTGGAAAAACACATAGGCCAATTTTTACCGCAGGAAAACAACTATTACCACGGGAAAATGAGTGGCAGCGGGTGAAACCGCTGGGCGGAAATCTAGTAGGTTCATTAGTATATCACGCCTATATCCCTTTCTAGGAAAGACAGAGCGTAAAAAGGCTCTAAAAAACGAACATTTACGCCACGTCTGACAAACATTACAATGACCAATTCAGAGTATTGTGTATCGCTGTAGAGATAGTTTCAGGTTGTTAGCCTGTCAACTAAATATGCAATACTTATACGTGTAACCCTCGAGTAACTTAGTAACCTCTTACGACATCCACGGGAAAGAAATGGGGTGATGCTGTTCTACATCGACATCACAAGGCAAATATAAGCTTTTCGAAGCTTTTTTCATAACAACTTCTCAGATAAGTCGACAAGTCAAAAGGTAGGTAACAGCAGGCTCGTATTATCTGGTTTTTTCATACCGTTACTAAGAATAACCAGTAAAAGGTGATCCCTTAAATGGGTAGGTTGATGTGCTACTGATGGTACATCTGATCCAAAAATCCGGGTCATGGGAAGACTCTCCTTGGTGTCAAAGAATGAAAATCACTTGTTTTTTTCAGTTGAACAGTCGACAAGAAAAGATTCTTGTCCAAGGCGGTTCCACCGCTGAAATTGCAAATTCGATCTTCTTATTCCCATTTAAATACGGCTTCGGTCAATCTAATTGACAGACGCATCCGTTACGTACCTACTGCACCGTAAACATACCTTATATCCGCATTTGTATGGGAATAAGATCGGAATTTTGCAATTTCCTTTTGTCTGACAGACAAGAGGGCCACAAATCTATAATTTTTTTTTCCTTTTTTTAAGTATGGGTTTGCTCTTGACTCTAGACTTGGTCATAGGACAGAGACAGAGTCTAAGATGGAGCGAGCTCACCCAGAAGAAGCCTGTTCACTCGTACTTTGAAGAGATTAAGGTTGTATACCTTTGGAAACACAGACGCAGGTAGTGAGTTGCACTCTTTAGCAGTGCGCATTATAAATGATGACTGGAAGCGCTTAGTCCGAATTGTTGGAATGGCAACCAGGTATGGATGGTATCCGGCGGTGTGTCTGGATGTCCGATGGTAGAAGGGAGCTAGTGGCACAAGGTTGTGAAGCTCTTGAGCACACTCTCGGAAGTACAATCTGTAAAAAACTGACAAGCAGGCAATCTTGCGGCGATGTGCCAGGCTATGTAGCTTGGTGTCCACCAGTTTTATGTCGTCTATGAGCCTCTTGGCCCTATCTTGATATTCTTTGGTTGAGCGCGTTGAGCTGGACCTTCCAATCACTGTATTATTGATACCTCCAGCTATTAAGATACTTAATGAAGATATATGGGAAGTGCGAGCATGTAAAAAAGTTACTCGCGCTGCTTATCACCATGTCGCTGCCACTTTCCGTGCTCTCGCTAGTGTGTTTTTCGGGCGCGAGTCAAAGGAACGGCAGCACGAGCAGGAGTGGAATGTGTTGCTATCTCGCTCACTCGTTTTGGTGCGAGAAGAGTATGACGGCAGTATCTGAACACTCACTCCGTGGGTGTAGTATTTCGGGTAATATTTGCGGTAGCGGCAGGAGCAGGAGCATGGTGTGAGCGTAGCATTAGGTCCCCCACACGTGAAATGCTTGTCGCAAACCTATACAAAGTTTTAATGATCAATTTGACTGTCCTGATGGCGTAGTGGCTTGTACGTGGCTTAGGGCCTAGAAAGATTGCTAATTTACAGTAGGAGCACTTCTGGTCAGGTTTTTGGGGGGTTTTTCTTGTTCAGATGGTCGGGTTAATCATACGCATGTAAATAACGCGCTGTGAAAATCTTGACTTCAATTTGAAACAAATGTAGTTTGTTTACAGATGATGGTGGCGTAAAGTTACATGCCGTGTGATTAACCTGGCCAGCCCCGAGGCAGTGCCTTTAGTTTCATTTTATTTTCCCGCCCGAGACGGTTTTCTATTAGGACAATACAAAATTTCCATTTGCTGTGGAAACGGCTGAGTGCTGGTGCAGGGATGCGAAGTGCTTCATAGCTGAGTTGGGCAGTAGGCTAAGAGATAGAGGTGCTGACTCCCGCGCTGGTTCTTTCCTGGTGCAAAGGTTGGCCATAGCCATTCAACGTGGGAATGCGGCGAGCGTTATGGGTACCTTTGCGCCTGGATCAACTAGAGGCGGACTTTTTGATTAGTTTAAGGTAGTTGACATTATTATTTTGTTTTTTATAATTTTGACTATATATGTGTACTATTTGTGATTAATTGAATAAAGTAAATAAATACAAAATTGTTATTAAAAAAAAGGAAATTGTGTTATACAAATAACTTTTTTTTACAATGACGGATCATGACTGCAATATGCGATTATACTATCCTAGATTGATTAAAGTTATTTCATTTTTTATTTTCATATCATCATGTAAATCTTTTTTAATTAACATAAGTATGTCATTAATAATCATTGTCATGCTCTCCTTTAAAATATAGAGGTGCTAGTTAGTTTGTAATGTTTTTTTTACCTATTGTATTGGCCAACTATTGAAAATAATCAAAATTTATTCAAATTAAATTCTAGTTTAAAAAACTAATTTGCATTGCACTATGGGCAGGAATTGTAGGGGAAGTGGGCAGCGCGAACATGTAAGCAGGTTACTCGCGGGCGCTGACTCGTGATGCCGCTGCCACTTCCCGTGCTCCCTCGATTGTCAGCGTTGATCTTGCTCACTTGCATTGCTGCGAGAAGAGTGCAATGTGTGAACACTCACTCGCGTTGATACTTTCATTTCGGGCATTATTCGCGACAGCGGCAGTAGCAGGAGCATGGTGTGAACTTAGCATTATATTACTATATAGGAAAGCTTCTTTTGTTAATTTTAAAATTGAAATAAAGTTCATTTGACTCCTCATACAAACTGACATCTTCTTGAGACTGACCTTAACTTACATGCCAATACGTCATGATTTGCGTCTGTTTGTACGAGGAGGGGCTTTAAAACGCACGAGTTATACATAAGTACATAAAATTTAATTAAGATTTCTTGACTATTTTCTTTTGCTTCAAGAAATTGAAATAAATAGCAAAGGGAGTGTCCTGTCAGCATCGAGGTCATTTTAAAAACAACTGTACAATTTTGAATTTCTAAGCAAAGAATTGCTTGCGTATTGACTTAGTATGAGAGGTCACGTTTGCATAGCAACACCTGGTTTCCATACAAACACTTGTATGGTGTGTATGGAGGCATAATGGGCATGGTGTGGATACGGTGCCCTACTTGCCACTATCGCGGTAACCAAGCGGAATTCTCGAAATAAAACTGGAATAACTCGATAAAGATTAATTTATTTTATTACAGGTACAGTCACGCTCAGGCTGGGGTTGACAGTTTTAACTTTGGACCGTTGTTCTTATGCCGAGCGCATATAGAAGCGTTTAAACTGACCCTACGTTTACTCCTTCGGTATACATTGCTGGTTGTTATATAAGCTACATTATAACCAACTAAAGATAACCAGTAATGTATGCCGAATCCAGCCCGATTATTCGGGATGTGCAATCGCATCTATAGACTTCGGACTAAGGAATATTGGCGTTTCCAGTGTCTAGTAGGACGTGAGCTCGACTGTACAAGTACAACGTACCTGTGGTCGAAATATCCAGTGCTCAAAATAGTAATAATTCGTCGGTAAGAACCTGTTTAAATTATACAAGCTGTTACAGAATGAATCAAAAAAAAGATTTGCTTTATTAAAATTTAATAATCGACTAATCCCATCACTAGTGATCAGCTGCTCAGGTCATACACCTCTCATAGACGTCATAGTCATAGACTATGTATGTAAAGACTGATAGTATTTTCAAACCTTTTTACCTACATCATGTAACCATGTTACAAATTCATTACTATTAAATTACTTTTAAATAATCTTTGTAGTAAATTATCGTCGTTAACTGAAAACTTGGTTTCCAGATAACCAGTAGTTTCAGCCAGAGATATTTTTCTTGATTGTGTGCGCCACTAGTCTATTATTCCATTTTATTTTAAAAGAAGGTTTCTGCCTACTCAAGTTAACATATTAAGCAACATTTTAAAACATAGTCATGTAAAGATAAGTTGTCATGATAGATGATTTATCCGACCTTACTTCGTGACCTATCTGCTGCTTTTAATCTTTGAAAGTACTAGGACAACAGCTTTTCCAAAAATTTACGCACCATTTTTGGCCACGCCCATATCAAAATTGAAATAATTGGGTGTGGGTTCCGTATTTTTATTCTTGAGTAACGTAATTTTAACCTACTATGCCACACTATGCCGTGTGGTGTGGTGTCGGCTTAGAATAGCATCACCCCATGTCTACCCGATGATGTTGTGTAGAAAATAACTAAGGATGACCAGGGATTGGGCAGCAGTGTTCTCTGCGACACATTATGTTGCACTGCCCTCGCCATACATTCCCTTTGACACATTATCTTGCACTGCTTTCGCCATGTTCGATTTGACCTTGAACTTAAAGTTACCGTAATACAAAATGAAACGATACTTTTTTTATTTCCGAGTACACTGTAGGTATTTTTCTAACCGTTACAACAGCCTTTTCAATTAATAAAGCTAAGACAGTTAAACGGTGCACCACTTACCTGGTTGGTACTGGTTCACCAATACTACCAGGTCACCTAGTACTGGGTACCATGATGCACCTGCTCATACATCTTAGCACCCACATGCGCTCCACAGGAAAATGTGGGGGTTTATGGGTCTTCCTGCCACTAGTTTCTTCTTATTCTGTCGTGTGGGACACCGATTCGACACACGACCTAATCAATCCTGGTGTAAGAGTTTTTCAACCTTCTTTAGATAGTAGGCCTCTGACATGGTTAAGTAACGACCGCCGCCGTCTAAGTGATCAAAGACTGCAACCGGGACTGACGGCATAACGTGCCCTACGAAGCACGGAAAAAATTTTCTTTCAGGCAATCAGGTAGTTCGGCCTGCAATGTCCTAACGAAACTGGGAACAAATTCACTTAAACTACATACATACACGCCTATAATCCCTTGCGGGGTAGGCAGAGCATAAACGGCCGCATAAAACATTTGAGGGTCATCTGGAAAATTGTGTAAAGCCATAGTGCCAGGTTGTCAGCCTATCGCCTAAAATTACAATACACACCCTCGAGTTACTTAGTCGCCTCTTACGACTCCCACGGGCAAGAAAGGGGGTGATGCTATTCTAAGCCGGCCGGCATTAAATCTTAAATATCAATTTTTCATGTATTCCCATGCATACCCAGGGGATGTCCTCCGGATCCTGAGGCAAGCTCAGACCACTGACAACTATGAAATAACCAATCGATTACCAGGCGAACAGAAGTGTGACGGAGGTCGTGTATTAAACTAAGGATACTAATTTGCAATAGAACCCTAAAAATTGCATAAAAAGGGTTGACCACGGGTTGACCAATAGCGAGGATGTGTTTTTTAACATATTAGGGTCATGCCAAAATCATAATCAATAAAAATATTACGAGTTTTCTTCAAGGAGGATCAAAATGATGAAGGCGATCGTAGACTTAGCCGCGCCGCACCATCATCATCATCAGCCGGACAAGTCGCACTGCCGCATTTTGTTTACGGGCCTCCCGACCGATTACCACCTTGGCCTGCGCGGCGGCCGCTCTCACGACGCGACAGCGAGAGCGGGACCAACTGTCTAGCGTGCTCACCGTCCGAGACACATCCTTACGGAAGAAGATGATGAAATCACAGTAGCCACTGCTGCAGCCATTGCGAGTAGATCACACTCCACAAGCTCCTCAAGCAACCGACGCCCCCGCCGGCGGGGGCGCGGAGGTCCCTCATTTGCTCCCCACTTTGGGAACTACCGGCACGTGCCGAATAGATTCAGTCCAATACGTTCTCCCCAGAACAACTCGTAAGCCCGTAAGTTGTTTGAACAACCACAAACTTTTCCGGGTGAGCTCCTGCTCCCCACCATACAGTCAGGTGTAGATTAAAAGCCCCGGGGCTAAAAATCGTAGGGTCCACAACTAAAAACAAAAAAAATGTCTAGCGTGCTTTCAGTAACACAACACGGCTCTTCGTTCTTGTCAGATAACCACTATGTTGATCTATCAGCCAAAAACTGAGCCACATCAAAGAATAAGGCGAACCCTACAAAATGACCGACTGACAGATGCGTCTGTCGAAACACCTTGGTAAAATCGTTACAGGGTGCCCAGGAATCCGTTTTTAGTATGGGAATTTGAAATTACCTTTCGTCTGACAGACGGATGCGTCAAAGTCAAAAGTACGTCCGTCCGCAGGGGGAGTCCTGCGGGTGAATTTAAATAATAATATCAAGGGTGCATTCAAATAACAATATCGAATTCGTAAATTATTTTAGTGAAATAATAATTGTATGCGGTTAAGAAAAATTGCTGGTCAATCTTACGTAATAGTTATTCCGCGAAAAGAGAGGATAAAAAGCGCGTCAGTGGCACCCCTATGGTTTGCGCACACGCACATTTGTCACAAAGGCGCCGCCATGACCTTTAGCCCCGCCCCCGAGAGCGGCTTTTCTTTGTGGTTCGATTAGTCGATCGTAAGCTTTCGCGCGCGTTATTGATTACTTATTGATTTTCGGTTTTGGTAGTTCTTTATGTAAATGGCTCGCTCCATACTGATACAATATTAAGTTATGGTTATGTGTGTAGAAAATGTAGATGGCAATTTAAATCTGGCAAGCTCGCTGTATCGGCAAAGATTGTCGTTGGTAGACCACCAGCTGAGCAGCGACGACGGTCACCATTCACCATCGTACCAATGCTTTCTGGATACATCTGGATACATCCAGACGCTTTCATTGTGCTGGAAGCGTTCACCCACAACGTCCTGGGTGACGCCCGAACAAGGCTTATTCCAGGTTATTGAACTTTTACAAAATGGTGCGAAAAGTCAGGCTGTATCCCGACCACGACCGACACGGTCACGTTTGTGCAACGAACACGGTGAACAAATTTTTGGACCATTTTTGTAGTGTAATGTTTAGTGCAAAAGTTTTTAAATTAACTGAAAGGGCTGCGTACAAAGTGATCATAACACTCGGTAAGTTCTTAGTAAAATTTTAACTAGGTATCTCCTTGATCTATCAGGTAACCTAAGTAGGTAATGGTTCTTAGTAAGACAAGTTACTAATGTTTTATTTTCTTACAATAAGACAAATGTTGAGGAATAACCTGCATTTACGTAGAAAAATCTACTTAACCCTACATATTAAGTAGAAGGCGGTTCTCCTACTTGTCGTTTGTCGTTTACGGTGCTTGACAGACGCATCCGTAAACACACCGTGGCCTTATTTGTATGGCAATATGATCTGATTTCGCAATTTCCTTTCGTCTGACAGACGCAAGCGTTACGGTAAGTTTAAAATACGCAGCAACGGACGAGACGACAAGTAGGCGAACCGCCAAAAGGGTTTGGAAACGTCTCCTGGACTCCTGGTAGGTAAAGGAGGTGACATTGTTTACTTTATCAATGGGCGGGGTTAGGAGGTGGCGAGAAAGATCTCCTGGTAAGTGTAATGAACTCAAAATTGTAATAAATAGTGTTGGGACGTAATTATTAAAAATTTATCGAATTTATTAAAATTAATAGGTTTTCATAATTTTCATACATGACACTACGGCTTTATTTTTTTCTGTATACACTCTTTACAGCTGACCCTTCAAGACCCTTTCAGCTTTACTCGTCTTTTTGTAACACCTGTATATAACTATCTGTACTGTAAACAACCGCGAAAGTTTAAAAATTAATTAATTTAGCTCGTTGGGTTCCGACCCATAGATCTAAGAAAGAATATGTTGGAAATGACCTCCCCTCTTACTCCCTTCAGGGAATATATCGAATTACTGTATATAGCACAGCCCAAAGAACTCGCTTGCCGCGCCGCGCCGCTGACAACACATGACATTATGTGCTCTGTGGTTTAAAGCTATTATATTATGACACGTGGGTAAGTGTCAGTCTTTTATTGGATAAAGAAACTATAAGCCCGAGCCGGTTTTCCATCAGAACAATACAAAATTGTTATAAAAATAATAAAATTGAAAGAACAAATTTCACGTTCAGATCATGACGTCAGTGATAGTTAGTACTACCATGTTCTACCCTACATTGAATAAAATTATTTCTAGTCACTTCTAATGTGGGTTAGACAGCTGCCAAAATTAGCTTATTGGAGTGAACCGCGAGCATAACCAGCAATGTATACCGAATAGGGCCAGAGTAAGCGTAATAGCCATTGTAATGCAACGTTCACGCTATGCTCCTGCTCTTGGCGAATATTGCCCAAAATACTTCCGCGGAAGTATCAACGCGAGTGACTGTTCAGTTTCACACACTGCCGTCATACTCTTCTCGCAGCAGTACGAGAGAGCGAGATAGCAATACATTCCACTCCTTTGACTCGCGCACGAAAACCCGACAATCGAAGGAGCACTGGAAGTGGCAGCGGCTTGACGAGTAGCAGCGCGAGTAACCTGTTTACATGCTCGCGTTGCCCACTTCCCTTAGGTACAGTGTGAACGTGAGATTAAGCTTTACGCAATACCTCCCAGGTCACTATTTACCGCAAGTCCATAAAAATCCAATTTCCCGAACCCAGTAAAAACTAACCATAAAAATTTGTTTAGAAAATATATCGATAAATACTGAGTTTACCTATAGATGTTTAAAAACAGCATTAGTTGAAGAAAATACTAGAAGCAGCACCGTTTGCACATTTCAGGGATCAAACTGGTTATTTTGAGTAACAGTATGAAAATGTATGTGGTTGACGCGTGTTCGATATTTTGAAGAATAATTACAAGGTATTAATATCCTGGACAATTCACACAGCGCCATCAAGTCCCAAACTAGGCAAAGCTTGTAGTATGGGAACTATAGCTGATATTAATACTTAAGCACTATAATATATAGGCCTCGTGGTGTCGACTTAGATTAGCATTACCCCAATTCTACTAGTGGGTGTCGTAAATCATCTAGTTTTTTTCAGCCATCCCAAACCTTGTTTTCTTAGTAGAGAGTCTTAGAATGATAAATTGGGTACCGTGAGAGGCGATTAAGGGACTCGAGAGTTACATGTGTATTGCAATTTTAGGAGATAGGCTGACCTGTCACTATGGTGATACACAATTATCTGAACGACCCTCGAATATTTGTCAGACGTGGCGTAAAAGCTCGTTTTTACGGCTTTTTACGCTCCGCCTATCCTGCAAGGGATATAGGCGTGATGTGTGTATGTTTGTATGTGTTAAATGGTAACTCCACATGTTACCGATAGTACCTACGTGCTTACCTACTACGGTTTACGATCTGATAAGGCCCACGACAATTTTACGCCTTGGAAATTCGCTTTTTATAATGAACGATTGGTTGGTTGAAACAAAACGATGATAAAACGTGATTGTATGGACGTTTGGAACCAGCAATTTCACAGTTCTTTTATGTTCAGATATTTTTTATTAGATACTAAATTGTTTGCCGTGTGATGACGGATTAGAACTTCAAAACTTTATTTATTTTCCAATCCTAGTAGATTCACAATGAATACTTTCAGAATGTCAATAGAATAGCATCACCCCATTTATACCCGATGAAAGGCGACCAAGGGTTTAACCCAGGGAATGGGCAGCAACGTTCCCTGTGAATACAACACATTGCATTCTAGCCAATCCAGCTGCCAAGCGTGGCGAGTATTTCAAATACCCCACAATAGGGGATAGCATGCCCAGCAGTGGACTGTTGTGGCGAACGCAGTGTAAGATGTTGCATTAACAGGGAACGCTTTTTCCCATTCCCTGAATGAATTTATCTCGATGTCGCTTTTTACGACACCCACGGGTAGAATTGGGGTGATGCTCTTCTAAGTCGACATCACACGGCAAATCCCTGTGTGGTATTGCAGGCTAAACCACCTAATATTAGTACTATTATTTATTCTGTGATATCTCTCTTTGCGTGTGTGACACCGAGTCATCCAACGACCCGATGAACCCTGGTGTCAGAGTTTTTCAACCGCCTACTACCACTAGTAGCCCTCTGACATGGTTGTGTAACGACCGCCGTCTAAGTAATCATAGACAGCAACCGGGACCGATGGCTCAACGTGCCCTCCAAAGCACGGAACCATTTCTTTTCGGACAATCAGGTGGTTCACCCTGCAATGTCCTAACCAGACCGGGAACAAATTCACAAAGAGATAAATATCAACTTTTGTGAGTCCCACCAAGAATCGAACCCGGAACCTTTGCGTCGCAAGCAGTCACACTACCACTGCGCCATATCGGTCGTCTCTGTGATATTATGACAGGAGAATAAGATTCCCCTGCCTTTTGCTTATTTAAAGAAGTAACTAGGAAAGTCGTGTGATGTCAGCTTAGAATAGCATCACCCCATTTCTTACCCGTGGTTGTCGTAAGAGGCGACTAAGGACTCGACGGTCACGTGTGTATTGCAATTTTAGACCATGGACTGACAACCTGTCACTATGGCGATACACAGTTATCTGCATGACCCAAAAATGTCAGACGTGGCGTAAAAGATCATTTTTACGTCCGTTTACGCTCTGCCTACCCCGCATTGGATTATAGGCGAGATATATGTATCTGTGTGTTGTTTTAATAAAGAAGCAAAACAAGGTTTCCGTTAAGTTAAACAACGTTGTAAATTACTTAGATATTTATTTCAAATAGTCAATAATTTCTACTAAATAACATGAATTTTATTGTTCTTAGCAAAAATTCCTAATAAATAACACTCTGATAGGAGTTACACTAGCGGTATACAGGGTGTCCCGAAAAACAATAGCAATTACCACATGATTAACAAAGTATTTCTTGAATTTTGTACGTAAGTTAAATAACATTTTATCAAATTTTGCAAGATATTTAATAGAAAATAATAAATTATATACAGCCTATAATATTTTCCTGAGTTTGCACAACTATTACTCTTCACAATAATGCACCCTATTATTATTCTAAGGGCTGTATATAATAACAATAAAACAGTTTTAAACGGATTTAAGTAGTGTTTAGTTTGGATTTTACAATTCCAATAATAATAATAGGCCGTCTCCGGCTTGCCGGAGTGGACCCCAAGGCTAGGACTCTCACCTCTGGCTTGCCTTAGTTGGCCGGCCAGAGTGGGGCCGCTAGAGTTCGAGCCTGTGCCCGGACTCGAGGGGTGGAAGTGAAACATGCGTAAGTCGCGAGTTGTTGTATGTTCTGGCCCTTGCCCAGGACCTCTGCGCAGAAAGCGGTGTACACCTCTCGACACCCCTTCAGTCGCCCGCGCCAGTGTTGCGTCCCGGCACCACGCTCTACGCGTAAAGCCAATAGTGGAGGCCCACCTAGCGGGCGGCGAGTCGCCGTCTGCCGAGATTATCAAGATTGGGACATTTGATTTGGCAGGCGTCCCGTTGTCTCAATCAATAGCCCAGCAACCGGTCCAGCAAATTCCTCCCCATAACCCTATTATTCCGACCCTCACCTGCAATAGTCCTTGCATCAGGCGGGTGCTGGCTCTGGGTGTACTTCTATAGTGCAGACAGAGCGAGTATCCGCTTGATGTACACATCACAACACATTATTCGGTGCAAAAAGGCCTCTGTGCTGTTGGCTTCGGCCCCACTCATGCCTCAAAGGACCGGGTCCCTGTGGGCCCGAGATTCGGAAACGTACCAACATAATAATAATAATAATTTATTTAATAATTTGAAAATAAAACGTAGAATGAAACAATGAAACGTAGGAGTGTGATATCCAAAATAAACACAACTTAAATCCGTTTAAAATTTGTTTGTTTGTTTTATTGTGATTAAATACAGTCCTTAGAATACTAATAGGGTGCATACAGACCATGATACTGAACAACTTTCCTCATCGAAAATGCATCAGGAACCGACATTTCTTGGCATCTAGTATGCATCTTATTTACCTAAATGTAATTTTTTCGATTCAACATTGAATCAAAACATGAAATAATTTAATGTTAATTTTTTTGTCAAGCTTGGCAGCTAGATATATTATATACATAGAAATACCGCTTTAATAAGTTTATAAAATAATTTTGAAGGTTCTTCCGGGCCACCCTGTATAATTATAAAAAATATAATTTGTGTCTAAAACTAAACATAAATTGCTCGTTCACTCACAACGCAGTTACTGTAGTAAGTTTACATGAATGGAACTTTTGCCCAGGTAGTGGTACTTTCAGCAGCAGTTCAAGGTACTATTATACTGGTAGTTTCGTATAAGTTGATCCTTTAAATAGTATGTTGAGCTGCAGCTGTACGTACAATTTTATAGATAAGTGATATTTTAGTTTCAATAGAATTTATGCTATAACAAGGTAGGTTTATAGGCTTTTAATTTGAATTTGCCACATTGATATTTCTATTTCCTTAATTAATTAGGTACAATATTCAATCTGTTCAATTCGTTATCGTTAATTATATACTTATTTTATATACATAAAAAGCTGTTCATTTTTAAATTTCTCAAATACAAAAATCAATTTATTTACTTAATAACTTGTTATCCTATTTCAAATTAACAATATTGTATGTACCGAAGTTATATCCATATAAAATCCGTTCCGCCCTTTCAGCAAATCAAGAAAAGTTTAAAAATATTCATAAATCATATTCATGGCGATAGAAAAAATAGCGAGCTGGCAACGTCGCGCTCATGAAACTAGGCATGAAACTGAAGTAGGTAACTATGCAACACATCGCACGATCTGGCAACGTACCGCTTCGGTATAAACTATACGCTTTTAGGACGCTGTTTAATTAGTGAAAAAGTTTTACAAATGAATGTAGTAGATTAATCAAAAGAATAGGCAGATATAAATATAACTATAAATATAAAAAAAACTGCTGTAAATATTAACAATTGTTGTATAGGATCAGATCCTAAGAGCAAACTTAAATAGTTTTGATTTTTTTCCAATAATAAGTATTAAGTAGATATGTAATACTTAGGAATTTATAATTTAATTTTTTTGAGCTATTAATTTATTGAGCTTCAATTAAATAAGATTTTAAAATTTCATGATGCATTGCAAAATATTAAAACTAACTGTTTTTAAGGGAATTTAGATTAGTTGCTACCTTTAAAAACTACCTAGGTTTTTCTATCATTAAAAAATACCAAATTTTCTCGTCTAGTTCTAAGCTACTGAAGAACTCTTAAATTAAACTAAAGATATTAGTTAATATTCTTTCATTTACTATTTTAAATATACTTGTATTCTAGATACTATTTTTAGCACAGGATAACCTAATATAAAATAAAATACAAACATCCCAAAAAGTTTTCATTCTTTACTTAATCATACTTATTTGTAAATGTCTGTAATATAATTGAAATTCTTGCCGATTTTCCAAATGTTAAGTGCATTGATTAGTGTAATTTTTGGCACTTCCAGTGCTATTCTATACATAAAAATATAGAAGCCAATATAGGATGAATTTTTACTACTGGCCGATACTAAAAACAGAAGCCGGGCTGGTGATAGTAAACAGCTTTCCCTAAGGAACATTGGTCGAAATATGACAAAAATATTTTGAGCTTCCATAGTAACCCAAATCAGCTGATCAGCTATTTTGTATGAAATTGAAATTGAATTGAAATTGAAAGCAATTTATTCTCATTATACAGTTGTAAAACTCTGACACCAGGGTTCATCGATTTGTTGACGATTCGGTGTCCCACACGAAAAGAAGAAGAAGAAGTACACAACACAAATTAATACAAACAAGACAATTACATTTAAAATACAATAAAACAAGAGGACACAATAAAGTAGTTAAGTATTATGGATACAGCAATTGTAGATGAGTGGGTAGTTGTGTTATGTACTGTGGCAGAGAAATGGTTCTGACTTGGCATAAGTCGCAGTAGTAACTACGACGCTGGTATTCTGCCAGCACCAAACGGTGATGTATGGGAGGTCCATTTTTTTCATATTTGAAAGTTGTTCGTTATCACCAGCCCGTCTTGAGTTTTCGTTATCGGTCACTAGTAAAACTTCACCACAAATTTTATTTCACACGAGTGATATTTGAACCCAAGTCTCGGGCGGCCTGCGTCAATCGGCTCGGGCAAAAGTTTTGGCTTTTTTGGGCTACTCACTAGGTCTACAAGTGGGTGATTTTTAGCTATATTTTCATGTATAAATAAATACATAAAATACCCATATTTTATTTGACACATACGTAACATAAAAAATGTTTCGCCTAAAAGAAGCAATAAGATTTTACGAACGATCGAATTTGGTACGCTGGATTTTATCAGCTTTTCAATCATTCGTTCATAAGTAGTTTGAATCTTCAATTTCATACTATAATCAATTTTATCTACGAGTTCCTACCTTCGTATCGCATAATTCTAAATTCATTTCGATTTCAGTATATGGATTTCATTTGAATTAACGTTCTTACTCTTGTTCAGAATATAATTTAATACAGAGATTTAGAGGAATAAATATATGCTGGCTTATTATAATAATTTATTTATCTATTACAATACAACGCCTCTCAATGTATTTACAATGATTACAGAAAAATATGTGATCTGTATTTGTTATTACTTCGTTTTTAGTGTATATTTATTAATTTTATATATAATATTAGTAAATCTCATATATTTAAAATGATGATGATGATGATAATTATTATACACCCCCAAATATTGAGATACATTCTTTTCGCGCTCTGAATAAGCTTAACAGTTTATTATCCTGAATCCAGTATTTTTAAAACAGCAATAATTTTTCTTTTATTTTTTGTTTATCAAAAATATTTATTTATTTATTTTAGGGGTTGGGAAGATATGGTGTATTTTTACTTTAATTTAGTATATGAATATATGTTTAATTTAATACTGAAAACTAGGATAATAAAATATGCGTCGCCTTGTACCGGGAGCTAACATTTAAATTATTTTGATATGTTAATTCACCTGTTTAAACTATTAAATATTGGATTTAAAATTTTGCATAACTGTTTTATTTATTTATTTAACTTTATGCACAACAATGTACACGGGCGGACTTAACGCCAAAGGCGTTGTCTCCCAGTCTACGTGAGGGCATGTGGAAAGGGTCAAAGCAGGTGCATTAAACAAAAAAAAATTAGAGTACTGTAGTTATTAAAGTAGTTACTGTTGTTTTACATTAGAATTATATTCAACTATTACGACACCAAGTTAGCAATGGAATATTTTATTATTTTTATTTCTATCACAAAATTACATCTAAATGAGCTAGATTCAAGTTGATGTTTCTATTTATTTCTCTGCGAACTTGGTGTAGTCTGACCTTAATCCGTTTCCGCACGCCGGCGACAGATCAGGAGGATAGACTCGATTGGCGAATGCGAAATGAAATTTCTACTAATTCAATGATACGTCTCCTGCCTCTTAAAACCTAAATACAACTCGATGCGGCCGCGATCGCATTCCTATACGATTTTGTACAACACTTTGTATTTACTTACCGCCTTAAGTCGACCCTGCGCTTACATTTGGCTATTGAATCATATTCATATCTATTATTGACACATATTCAGGTCAGCTACTTTTATCATAAAATACCTTACGAATAATTAAATTTTATGCCTGTGTTTTCATCGGAATAAGAACTGTAAAATAAAAAACGTAAAGAATAATATTTCTAAAACGTCAAATATTTTATTCTTATCTAACCATTCTGAATTCATTTTCAACCGACACAACATAGTATACACTTTTTATCCTTAAAAGTAATATTACAACATTTTCCCAAAATTTCCCACTACTTTGATAATCCTACAACAGGAATTACAACAGACTAAACTGTAAAATTACGTAGTAAATTGCAATCATAAATCGTAAATAAAAATTATAATAATATTTTAAACACTCAATACCCGGAGCAAACATACATGGTTTATTCTATTTTACTATTAATAATAATTAAATACATGAAATATCGAAATAAAAATCCCCAAACACCATGAATAAAACCGTCAAAAATGTGGTACCTATAATATTTATTTAGTTAGCAACATTTGACAACAACCATTATATGATTTCATCAACCTTAGCTTAAACATAACGGGTTTTCCCAAATTATCTAAATTATTAATAAAATAATAGTAAACTTCACTAAATATTACGTTAATTTACTTACTTTCGCCTTAGATCACGTCTGGCGGTTTACAATCTATTGGATTTGGTACGACGCACCAAATCTGATCTACATATAAACGCATTTTCCTAATTTTAGTTATCATATCACCGTGCGATTTTTCCCCGCTTTTCAGCCAATACGTATTTATTCGTTAGAAGCATCAGATTATCAACTTTATTTGATACTAATGCCTTGATTAAGTTCTCATTGTGAGACAAGATTATTTATATTTAGTATATCATTCGATCGAAATTATTGTCTCGAGAACTGAAAGTTTTTTTCAAGTTATTTTATTCGCCCATGCCAATAATTAGATCTATGTATTCATTTATTTTATAGTATTAGACTAATAAACCTTAATGCGCACTATTGCGCACGAATACGTAAGAACTCTGTCTACGGCGAGTTACGAATAGTTTTTTTACGCACATGCAGAAATTATTGTTACGTGACTCAAATTTTTCCATAGTAAATGTATCACCTTAATCGATTCCTATTATGTTAACAGTGTTTTAGTAATACTATAGACATTTTAACTAACGCAACCTCAACGCAACGGTGTTGGCAAAAACAGCTTTGCACTAATTGATTCTGTGTCCGAATTGTTGGCAACAAGAACATTCGTTTTTTAAGACATCACACTTTTTGCTTCTGTGGCCAAATTGTTGGAGCTGGTACATTTTCTTCATAGAAGTTTTGAACTAGTATGAACTTCACAACACGTATTAAATAGTAATCACTTGGAGCTTACATAGAAAATGTACTTAGTCCCCGTTAAAGGCCTCGCTGATAGTCTGGGGCGGCGCGAACAGGGCGGAGGCCGAGGCTGAGGGGGCGTAGCCCTCACATCACCTAAACAATACAATTTATTATTTTATAAATTATGTAATTTTATAATAGCAAGCAGATTATGCTCAATAAATTTCGAGAAATATGTTTCTTTTGATCTTTATTTATCGCTATAAATAACTATTAAAATTAACACGTTGAACTGTTTCAAAATTTGGTACTAAATTTACAATTGCTTTTATCGGAGACCAGATCAATCAAGCGCACCCTAGCCCGATTGGGATGCATCGGTAAATCATAGTTCTCCTTGTTAAATTTTAGTTCTATCACCATCACCAAACATATATCGTCTGAAATTTTACTGGAGCCAAATAAATCTGCGTACATACATACATAAATCACGCCTCTTTCCCGGAGGGGTACGCAGTGACTACTTCCTTCCATTTACTACGATCCTGGCATACTTCTTTCGCCTGCACTACATTCATCAATCTCTTTATGCACTCACTTCGGTTTAGGGTACTCTTGACCTGACCATTCTTTAGCACGGCCCCGATCGAGGTACGTTCGTCGAGGTCTTCCCCTTTTGACGTTCCCATCCACACTTGCCTTATACACCTGTTTCGTTAATCTTCTTTCATTCATCCTCTCTACATGACCATGACTTATATATTGTAATATCTGTTTTAAGGAAGAAAAAAGAAACGAAATAGTCTTTGACCCTTGAACTGAATGCTCCTGTTTTTAATGAGTGTGATGATGATGATGATGAAGACTCACCTGGAGGGGCAAGAGGAGGAGGCGGACTTCCCGCTGAGGCAGGAGAAGCCGCTGGCGCCCGACTGCAGGCTGGACATGGAGCCCCTCGAGTAGAAGAGGAGACACGTTAATATTGCTTTTAAAAGGGATTCTATAGGCTTGTGTCCTACTAGTCAAACAAGCTACTTTTTAGAGTGATATTTTGTATAAAAAATAGATATTGTGACGTCACTATGCATGTACTATTTATAATGGTGTCAATATATAAACTATGCATATTTAGGAAAAACAATGTATGACACCTTATACTTTTGAACGCTGGTTTTTAACATCCTAGTACACAAAACCCAATTTTTTTTTCAGATAAATCGGAAATAAGAACTGTTTACGTGTGATGCCTGCTTGGTGTAGCAACACTTCATATATTCCTCATGTATAGTTAGAGGCTGGCGACTAAGAGATTCGAAGGTTGGAACTCGAGGGTTTCATGTGTATAAATTTAAACGATGGGCTGATTACTTACCACTAAAGTAATACATAATAATGTAAAATGACCATGAAATATTTTGACAGTCAATCTGCCTACCCTGCAAGTAATTAAACCACGATATATGTATGTACAAATCCTCACTTGTAATGATGGCTGGCGAGGGTCTCGTGGAAGTACATAAGTTGAGCGGCTCGGTGGGTAGAGTCCAGCAATTCACAGCGCCATTGCAGGATGTAGGTTCCCTTCTCGATCATCACGTGCGAGCCCTGAAATACAATTATGTGATAATGGCCTCAACTCTGACAGACAGCCTGATAATTGCTTTTTATAACTACCATTTACGGCGCAAATCTAGTCCCATTTGATTAGTCTCATTCAGAACAGAATGTAAAAAACCCTGCATATTTTAAAACGGATAAATCAGTCCATGAAACTAAACCACTTAAAAAATGAAAACTATATGAAAATGAAAAAATGAAAATGAAATTACTTTATTCAATGTAGGATAGTATCATCACTTATTGACGTCATGATCCGTCATTGTAAAAAAATAAATTTGTATAACACGATTTTCTTCTTTTATAACAATTTTGTATCGTCCTAATATAAAACCGCCTCGGGCGGGACAAAAAATAAAATAAAAAAAGGGCACTGCCTCGGGGCTGGCCAGGTTAATTACACGGCATGTAACTTCACGCCACCATCTGTAAACGACATTTGTTTCAAATTTAAGTCAAAACTTTCAAAGCGTGTTATTTACATGCGTATAATTAAATTTATTATTAAATTTATATTATGTACAAAATGTATCAGCCGACAGAGAATTTGTATAGGAGATAATATTTTGTTTTTTATTGTCTTGTTGCTTGGGGAAAGTGGGATGGGCTGGTTCGTCCCTTAAAATATTGGCAAAAAATATTTATATCTCGTATACGTCATATACGTGTGTACTTTGTGTGTGCGCGCGCGCATGTGTGTGTTTGTGTGTGCGTGTGTTTGTTTGTTTGCGTGTGCGTGTGTTTGTTTGTTTGTGTGTGTGTTTGTTTGTGTGTCTTTGTGTGTGTCTGCCTGCTTGTCTGTGTGTGTGCGTGTGTGTGTATATGTGTCTGTTCTGTGTGTGTGTGTGTGTGTGTCTGCCTGTTTGTCTGTGTGTGTGTCTGTCTTTCTAAGTGTTTGAGTGTGTCTGTCTGGTTATTGTATGTGTCTGTCTGTTTGTGTGTGTCTTTGGGTGTGAGAGTGTGTGTAAGGGGTGCGTCTGCGCATGTTTCGCATGCTTTTATGTGTGTGTGTGTGTACCTGTATGCTCTCTCCGTCGTGCGCGCGCAGTGTCGGCTCGACGCGGTGGAAATGTTCCCCCTCGCGCCAACTTTTCTTCTCCAATACAGATTTGCCCTCTTCAGTTGAGTTGCCGCTGCCTGCACATAACGCTGAAATGACAAACAGCTAATTTTCAGGAAACATACTGACTTAGAAGAGGCTACCTTTTGCATAATTGCCTTTATTCTTTAGTTTCATAAAAAGTTCACCTATGTGTGTTTATAGGATGAAAGGTAATTCTATTTATTCCCTGGAGAGAGTAAGAGGGCATTTCTTATATAGATATTCTTTCATGGTAATATGGGTCGAAAATAATTAGTTATTAAAATATGAGGACCTTTGATTTTGCGAAATGTATGACGGATCATAGTCAATTGCATTAATGGTACTCTGTTGTAAAATCACAACAGAAAAACGCGTACAAAGTACATAAATTACTTTTCTGTTTAATCAGCTAACCGAAATGGTTTAAACATACCATTGGCAGGTTTTCATCAAAATAATTAGCTTTAAAGCAGAAATAAGCGCCAAAGCAAATGACTACATTTCGCAAAACATCAGAGGACTAAAATAAATAATAAACATTATTTCCGGTCTATGAAAATATATGTTGAAAATGGCCTTCCCTCTTCCCTCTTCAAGGAATGTATCGAATTTCCTTTTAACCTGTATTATTTATCTTTGCCTCAAATTACCACAAGTTCAATACGAAGTTAAGGTGTATTGTTTTAATAAATGAGACGATTTGAAAAAACTTTAAATGATGAATCTACATTGTATGTCAAATAGATGGCGTTGCAGGCAGTTAGTTTTGAAACTGACGACATCATACTAGATCGCTTTAGTAGAGACGAAAAGGCGAATGAAAGCGAAGATGAAAAACACGAATCAAGTTTAGGCGTTGAGATGAGAACACCATGCTTTGCACAACAGCAATACTAACCTTAATACATCATTACGTTGAAATTGTTGAGGTTTAGGCATGAAATCGAAAACGTCTATGTAATGTGCATCTTAGAAAGAAAAGTGTCGGCAGAATAGGAATAGGCGTGTAAGAATTCTACAAGGTAGTATTCTGGGGCCTAATCTCTTTATACTAGTTTTTGTTACAGATCTAAGGTACCGAACATACCAACGCAGAAAAAACGTCTATTTCGGTCAGCTATATCAATTACGAATAAGTTGTAATTTAATGCTGTTTAAAAAAAATAGAAACTTTGCAAGGCGTTTTTCCTACTATACATACAGTTTGTTATTAATGTACAGACGTATTTGTAGTATGCATTGGTTATTTTTACGATGTACAGTGTCCGATATTATCAAACTACAGGCTATAATTTTACAGGTGAAATTCGATGTTCATTGCGTAGTGGGTTAGCCATTATGATACCGGGAATATTAACCGGCTACGCAGTTTACTACGAATTACACCTGTAGACTTGTAGCCTGTAGTTTCATAACATAAGCCACTGGTGTAATTTATATTGCCAGTTTTGGAAGTTATTTTGTACACGGAATACGGTGAAACATATTTGTAATAATTTATGTATGCCACAGGGGAGAGTCATTAGTCCACTACTTTTACTATCATTTAAAATAAATTACTTTAATATTAAAGTGGTACTTACCGGAGGTGGTGTCATCAGGTTCTGTGATTTCTTCGTCAGTCCTGAACACTGCGAAGGAGATGTCGTGACGTAATACATCGAAGTCCCACGTAAGCACGCTCTGAGGATCACGGTTCACCACTATCACCTCATGCACCTGAAATTCAAAGTTAGATAGAATAAATAAATATTTTAAAAAGGGGTCGTACAGCGATACGCGAAATGTTGGAATGAAATTAATCATGACTAAGGTTTTGACTGAACAATAACGAAAATCTCACGCACGACACATGTTAACTCTCTTTTTATGATAGGGCATATAAAGACACATAAGAATAAGAACTAATTTAAGTTTCTGTTGCAGATCTCTGTTGAAAAGTTGAACTCATATCCAAAGTCAGCTGCCTTCATCAGATCAGTCCCTACATCTGAGCATCATCTTACGATACGTCTTTTACTTATAGACAATCTTGAGAAATGTCCTAAGGTTGGAACAAAATTATATACCCACCTGTCCCTTGCTCAGACTGACAGATCTGTAGATGCTGTCTTCACAAAGCGGGTCCCCATCTCTTTCAGTAAATGCTCCGCTTACGTACAAGCTTTTGGGCACCAGACCGCCTTCGTGCACGAAACTCTGGAAGGTATAGTTTTAATTTTAAGAACGTGAAGGAGCAAAGAATTCAAGCTTAGCGTTCGATACTGTGGGGAGTCAATCCATGGCTTGAAAACGTTCTGACACATGAGTTGTTTACTATAAGAGATTTTCTTACTGTTTCCGTTTAATCAATTACTACTTGTAGAACTTAGATAGGAGTGATAACTGCCAGACTAAGGTTTATATAAAGTTTGTTACAATTATATGTTGTAACTTTTGTTCAAAATACAGTTTTGGGATTTTGTACAAATTATAGTAAAATCCAAACCTTGGTTTCCTTTCTTTGAAAAACAGTGTCAGTAAAGTGATGGTTTGTGATATGACATTGTGCATCCTAGCACATTTTTGACTTTGCGTTACATGAAGTGGGAGTTACATGGTACATGGACGTTGTGTGATACAAGACAGTTGACGCACACAATGTGTTTAGTGGACTTGATGATTGATTATTATTTAAATATGATGTAATTTACGTACAATATCAAACAAGACGTAAAATTGCTTGCATCGTTAGTTAGTTATTTTTATAGATCTATTTTAAATCACGTTATAATTCAAGCAATTTTACAATTTATATGAAACATAAAATGACATATTAGCTTAAAGTGAGAACGAGACTGACGGCCGGTACCTTAGTACCTTAACCCGTCACATATAGAACAATGTGAGTCGACAGCTATCTACAACGATACTTTGTAATAGAATCAAATAGTTGCCGCGTACGTAGTCGAAATATAGCTGAGGCACGTTCGACGAAGGATCTACTATGTCCGTCTGCCGCAATACCAAAATAAAATACAAAATAAATATAAATTCAACACAGTATCCATTTATCAGCGTTTTCCATCGCTCTATTCTCTTCTACCCTTAAGAACCGGCATTTGTTAGAACAAGAAAAGAAAAAGATAGGTGATGGAAAACAGAGAATTGTGTCTTTTTGCAAAATTGACCTTTAGTAGGTACTGTTACATTAGCCAAAAATATCTTGAGCACTTTTTCATAGTACACGCACTCAAAGCCAAAAATACTTTCTGCTTTTGCTGTAGTTTAAAAATACCCCACATGCATTATTAAAGAAGGTTAAAATGCTAAAGGTGTTTTTTTTGTCGTAAGAATTGATAATGTAAATTTTAATTGTATGTAAAACAATGAAACCTTGTATGTACATTAGCCTTCACTAATTGATTGTTTAATATTGTTATAATTATACATTGTTACTTCAAACCCATTGTCTTATTTGTGACCGAACCCTTGAAATTTTTAATCAAAACGAAATATTTTCTAAGTACATACATACATTATTGAAATATTTCGTAAGTTGTACCACACGCTGTTTCTATTTTAAACACGATATTCTATCCACATCAGCAAAATAAACGGATTCAAAACCAAAGAGGTTTTATAATAAGAAAGTAAATTAGGAGCAAGTGAAAATGCAATCGTTGCTTACCTTGCAAGGTCCGCCAAGGAAGTCTGGTATGAGATCCTTGGGTATGTAATCGAGCAGACCTCCCGGTTGCAAATAGTCCTTGCCGCCGTAGAACAAGAATTTGCTTCGAGTGTTTTCATCTGCAATTACAACGGAAACAGACTGATATTTCCATACCAAGAAAGGTCAGAACGGTACGGAGAACTGTTTAATGCTTGAAAAAACGCGTTTTATTTGATAACTAATAGCGCCATTTCTGAAACGCAATAATAACTATTTTCCGGATACTTTGAGCGGTCACGTTGAGATAATCCTGAGTAATGAACTAAAATCAAGGCGTCTACAGGTGACGTATTTCGAACTATTGCTACTAAAGTGCGCAGGTTACAATTGATACCGCGTTTTAAAAACTAACAACGCCATCTGTTGCCTGAGTAGGAATCAAACTTACCTATAAAAGTGCTGACAATGGTCCACAAAATCGGGAACACTCTGGGCGCTCTCACAATCAGCACCCTTCCCATAGTCTCAGGGTAGTTAGCTTCGACAATCTGGATGATCCTGAGCAATGCCCTGACTCCAGGTCTCCATAGATGGCGCATATTGAGGCCGTCCAGGTCGACTAACATGCACCAGGAGTGCACGGCGTGTTCGGAGCTGCGTGTGGCTTCCTCGAGGAGTTTGAGGCCTTCTTCACACACGTGAAGAGTCTGGAAGGGAATGTGGCATACTTGTTACATGTGATTGGTACAAAAATTTGATGGAACAACTATCCATGGAACATGGTCGAAATATATTGTCATTTCTTATCTTAATACATACATACATGCACATATCATGCCTATAATCCCTTGACATGACCGCAAAAAACGGACAATTACGCCACGTCTGACAAATATAAGGTCATTCGGAAAAATTGAGTATCACTATAGTGACAGGTTGTCAGCCCATCGCCTAAAATTGCAATACACTCCCTCGAGTCCCTTTGTCGCCTCTTACGACTCCCACGGGAAGGAAATGGGGTGATGCTATTCTAAGCCGGCATCACTCAGCACATTATCTTAATCTGAGTCTCAAATTACCATATCAAAGATTTGTAGGTATAAAAGGATGGTATTGTTTGTTATACAGGATGTAAGGGACAGCCCTCCGAATACTGATAGGGTGCATTCAGACCATGAAAATGAATAACTTCCCATAAAATAATGTTTCAGGAAACGTTACAAATATTTTGACTTCGAATAATAAATTCAGTCTGCTGATTGAGATTTTGTATGGGAGGTCGAATAATTTATGTCGTTTCCTGACATATGTTGCTAGGGGAAAGTTGTCGTCAGTTTCATGGTCTGAATGCACCCTATCAGTATTATACACCCCATTTAAGCTTCTTGGACATGTGTTCCTAAAGCAAAATTTTACTAAGATAAGAAACACATAATATCAAAAAAAGTAATTTTTGTTCATAATGATGAGTAGAATAATCCGCTAAATAACTATATTTTAAAAAGCTCTATTTCGAAACCAAGTCTGTACTTGACATCAAGAAAACAGTTATGTACAAACACTCAAGCCAGGTAGGTCCTCTTAGAACTGCAACTAGTTCAACAAGCTCAAAGAATTTCTACTTAAACTTACCAACTTCAAGAGGCCGTCTTCCCCAATGGACTTGAGCAAGCCCTTCACATCCATCTGACCCAATCGCAGAATGTACAGAGGACGTCCGTCTGCGAACGAAATTGAAAATTATTGAACACCAAATTTTTTAAACACTTTCCGTGTAAGGTATACTTTTTAGAAATCTTGCAAAATTTTCTACCGCGTGCAGGATTTGAACCAGCGATTTACGCGATCACTAACCCGGTAGATGGAGCCGTGCCACCACGGACGAGCCCCGGTAGCCCAGAGGGAAGAGGCGTCGCCACTAGTGGTGGCAAAAGTCGCAGGCTCAAATCCTGCCCGCGGTAGCAAAAAATGTGCAAGTTTTTTAAATTGTAAATTACTGCATATTACAATTTTAGGTACTTACAACCATAGCTGGGCACCGTTAATCAAATTTTTAACTTCGTTTATCGTTAATCCGCTACAAAAAAAGTTAGCTTCGTTAAACGTTAAAGCGTTACATTCCGGAAGAATTAACGCAAGTTAACGTTAATCGTTGATCCGTTAATATGTGTAAAATTGCATTTTCATATCGTTGCGTTAGTGAACTTATAAACCCTTATACCCCCTATTACATGTTGTTTCAAATTATTCAGGCTTGATACATGAACTTTTGTTTTGGTGTCTTTCGGCAAGCATCGCTTACACGCAAAAAGTATTTGCTGGCCCGATTTGGATACAAATTCCACATACTCAGTCAAATGTGGCGATGTATTCTTTCTTACCAGGATCGCTGGAATCCGATTCCATGTCTTCCATGATATGGTTTTAATTCAACACGCAAATGATCACTGAGAGTAATTTATAATAAAAACAAACAAAACATTCGTCACTCTAATCACTGGCGCTAAGTAATGAAATGATCAAACGAAAAAATATCTTAGCAGTTTTCTCACTCGCACGTGCCGGCAAAATATATCTAGTTTTGTTTCACGCGCTGCCACGCGCCTCGCCGCCCGGCACTTGTCATTCGTTTTTGTTTCATACTTTTCTGAACCTGTTTTTCACGCCGCGCCGCGGTGCCTTGCGGTAAATAGTAGGCATAAGATTAACGATTAACAGACTTCTGCATATTTAACAGAAGTTAACGTGTCCGTTAACATTTTTAAATGTTTACTTAAAAGTTAATTCGTTAATCAAAATGTTAACTTCGTTAATTAACGATTAACGGATTAACGAGTTAATGCCCAGCTATGCTCACAACTTGCCAGGATACTAAGTGACAAACCCAATAACCATTTTCTGAAATCAACTTCTAATATTTGTCAGACAATTAGGGCCGTTTTTAAGGTCATATACCGTCTGCCCCGCAAGGGATATAGGCGTGATGTGTATCTCAAAATTACCTGCCTATGATCTGTTTATTTTTGTCACAACAGTTTAAATTATAACAGAATTTGGTTGGTTTGGTTATAACGCGTCGATACACACACACACGCCTATTAAATACTTCGGTGGGACGTTTTACATACAAACGAAAAACTGAAGTTCAATGGACTTGAACATGCGATGAAAAGCAATTTTTTACAAATGCTTGTGCGAAATGATGAAAGCACTCGTAAACTACATACACGGAGAAATACTGCATTCCTCTTGGTACGATCTTTTGACATTTTGATCAGTCTTTTTATGCACGCTCGTTTGTTTAAGGCTACTTGTTACCGTGCAACTTTTTTAAATCTTTCATCATCATCAATCATCTTTCATACATAACATTGAAAGCCCCATCAGTCCACTGCAGGATATGGGCCTCCCCCTATTGGGGGGTATTAGCATACTCACAAAGCTGGGCAAGCTCACGCCGCTACCCATTCCACGGATGAATAACTCTTAGTCGCTTTTTTTTTTTTTTTTTATCCCGCCCGAGCCGGTTTTCTATTAGGACAATACAAAATTGTTATAAAAAGAAGAAGATTGCGTTATGCAAATTTCTTTTTTTTACAATGACCGATCATGACGTCAATAAGTGATAATGCTATCCTACATTGAATAAAGTTATTTCATTTTCATTTTCATTTTCATTTTCATTATCGACACCGAAACGAGTATAATTGGGGTGATGCTATTCTAAGCCTGCACCACACGGCAATTTAGTAGGTTTATTGTTCATGATTATTGATAATTTTACATTTATTTGATATTCGTGTGCGTATTTCGCTTTTGTAGGCACTTTATCGATTTCTAAAGCAGTAAAATAAACAATTTAGCTGTTTAAATTAATTATAAACAAGAAGCAATTTTCATTGTTCCTGTACTATGTAAATTATAATTTATAGCACGTACTTAAAGCCATGTAGCCGTGAACATCCTCGACAGTAGCGCCACTTCACAAGAAAAGTATTATCCTTAAGTAAAATTAGCACCTGCAAACGCAATGATATATTCGCTGTAATAAAAGTTATGGCAAAAAGTTCCTAAAAACAGCCACTTTTGGTATTAGTTGCCATACTTTAATTACAGCTAATATTTTATTGAGTTTGTAGGTCTAAACTTGACTTAGCGATAATACTAAAAACTTGAGCAACGGACATTCTGATAGATTGTTTGTATAAAGAGAAATATTTTTTGTGATGTGGCGCCACTGTCGAGGCCGATCACGAGTACACTCGCCTTAATTATAACTAATAAGTCAAGATTGTCTAGATTAAGGCTATTAAAGAAAGGGCTTTCTTGTACTGTAATTTGTTTTCTAGAAGGTCACGTGCTGATATTAATTATTCTTCTACAAGACGTCTATCGTGTTTTTTCTCACAATTACATTACATTGTTATTGTTTAGAAACACGCTAATAGCAGCAAGTATAAAGTTTTAGTATTTTTCTACTCACAGTCATTAAGTAGGAAAAACCATACATGACTAAGCCAATGGTGTAGCGGATAGTACCCCTGCCTGTTACGCCGAGGGTCGTGGGTTTATTTATTTATTTACGATTTATTGTACACATGAACATTAAAGAGAAAAACACAAAGAATACAGACACAACAGGCACTGCTTATCTGTAATAAGAAATTTCTTACAGCAGACCTAGGGAAGAGTAATGGTATTATAAGACGTGCACAGAACATAAACATACATATACACGAGTACAATTCAACGGATTAATTTGAGAGAGAAAGATAATGTTCTTTAAATCGTTTTTTAAATATAGCGATAGATGGGCTATCGCGTACAGTGTGTGGGAGTTCCATAATCTGACGGCGTGGGCAGTGAAGGAGAAGAGTAAAAGTCGGTTTTACTGCGTGGCATTGCAAGTTTTGTCCTGACATTAGGGCAACAGGGCTTATCTTGTGAACGCGACAACGCAAAACGCTCACGCAAGTAAGAGGGAGAAGATGGATTATTAAGCACATTAAAAAGAATAGTTAGGATATGAGTATGGTAATGGTTCGATCCCCACAAGACACACATATTTCTCAAGGCATTTTCAGATATTTGTATTTAGTCTGGGTGTTTCTATGTATAAT
Organism: Tuta absoluta; assembly: GCA_027580185.1. Lineage (NCBI taxonomy): Eukaryota > Metazoa > Arthropoda > Insecta > Lepidoptera > Gelechiidae > Tuta > Tuta absoluta. The sequence continues at coordinate 643,817 of JAQAHW010000062.1, forward strand.
ATGTATCTATTTACAAAAAAAAAGTAAATAAGTATTAATATCAGCTATCTAGTTCCCGTAGTACAAGCTTTGCTTAGTTTGGGACTGGATGGCGCTGTTTGAATTGTCATGGATATTTATTTATTTAAAGTGGAGATTTACGAAACTAACTCGTAGAACCGATGGCTGGAGAAGGTCAGCCGCCTACCAGGTGGATCTTCGCAAGATATTACGAGCAGCCATTATTGAATGCAGTCGTCCCAAATTCGCTGTCTATGAACGCACCTAGGGTAGGCATAGATATAGATAGACCTTGACGTAGACCCAGCAGGGAACAACTTGCGGCTTCAACTACCAACATCTTCAACAGCCATAACAGTCCACTGCTAGACATGGGGCTCCTCCAATTGGTGAGTATTTACCATGCTTGCAGGCGGATTGGGAAGTGCAGTGCATGTTAAATCAATCAAATCAAATCAATATCTTTAGACATTTCACACAGCGCCATGTAGCCCCAAACTAAGCAAAGCTTCTACTAGTGGTAGTAGGCGGTTGAAAAACTCTTGACACCAGGGTTCATCGGGTCGTTGGACGACTCGGTGTCCCACACGAAAAGAGAGAGATAGGAACATATAGCTGATATAATATATAAATACTTTAATTGTAAATAAATACATACAATACCTAGAAACACCTAGACCACACCCAGACTCAACACACATATCTGAAAAGTAACTTACAAATACTTGTGCTGTGTGGGGATCGAACCCACGACCCTTGGCGTAGCAGGCAGGGGTACTATACACTACGCCAATGATGTTCTGTTCTCAGGAAATGCTTCTTCCGATTCCCTGGATTCACGGCTGTTAATGATTAATAATGATGTAGGGCTGAGAAAGAATATACAAGTATAAACTGACCTTTGTCGTGATGATGCCAGCCGCCCGGGACTTTGAACTCACGCTAAAGTGGAGCAGCACCAAAAACCCTGATGTGACAGTACACCAACCTTTGTCGTGATGATGCCAGCCGCCCGGGAAGTACTGCTTGACCACGTCTGGTGTATCATACTCTGACAGCAGCCGGTCCACTTGGTGCTTCTTGCGCCAGAGTAGACTCTGGGACAGCATCTCTCTCGCTTTCTCCACGTTGAACTCGCGCGCGCGGAGGAAGCGAAGGATGGTTGTGTCGCTTGGTACCTGAAGTGGAACAAGTTTTTAGAAGCTTCTTTTTTGGTATGGTTTAAATTTTGTCTTCGGCTTCTTGTTGCTGCGAGAGTCAGCTAAAAAAAGGTTACTGACTTTATAGGCCTCTATTTTACCTAATGAACGACATCTAAGTGCGTCATCCCAAGCACGGAACCATTTAACTCTCAGGCAAACAGATGGCTGGGCGTACAATCGCTCTTCTCCCGCGAAGAGCCAAATTTCAATGATATGAATATGTAGACATACATACATATATCACGCCTTTGTCTCTTGTGTAGGCTGAGCTTAAACGGCCGTAAGAAACTGACATTTACGCCACGTCTGACTAGCATTTGAGGGTCATTCAGAAAATAGATCACCATAGTGACAGGTTGTAGACCCATTGACTAAAAATGCAATACACATGTAGGTAACCCTCGAGTCTATTAGTCGCCTCTTATGACACCCACGGGAAAGAAAGGGGGTGATACCATTCTAAGCCGACACACATCGGTAGACCACCTAGGCAATATGAGGACAGGGGACAGAAACTTGGTTCGAAGATAAAATACGGCCATCCCAATAAGCAGAAATTTTACTATCACGTTTCTGGTGCTACATAAAATGCACAACTGTGATGTGGACCCTCCCTCGGCGTATTGCCAAATCACCTTACAAATGAATGACTTAACATAACCTTTTAACGACTTGACTTAACTAACCTGACATAAATGGCGAAATACGTCTCAACTCACGAGATGTGAAGCCAGTGACTTTGCCACACCAAAAAATAATAAATACGGCTTATTGAGTTAGGTAACTAAGTAAACCTAGCAGCAATTCTTTACCTTTCCTTTCTGTAAATCTGCGATCCATTTTCTAAGCTGCAGCAGCCTAGATTCTTGCATGGGGGTCAGTTCGCCCAGGTACCGCTGGATGTACTCGCTGTCAAGTGTGTATTGGTCTGGAACAAGCAATGTAGAAATGTATTATTCGCTTTAGATATTTTTTAGATCTCATACAAAAATATTTTGTCGTGTCCCTCCAAAGCATTGTAGATCATTCTTGACCAATTGTATCTCCAGTTTTTTTAGAGGTCCATTCTTCTTCTTTTCGTGTGGGACACCGAGTGGTCCAACGACCCGATGAACCCTGGTGTCAGAGTTTTTCAACCGCCTACTACAAGTCCATTTACTTCATCATTAGATACCAATAGAATAATGGCGAAGGTCGGAATCTCTAACATAAAAGTACATGTATACATCGACATTTATATCGGATAGTTATCTTGATTAAAAGCGACCTCTACCGTACCCGTACCAATCAAAACTATGAATTGCTTCTTCTATTCTAATGCTACGATCACACTATGCACCTGCTCTCGCTCCTGCTGCAGAAGTATCAACGAGAGTGAGTGTTAACACACTGCCGTCACACTCTTCTCTCAGCAATGCGAGTGTGCGTGATAGAAATACGAATCTATACATTCGATTCGTGCTCGTGCTACCGTTCTTTTGACTCGCGCACGAAAATCCGAAACTCGCAGGAGCACGGGAAGTGGCAGCGGCATGACGAGCAGCAGCGCGCGAATAACCTGTTTACATGCTCGCGCTGCCCACTTCCCTTGCCATTTCCCTGCACATATAGGCATATTGTGAACGTGTTATAAGAAATCTGCTGTATTTACTTAATGGTATAATACCGTTAACTGGAAAATAAACGGGCTACTGCAACTAGATGGAAAGACAACAGGTTGAAAGTAGAAAAGATATCTACGTCATAAGTATCTACGCTACCTACGCCGTAGCAAAACGCTACGAGCAATAACTTCACTACGTGTTTAGTTCTACGGAAAAGCAATGAATAAAGTTTCTGTACCTCAATGTACCTCTCACTCGAAAAATACGTGTTTGAAATTGCAAACTGCAGCAAGCACGTAGCTTCCGATCAGTTTGAAACTCCTCCCAGTGTCAGGTCACGGTCACCCATCCGCCCCCTCTCCCCTCAACCCGCGGGGAGGCCATCGCGGTCAATGCAATTTCTAGCGGTATTACCATTGTATTTGAGGTAGGTTGGGTGCACCTGCCAGCTTTATATTGCAATCTTTTGAATGATTTATAAGAAATGGAATTGAGGTGTAGGTATGATGTAGTTGTAGCAGGTTGATGAACTCGTATAAGACCTTGAAAAGTCATGTTACTTAAAAAATAACTTCCATTTATCTTAATGTCAACCTACGCCACATCCAGGTCACACAGACATTCCATACAAGGAAAATGTACTATATAAACCTATTCAATCCTTTGATAATAGGTTCAGTAATAAATCTACGTTCGAACTAAGAACAAGTGTTTCTCTCAACTCCTTCCGCTACAGTCCTCATTCCGGAATCTTATTTTATGATAAGATTATATATTATCATGGCAAGTTATTCAGTTTCATGGTCTGAATGTACCCTTTAAGTATTCGGAGGGCTGTCCCTTACACCCTGTATTTCTGTAATTAACATATTTACATGTGACTGGGCAGTATGCGCTCAAGCTCGACTCAACGGCTCAACCCACACATTTCAGCGCACGCCAATTCCACGAAGCTCACTCCGATTGTAAGACGCGCACGCCAATTCTACGAAGCGCACTCGAATTCAACGAAGCGCACCAATTCTACGAAGCATATGACTACACGTGCATATTCGTAATCCTGGAAACTATTTAAAGTTTCTACCACCCTTGCTAAGTAAAGGTCATATATAATAGTCTAGTGATAATTTCTGCGTTAGATAGACAAGTCATATTTACATTACCACCTCTCCATTATTTACCTCCTATAATAACATTCCAGGCGAAATTTCATAGTTAAATGATAAGCAATTAAAAACAAAAATCAAGTATACCTTATGTTTGAAGGCATATTACAAGACAGAAGATTCGTCTGGGCAGATATTTGAACATAAGTTCAAACTGTTAATTTACTATTCTTTAATAAATGTATAAGGTTATGTCGACTGTGGACTTTCTAAAAGAGAATCATGAAAATTCGTACTTAAGAATTTAGAATTTTAGAAATAAATGCTTTGAATTTTTAATTTTACCAACATTCTACTCTATCTTCATTCTTTATTTACTTTATTGTACGTGCTACTACCTACGATTATTCACGACAGGCCATAACTGATTTGAAAAATTGTTAGTTTGCACTTTCCAGGTCCCATAGCCAACGTAGCCAACATGTCAGGATCTGATAATGGGATTCTGAAGAATCCGGGGGAACTCTTCAAGGCACATTTTAGGCCAGCGCAATATTATTTATCTCTTGTTTCCAGTTGTATAGTAACAACCCAAGGGTACCCAAGGGTAGTTGCAAGCAGAGGCCGACCCTGCCCCAGTATCGGGAATAAGGCCACATGTAAGGGTGCGTTTCGATGCGATATCTCCGGAACATTCTAGAAGTTGCGTGGGCGTTACGAAGCCCAGCGAAGTGGGTGGCAAGAATACAGGGCCGTCGATAACGACAACGACGTATCTTTAAATATGTTCCTAGAGGAAAGTTGTTCAGTTTCATGTTCTGAATGCCTATCAGCATTCGGAGGGGCTGGTCTTTCGGTACACCCCGTATAATTCAAAAATCTATTTATGAAATATACTATATTCTGCAATAGCTGTTACTTTTCCTCATAAAAATATAGCTAGAATTAGCTAGGGTAGCTTAGGGGCTAGTACGATTGTTAATTTAGAGTAGGAGCACTTCTGGGCAGGTTTTTTGGGGGGCTTTTCCTGTTCAGGAGGTCCGATTAATTATACGCATGTAAACTACACGTTTTAAAAATCTTGACCTAAATTTGAAACAAATATCGTTTTCAGATGGTGGTGACGTAAAGTTACATGCCGTGTGATTAACCTGGCCAGCCCCGTGGCAGTGCTTTGATTTTTATTTTTATTTTTTTATCCCGCCCGAGCCGGTTCTAATTCTATTAGGACATTACAAAATTGTTATAAAAAAAGAAAATTGTGTGATACAAATTTCTTTTTTTTACAATGACGGTTCATGACGTCAATAAGTGATATGATTATACTATCCTATATTGAATAAAGAATTTCAATTCCAATTTCAATACTGAAACTGCTTTGTAATTAAGAGAATTCATTAAGTGGGCATCATTCCCTGAATGAATTAATTCCTAAGTAGTTTTTCACGCTACCCAGTATCGGGGTGATGCTTTTCTGAGCCAGCATCACACTGTGGCATTTTAACATACGTTATCGTAAATACCCCAAAGGAGGTTAAAAGCAGAGGTCAACCCTCAGTATTGGAAGCAAGGCCGCGTAATACTGTCGAGGTCTGATACTGTATTTTCGTGGAATTTCCTGTTTTTGCTATTTCCAGAACATTCTGGAAGCTGCGTGGGTATATCATAGTAAACGAGAACAATGCGAATGAAACAATTGTTTGAAATTCTCAGTATTCTACATACATACATTCGGGTTACATGTAAAAAGCCATAACAGTCCACTGCTGAAAATAGGCCCCAATAGGGGGTATTGTATTGCCAAACTCGCTTGAGCCAAGATATCGCTTTCACAGGGAACGCTGCTGCCCATTCCCTGGTTGAATTCACCCCTCAGTCGCTTTTTACGACACCCACCGGTTGTATTGAGGTGACGCTATATTCTAAGCCCCGGCATCAAGCGGCGTGGGTTAAGAAGATAAAATTGGTGTAACCGTAGAAATTCTGATAAGTCCATGTAGCTTGCTACTTCATACATACACATATAACGCCTTTATCCTCTGCAGGGTAGGCAGAGCGTTACCGGCCGTATAATACGGTCGCTATCGCCACGTTTGACAAATATTTGAAAGCTAAAATTGTATGTGCCGAGTGATGCCGGCCTAGAATAGCATCTCCCTATTGCTTTCCCGTGGCAATCGTAAGATTCGACTAAGGGACTCGAGGGTGTGTATTGCAATTTTAGGCGATGGGCTGACAACCTGTCACTCACTACACCATTTTCCGAATGACCCTCAAATATTTGTCAGACGTGGCGTAACTGTCCGTTTTTGCGGTCGTTTATGCTCTGCCTACCCCACAAGGGATTATAGGCGTGATATGTGTATGTATGTGTATGCTAAAATTGTAATACACATGAAACATTCAAGTGCTAGTAACTAGTAAATATTCAAGCATATCAAGTGGTGCAATATCGTATTACGCTGTAATGAATTATTCAGATGCAGTGCCGACTCAGCTGTCCGGCACGGTACAACATTTATGAGATGTCAACTATTATATTCAAACAGAGGTAGAGGTAGTATTACCGTCGGGCACCCAGACTGCATTTCCGTGGAATTTTCTACTATTGCTATTTCCCGACCATTCTAGAAGCTGCGTGGGCGTTACATAAAAAAGAAGTGAACGAGAAGAATGCGAATGAAAACATCTGAAATTTTGAGGAGAAAAAGTTGCCTAGTAAATATTTAAGTTTTTCAAGTGGTGCAATATCGTATGACGCTGTAATGAATTATGCAAAGTGTCCAGTGAGCTGTCCGGCAATGTGGAACGTTTATTAGATGTCAACTATTATATTCAGGCAGAGTTTCTGCCCTCGGTTTTGGTAGCAAGGTCGTGTGTAACTGTCGGGCACCCAGACTGCATTTCCGTGGAATTTTCTATTATTTCAATTTCCAGAACATTCTGGAAGCTGCGTAGGCGTGAGCTAGTTGAAACAGTAGGTAATTTACTTCTTGGGTAAATCCAGTAAAGCATGTTAGTTAACAAGAGGGGGGTTGAAGACAGAGGTAGAATCTGCCCTCGATATTGCTAAGGTCGCGAGTTACTGTAAAATTTCCTGTTATTGCTATTCCCAGAACATTCTGTAAGCTGCGTGGGCGTTTCATAAAAGCGAATTGAACAAGAAGAATTCGAATGAAAACATTTTAGAATTCTGAGAATCCTACATACATACAACGGGTTAAAAATATGAAATTGGTGTACTAACTCGTAAATATTTAAGTATATCAAGTGGTGGAATTAACTCATCACAATAAAACAATTTTAAACGGATTTAACTTGTGTTTATTTTGGATTTAAAAATTCCTACGTTTTGAATTTAAATTCACAATAATAACGTCTATCACCCTCGTCATCCGTGACCACAAGCCCTGTAAAGGGCTCAATACGTAGAAATTTTAAAATCCAAAATAAACACAAATAAATCCGTTTAAAATTGTTTTACTGTGGTGCAATATCTATCTTATTACGCTGTTATGAATTATGCAGTTGAAGTGTCGAGTGAACTGTCCGGCAGGGTGGAACATTTATGAGATGTCAACTATTTTATGCAAGTGGATTTGTGCCGTATCGTTTCAGCGGAATTCAGCATTTACACGTGTACATTTACATTCACAGCCACAACAGTCCACTGCTGAACATGGGGCTCCCCTTATTGGGGGGTATTGCCATACTCAATACGCTTGGCAGGTGAATTGGCGAGCACATTGCATTCACAGGGAACGCTGCTGCCTATTGATTATCCTTTAGTCGTTTTTTACGACACACACACGAGTAGAATTCGGGTGATGATATTTTAAGCCAGCACCACACGGCCATTCCTATACAAGGACAAAACACACCAAGCTTTTCCAAACCAAGCAACAAGCAATGTCTGTAAGAACGAGACAATTGCGCGAAATAAATATAAAATACTTGTTCAGTTTTATTCGTAAAGTTAGGAAGAGACGTAAATTTTAGTTAGAAACTAAATCATTTTGGTTTGCTACTTTCTAAATAAGGTGAAAATAAATACGGCAAATATTTCAAAATGTCAACCAGCCCATGAAACTGAACAACTCGCCCCAAGGGACCTCCCGTACAAAATAGCCCAGCCAACCGTGTCAATTTGTATAGGAGGTCCGATTTTGACATGTTTCTACCTATATTCCTAAAGGAAAGTTACTCACTTTCATAGGCTGGTACACCCCTTAAAATATTTGCAGTTAATTACATACTGTATTTGCAAGTTCCGGTCGAAAATCTCTCCATTTAGATACATAACTCTTCAGCACGGCCGATGTGGCGCAGTGGTAGTGCGACTGCCTGCGATGCAAAGTTTCCGGGTTCGATTCTCGGTGGGACACTCACAAAGTTAATATTTATAACTTTGTGAATTTGTTCCCGGTCTGGTTAGGACATTGCAGGGTGAACCACCTGATTGTCCGAAAGAAATGGTTCCGTGCTTCGGAGGGCACGTTAAGCTGTCGGTCCCGGTTGCTGTCTATGATTACTTAGACGGCGGTCGTAACACAACTATGTCAGAGGCCTACTAGTGGTAGTAGGCGGTTGAAAAAACTCTGACACCAGGGTTCATCGGGTCGTTGGATGACTCGGTGTCCCACACGAAAAAGAAAGAAAGACCCTTCAGCTGGAGAGCACTTGACATTCCAAGATGGCTAACTAGGGAGGTAACCACTTCACTAACTCCTTACTTATACAAAGATTTCTTAGAAACTATTGTGTGGTATGTTATATCGCTGAGTTCGTCGTGAAACAAGCTACCTTGTTGTTGAATAATGTAAACATTTGGAATATTGCAATTCTGTCAATCTCTAGCTGAAGTGATAATGTCCAATTCCCAAAATGTCCTCATCACGAAGCCTACGAGTCAGGCGCGGTCACAGCCCTCAGTTTCGGGGGGGGTCATCGTGGCCGGCGGCTGACCCAAACCTTGGAATTACGGCGAAACCATTTTTTTTAATAGTAGGAAAGGATTCGGCAGGCGCGGATCCAAGGTACAGTATAATTAATAGTACTAGCGTACAGTATGGTCACTCCCTGCCTCCCCCTACAAGCGCCGCCCACCCGCGCTCGGAGGACGCTCAGACACCGGCTAGCAACGATGCGCGAACGAAGGTCATTTCAGACTGCCGCACATTGCATTCCCGATTCGCGAACGCAAAATGGCGGCAACCCTGACATGTTGTCTCACACACACAGGCATGGTCCGCGTTCACCTACGCGAGCTTAGACTGTATGCGTAGCAACGCGTTTGTTTCATACATTTGAGCGCCAGTGTCCGAGGTGTGTCCAAGGTTTGGCTTAAGGGCATTTTGAGTACCTACCTACCTATTTACCATTTTGAAATGTCAAAATTTCAGTTTAGCACAGCGCTCTCTGGTTTGACATTCAGAACTATCAACAGAAAAACTCCCATTGCGAGCGAAGCGAGCCCGACTCTTCACGTTTAAACTGATGTAGTGCAAGCATCACTAAGCGAGAGTGTAAGAAGCACAACAACAAAACAACACTTATTGCGAGCGAAGCGAGCCCGACTTTTTACGTTTAGACTGGTGTAGTGCAAGCATTATTTAAGACTATCGTTTAGTGACATGGCTCGCGCGAAATGCGTTTTCCACATTTTATGTGCTATCTCGACTCCGGCGCGGGAAGCACCCACACATACAAAAGCTTACGCACACATTGACGCGGGCCAGCCGGCGGCCGCGCGGTGGCCATCGGAACATTCATGACGATTTGATTGACGCGGCGGCAACTATAACTACCCTACGTAATATGATAAAATTTGTTTTGGGTTTGCTTTCAGCCCGGTTTACACGTTACGAGTTGGCTCGGACCGAGTCACGTCCGAGTGCACTCGTACGAGTCAGCGCCATACGAGTGTACTTCTATATCGGTTTACACGCTTCATAGTATACGCCTATCAAAGTTCATTCCATTTTTTGTGATCTCACGGAACACATTGATCATGGAACAAAATGATCTGCTTTGGCAAGGTGTCTCTGTTATTGCAGATATGCCAATAAATAAACAATAATAATAATATTTTTTAAATATTTTTTTGATTTGATTTAATGATAAATGAAATATGTCTATATCGACATACTTATGGTTATACACATAAATTATATAAAAGAGTTTATTCTTCTTAATTTTTGCCTTTTCTTGTAAATATGTGCTGCAAATGTTATTTATAAATAGCGGCATTTCGGACATCTCTGTTTTTGTAATTTTTATGTCTTAAGTTCCATAACACTTCTTTTCCTTCATAAAACTCCAGAAATCGGAGCGTATCACGATCCGGCCACCTTCTTTTTTGCGACATTTTCGTTTACATCCGAGTTGCAGATCCGAGTTGCAAGGAAAAATAGAACACGATCCGATTCGACTCGGATTGGGTGCCGGCATCCGAGTAACATCGGAGTACACTCGGATACATGGTCAGGTGGTCCGAGTCAAATCGTAAAGTGTAAACCGGGCTTTAGTCCTATCGGTTTGCTTTCTTAGTCCTAGTTCTAGAATAAAATTATACCATCATTTTGTACTTCAACAAAAGTGAATTGCCACTTCAATCAGTGAAATTATTATTGTTTATTGGATGTAAGTACATACCTACTTCATTTTAATATGAAGACTACATTATACAGTTTCATAACTGACATGGATGTCTTGCCATGCGGGCTTTTTGTTCATATCAACGACTTTTATTTAGGTGCAAGTCCTGACGGATTGATTGAAGTAAAGTGTCCGCATTCGGCTTCAAACATGTACCTTTAGAGGCAATACAAGAAAAAGTTATTAAATTTTGCGAAATACGTGACGGTCAAATGATGCTCAAGAGAAATCACGACTATTTTTATCAGGTTCAAGGTCAACTCCACATTACTGGACGACAATACTGTTATTTTACGGTCTGGACTCCTAAAGGCTTAGTCTACGAAAAAATCGAGCGTGATGAACAATTTTGGATACAGGAAACCCTAAACTTGAATCATTTTACTTTGAATGTTTACTACCTGAACTAATTGATCCTAAAATTCCACGAAACCGACCAGTCAGAGAGAGAAAACTAATCCAATAACAAAATTATATATTTTATTCTGTTTCAAGTAATAATTACTTTAATGATCGTTTAATTCATTCATTTCACTGATAATGGCAAAAATGTACTATTTTTTTATAAACATCATTATTTATATGTCACACCCTAACATAGAAGTACAATATCATACGTCAATTCGCCTGCCAAGCGTGGTGAGTATCGCAAATACCCAATTCCAAAGATATGCCCAATTCCAAAGTAGAATGTCGTGGCTGTTGTAGTTGTAGTAGATAGATACATATTTTTGAAGGCCGCCGCAGATAATTCGTGTATTACTATAGTGACAGGTTGTTAGCCTGTCGCCCAAATTTGTAATACATGGAACCCTTGAGTCCCTTAGTCGCCTCCTACGACACACGCGGGATAGCAAATTATAAGCATAATAATAAAAAAATATATTAATAACAATAAACGATATTTTAACGTACACATTCATAACCAATGCCGTGTGTTGCCGGCTTAGAATACCATCACCCCATATCTTTCCCGTGGATGTCGTAAGAGGCGACTAAGGGACTTGAAGGTATCACGTGTATTTCTATATTAGACGGTGGGCTGACAACCTGCCACTATCACGATACACAATCATCTGAATCACCCTCAAATATTTGTCAGACGTGGTGTAAATGTCCGTTTTATATGTCCATCTACGCTCTGCCTACCCCGCAAGGGATATAGGCGTGATGTATGTGTGTATATATGTACATTCATAATCCCCCACTAGGACTCCCTGTCACGAAGTAGCGGGGTGGACATAAGTGCACAGAAACATCGCAAAGAACACCATTACTCGGGAACAGAACAGATACTTAGTTTCATACCGATCATTATTATTTTTGTCGATATTATCTTAAAATCCCAACTCTATTATCGTTTGTATCGATGTTACTATCGTACATCCCTAATGTACGTTTACTTACCGTAACCCGCCCCCAATCCCGATTGTGCGATAGGGACAGTTGCAGGCTTCCTGAGAAATTTTCTCGAAAACAGGGCAAAATCGAGGTACGGGCGTTAACGTTTTACTACCCCTAAACTTCAACTGAATCCTATAATTTTGGTCTTAATCGCTTAGGTATGAATTAAACTAGGTTTGTACGTTTAGTTTTTAGACAAATTTTCCATAGTTTAATAATAAAACGTCCTAAAACATGACCAACTTTCATAACTGAAAAAGTGTACTTTGGGACCTTATTATTTCTGAAACTATTATTAATATAAAAAAAAACAAAACGTTTAAACCTAGTTTTTGTTAATCTCAATAAAATATCAAAAAATCAAATCCATTGGTTACCGATAAATATGATAAAAACGTTAACGCTTTTTGTATGAAAATTAACAGCTAAACGATCCTCTTAAGGAGATTAGTAGAGGCGCCCCATCAATACAAAACGAATTGCGAGCGAAGCGAGTTCGACTTTTTACGTTAAAATTGATAGGATACCAGAACTGTGAAGTTACGTGACGAGTGAGGTGATGTAATGAGCTATTTTCCTTGAATCTCGGAAAAATTGGGTGAAGCCGGTGAAAGGCGGTTCAGGGCAGTTTCTTTTTTTTGGTTTCGGGGGGGGTCATGACCCCAATGACCCCCCCCCTGTGACCGCGCCTGCTACGAGTAATGTAAAATACTTTTTGTAACGTCACAATATTACAGACAGTGCCAGTATGGTGCCAGCCTTCAAATTGCATACGGAGAGTAGTGAAACCGTGTTTCTACTAGAGATGCAACGAATATTGATCCGAATACCGAATATTCGGTGGTGTGGTAATAGATGGTGATGGCGTATCCCGCCCGAGCCGGTTTTCTATTAGAACAAAACAAAATTGTTATGAAAAAATGGTTGCCTGTAAAGTCGGTATACGGGAAGTTTGAACGTGACAACGTAATTCTCGAATGCTGCGCGCGCAGCGCACCGATTATGCTTGAGTGGGAGAGAGACGGCATTCAGCGTGCCTCTCTTTCGGTCATGACTCACTGTAACAGACGTGAGCGGGCGTTATATTTTTCCGTGCATGCCACCGAGCCACAACCTAATTTAAGACGACGTCAAAAAAGAAAATACCTAGTGTAATACAATATTTTTTTTACAATGATGGATCATGACATCAATAAGCGATAACACTTTCCTACATTGAGGGGGAATAAAGTAAATTTCTATTCGGTATCTGGCCAGAAACACCGCCGAATACTGGGCTGGCGTCAAGCGTGTGTGCGTATTTCTTGCACATGCCCAGGTCTCCTGCCCCGACGCAATGAGCGCGGAGGCAGCGGGCAGCAGGTAGGGAAACATTTGCTTCATTTCCGCTATCTAGTTACAAATAATCACGTATTCGGTGCTCGGCGGAATACATACATACATACATACATATATCACGCCTATATCCCTTGCGGGGTAGGCAGATCATAAACAGCCGAAAAATGGCCACTTACGCCACGTCTGACAAACATTTGAGGGTCAATCAGATAACTGTGTATCACTATAGTGACAGGTTGTCAGCTCATAGCCTAAAATTGCAATACACACCCTCAAGTCCCTTAGTCGCCTCTTACGACACCCATGGGCAAGAAATGGGGTAATACTATTTTAAGCCGGCATCACACGACCGTCTAAGCGGAATACTCACGGCGGAATAGTTGCCGAATATTCGGCGCATCTCTAGTTTCTACCCTCATGTGGTGATTTATCTCACGCTACATTGCGTGGGTGGGAAGAACGTAAAGTGGGCGTCGGAGTCCTGGCAGAGTGTGGTTTGTGACGTCACAATACTGCAGACATTGCAAAGTTAGCTATACATACATACATAAATCACGCATATATCCCTTACGGGGTAGGCAAAGCGTGAACGGCCGTAAAACGGATATTAACACCTCGTCTGACAAAAGTTTGCGGGTCAATCAGATAACTGTGTATCACTATAGTGACAGGTAGTCAGCCCATCGCCTTAAATTGCAATACACATCTAATCCTCGAGTCCCTTAGTCGCCTCTTACGACACCCATGGGTGAGAAATAGGGTGAAGCTATTCTAAGCCGGCATCACACGGTTATGACCAAAAACAAGTCTTCGAATTGTGAATTGAATAGCACTCGATAGAACCCAAACTCGTATCCATAAATAATTTACTTATTCATAAAAATTTACATATATATCATATCACGCCTTAACCAGTGTGGGGTAGGCAGAGCGCCAACGGTCGTTAAATCCGGTCGCTTCCGCCACGTCTGACAAATATCTGATTCGGAAAAATTGGTTTTAGAAAAATCGTGAAATCGTGTGAAAACTTGTCACTATACCTAGTGATACACGAAAATTATGATACAATTGCAACCCTTGTGTCCCTTATTCGCCTCTTACGCCACCGTCGGTAGAGAAATTGGGTAATGCTTTTCTAAGCCGGCATCATACCGCCGTAGGCCCATTCATAGACGTAAAAAAAACATATAAAATGCAATTGAATATATTTTCGACAAGATTACTGTATAATTTAAAAATTTTAAAAAAACTAAAAATAAATAAATATCAAAAGATAAGTAAATACAGTCGGCATAAGCCAGCTATGTTCATTCGTTCATTATAATAATGTTAAAACATACTGAAAATGTATGGGAAAAAAAATACAAAATGGTATAAGTTTTCTGAAGATAATTCAGCGAAAAAGGTCAATCCATGAAGTCATCATTATCATCATCATCACATTAAATTAAAGAACTCAAGCTTTAAAAAGCCAGCATTTAGTTAAAATTTGAAATCGTTTCTCATAAAACGGGCACTTCTGAAGCTGTTATATTAAGTTATTTGTCAATTCCTATTTTGTCGATTTTTGTTTCTATTTTATCGATTGTTGTTTCTATTTTATCGATTTTTGTTTCAGTTTCAAGGTACATTTGATTACTATTATTAGGATGGCGTACAAATACTTGCGGCAAGGAAACCAATACTATCGCAGTCAAAATAATAACTATGACAAGCATTATGTTTTCCCAATTGGAATCTAAACGTGCGCGTATCGTTGATATAGTGCTGTGGTTGATTTCAGGGCGTATGTAATCACTCGATTCCCGCTTGG
This sequence comes from Tuta absoluta, assembly GCA_027580185.1. Classification (NCBI taxonomy): domain Eukaryota; kingdom Metazoa; phylum Arthropoda; class Insecta; order Lepidoptera; family Gelechiidae; genus Tuta; species Tuta absoluta. Next base: position 658,941 of record JAQAHW010000062.1, read on the forward strand.
ATTTTGCTGGCCGCATGATCGATTCAGATTTCGACTTTAAGTCTCTGTCCAATATCGAAAGCGATTTGGAATTCAAGGCTCTCTCGACTTCTTCGACAGTTTTCAAATACTTATTGAGTACCTGCTCTATAGTGTCAGGTGTAGTAACACTCGGCATATTGGTTTCTATTTTCTCAGGCAGAGGAGGAAATTCAAGAATATTTGCCGGCGTTACATTTGGACTGTATTGCCATTCTCTTTGTTTCAAGTACATTGTAAGAAGTTCAGGTTTAAGGTCATCTTTATAAGATGCAATTTGAGAACCCGACTTAAAATTTTCCTTTAAATTTTGCTTTTCTTTTTTCTTAACTTTATAATCTTCTGTATATGTCTGTTGCATTTCTATATTTGCTTCTTTTGATTTGACGTCATTATCATTAGCCTGTGGCGTATCTGTATTAGTTGCTTTTGTTTTGAGATCATGATCTTTAGGTTTTGGCGCTTCTGTATTTGTTGCTTTTGATTTGAGATTGTGATCACCAGCCTTAGGCGTTTCCTTATGCGTTGTTTTTGGTTTGACCTTGCAAACTCTAGTTATTTTTGATGACATAAGTCTGGAAGATTTAGAATCGTTGATTGTACCCGCAAACTAAACAAACGATGTTCAAAAGATGACTTAGGTTGGTTTTAAGAATAAGTCAGAAACGGTAGACATAGTGTATATTAGAAAACTGTTCTTCGGCAAACACCATCACGCCAACAACGCCAACTAGAACAAGTAGCAAGTAGTCCCAGGAAGACAAAAGTTCTTGTTTTATATGTCTAATACCTGGATCAGAAGTACCTGTTGACCCAGATTCTAAATTATTTTTACGTTTTGCATAATCTCTTACTACTTGATAAAAAGGATGTGTACCTCCTGTACCCCTGTCTACAAAAATTGTAAGATAATCAGTTGTGGATCCATTTTCTGATGCAGGTATGAAGGTTTGATTGGTGGCTTTAATAGTTTCTGTTTTACGCTGGATTTCTGTGTTATTTTTGTCTACGGATTTATATGCAAGTGCTTTTTCGGATATAAGATTGGTATCTTCTATCTTGGATTTTTCAGTAGTTTTGGCATTTTGTGAGAGCTCTACACTCTTAATCGACGATGAGTCTTTTAAAAGATCGTCATCATTATCAAAATCATTGTTCTCCATAGTAGGCGAGGTGTTTGGGACGACAGTAGAAAAGTGGGTAGTGCTCGGTGGTAATATGCCTGGGGACGAAAGGAAGAATTAGGAAAGGAAGGGATTAATATTTTCCTAGTCTACAGATATCATACATATAAGGAAAGTTATCGACTTTAGGGCTTAAAACAAAAATTGAGGGTATAGGAACCAAATTGGATGTTTTATTGTTGAAGGATGTGTATACTTCAGTGAAACAAGACTAAGAAAAAGAAGCGAGCCAATTCAAGCCTAACCGCATATCTTCGAGCCAGCGCATACCATTCCGCAGTATCGCATGTTGGCCATCCAACGGCACTATTTGCTAGGATTGTTTGTTGTAACTTTTCTACTGTACTGACCAGCACTCGACGGGAAATCCGCGGATACAATATATATGGGCTTGGTTTGTTTTACGTGTTGGGGTTACAATACCTACATCCTGAAGAGTTATTTGATGTGATTCAATATTTCCAAGTCAAATTTTAAGAAACCATTTTTGTAGAATTTATTTATTTTCCGTGTATTTATTATTATTATTCTTTATTAAATGGCTTTTCCACATTGTGATTTTGCACAGTTTCAAGTTGTTAACGATTACAAATTACAGAAATGATGGAAATGTGTCAGAATGATCTGACAAAAAGATTGACAGAAGTATGAAGCTTATTTCTGACATCCCGCGTGAAGATGATCTATGATTGTTCTAGTAAATTTTCTAAAAGATTGGATACAATCCTTTCTCATTAAAAAACCTCCGAGCAACGCAGTCTTCCGTCTCGTTCCGACCCGTAAAAAAACAAAGAACACTTGCCTGTGTATGTATACGCAGTAAATAAAAATAAACAACAACTGAACGGAATTTTATGCAGTTATGAGCTATCCTGAGAAAACATTTTATGGTAATCAGAATCTAAATGTGCACACATAATAATTGGAAATAGATATAGAAATATTTTATTAGCTTGCATACAAGGCTTTCTAAATATACTTTGCTTTACTGAACTTGGTTGCCTGTGAGACTTCTGCAGTCAGATAGTTCTCACAACAGCCCAGATGTCGGAATCAGCGCTTCTTTACAGAAAAATAGAAAAATACTTGTGAAAAATATAATAAAAATAGAAAAATACTTACAAAAGCTCAGTCCAAAACTAGTTGGCAACAAAATATGGATGATACGTTTATAAGTTGTATTTAATTGCTTCACGGTTTTTTGGATGTGTCCGGTGCTCTTCTATATCTAGGTAGGAAGAAGCGGAAAAATGCTGTGGCCGCACCTCCGACCACCAGCACTGAAACCAGCAGCATAACCAAACTGTTCCAGCGGTTCAGCTGGCTCTCGCTGTCTACCACAATCGACTTGCACGCCTCGATAGGTATTGAAGCGCCAGATTTAGATTTTCTAAGACTAAGAGATTCACAGTCCATAGCACAAGTTCTACAGCTGAGTTTGGAACATTCAGCTTTGGCACAAAGGTGCGCTAAAGAATCCGTCCTCAATTGTCTTTCTATTTTGGCAATCATTGTTATCCCAGATTGTACTGGACTCTGCTTTGGCGAGTTGTTTGAAGGTTTCGACTTCAAAGAGTAGCATGATTTAGTAGTTTTCGTTGAGTCTTTGGATTCTTTGGATTTAGTATTTTTCGTCGAGTCGCAGGAAGAGCTGGTGCACTGCATTATAGTAAACGGGTGCGTCCAAGCCGATATAGCCGTGTCAGGGTAAAACATGTATTGGTAAATATTTTCTGTTGATTCGAATCCTTGTTGCCAGATTTTTGTGTCTGTGACCGTTGGACGACTGTCACAGATTTTCATAATACCTTCGGTGGAAGGCTCGAAATATATTGAATATTCGGAAAGGTTTGAAAAGGACTGGTTTCTCTTTCTTAGGGCACGAGCACCTGAAGATGAAACAATGTGTTAGGATGGGAGGAGTAGGAAGGGATGAAGATTAGTAATTTCGACAACTCTGCTAAGATAAGATTAATAATAGTGATGGGAAGGCAGGTGCAAGAATTTGGAGTGTAATATAATCGTTTTGGCGATCCAACTACCTGAAAGTTTCTTATATAATATTGTTTAAAAACATATCGATGCTTGAGATGCTAACAGAACTATTTCAGTATCAGATATGTTTTCTCTATTGTTTGTAGAATGATAATGAAATGGTTCTTTTTTAAGACCTTTAAAAGACGTGAAAAAGTTTCTTCAGGGTCAACAGCACGTTACTGATACCTCTGTTGTTGCGTGTATTGGCTGCGGCGACGGCTTTCCTTCAGACAGGCCTGAGTTCATCGGTGTCCTATAGGAAACGATGTGGTATATTTGTATAGTATCCTTGGTCACTAACCTGGAGCGATGAGAGGCTTGGCGACTTCAGGCGACAACTGCGTCAGAGGTTCTATGCCCCGACAGAGGACTTCGCGCAGTTCTCTGTTGTGTTTGGGGTCGAACTCTGACCACGGGCGCAGCTCCGTCACGCCAGTGTCGGTCACCTCTTTCATGAATGACTCGATCAGTTCTTTCCCTGGAAATAACAGTGTGGTTAGTACTTTGCCAAATATTTTATGGCACACACACACACACATATATATATTACGCCTATAATCCCTTGGGTAGGCAGAGCCTAAACGGCCGCAAAAAACGGACATTAACGCCACGTCTGACAAATGTTTGAAGGTCATTCGGAAAATTGTGTATTGCCATAGTGTCAGGATGTCAGCCCATCACCTAAAATTGCAATACACATCCTCGAGTCTCTTAGTCGCCTCTTACGACCCCCACGGGAAAGAAATGGGGTGATGCTTTTCTAAACCGGCATCACACGGCATATTCATTTAAAGTTTAAGTTTTACTTTCTGGCGAAAACATTTATATTAACAAACGTTCCTGTGTTTTACCTATCGGGGGCCGTATTCCGCAATTTTTAAAACGGCTCACTTGTGTTTCAATAGAGTCATGTTTGATGATTTTGGTTGTTTCGTATTCTGCTAAAAATTTGGAATATAGATAGAGTCTGTGCGGAAAGAGATAAGGCGTGGATAAAAGTGAACTAATAATTGTTTCATAGGTTGCTATGACATTTCTCATACTGAGGCACAGAGGCGACCCCAAATCTCACGCCGATTCTCGAACACATTTGTCAGATGCCATTTGAAAGAGTTATTTAAAAGAAAACATGATTTTTCTATGGTGTTATAAGTATGCTAGTATGGTGCTCTCCCAGTTCCCAGATGTCTAAATCATAAACTGATTTAAACGGTCACACATAATAACTTAAAATACTGAAAGATTTGTCCGATACACAACAAGAGTTGTTCCGTGATCATGGCCCAAGCAACTGGGTCGAAATATCGGACAATTCAACAAAAAATTGGTATCGAGGTAAGAACCCCGTTTCAGTATTTCGAGTTAATATTGTCTTACGGGGTAGGCAGAGCGTTAACGGCCGTTCAACGGATATTAACACCACGTCTGACAAAAGTTCGAGGGTCAATCAGATAACTGTGTATCACTATAGTGACAGGTTGTCAGCCCGTCGCCTAAAATTGCAATACACACCCTCGAGTCCCTTAGTCGCCTCTTACGACACCCATGGGTAAGAAATGGGGTGATGCTATTCTAAGCCGGCATCACACGGCAAACGTAAAAAGGCGTGCCTAAATTGCCTTAGGTATACCTACATACTATTTGAGGAAATTAATGTTTAAGCTTAGTGGAGAGCTTCTTAGAAGAGTAATTCACAACATGACTTACTCGTCACAAGAGGCCAGTAAAATTAAATTCTCCAAAATGGTAAGATATTTATTAAAATCTAATCCACTTTGGTAAACATTCCACCAGAAATTAAATACACGTTTTAATATAGCTCAAATATTTAAATCTTGGGGCTTCGAGGCTTGCTATTGCGTACTTTTACGTTATTATTATTTGGCGTGGCGCAGTGGTAGTGCGACTGCCTGCGACGCAAAGGTTCCGGGTTCGATTCTCGGTAGATCACTCACAAACAAAGTTGATATTTGTCAATTTGTGAATTTGTTCCCGGTCTGGTTAGGACATTGCAAGGTGAACCACCTGATTGTCCGAAAAGAAATGGTTCTGTACTTCGGAGGGCACGTTAAGCCGTCGGTCCCGGTTGCTGTCTATGATTACTTAGACGGCGGTCGTTACACAACCATGTCAGAGGCGGTTGAAAAACTCTTGACACCAGGGATCATCGTGTCGTTGGACGACTCGGTGTCCCACACGAAAAGAGAAAGATACTGAGCCGTGTTTTTGGAGTGTGGTGCCGGCTTAGAATAGCATCACCGCAATTCTGCTCGTGGGTGTCGTAAAAAGCGACTAAGGAATAATCATCCAGGGAATGGGCAGCATCGTTCCCTATGGATGCAAAATCTTGCACTGCGCTCGCCAATCAGCCTGCCAAGCGTGGTGAGTATGGCAAAACCCACCAATAGGGGGAGGCCCATGACCAGCAGTGGACTGTTGTAGCTGTTAATGTTAAAACTTGCAATTTTAACATCTTGCATTATTCATAACTAGATTTCTGCCCAGCGGTTTCACTCGCTGCCACTCATTTTCCCGTGGTAATAGTTGTTATCCCGCAGTAAAAAGCCTATGTGTTATTCTAGGTTATGCTCTACCTGTATTCCAAATTTCATTCAAATCGGTGAAGCCGTTTGAGCGTGAAGAGGTAACAAACATACATACACACACACAAACTCTCAGATTTATAATATTATACAGTACGGATTATGTATATTTGACATTATGTAACTCTGTTACCTTTAGCGATATTGGCAGCGTACTGCTTCATGGAGATCTTCTCGACCGTGCCCTCCAATCCAAGGAAGCTCTTGACGTCCAGGATAGCGGTCTGCTCGAAGCACGTCCACTCCGCGTTGTCCGGGTGGACCTGGTTGGTAAACAATGGTTATATTAGATGTAATAATAAAAAAAATGCCAGTGCCAGTGCCAGTCTCAAATTCCACCTTCAAATCAAATCAAATCAAATCAAAATAGTTTATTTGCAAAATACATTGAAATAGAATTTCACAGATGTCATAGAATATAAGAGTACATGTATTTTGTCTGTCCAGCAGGCGTGCAAATATTATAATAAAATTACTTATCCTAACTTATTCTTTTTTAATGTCAAGTACTGTGTGAACTCCTGAAGACTATAAAAACAATGCTCCATTAGCCATCTTGAAAGTTGATTTTTAAATATATTACCATTAAGTTGCTTGAATTCATTAGGTAATTGATTATATATTTCTATACACATATTAAAAGCATTCTTCTTATATACATGTCTATGGCACATGGGCTTAAATAACAAATCGTGATATTGAGGTCGTTTTTTGCGTACATAAATATCCCTATCCATATTAAAGTAGCTCGGATTGTCCTTTACAAAACAACATGCACTTCTGATGTAACAACAAGGCAAAGGCAATATACGTAATTTCTTAAACAAAGGTCTACAGGAGTCCAAGAATTTTGCTCTACAAACTGCACGAACACACTTTTTTTGCATTATAAATACTTTGTCTACTTCAACAGAGTTTCCCCACAGCAAGAGTCCATAATTTATAACAGATGATACATAACCATGGTATGCAATAGCAGCCGCTTCTTCAGATTCCGTTTGCGAAAGTCTTCTCAGAGCGTAAGCAAACCTAGATAATTTGCTACAAACTAACTCTACATGTTTTTTCCAGTTAAGATTACTGTCTAAAGTCAGGCCCAAAAATTTGAAATTGGCAACTAGATCTATTTTTGTGTCATTGAACTTCACTTGTAGAGCGTGCGGAAAATTATGCCGCTCTCGTATCGGCTTATACAGCCATGAAAAGTCTTGCCTCAGACACTGATTAAATGAAGTAAGTACTGTTATCTGTCTCTTATCTTTGTTTATTATTTATCTAGATTGGCTATCAATATATCCTATCTGCCATAGTTAAGTTTATATTTATTAGTCTATTTAAGCTTATTTATTAGTTTATTATAATATATATAGCTTATGAATGTATTAGTGTGTACATTAATTTATGTAGTTTATGTTAGTATATGTCATGCACTATCCCGCTCATCTAAACGCACTTTCCTTTCACCCAAAGGTTGCCTGGTAGAGCTTGCTACCATAGCAAGAAGGCCGCCTAGTTGTACTTTTTTTCCATTCTTTTTTATTTATTTGTAAACTTACTTTGTGCAATATATTATTATTATATTATTAAGTAGAAAAGTGTTTTATTCTTTTCACTCGCTGAAGCGTCTCCAAAATTTCCTGCCTCTAAAAACTAAAATCACTCTCGCGCAAACACTTCTTTTCCCCCTTTTTGATTACGCTGACACTTGTTGCCTAGATCACAGAATAGATAATAGTAGTGCCTAGATGCGACTGAAGAGTTGTTGAACAAACTCGAGCGTCTCCAAAACCTATGTATTAGATTTATCTTCGGCTTACGCAAGTACGACCATGTCTCGCAGTTTCGTTCTCAACTCAAGTGGCTTCCTATCCGACTTCGCAGAAATGCTCATGTGCTTTCTTGTCTTTTCAAAATTCTTTACAGCCCTTCTTCTCCTTCTTACCTTCAAGAACGTTTTAATTTCTCTCGACCTCAGGACAAGCCTTGTCGCTCCCATGTAAGGTCCATTCTTACTATACCTATCCACCACTCCGACTTCTACAGTTATTCATTCACTGTGCATGCAGCCAGATTGTGGAACTCCCTCCCGCACACAGTACGTGACAGTCCTTCACTCTCAGTTTTCAAGAAAAGAGTAAAAGAGCATTACCTTTCACTGTCTAGTTAGTTTGTATTAGTCGTATTTATGTATATTTATTGTATTTGTTGTAATAAATATATATATATATATATATATATGTTATTGTGTTAGGTATATATATATATATATTAGTATATTAAGTAAACTTATTTTTATTATATTATATTTTTATTATTACATTGTGCACGATCTATCAGCCTCACCTTATGCTATCTCTCTACCGTAGGACTGCTGGAAGAGATTTCTTTGTAGAAATAAGTAGTACCTGTTGTGTTGTTTTTCTTAATTGTAAGTGTGCTGTGTTTTATCTTGTGTGCAATAAACAGTTAAATAAATAAATAAATAATAAATAAATCGTCTGTCACAGACGTGTGAGGCCAATGATAAATAAAAAAAATACATGCATACATACATAAATCACGCCTATATCCCTTACGGGGTAGGCAGAGCGTTAACGGCCGTAAAACGGATATTAACACCACGTCTGTCAAAATTTTGAGGTTCAATCAGATAACTGTTTATCTCCATAGTGACAGGTTGTCAGCCCATCGCCTAAACCAGCAATACACACCCTCTAGTCCCTTGGTCGCCTTTTACGACTCCCACGGGTAAGAAATAGGGTGATGCTATTCTAAACCGGCATCACACGACACCGGCAACTTTGAGAACTTTAAGAAACTTTGAGTCAGGAATTCTTCTTCTTCTTCTTCTATTCGGGTTCACCGAGTCGTCAAACGACTCGATGAACCCTGGTGTCAAAGTTTTTCAACCGCCTACTACCAGTAATAGGCCTCTGACCTGACATGGTTGGTAACGACCGCCGTCTAAGTAATCATAGACAGCAACCGGGACCAACGGCTTAACGTGCCCTCCGAAGCACGGAACCAGGTGTCTTTTCGGACAATCAGGCGGTTCAGCCTGCAATGTCCTAACCAGACTGGGAACAAATTCACAAAGTGATAAATATCAACTTTGTGAGTGCCCCACCGAGATTCGAACCCGGAACCTTTGCGTCGCAGGCAGTCGCACTACCACTACGCCACATTGGCCGTCAGGACAGGAATTAATATCTAAAATGTTCAGCTCCAGCTGCATTTAGCAAATTCCCGGGCTCGCTGTGAAATGTCAGGGGTCACGGCTAGATACCTCTGCTGCAAGTTTGATACCATGCACTTATTCACACTTACCAGCTACTTAGTAGCTTTAAGGCGAGTGTAGCCGTCAACGATCTCGACAGTGGCACCACTTAACAAAAAAAAAGGATTTTTCTTTGTACAATCAATCTATCAGAATGTCCGATGCCCAAGTTTTTAGTATTATCCTCAAGTAAAATTAGAACCTGCTAACTTAATGAATTATTCGCTGTAATTAAAGTTATGGCAAGTGGACGTTTTTAGGCACTTTTTGCCCTAACTTTAATTGCAGCAAATATTTCATTGAGTTAGCAGGTTTTAATTTTACTTAAGGGCGGCTTAGTGTGAAAAATGTCGAATCGACCTATTTTTGGTTGAGTTTTTAAGCATAATATATTATTTTATTTGAACCAGAAAAAATATATGTTGTTGTTTATAAACAGTTCTTGATTATTTAATGGACAAAAACACGATTTCTATAACTTTCCTCGATCATAAAAAAATGCGAAGATACGTAGTTTTATGACAATTTTTCAAGTATTACTCAAAGATTATTTACACTAAATTTTTTTAAAATATGCCAAAATGTAGGAAATTACAAGATGTAAATAAAATAATGGATAGATTTTTTTAATTGTTTTTTGGGATTTTTTTAAACCCCATTATTCCCATTATATAACCAAACGACGCGCGCGCTGCGCTTCAGACGCCCGCCGGGCATCATCGGAGCAGGACCTTTGCCAATTTTTCGACCGCGGCGTTCCGCAACCTGCTTTTTTCATCTTGTCGCGTAATATTAATAAGATATGAATTTTCTGTCATCAAATGGGTTGGCTGGAAGAGATCTCTTCTTAAGAGATAGGCTCGCCTTTGCTACTAAGTTTTAAATAAGTGTTGTATATTTTTTGACTGTAAATATTTTGTGAATGTGTAAATATTTCGTTAATTTATTGTAAATAAACCTGTACATAGTCTGTAAATAAGTAAAAATGGGAACGAAAAATAAATACAAGAGGGTACCTATATGTCAAAAGCGAAAAGACCGGCAAACAATATCGTAAGTATCTGAACATAATTCTAACCAATTTTTGACCTACCAAAGTGACTACCTACTATGAAGTATAGGTATAAATTTTATTGAATAGGTAAGTAGACAAAGAATTGTATAGCTAATCTGGGTAACTAAACCAGAAGCAGTTTTAGGTTGAACAACAACAGACAGTAAAATTAAATAGTATTGCAACCACAGTATCTAACTTTGTACCTATCATTTGATCTAGTGTCATTTTATTTATTAAGTAGTTCATAAACTGTTGCCATGTTAAAAGTAAACATCATAATACATACACAGTAGAAATGAAACCAGTGGTGCAACCACAGTTCAAATCATACGAAGACAATGTACGATTTTACATAATGTAATTTTATTATTTATTAGTGAGCCATGCTATAAGTAATTATCAAGTACATACACAGTAAAACAAAATCAGTATTGCAACCACTGAATTTGTTTGTAATAGAATAGAAAAAGTTTATTTCAATATACAACTTAGAAATTAGGATACAGGTCATACATTTAAAACTTAAATACTAGATAATAGTAGGTACATTGAAAAGGGTAACCACTCAGCAATATGCTGTAATACTGAGTATTACAGCGCTGGTGTTCTGTGGTTCCCATTCGTGCTCTTGCACTGATCGAGACATTAATATAAATGAAAAAAAGAGTATTAACTATTGCTATTTAAATACAAGAATGCTGTAATGAAATTGGAAATACACATTTGATTAGGGTTTGTATATGTAGACAGATGGTAGACAGTTAAGTAAGGTATTATAGGTGAAATTAATTAAATTATTAGTTAAGAATGTCGTTAAAAGTTATGCATATTAATTATTATTTTATTATTAATATTATTTTAAGTTATAGAACGGCTAATATTGATGTTCTAAAAGATGTAATTTTAAATGTTTTTTAAATGTATATAACGATGTTGAGTTTCTGATGGGCGGTGGTAGATTATTCCAGCATTTCGTGGCAGCATATCTAAAACTGCCACGAAATGCAGCCGTTCTATAGCTTGGACATATTAAACGAATCGCAAAACGAATGAGACGGTCAGATATATTTAGCTTTTCATACAAATAGATTGGTTTGTGTAATTTTATAATGCCAAACAGAAGAGTAGCAAAGTGAAGGGTCCGGCGTGAGGTCATGTTCAATAAACCACTGTAATGTAATAGTATATTTAATTATATAATATTTAATTAGACCGTAAATATAGTACCGATAACCTTGGCCTTCTAATCCTTGCAGTGCTTCAATACCAAGAGACAAAAGTATTAACATGCAAACAAATTACTAGGTACTGAAAAGTAAGTATAATTTAGTGAAACAGAAAAGGTAAGCCTGTTCCAGATTAGTGTACTTTTTGATAAAAACGTTCCAGGACTTCAAGCCGTCATGACGATGACCAACTCTCTCTGCAAGTTCTGGAGTCACATACATCTCCAAAACAACATAGTCAAACATATCGCAAACTGCGAGGTTGTCCAATCCTATGTTTATCTGGGAGCGCTGATTTCCAACAACGGCGGTTGCATAGACGAGGTAAAAAGACGTATGGCGATAACTAGATCCACTATGAGCAAGCTTTATAAGGTTTGGAAAAATCGCAATATCACGAAAGCCACCAAAACACGACTCGTGAGAGCACTCATATTCCCCGTGTTCCTCTATGCTGCGGAGACGTGGACTTTGCGGGAAATTGAAAAAAAGAGGAAATGTGGTGCTGGAGAGGAATGCTTAGAATATCATCGACAGCATTCCCCACCAATGACTCCATTCTCAAGGAACTTGGCATCAAGCAACGCCTCTCCTCCATCGTGCAAGCTCGCATCCTTACATTCTTTGGACACGTCGCCCGACGCGGGGACATATCTATCGAGCGGCTCGTGGTCCAGGGGAAGGTCGAGGGTGCGCGCCCTCGAGGAAGATCAGACGGACCAAATTAAAGCCGCTACACAATAAGGTTCCGTGACTGAGTGCACCAGAAAAGCAGCCATCCGTGAGGAATGGCGACGGATTGTAAAGCGTGCTACCAACCCGAATTGACGACCACGTCCGCTCTGTTAAGAGTGCATTGACGAAGAAGAAGACATCTCCACGCCAATCAACTCTTCAGTCTAATGAGTAAGTTACGAAAATTAAATGTTTTATTGTTCAGCTAATAAACGGTTGTTTCTTAATAAGACTTTGAAAGCATTGATGATATTTTTCATATTTATATATAGATTTCCACTTACTTATACATAAATTTTTACTGTAGTTAAATACAGCAGCCTCACCATGTAGCTATTGCCCATATCCCAAGCAGAAAAGGCAGATTCAGATAGAAATACGTAAGTTTTAGAACTAAAAGTGGAAATGACGATTCTTAATGTTATTTAAATACTGCTCTGTGTGAATATTGATGTTTCTTATATGTTTCAGAGCTTCAAGCATATGTGATGATCAACCCTCATCGCAAGTTATGGACTCCCATACATTTCCACTTCAATCAACTTCTAAATCTCATAAGTAAGTTACGAAAATTCATTCATCGGCCTATTACAGTCCACTGCTGGACGTAAACTTCCCCCCTTGGTACGCCATAAGGCACGATCTCTCGTTTTCGCCATTCAGTCGTTACCAGCCGCCTTTTTTTAAGTCATCGGTCCATCTGGATTCTGGCCGGAGGGCGTCCAACGTTACGCTTGCCAAGGCGTGGCCTCCACTCATGAACCCGCTTACTCCACCGTCCGTCGGTTCTACGACAAATGTGGCAAGCCCACTCCCACTTCAACTTGCTACACTTCCAGAAAATGTCCGTCACTGGTCTTTTTTGCAGATAAGGTAGGTGATGACTGGTAGGACACATTGATCGAACACCATGGTCTTGAGGCATTGTGGCAAAGATGATTCTAGGATATGACGCAGCTTCCCAAATGCCACCCAGCCAAGCTGCACTCTTCTGGTGCTTTCAACCTCAAAGTTGTCTCTACCCAACTGCAACGTTTGCCCAAAGTACACATACTTCAACAACTTTAAAGGCTACACCTTCGACGGAGACTGGCTTGGGGATGATTTGTTGAGTGAATTTGACTTTTGTCTTGTCTAAGTTCATCCCGAGTCTGTCACGTCTCGAGGCTGCCTTAAGACTGGATAGCATTTTTGCACACACTCTTCACACACACTATATATAAAATTAGTACGGATAGTGAGGATTATTTGTCATTGTCCTTCGATTTTCATTTTTTCGATGATTATTAGTAACTAATGAAAAATTTCAGATGTACCGACGGTGATGAAATTGAGGATATATCCCCTGCTAGTAGAAGCGGAAACCAAGGAAGACGAATTTCAAACTGTTACGGGACGCCGCCGACTTGTTGACATCAACCATATTTGAAATGAATTACAGGACAAAGCTCATCATAATGAGTTATTCAACTGCACATTACATAATACTAACATCATATTTAAATAATATTACTATTATTAATAAATACTTATATAATTCAATAATTAAAAATTTATAATATAAAAACACACCTTCACTGTTTAATTTTATCAATCCTACTAACATATTTTTCCTAAGTAAATTACGTAAACAATAAAATTATATCTATATCTTGGGGAGTTATTGACCTACTGCCATAGTTTTGTATACTGTAACGCGCGCGCTCGCTGTGGAGGCTGCGCTTGCCGCCCGGTCCGTACCGCAGGGTCAAGTAAGTTCACCGCAGACTAGCTCGCGCGATCTTTTCTACGCGACGGGCGGAAGGCCGTAAATGCCTACTTTTCAGCACTAAGCTGTCCTTAAGGATAATACTAACAACTTGGGCAACTGACATTCTGATAGATTGTTTGTATATAGAGAATTTTTTTTTTGTGAAGTGGCGCCACTGTTGAGGTCGTTCACGAGTACACTCGCCTTAATATCTAATGCCGCGTTCTATGGGCGGGGAAATAGGTAGTTAAGGAAGTGGGCAGCGCGAGCGTGTACAAACAGGTTACTCGCGCTGCTACTCGTCATGCCGCTGCCACTTCCCATGCCCCTTCGATTGTCGGTTATTCGTGCGGTAGTCAAAGGAACGGGGCATCACGAGCTCTAGCGGAATGTATTGCTATCTCGCTCACTCGTATTGATGCGAGAAGAGTATGACAGCAGTGTGTAAACACACTTGCTGTGTGATGCCGGCTTAGAATAGCATCATCCCATTTCTTTCCCGTGGGAGTCGTAAGAGGCGACTAAGGGACTCGAGGGTGTGTATTGCAAATTTAGGCGACGGGCTGACAACCTGTCACTATAGCGATACCCAATTTTCCGAATGACCCTCAAATATTTGTCAGACGTGGTGTAAATGGGCGTTTTTGCGGCCGTATACGCTCTGCCTACCCCGCAAGGGATTATAGGCGTGAAATGTGTGTGCGTGTGTGTGTGTGTTTGTGTGTGTGAACACTCACTCGCGTTGATACTTCCGCGGAAGAATTTCGAGCAATACTCACTACAGCGGCAGGAACAGAAGCAGGTATAGAACGTGCTATAAAATGTTCAGCTCCACCGCCTTTAGCGAATTCCCGGGCCAGCAGTGAAATGTCAGGGGTCACGGATACCTCTGCTGCAAGTTTGAAGCTTTGCACTTACTCATACTTATTGAAACTACTTATTGAAATTTCATAATTTCGTTTAAACTTAAAATTGGTAGCATGTAACTTAATTTATATGAAACAGAAATTTATTGTTTATTAAACGTAAATACTCATTAATCCGTTTCAGAAACGTATAAACAACTTTATTAATTATTATTTTAATAAATGTTTCCACCATTAAATTATACCTTCACAAGGATTTTCGCGAGGTTAAATCATTTTCATTTTATGTAAATTATCTGTTTAGCGTGTTTAATTTTAACAAGCGCGTGTTTTATTATGAAAGCTGGGTATTATGCGAAGAGTTGGTACTTGATTATTATTCAACAAAATCTTCTTTACTTTGCTGTATAATAAGATTTTTCGTTTTATTAATATTGTTGAATGAAGGGATAAAAGGGAGGCCTTTGCCCAGCAGTGGGACGATGTAGGCTATGTAAGATAAGATAATGTTGAAAAACTCTTATGCCGAAATTTTTAGGTAGGATTCCAATCTGTCTGGCTGGCGAAGGTCGAAGGTTCGAACGAATCTAGCCTGAGTCAAGTTTTGTAGTAGGTAGAGCTCACCTAACAAACTATGTGTAAAATTCAGTGTTCTTTTAAGTAAAAGATCTAAATAACAACAAAGATTTGGATTCGTATTTTCGGGTATGTCCATCTTGGACATAATATGCTAATGTGACATCTGAGCTGACTGGCCCGATGGCGCAGCGGATAGTACGCCCTTGCCTGCTACGCCGAGGATCGTGGGTTCGATCCCACAAGACACAAATATTTGTTAAGTCAATTTTGAGGTCTTTTCAGGTCCAGGTGGGTCTTCTGCAGGAAGTAGCAGAACTCTGTGCCTATCACCTGGATGAGGATACTCACGAAGTATCTGCATTTCTCCAGCACCTCAACCTTGGTGGCGAAGGTCTCGTTGGTGGCCTCGATCTCCAGCGTGCGAGCCTTCAGGTCCAGGTGGTTCTTCTGCAGGAAGTAGCAGAACTCTGTGCCTATCATCTGGGAATGAAAATAATATATGTTTTATAACAACACTTCATTTTGAAATATATTCGCAGAAAACATCCAAACAGGAGTTCATGGGGCCCTACATATGAAATGGAATTATCTTTCCACAAGATATGATTGAACGCTGTTTCCTGTCTGCCTTCGTCCGAGAGATATGAAGAGTGTCTTCACTTCAAGTCATGTTCAGACACAGCCTCTATGGGCAGGGAAATAGTAATGCAATAGTAAACAGGTTACTCGCGCTTCTACTCGTCATGCCGCTGCCACTGCCCGCAGCACGAGCGCAAGTGGAATGTATTGCTATCTCGCTCACTCGTATTGCTGCGAAAAAATGTGTGAACACTCACTCGCTTTGAGACAAAAAAAAAATTCGGCCATTGCGGCAGCGGAAGGAGGAAGAGCATGGTGTGAAAGTAGCATTAAAATATGCCTTTGCAGACTACTAATTCAGCTGACTTAGACCTAATGTCAAGATCACTACACAAACTAATGGTACTGCCTGGGCAACACGTTATTTTTAGAAGTCAGCTTGCAATAGCTGGACCTACCTTTCGAACTAAGCGCTTCCAGTCAACATTTATAATGCGCACTGCTAAAGAGTGGAACTCACTACCTGCGTATGTGTTTCCAAACGCATACAACCCTAATCTCTTCAAAGTTAGAGTGAACAGGCTTCTTCTGGGTGAGCTCGCTCCATCTTAGACTCTGTCTCTGTCCTATGACCTAGACTACAGTTAAAAGCAAACCCATCCTTCATAAAAAAAGACCTACCTTTTTGATCAAGTACGGCGCTTCAATGGTGAGCTTGCAGCGCCTAGTGGTCCACCGCTGGGAGTTGTCTTTGGACCAGCAGTCCTCGATGATCGCGCAGTCCACGACCACCGGGATCTGAGGGCAGCAGGGAAACCGCCTCTCGTAAGCCTGGGGACAAGGAGAATACGGGTCATTAGTTACTAAGCGATTATACGTCGTCGAACGAAAGTTGCGGATGTCAGTAAGCGTGGCGTGGATTCGAAGTGGCGATGAATTCGGCGAGGTGATGGCAGGTGAAGCAAAGTCTTGACCGAGTGGTGGCCAAAAGTAGGGCGTAGGTCGTCCCGCAGCTAGATGGGTTGACGACATAGTAAAGATTGTCGGAAGAACCTGGACAAGACTTGCGCAGGATAGGAATAGATGGCACAAAAGAGAGGAGGCTCATACCCAGCAGTGGGTGGATGAAGGCTGAAATGATGATGATGAGTTATTAAGCTGCTTAAATCCTCGTTCGGCTTCGTAGAATGCATACATGTCATTCAGAAAATTGGGTATCACCATTGCGACAGGTTCTCAGCCTAAAATGGATACTCATGTAACCGTCGACTCTCTAAGTCACCTTTTACGACATCCACGGGAAAGTAATGGGGTGATGCTATTGTAAGCTGGCATCACACGGCGAATCGTACAGTGAATGAAGAAAATCGCTAAGATAACACCGAAAACTTGGTCAAAGATTTTCTGATCTGTATCGTTTCCTTAAAGAGATATGATTATATTCGTACTTCACGTAACAGAAATTCATTCGATTCAAATTGAATACCGTGTTATAATTCAACTTTTTTTTTACTATGACGGATCATGACGTCAATAAAAGATATACTATCCTACATTGAATAAAGAATTTAAATTTAAATTTCATAATTCGTATTTTTTTTTACATGCGTATAATTAACCGGACCCCTCTACAGGAAAAACCCCCCTTAAACCTGTCCAGAAGTGCTCATACTCTAAATTAACAAACTTACTAGCCCCTAAGCTACCGTAGCTAATTTTGGAAATTAAAAATATATGTAGAGCCCAAAATAGCTACCTACATGAAAATAAATGTTTCTTTAACATAAGTATGTCACTACGAAATATGTACCTAATAATTACAAAATGTTTTACGTTTGCTTTGGTAATTGCTAAGTTTTCAATACTATGCTGTTATAAATGACCTTTTGATAACAATTTATAAATAATTCAATAGACACGTGTACAAAGTCATACGAAACTGTTTTCAGCCGCAATAGATCGATATATATACAAGGTGTAAGGGACAGCCACCCGAATACTGATAAGGTGCATGCAGGCCATAAAACTGAACAACTTCCCGTAAAAAATACTTCAGGAAACTACAAAAAATTCGACCGCCTATACAAAAAAATATATTTAGACGGGGGCGTCGGTTGCTTGAGGAGCTTGTGGAGTGTGATCTATTTGCAATAGCTGCAGCAGCGGCTACTGTGATGTCGTCATCATCATCCGTTTGCAGGTTCCAATTTTACATAAGAATAATACTAAAAACACGGGCAACGGATATTCTGATAGATTGTTTGTATAAAGAGCTTTTTTGTGAAGTGGCGTCACTGTCGAGGTCGTTGCCGGCTACACTCGCCTTATATAAAATGGCAAACCAAACCTGTTTCCGTAGCACTATAACAAAATGCTGCTACGCGAAAGCTACGCCGTAGCAGAGCATATAAAAGTGCTACGAGTAACAAAAACGAAGTACAGAGTAATAAAGTGTCCAGAAAAAAGAAAATGGCCAAGTGCGAGTCAGACTCGCTAACGAAGGGTTTCGTACTTTAATAATACGTTTAATGTATCTGAGCCCCCTTAAATATAAATTTTATTCTACTCTTAAATTTTTACAAAATACACAATCTGGTGAATTTTCACTAGAATTGTTCGAAAAGATCACATAAATGCGGCATAAATATGCACCATGACAAACACGGTTCATAAAATACAGCCTCCGTTCTGTCTCGATAAAAACGAGCAAAGACAGTCCGTATTATGTATAGAAGCCGTCTTAAATACTTATTTTATTTTAGTTTTCAGTAGGTATGTGCTTTTATAGCGGCGACAGAAATACATCATGACTAAAAATTTCAACTGGCGATCTATCATGGTTTATCAGACTCTGCTTGGTGACACGACAGACGACAGAGTCTTATTAACTGGGTCCCGCAGTTAATACGGAACCCTAAAAAGCGACAATAATCCTGTTTCTTTTGCATTTTCGGTAGTGTGGGTTTCACGTGGGTTCCACGGAGGCCGGGTGGAATTTAATTATCACTGTGGTGGGTGGACGGTGTTGATTTTCATTTGTTGTGCACTATTGAATATGCATTCCACGATCCACTACTTAAAATTCTGTTTGCAATCATCGCCTTTATTCAAAATTCAATAGAAAGCCGTACCATTAATTGTTGTACTCTGGTTTATAATGCACTCTGAACTATATTATTTACATAGAAATAGGTAATTAAAAAAAACTTTTACTAGATGTCGCTTTACGTCGCTTTGAGACGAGGAACAAGAGATTGAAGATTTGGAAGTGTCGGCCGATGCGCTGATAGCTCAGTTGGCGGAGCAGTGGGACGGTACCGTACGATCCCGGGTTTATGTCCCGGCCTGCGCTAAAAAAAATCAATATATATTTGTTTGAATTGAGTTTTATTTATATAGTAAGCGCCTACTACTAGAACTGTCACAGCAACAATTTAAGTCAATTTGCAGTTTTAGTAAAGTCAAAGCAAAACATACACACTTACACATATCACACATTTATTCCTTACGGGGTAGGCAGAGAGTTTACGGCCGTAAAAATGCGGTCGCTATCGCCACACCTAACAAATATGTGAGAGCCATTTCAGAAAAATCGAAGATCACTAAAGTGACAGGTTGTCAGCCTGTCGCCTAAAATTGTAATACAAATAACCCCTTGAGTCCCTTAATCACCGGAAAGAAATGGAGTACCGCTATTCTAAGCCGGCATCCCACGGTTCATACGACGATGATATCCTTTGAGAAAATAAATATTAATATAAACGTATACAATAAACGTCTTTCATGTTTCCGCCTCATTAAAACTGAATTTCCTCCCACAAGCTGTCAAGATTGCTCTGTTGTTTTTAGCTCAAGTCGTGATTATGCAAAGTGCTCAGATCTTCCGCTTACTTACTCCCGACTATTTCTAGTTACCCTTCAAGAAGATGAATTCATTATAAAACAGCTCTAGATTTAACTGAAGACAGCTAAGAAAATTAAATATTGAAAAAGTGTAAGCGGCGCGGCCGGGGTTCGAACTCGGGACCTTGAGGCACCGGACGACTGCTCTACCAATGGAGCTACCGGCGCCACGACAGCCACTGCTAAACTTTCAATCTCTTGATGCAAGTCGCGAAGCGACGTACAAGCGACATTATTTAAACTTAAACTTAACATAAACTTAATTAATTTATAAATACATTTGTAATTGTTTTTATACTACATGGTTATTCTGTAAAAGGCTACAAAAAATTTGAAGGCTCATAACATGAGGCAGTGTAGCGTGTTTCGAAATAGCTCATAAACACCCTACAACATTTATTCCTGGTGCCTACTCACCGGTTTATAGGGCATAAAAAAGTTAGCTAAGTGCCAGTCGGACCCACACACACACCCGTACCCTCACAGATTAAAATGGCATATAAACATCACGCTTGTAATAAGAATAATTTATTTAAAAGCTTATGTCAGTATTTACACATAAAGTAAAAATACTTAAAAGTACTTAAAGATTACAATTTAGCCTCAAGTAGGATTACCCTGTATCTCAGGCAGACAAGGTCATATTTATTACTTACACAACTTTTTATAAATTATTTAAAATACCTAAAATATTTGCATCTACATGAATACAGTTAAAATAGTAATACTTATCAACTAGGTTTGTAATTATTTAACTAATAGCTACAAGGTTTATGAAAGGACCGATATATCGTTAAGCTGTTGTATGGGAGCCCTCTAAAATAAAATAAAATATGTATTATTAGCGGCAATATAGCGGCTGTATTAGCGGCAATAGTAAATGTTCTGTGATTATGTCAACTGTCCAACTGTCTGACTATTACCGTTCATGAGAAAAAGCTTCTAAAACATTATATATAAAATCGACCCACGTTAATTGTACGGGAGTCCCTCTTCATTTTTATTTTATTTTATTTTTTGTGGCGAGACGAACTGGATGGGTTCTCCAAAGATCGGCATGCGGAGACACAGGATCGCGAACAGTGAAAGAAGGGGAGGCCGTTGCCTTGCAGTGGGATCCTGACGGCTGGATGAAATAAGATAGTATTTGTTGTTACAGCGGCTACAGAAATACGACATCTGTCAAAGTTTTAACTCTCTATCACGGTTTATGAGATACAGTCGTGTGACAGACGGACGAAAGACAGATATACAGCGAAGACTCAGTAATAGGATCCCGTAAAGAACCTTTAGGTACGGAACCAGAAAAAACACACAGATACTTTTAGACACTGCGAAACAATAGCAAAATGCCCTTAAACCCTTTTGCTCGTCCTCACAGTTCAACACATGTTAAGGTCTGGGATGTGATGTATTAAGTAAATAGCCGTTTAAGTTAGTCTAACAGGCTTATCCTTACTATATTTTTTCGTTAAGAAATCGTATAACTTTTTAGGACCTTCCGATGACATTTCCGTGTGGATACTTTTTAAAAATATAAAATGTGTAGGCTGTGGGATTCCGGCCTAGAATAGCATCACCCCGTTTATTTCCCGTGGGAGTCGTAAGAGGCTAAGGGACTCGAGGGTGTGTATTGCAATTTAAGGCTATGGGCTGATAACCTGTCACTATGGCGATACACAATTTTCCAAATGACACTTAAAGGTTTGTCAGACGTGGTGAAAATTACCGTTTTTTTGCGGCCATTTACGTTCTGCCTACCCCGCTAGGGATTATAGACGTGATATGTGTGTAGATAGTAATGAAATCGCAGTCACAATATTCTTTCGTGTGGGACACCCGAGTCGACGAACGACCCGATGAACCCTGGTGTCGGAGATTTCAAACCACCTACCATAGTATTTGCTGTGTGATGCCGGCTTAGAATAGCATCACCCCATTTCTTACCCATGGGTGACGTAAGACCCGACTAAGGGACTCGAGGGATGTGTATTGCAATTTTAGGCGATGGGCTGACAACCTGTCACTATAGTGACGTGGTGTCAATATCCGTTTTACGGCCGTTAACGCTCTGCCTACCCCGTAAGGGATATAGGCGTGATTTATGTATGTATGTACCACAGTAGGCCCGTGGCATGGTTTTGGACCTGGTTTCAACTGAAGTGGGACTGGGCGGGACATGTCTGTCGCATGTCGCACGCTATTACATCTACACAACGGGTGCCACAGGATGGTCGCCGACGATGAGGCCGGCCTCGAAGAAGATGGCGAGACTACTTATTTAGTTGCATTTAGTAGTGACTGGCAATCAGAAACCGGGGACCGAGCAGAGTGGCGTAAAAGAGGGGAGGCCTTTGCCCAGCAGTGGGACACAGAACAGGCTACATAATAATAATAAAAAACACGGGAAATGTTAAAAAAATTGGTATTCTGTATTTTATTCAAAACATTCATATAACCTGCTTATTCTTCCAACATAATTACGATTACGGCCAAATATTGTTTACGGGATGTCAGTAATCACGATGATATGATGGATTATTTCAACATTGCTAATCGATGGATATCAGCTCGGTAGACCGTGAAATGAAAAGATTATGTACTACCTTACATGAGCATATACATTGATCTCTCGATTCGTATTGAAATGTTACAATCCGTACTAATATTATAAATCTGAGAGTTTGGGTGTGTGTATGTATGTTTGTTACCTCTTCACGCTCAAACGGCTTGACCGATTTGGATGAAATTTGGAACACAGGTAGAGTATAACCTGGAATAACACTTAGGCCACTTTTTACTGCGGGAAAACAACTATTACCACGGGAAAATGAGTGGCAGCGGGTGAAACCGCTGGGCGGAAATCTAGTGTGTAATAAAAATATATGATGCACATATTTTTAGAGGTGAACCTGTCCATGAAACTAAACAACTTTCCCCAAGGAACATAGGTCAAAGTATGAAAAAAAACTTGAATAAAGTATAATAAAGGGCTGAGTTAAGGCCCTGTTTGACCTTAAAAGTTGATCCCTTTTTATTCGCGCTGCGCCAGAGAGTTGCGGCTTATCATTTTGCGCTCAACGAGCGAAACGTGTGATGCCGGCTTAAAATAGCATCACCCCATTTTTTACCCATGGGTGTCGTAAGAGGCGACTAAGGGACTCGAGGGTTAGATGTGTATTGTAATTTGAGGCGATGGGCTGACAACCTGTCACTATAGTGATACACAGTTATCTGATTAACCCTCGAACTTTTGTCAGACGAGGAATAACCGTTTTTCGGCCGTTAACGCTCTGCCTACCCCGTAAGGGATATATGCGTGATTTATGTATGTATGTATGTATTTTGCGCTCAATTTTTTTGCGTGATTTTATGGTTTTTTCGACATAGAAAATAATATCTTATTTAGCCATTCTTACTATTTAGGTAGGTATCTAAATTTTAGCATACACTTTTTGTAATAACTGCATAACTGAAATATTGAATCAAATTGAAAAAAATAAGTTTCAAATAGTTACTTTAATTTTTTTTTTCTATGAAGTATAGTTTGTCAAATTGTGTTACTGATAAGTACGTATATCTATTATCTGTTAGATCCCAGAAAATATTTTTTTTCTTTATCTGTAATTGTCTAAATAAAACTGGGCTAAAATTCTTGCTCACGCGCTATACCCCCTTAATTAAACGCATTTGCTTGGATATACTGACTGACTGACACGGAACATCTACTATGAAGGCATATCATAAAACAATACTCGTTGATGACACAATCCAACAATGAAACCGTACCGTATTCACAACATCATGATGTCAAGGTACAACAATAATAAACACGCTCGAACATCTACACTCCACGGTAGGGAACTACTGTTTCCAGTCACAATACGATGTAAATGAATAGGACATGACGCTTCTGTTACGTGTATTCTTTGGCAGGGCTGTCAAAGCAAATTTTTAGAATTAGTTTATGTATTTCTGGGTGGACTCAAGAGACTCGAGGGATGTGTATTGCAATTTTAGGCGATGTGCTGACAACCTGTTACTATAGTGATGCACAGTTATCTGATTGACCCCCAAGCTTTTGTCAGACGTGGTGTTAATATCCGTTTTACGGCCGTTAACGCTCTGCCCACCCCGTAAGGGATATAGGCGTGATTTATGTATGTATGTATTTCTGGATGGTTTATAGAAGTTTTCGGGCGGGTACAGACCTACGCGGGTTGTGATTACTTAAACGGCGGTCGTTACACAACCATGTTAGAGGCCTAATACTAGTAGTAGGCGGTTGAAAATCACTGACACTAGGGTTCATCGTATCGTTGGACGACTTGCTGTCCCACACAAAAAGAGAGAATTACAAAGCCACCCACGTACTCCACGCGTTGCCCCCGCACGCTTTTTTCCATGGGTTATACTTACATAAGAGTAATTTATTAATTACTCTTTTAGTAATTTATTAATTACTCTTTCTCTTTTTGTGTGGGACACTGAGTAAGCCAACCCGATGAACCCTGGTGTTAGAGCGTTAAGGGCGCATCCACTCCGGCACAGCATGTGTACCAGTCATTTTGAAACTCAAACCTCAAAACCCAAATGAAAAAACATAACAATAACGGCTACACTAGGGGTTTAACTGCGTAGTAGCTAACTATAAAGTACATTTTAGTTGATTAGCCGGGTTTAATGTTAACTAATAAACCTCTGACTCCTGTGTTCATCGAGTCGTTAGTCGACTTGAAGTCTCACAAAACAAAAGAAGAAGAAACAGCCTTGACTATATTGATTGCAAAAGGTAGAGTTCCGTATACCAGCGCTAAATCTAACAAACTTTACTCCACATATTCCAGAGAAATAGTTCACAAACAACCACGTACTTACTGAGATAAAGCGGTATTCTGGAAGTTTGGACAATGCATTTCCTGAACCTGCGTCTGGGGTATAAACACCGACAGTTCCTCTAAAGCTGCATCATTTATTCACTCGATTTTCCCGTGGTAATGGTTGTTTTCCCGCGGTAAAAAGAGGCTTATGTGTAATTCCGGGTTATACCCTACCTGTGTTCCAAATTTCATTGAAATCGGTCGAGCCGTTTGAGCGTGAAGAGGTTACAAACATACATACACAAACTCTCAGATTTATAATAGGTATAAGTACGGATATCGCTATGGACCAACTCGATAATCTTTACTGCCTCTGAAATGGTGCTAAAAACTGCTACGATTACATGGTTGTCGGCTATCGACCCTCCGCAGCACGGAACCAAACTAGAGTCTTCCGGATCGGGATACTAATTTCAGACCTTTATACCACAGGTTATCAAAACTCAATACATAAATAGAACTGAAAGTGTCAGAGAGCAACACCCATTCAGATTTCTTGCAAATTTCCTCGCGGTTTCAGATCGGGGTTTTTAATACTTTTCACGTGTAATATGCGAGACAAAAATAAAACTCTCAACACAAAATACTAAAATTATTAATAAGTATCTTTTATTACGTGTTGAAACGGACTAAATAATTAAAGTTGTTTTGGAGCACATTTGCAATTAATGACGGAAATTAGGTTTACTTCTAGTTTATTTGCTAGAGATGAACAACAAAAAATACAATTCTTCTCGACCAAAAATATTACTTGGAAATTTATCTAACACTACAATTTTTCTTCCTTTTGACGCAAAATGTATAAACGCGATTATAGGCATTTGACAATCCTTTAAGCCTTAACCCAAAGACCCTACTATACATCATAACTTGCTTGGCAAATGGCCCTTTCTAGGCTGTAATGCATATTAAATAGACCGACCCTGAAACCGAAAAGCCTCTTGGACACATTCATTATGACAAAGTTATAAAAATGATCCTGTTACAGTGGAAAAACAAGATTTTTCTGAAGGTTATATGAAGGACCTAACAAAGCAGATTTTCTTGCCGCATACTGTATAGAACTATGCTCGATCCCACTAAGCGTTGGAAGGCTCCGTAAGGGGCCGCCTGGCTCGCGATCGCGACCACCATCCCACCGAACTCTGGCGCCAAGTAGCCACCTGCGTTCCGTCAGTGTGTGGGAGTGCCAGTGCCTTAACAGGCTTCTTCTGGGTGAGTGAGCTCCATCTTAGACTCTGTCTCTGTCCTATGACCTAGACTAGAGTCAAGAGCAAACCGATCATTAATAAAAAAAAAACTACTATTTAAGACTTACACAAACCAAGCACTACCGTAAATACACACAGTAGCTCTAGGACACATTAATTAGCAGAAGCTATAAAAATAATCCTGTTTCAGTGGAAAAACAAGATTTTATGAGGAAGTCTAGCCTCAAGTTATATCAAGTAACTTTCTAGAAAAGCAGGGTTGCTAAGTATATCATAAAATAATAATAATAACACAGTGTGTAAGGGACAGCCCTCCGAATACTGATAATGTGCATTCAGACCATGAAACTGAACAATTTCCCATAAAAACTAATTCGGGAAACGTCAAATATTTTTTGATTTCCCATAGTAAACGCAGTCAGCTGATTGTGATTTTGTATGGGAGGACGATTTATTTTTGTCGTTTCCTGACATATGTTTCTAGGGGAAAGTTGTCCAGTTTCATGGTCTGAATGCACCCTATCAGTAATCGGAGGGCTGTCTCTTACAACATGTGTCTATAACAAATATCATGATATATGATAAGATAATATAACACAAACTAATAATAACATTACAAATACCAAACGCCATCTTAGAAGGTTATACATACATACATACATACATAAATCACGCCTATATCCCTTACGGGGTAGGCAGAGCGTTAACGGCCGTAAAACGGATATTAACACCACATTTGACAGAAGTTTGAGGGTCAATTAGATAATTGTGTATCACTATAGTGACAGGTTGTCAGCCCATCGCCTAAAATTGCAATACACATCCCTCGAGTCCCTTAGTCGCCTCTTACAACACCCATGGGTAAGAAATGGGGTGATGCTATTCTAAGCCGGCATCAAACGGCACACCATCTTAGAAGGTTTTAAACATGAGAATTTTATTTTCGATACGATAAAAGTATTTTTACGACACGCTGCGTCTTATAATGTTAGAAACTTTCTAATCCAATATCATCCACATTGACAAGTTGACAAAATAGGAAAGAAACATTCTTGAAAAGCACCCCAAGAGAACAAAACTAACTACATTTTCTTTTTTACAATCCAACTCCCTAAGGCCCTGGTTCACCAGAAAAGTTTGTCCCTTTCATTCGCGCTGCGCCAGAGAGAAACAGGCACTCATTATGCGCTTAAATTTTTGCGAGATTTTACGGTTTTTCAGACATAGAAACTAGACAAATACCGTTGGAATGTCTAATTTTGGTATTTGTACTAGAAAAGGTATGTACCTAAATTAGAGCATAATTTTTAATGTAATAACTTTAAAACTGCAGACATAATATTGAAAAATGTTTCAAATAGGGGTTACTTTTATTTTCCATCGAGTAAAGTTTGTCAAATTGTGTAACTGGTAGGTATTATGTTATCTGTTAGATTCTCGACAATCACATATATTTTTTTGCAGATTATTATGACTGTAATTGTCTAAAAAAAACTGGTTTTAGAATCTAGCTTGCACTATATCCCCGCCCTAAAAGGACTATTCACACGGTTACATATTCGATTCACGTGCGAGAAAGGAAACGGATGTTACTACATTATTGCGAACCGTTTCACTCATCGCCCACGGCACATGTTTGCCTCCATTTCAACAACGTTTGCAAAAACAATAATTTATTGCTTGTAACGATTGTTGAAAACTTGCAAAATTTTCAGGAGCGGGCAGGATTTGAACCTGCGACTTTCGTATTACTAGTGGCGACGCCTCTTCCATCTGGGCTACCGCAGCTCGTTCCTTGCCCGTTAATTTTACAAGTGTATTTAAATGCCAGTAACGCGTGGCACGGCTTCATCTACCGGGTTAGTTTTGCAACTAATACCCGGCGACTAATTCTATCTTTACAGATTGAATGTAGTCTAAGCGATGAAAACCTGCGATAAATTGAATCTGTTTTAAAATTTGGTAATCAATTTATCGCGGGTTTTCATCGCTTAGACTATTGCAAGTAAAAAAAAAAAGTATAGCAATAAATACCAAAAGTGGCCGTTTAAGGCACTTTTTGCCAAAACTTTAATTTTACAAAGATTTTTTTATTGGACATGGCGCCACTGTCGCCGCCGTTCACGAGTACACTCGCCTTTTATAAAAAAGCAAAATTTTACGAAAGGGACTGGCCTCTTTTGTGTCATGTTTACATAAAATAGGTGATAAATAAAACATAGGCACTTTCCCGATTACATTAGCATCGAAATATGGTCTCTGACATTGGCCGCCGTTTGCCTTTTACAAGGGCAAAGGAAAAAGTATAGCAGTAAAATAAAACTGTGTTTTTCAACAATAAACAACTGTAGCGAACCATCTTTGACGGCCGATGTGGCGCAGTGGTAGTGCGACTGCATGCGACGCAAAGGTTCCGGGTTCGATTCTCGGCGGGAACAAATTCACAAAGTGGATATTTATCACTTTGTGAATTTGTTCCCGGTCTGGTTAGGACATTGCAGGCTGAACCACTTGATTGTCCGAAAAGTAGATGGTTAAGTGCTTCGGAGGGCACGTTAAGCCATGTCGGTCCCGGTTGCTGTCTTGATTGTAGTAGGCGGTTGAAAAACTCTGACACCAGGGTTCATCGGGTTTTTCATCGACTCGGTGACCCACACGAAAAAAAAGCAAAGGAAGTCGTAAAGAGCATGGGACATTTTAGTATGAAGCCTGGTATACCTACAATTCGCGATGACAAAAAAACAAATTTTGGCGGCCAGAGATGAAACATGTGCGAATCGATAGAACATAAAAATACAAACAGGAAATACTCTTTGGTAAAATGTCGTTAGTGATACGGTTTCGGAGTAAATGAGGGCCGAAGTTTTTTTAATTAAAAATATTTTTTTTACTTTTTATTAACTCAAAATGTTAAGGCAAGCATATAAAACTTATAATTTGTAAAAAAGGGTTTTAAAATAATACATTACTATTAAAACCAAAGTAATTGTTTCAACTCTGGCCGCCAAAATGAGTTTTTTCCAATATCTCCAACAATAGGTATACCAGTTTGGTTCCATGCTCTTTGATTGAGTAGGTATCTCCGAATACAATATTACAGACGTACTGTTATTAATCCAACCAACCCGCAAATTATGTGAGAGCGCGTCAACATTTAATAGAACCTTTTTGAGAACAAATACCTAAACTGTTCCAGCCGATTGACCCTACCCAAACTAAACCTGGCCAGCCCCGAGGCAGTGCCTTTATTTTTATTTTTTTTATCCCGCCCGAGCCGGTTTTCTATTAGGACAATACAAAATTGTTATAAAAAGAAGAAAATTGCGTTATGTAAATTTCTTTTTTTGTAATGACCGATCATGACGTCAATAAGTGATAATGCTATCCTACATTGAATAAAGTTTCATTTTCATTTTCAAAGGAAATTTGACGACTAAAAAGAACATAAAATAATCGTCTAGACTTATTGGAACGACGATAGAATCGATGGGGTAACGTCGGACCAGTAGTGAAATTCGAAGTTCATTGCGTAGTCGTTTAGCCATTATGATACCAAGAATATGAACCGGCTACGCAATGTACTAAGAATTTCACCTGCAGACTTGAAGCCTGTAGTTTCATAACACAGATCTGTATTCTGTATCGCGGGTCGGCGCGCGACCTTGCCACCGGCGGATATGAAACCTCGCAATGCTTACGACACCTCCACCAGTAACTGTTTGAGAATTTTCGAGCAATTCGTTAGTGGTTCAATTTCTTTGTGAAGCTGACAGTAGCATCGTAGCATCAACTCATTCCTTTCCCGAGGGTGTCGTAAGAGGCGTCTAATGGAAAAGATGGGCTGACAAACTGTTATGCACAATCAAAATAAGAAATTAAAAAAAATGTTAGCGACGGCCAAGGATTGAAGCCGGGACCTGTAGAGTACCTCCGCTCTGCCACTGAGCTACCGGCGCCCCGTCCGAACACTTCAAATTTTCAACCACTCTTGATGAAGAAACGTAGATTTTTATATAAGTATTTAGACACAACTTTCTAAATGACCTTTCAAATGTAAGTGGCAATGAGGTGTTCCTAGACATTTTAATGTTAGGAGAAGAAAGTAAAGCATACATTATATAACATGAAGCAAACATAATATAGCCTGAAATAGCCATATACTACAGATATATGATAATGCAAGTTCTTTTAACGTGTTCCCGGTGTTTCAAATACAGGATGTACAAATATTAGCTGCAAATATTTTAAGGGGTAAACCAGCCCATAAGACTGATCAATTTTTTCCAAGGAACATAGGTCGAAATATGAAAGAAGACTTTCGATGCAAAATAATCCAGCTGATCGGGTCATTATGGGAGCCCTAAAATTTTTATTTCATATTTCGACCTATGTTCCTTAAGGAAAGTTGTTCAGTTTCATGGGCTAGTATAACCCTTAAAAAATCAGCAGCTTATATTTTTACAACCTGCATGACTGTGTCGTCCTTGAGCAATAACATAACATAAATATACTTAATTGCACAAAAACAAGAAATGGACAAACATATAGAAAAGAAAGAGTACAATATAGGCGGCCTTAATAAGTAGCTATTTCTACCAGACAACCTTACAATACAAGAATGTAACCTCAAGGAGACCCAGAACCTTGATATGAACAGCTGGGCTGTTCGGCACGTGTATGGCACGTGTATCGGTGGTCAGGCGTGATGTCTTACGGAAACTTGACACGCTTTTGCGCCACAAGCCCATTCTTCGAGAAACTTCCAACATTCCATTTTTTTAAAGTATGGCAGAATATCAAATGACTTATTTAAATACTTACATACTACATTTCATTACATACTTCAAACGATGTATTGACTAGACTTATAAGAAATATTGCTTCTTTTTGTGTGTGACCCGATGAACTGGTCAGTTCTTCGACCGTCTACTACTACTATTGGGCCTCTGACGACTTGGTTGTGTAATCATAGACAGCAATCGGGACCGACGGCTTAACGTGTCCTCTAAAGCAAGGAACTATCTGTATTACAGACAATCAGGTAGTTTAACCAGCAATGTCCTGTCTCCTCGGGTGTTTGGGATTGCAAAACTGTTATTTTCATGTAGATTCACAATGAATACTTTAAGAATTCCAATACGAATACAAATAATTTATTTCGCCTCACATCTTAGGCACAACAATCAATAAATTCAGTACAAATATACAATTTGAGCTGAAATGGGTGTAGGCACAGCACACTGCTGGTTTTAAGCTTACCCCTAGTCAAAAATGTTCTTTTGTAGAACCGTCACCATGTTATTTATCAGTAATAGCAACTGAAACGAAACGAGAGGAAAAGTGTCATATCTTACTTCAAAACAGGTTAATATTTCTTTCCTTGTTTATTGTGACACCAGACACTGTGAAGCAATGAAGTTCACGGCCACGGGATCAGTTTCCTAAGCCTGGTACTTACCTATGTAGTTTACAAAGTATCAGGGAAGTAACATGAACGTGGGTACACCAAACACTAACACCAAGGTTAATCGGGTCGTTGGGCGACTTCTTCCTAAGGAACTTGCTGAACAAATATTTAACGACTCATTTTATTTTGTGACGTGTGATGCCGGCTTAGAATAGCATCACCCCATTTCTTTTTCGTGGGAGTCGTAAGAGGCGACTAAGCCACTCGAGGGTGTGTGTGTATTGCAATTTTAGGCGATGGGCTGACAACCTATCACGATGGCGATACACAATTTTTCGAATACCTATCTAATATTTGTCAGACGTGGCGTAAATATCCGTTTTTGCGGCCGTTTACGCTCTGCCTACCCCGCAAGGGATATAGTCGTGATATATGTATGAATGTATGGTAAAAGGTAAAGTATGCAAGCTAGTTCTTTTGTAAAACCGTCACAGTGTTATTTATCAGTAATAGCAACTGAAACAAGATGAAACATGTCTCTATCTTACTTAAAAACAGGTTAACATTTCTTTCCTTGTTTATTGTGACACCAGCCACTGTGAAGCAATGAAGGTCACGGCCACGGTATCAGATTCCTAAGCCTGGTACTTAGGCCGTACGCTCGCTCACGCGGTTTCACGCGCGGGACGGCCCGCGCGGGCCAGATTTGACAAAACACAAGATTGGCGCCTCGTGACGCGGCCTGCGGTCACCCGCGACGCGGCTTCAGCAACCCGCGACATAATATAACCCGTACGAACACGACGACACTTGCCATATTACAACTACCTAGGCACTATGCGCCTTCTAAATTTGGACGGGTAATAATGGCGGCGATGTCAGACCGCCGCGCGGATCCCGCGAGACCGCGCGCGGCCTAACGCGCGGGCTGGCCCGCGCGGGCCAGATTTGACAAAACACAAGATTGGCGCCCCGTGACGCGGCCTGCGGTCACCCGCGACGCGGCTTCAGCAAGCCGCGGCGCGGGCACGTGCCTGTGCAAAAATCAGTACTCGCCGCTACGTCGCGCGGGCCGCACGCTCCGGTACGATCACTCACAACTCACAATGACGTATATGCTTCTAGACACAGATCGTATTATTTTAGGGGTGCAGGAGAACCCTGTGCTGTGGGATATGTCCCACGAACTGTATAAAGATAAAGATGCCTAGAAATTTGCAGAGCTTTTTCATAATTTTAATGAAAATTGTGAACAGGAAAAAAAGGATGCTGGTAGGAACCTATTGTTGAGGTTTATTTTATTAACTACGTACTAAAATACCTATTTCTTGTTTAACATTACTACCTACGGTTATTTTTGTACTTATCTGTATTAATTCTACGTTATTTTGCCAAATAACAAACTATAAATTGATCCATGTAATTTTCACGGCACACAGTTTTTCGCACACGACCGTACACTCGCTCAGTCTACCAAAGTATAACCCGTACGAACACGACGACACTTGCCATATTACAACTACCTAGGCACTATGCGCCTTCTAAATTTGGACGGGTAATAATGGCGGCGCTGTCAGACCGCCGCGCGGATCCCGCGAGACCGCGCGCGGCGTCACGCGCGACCAGGCCGCGCGTGAAACCGCGTGACGGGGCGGACGGCCTGAATGGCTAAACTTATTCTCTGAGCAAAATAGCTACCAGCCCTCGGGTCACCAGAAGCCTCAATGAGACGTCCAGAAATGAAAACTGAACGTTTATAGGATCACTATGTTGTCCTTCCGTCCGTCCGTTCATATCCACGACTGCTTGTAGTTGTGAAAAGATCCAGACCCTAACTTAACGTTAAAAAATATACGGTTGTTTATGCTGTAAAAAAGCGTGTTTTTGACCCTCTCAAGGGAATTAAACTTCAAAAGTTTGGCAGGTAGCTTCATTTTGAAGTACAAGTTTAGGAAAAAACGTTTTAAGTAGTAATTATAAGCCTCCTAACACAAAAGGTGAATAGACGAGTTACACTCCCACGCCCAAAACTGGATAGGCCCAATAGGGAAAAATGGAAGAAACAGAGGGAAGCCATTGCCTTGCAGTGGGACATGACTAGCTCAAAATAATAAAACAATTATAAATAGGAAAGGCTACGGATAGAAATAGAAGATAGTTTTCAAAGGTCAGCTCGTGTTTTCTTATCTGCAAACCCAGTGCCCTTTGTGGCACAGGGTGTGAACAAAGGGCAACCATTTTGTTCAGTCCTATGCTAACACATTTCAAGTTTTCAAGCAGATGGTTTACCTTACGTTTCTGAAATGTAAAATATTAATTATGCTATTGTTAACTTAGGGGTATTACGCCGGCTTAGAATAGCATCACCCCATTATTTTACCGTGGGTATCCTAAGAGGCGACTAAGGGATTCGAGGGATTCATGTGTATTGCAATTTAAGGTGATTGGGCTTCTCTTATTTTCATTTGGGACACAGAGTCGTCCAACGACTCGATGAACCATGGTGTCAGAGTTTTTCAACCGCCTAGGACTACTGGCAGGTCTTTGACATGGTTGTGTAACGACCGCCGTCTAAGTGATCTTAGACAGCAACCGGGACCGACGGCTTAACGTGCCCACCAAAGCAAGGAACTATTTTTATTTTAGGACAATCAGGTGCCTATGTAATGAAACTACAGGCTACAAGTCTACAGGTGAAATTCTTAGTACATTGCGTAGCCGGTTCAAATTCCTGGTATCATAATAGCTAACCGACTACACAATGAACATCGAATATCATCTATAAAATTGTAGCCTGTAGTTTGATAATATCGGTACAGGTGGATCAGCCTGCAATGTCCTAACCAGACTGGGAACAAATTCACATAGTGATAAATATCAACTTTGTGAGTGCCCCACCGGGAATCGAACTCGGAACCTTTGCGTTGCGGGCAGTCGCACTACCACGGCATCACATCGGCCGTCAATGAGGCGATGGAGTGACAACCTGTCACTATGGTGAAACACAATTTTCTAGACGTTTGTCAGACATGGTGTAAATGTACGTTTTTACGGCCGTTTACGCTCTGCCCATCCCGCAATGGATATAGGCGTGATATATAACTAGGGGGAACCGGGTGGCCTATTCCACCAAAATCGCTCGGTCCGCTGTCTAATTTAAAAACCAACTAATTAGACAAACAGCAAATTAGACATGGAGCGACAGCCGCAAGCTTAAAAACACAATTTTTGACGTAAATAAAGTAATTTACCACTTTCAAGCCAAAAAGGAGCGTGTAATGAGAAACGAAAAGTAATTTGAATTTGTTTCGTTTAGTAAAATTACGTTGTTCTTACTTCTGTAGGTATTTGCATTAAATTAGTTTAACTTGTAGGTATATAAATTAAATTGTGTTATATAAATTTGTTTTTTTTACAATGACGGATCATGACGTCAATAAGTGATAGTACTATCCTACATTGAATTTAATTTCAATTGTTTTCATTTCAAAGCGAGGGACAAGCCCATATTCAAAAGTGGACTTCAATGGCTGTTGATCTCTCTCTCTTCGTGTGGGACACCGTGTCGTCCAACGACACGATGAACCCTGGTGTCAGAGTTTTTCAACCGCCTACTACTAATAGTAGGCCTCTGACATGGTTGTGTAACGACCGCCGTCTAAGTAATCAAAGACAGCGACCGGGACCGACGGTTTAACGTGCCCTCCGAAGCACTTTTCGGACAATCAGGTAGTTCACCCTGCAATGTCCTAACACTCCTAACCAGACCGGGAACGAGTGTCCCACCGAGAATCAAACCCGGAACCTTTGCGTCGCAGGCAGGCGCTCTACCACTGCGCCACATCGGCCGTCATGGCTGTTGATGAGGATGATGATGTCAGTTTATAGTGGGGATTATTTTCAAAAGAGAGATATTGCGATCGCTCAACAGATCACATCATAACAATTTGCCTCGTATCATAAAGTACATCTGCCAGGGCCGCACTAAAAGCATACTTAATCACAGCGGGTCCTCATTAGACGGCTCCCGTGGGGCCGGAGATTGATCCAGGGTCGGACATAACTTGCTACGAAAATTGTTATACATGATGGAAGATTTTAGGGGTATTCATGATAATAGTTTAGCGTAGGAGAAAACTTAGAGAGCTTTGGAAAAGTCTTTGCTTGGGATCTCGGTAATGGATTCCTGAATGAAATTATTCGTCTCAAAGTGTAGCAAGCTGAAATGGCAGTGGGCTGGTTACATTTACCGTAGAACCGATGGACGGTGGAGCAAGTGGGTTCTCGAGTGGAGGCCACGCCTCGGCAAGTTTAGCGTTGGACCTTCGGCCAGATGGCTTAAAGAGGGCGGCTGGATAGCGTGTACTTTTTCTAATGGATATCTTTTATCAGTCATGGTCAGGATCATCTTAGTAGAATTCAGCCCTGTTTCAATTTGAGATTGATTTCCATACACCGTATTACCCAGTTGCTACTGAATTGTCTAACACAGTAATCGTTTTTTTAAGCATACGCCAAAGGACATCTGACCGTCCAGTGGCGCCCTCACTTTTTTCAAATCTAAAACAGATATCAAAAATCTAAAACGGACGCATTTGAATTAAACTTATCGTATAGTATAACTATACGATTAGTTTAATTCAAATTATGGTATAGTATAACTATACGATAAGTTTAATTCAAAATACAACAATGAACTTTATCTTCTGTTCTAAGTTTTAATCAATTCAACGGTTTATGGTAGCCACCATTTGCCGTTTTAGAGATTTAAAGACGCATAACAATGTAACACTTATTGTTATACCTTGCAATAAACTTATCGTATAGGGCAACCATTTAACCGTTTTAGATTTTTTATGCTTGTTCTAGATTGCAAGAAATTACAACGCTGCCTTTGCTTTTAGATAAAGTATTTCAGAAGTAGCTTCAATAATTTTATTTTCGTGTGGGACACAGAGTCGAATAGAAAACCAGCCACCGAAACATTTAATTTCCGGCAAAAAACCAATTCGCAAAAAGTTAAATGGCAGCAACATAAACTTATTCAATTATCGGCAATACCATCAGGGCAAGTAGAGACATTCTGTCAGGGATACTAGCGCCAATTCTTGAACAAAAATGATAGTTTTTTTATGCAAACAATACATACATTATAGAATCATACCTACATGTACTTCACCCTTATTTTTGGTGAAAGTGAAATCCTATTATCCCTCATAATGGTCATAGGGTTAGAAGAAGAGAATTCTGCTGTCGGTCACATTAAAACAATACAGAAAAAAAGAAGATTAACAAAACAGGTGTATATGGCGAGTGTGGATGGAAACGTTGGAAGTGGAAGACTAAGACGCACGTACTTGGATCAGATCGGGAACGTTCTAAAGAAAGGTCAGGTCAAGAGTACCCTAAACCGACGAGCATGTATGAAAAGATTGATGCATGTTGAACAAGCGTAAGAGGTGTGTCAGCAAGTGGAAAGATGTAGTCTCTGCTTATCCCTATGGGAAAGAGGCGTGATTATTACATATAATCACGCCTCTTTCCCTTTTTATGTAGAAAAAATCATTCAACCAGCGAACTCGATAAGACAGTCGCTAATTAAAGTAAATTGATAAAAGTGAGTTTTTAACTCTTCATATAAGCTTGTTTTTCGTGAAGCAGCGCTACTTTCGTGGCATTACTGGCCCATTAAAGTAGAAAATATGCACTGAACTAAAAGAAGCTAAAATAGTTTATCGACAGTTCTCTTCCCTAGCGGCGTGTCAAGCCCGAGGCAAGAAATTTAATTAAAAACTTAACGAGCAAAACTAGGTATAGCTAAAAAAGGGCTGGACTGAAAATAAAAATGCAACTAACATGAAAAAGCCATTTTAATTTATTATTTTGCTTTTTTCAGTTTTGTTGTGTGATGCCGGCTTAGAATACCATCACCCCATTTCCTTCCCTTGGGAGTCGTAAGAGGCGACTAAAGGACTCGAGGGTGTGTATTGCAATACTAGGCGATGGGCTGACAACCTGTCACTATGGCGATACACAATTTTCCGCATGACCCTCAAATATTTGTCAGACGTGGCGTAAATTACCGTTTTCTGCGACTGTTTGCGCTCTGCCTACCCTGCAAGGGATTATAGGCTTGATATGTGTATGTATGTATGTATGTGTTCTTTATAGTTCTTTCACGAACATCAGCAGAATTTTATACGTACTTCAAAAGATAGTAAATAAATTGATTAATATCTTGGACAATTCACACAGCGCCATCTAGCCCTAAACTAAGCAAAGCTTATACTAATACAGCTGACATTATAGTGTCCTATAGAAAAAAAAAACACATAAATTCATCCTTTTTGTTTTTCCTCTGCTTTTTTTTGCTTCCGTCCGACGACATAAGTAGGGGGTGAAAACCGGAATACCGGAATTTCAAGTGTTTGTCAGACGTGGCAAAAGTGACCGTTTTTACGCTGTGCCTACCCCGTGAGGGATATAGGTGAGATATATGTAGGTATGTATGTTATATGTATCATATATACGGTCCATAACGAGTGAAAATGATACTTTACTTTTTTGAAGGCGGTTGAAAGGGTCGCCCTAATAGGGTGTCACAACTTGTCAATCGCCTATCGATTATCTCTCGAATTCTCGATATCGCTAAAATAGAAACGTTCACAACGACCGCGAGGGTCTGCTGTGACGTCATCGTCGCCATTAGTGTCACAAGTGGAACGTCAGCTGTGGAGACTCCATCACTCAATCACTTGAGTTTTCAGGTTGGTTAGGTACATACATGTCTTTGGTACACACAAGCCTAAAGGAGCAAACGTATTTTTCTACACTAACATTATAAAGAGGAAAAATCAGACTGTTTGTTTGAATTGAATACGGTCCGAAACTACTGGATCGATTTAAAAAATCTTTTACCATTAGAATCCTACGTTACATCCTACATCCCTGATGAATATAGGCTAGAATAAAATGTCTTATTCCCGTGGGAAAATGGTTAGCAGCGGGTGAAACCAATGAGTAGGCCGCTAGTAGACTTTTTAAAAGAGAGTTCACCATTGACAGCCACAATAGTCCACTGGACATGGGCCTCCCCCTATAAGAGGGGTATTGTCATACTCACCACGATTGACAATCAGAGTGGCAAGCGCAGTACAAGATATTTCTTTTACAGGGAACGCTGCTGCCCATTCCCTGGGCAAATTAATCCCTCATTCGATTTTTACGACACTTACGGGTAGAATTATAGTGATGCTGTTTTAAGCCGGTATCACACACTATTCGAATGTTCACTACATGCATAAACAGGCACCAATTTACGTGTGAGTGTTATATAGTCGCATTATAACTCGATCAAATTGGATAACCAGTTAAGCTATCACTTAGCTGCACATGGGCGACCCATTTATCATTGACAGGGTTATCTAGTCCAATTAGTGAATCAAGGTTTTGAATAGAGTGCCGGTGGTGAAATCAAATTGCAATGGGTAGAAAGAATTCGATTTGCCAATACGAGATTCGGGAACATTCGAGAATATTCCATATTCATTGCTATTAATAAAACACGCCCTCATATTTTTACCGATAAAACCCGAAATTCTTAAATCTTGAAGAACAGGGAAATTCAGTAATTTTATTATATCGGCCGAAGCGATGAAAGAGAAGATTCCTACATACATACGTACCCTTGCGGGGTAGGCAGAGCGTAAACGACCGTAAAAACGATCAATTACGCCATTATAGTAGGATTTGAACCTGCGACTTTCGCCATCACTAGTGGCGACGCCTCTTCTATATGGGCTACCGCGGCTTGTTCCTTGCTTGCGAATTTTGCAAGTGTATCATAATACCAATAACGCGCGGCACGGCACCGTTTACCGGGTTAGTTTTGCAACTAATACCCAGCGACTAATTCTTTCTGTACAGATTGAATGCGATGACAACCCGCGATAGATAATTAATACCTTTAAAACACTTCCCGTTTTAGGTATACAATTTTAGATATCATGCAAGATTTTCTAAGGCGGGCAGGATTTGAACATGCTTAAGATTAAGTTTTATTCTGCGATATTTTGAATGACAATAAAGTGTATTGTATATATATCAGTGTAATGCAGGTAGTTATATTGAATATTATGAGGTAAAGTATTACGTAAAGAGGTATGTGCAGTACCAAAACAAACCGATTCTTGGTTCAATGGTGCCAAAATGTTTTAAAAATATTGTTGTGTGAATATAAATAAATAAATATGAACAAATCCTTAAAAATGCATAAACCATATAAAAAAAGACTGGCTTGATGTCGTAGCGGATAGTACCCCTGCCTGCTACGCCAAGGGTCGTGGGTTCGATCCCCACAAGACACAAATATTTGTTAAGTCATTTTCAGATATTTGTGTTTAGTCTAGGTGTATTTATGTAAAATATGTATTTATTTACAAAATTTAAGTATTTAAGTATTAAGCTGTCTAGTTCCCATAGTACAAGCTTTGCTTAGTTTGGAGCTAAATGGCGCTGTGTGAATTGTCGTGTAAAATGCACAAAATATTGTTTAAATCCGCTGTTTTCCTAGGCCAGTCTATTTCCGTACAACTCTTTATACGTAGAAGCAATCCATCGCGTGTAGGAAAATCGTTTAATCTCTAGATCGATACCGTTCTACGTAAGACTCAAATTGAAACCTCCCACCAAGTAAGTACCACCCATTGAATAAGTTATTAATCACGTAGAACTTTGTAGGTATTATGTATGTACTAAATTTTAAAGCACTAACGTGTGAGGTATAAAAAAATTTAGAACTTGCAAAATTGGATTCGAAGTAATTCGAACCCACAACTTTCGGTACCAATACTACCGACGACGCCTCTACCGACTACGCCTCTACCGACTACGCTGCCGCGGCTTTTACATGTATGGCAAATTTTGATCTTTCACACCTACATATATCACGCCTATAATCCCTTGCGGGGTAGGCAGAGCGTAGACGGTCCCAAAAAACGGACATTTACGCCACGTCTGACAAATATTTGAGGGTCATTCGGAAAATTGTGCATCGCCATAGTGACAGGTTGTGAACCTATCGCCTAAAATTGCAATACACACACTCAAGTCCCTTACTCGCCTCTTACGACTCCCACGGGAAAGAAATGGGGTGATGCTATTCTAAGGCGGCATCACGCGGCAGAGATTTGATCTTTAGTTCAGGATATTAGCATAGAGACATAGGCCAAGAACAGCAAGCAGACAAGCAAACATCCTTCAGGAATAGAGAAAGTTAGTATTTTTTTAAGATAATGTGAAGTGGCGCTAGTTTCGCGGCACAACTCGCCTTCAGTGAGTAATTGAGGGTGCACAGATTCCAAACTTAGGAGTAAACTCATTTGTCCCCTGTCTGTCTCAAACCTCAGACTAAACGTGTGATAACAGCCGAGACGCAGTAAGCTAAGCGTGGGAGAAGTTTATACGGTACCTACATACATACATTTAGGGTGAACTTCTACTAGTGACAACGAAATCTAAAGGCGAGGGTTTAGCGCGAAAAAGATTTTTACACCAGTTTTATTTAGACAATTACAGCTATAAATTTCAGTACAAAATGTG
Source organism: Tuta absoluta (assembly GCA_027580185.1). NCBI lineage: Eukaryota > Metazoa > Arthropoda > Insecta > Lepidoptera > Gelechiidae > Tuta > Tuta absoluta. The sequence goes on from JAQAHW010000062.1 coordinate 699,853, forward strand.
ATTGTCGAGGATCTAACAGATGATATATAATTATCAGTTACACAATTTGGCAAATATTTTTCGATCGAAAAAAAAAATACAAATGAAAATAAAATTGCATATTAATTAAGATACATACTTTTTTAGTAGGAATACCTACATCATCATGTCGTCCAAACCGTGTCCGGTGACGGCGACTCCTATATATTATGAAATTGGGTCTTTATTCCGGTGTGATCTAATGTGGCTGGCGAAACCGAACTTTGTCTTGAAGACACGGTTGCAAGAAGCACAGTACAACTGGCCAGCTGAATTATAGGTGTAAGTGTAGGTAAGTTTCGGCTTAGTCTTCCGTATTTGGCGCTTTACGTCAAGATCTTTTAGACGCTGTGTCTCAAAACGTTCCACACTTTTATGAATAGTTTGGCGCCATTCCGGTCTGAGACAGGCACGACTCTCCCAGGTTTCAGTCGGTATATTACAAGCCACGAGATTGCGTTTCATCACGTCCTTATAGCGCAGGTATTGTCCGCCTTGCTTGCGTTTTCCGCTAGAGAGTTCGGAGTAAAAGACTGCCTTTGGCAATCTGTTATCAGGCATGCGTAGGACGTGACCACTCCATCTAAGTTGGTGTTTTATAATCAATGCCTCTATTCCAGACATACCGGAACGACGTAGTACCTCGGTGTTTGAAATACGGTCCTGCCACTTAATCCGCAGAATAGATCTTAGACATTTAAGATGGAAGGTGTCTAATTGCTTGATGTCCGTTTTATAGCAGCACCAAGTTTACAACAAGGTAGGCAGGACAATAGCTTTGTATACTAACATTTTCGTTAAGGAATACCTAAATTAGATATTGTCGAAAAAACCGTGAATCTTGCGAAAATTGATTGTCTGTTTCCCTCTGGCGCAGCGTGAATGAAAGGGACAAACTTTTCAGGTGAATCAGGGCCTTAACGTCAGTCCTAGGATGTCTGACATTTTGAAAGTTGACATACCACTTCGCAATTCTGCAAGGAAGTCTATACTTAGTAGGCAGCGGTACGAAATTGTTGTAATCCTTTCCACTCAATGCAAGGTTTAGCGAGGCTTATGAGAGGCGAGGCCGTACATTATTTATGTTTGAAATAAGCTATTAAATGACAGATCTTTGGCCTGTATTTAATGGGTTTTATTTTGGAAGATAACTTTGGTTTGTAATAGTTAATTATATTTATCTAAGTAGCGACTACCAAATGTCGTTTACTGGTGATGGCGTAAATTTACAACCTAACTACAAAATATGAATGTCCAGCCAGTCCAAGCTTGGCCGCCATTTTGAAAGTTGACACTCCACAATTCTGCAAGGAAGTCTATACTTAGCAGGCAGCGGTTTGAACCTGTTGAAATCCTTTCAAGGTTCTACAATGCTTAAGAGAGGCAAGCCTTTCCATTATTAATGTTCAAAATATAAGCTTTTAATTATCAAAGCTTTGGCCGGTGTTAAATGGGTTTTATTTTGGGAGATAAGTTTGATTCGATGGTTTATTAGCTTAGCAGTGACTACCAAATGTGTGATTACATTGGAATTCCTGTCCGGGGCGTAACTAGCGCCTTTATCAATTAAAAATTATAAACACGATGATTCTTTTTATCAAAAGTCCGCATCTGTCTGATTGAAATGTAGGTGCTTAAGTATATACACCGAATGTCGTAATATTGGTAAAAATTCATGGTTGTGGCCACTTTTAGCACTTTTGCCTACAGCGACACCATCAATAATACAACAATCTATATTTAGAAATAAGCTTCAGCGTCTGTACTTCAATCTGTCAGAGGCGGTTTTCATCGAGCTGTGCCCTATGTTATGAAAGTACAGGCTACAAGTCTACGGGTGATATCTTAGTATATTGCGCAGCTGTTAAATATCATAATGGCTAACCGACTACGCAATGAAACATCGAATTTGACCTTTAAAATTGTAGCCTGCAGCACAGTATAATTAATAGTACTAGCGTACAGTATGGTCACTCCCTGCCTCCCCCTACAAGCGCCGCCCACCCGCGCTCGGAGGACGCTCAGACACCGGCTAAGCAAGGACGCGACGACGAAGGTCATTTCATACTGCCGCACATTGCATTCCCGAATCGCGAACGCAAAATGGCGGCAACCCTGACATGTTGTCTCACACACACAAGCATGGTCCGCGTTCACCTACGCGAGCTTAGACTGTGTGCGTAGCAACGCATTTGATTCATACACTTGAGCGCCAGTGTCCGAGGTGTGCCTGCAGCTTGATAATATCGAACACCGGTGTCAGAACGAAAAATTTAAATCCAGTTGATAATTTTTTTAAGCGACGAGGGCGCTAGTTACGTTACGGAATCCCGTTAAATAATAATTTTAACACGAATAATAATATACAAAACTAAAACAGGTCACTAGATAAGATAATTTTATTATAGGTCGGATAGGTCATGTCACTATCACTAGATGATTAGATAAGGAAGATGATAATTATATTAATTACTTATCTTCAAACATAAATAGGCCTACCAAATTATAAAACACTTCTTGTGTTGGGTATACAATTTTGGAAACTTGAAAAATTGTCTACCGCAAGCAGGATTTGAACATGTGACTTTCGCCGTCAGTAAAAATATAAAACACATTCTAGATTCGAGGACCCAGAAATTCAGATAAACGAACCCGCATGACTTTTGAACCCATTTATCGTAATTCTAGCGATGAACCCAAATTTGGGTTGGACAACGATTTTTTTGATAAAATAAAAAGAGTGAAATTTTACTAGTGACCGATACCATAAGAATAGATAATAATACTGGCGTATAGAAGCGAAACTCCTTTGTCTGGGCCCCAAAAGCCGCTCTTTAAACACCTACTTCCCCCCGCAGCCCGTAACGCCCCGCACTCTCCCGCGCTTTAAGTCGGGGCTGTCACGTGCCAATAATTTTATTCCAGACTAGCGGCCAATGAAGCGGTTGCGACCACTGCTAACAGTTTTCCCGTGGGAACAAAATATTTACCCGTTTTATAGTCTTACCTTACCATTTTATTGTTAATAGGTAGGTAATATATTACAGCCTACTCTTGTACTGGCTTATAAGTATGTATTTAAATACCTTACCTCACCGAACTATCTACCTACTGCGTGGTATTGACGGACGATCTAGGTTATTCTCGCTCGGTACACGGCACAAAGCACACCGCCACCACGCCGCCGCCTCCGTTTGATACCTACCTATTCGCCGCGATTGACCAAAATGCAATCATTTTAAAAGATTTGCGATGAATATTAATTGTTTGTTATACCTATTCAAGGATTTCTTATCAAATGAACTTTTTGTTGCAGTCGAGCGGTGTTAAGTAGGTACCTACTTACCTACGTTAAAAAACATACCTACGATACGAATGCGCTTATTTATTATCAGCTAACAATGAATTAGGCACCTAGGTAGTTTAAATTAGAAAATGAAAACTAGGTACCTACGTAAGTAAAAATAGGAGTACACACAACAATTACGTATAATAACGAATGGTAGGTACCTAGGTATTTACTGTAAAATCATAACTTACCTTGGCTCATCTTTAGGCAAATTAAAAAAACTTAGATGCGGAGTCTTCCTCGCATCACTTTTGCAGCCATACACACCACAATAATTCGGCATTGCTAAATTTTTCACAAAAAATTTAAATTCGACCCGCACGACGAACGTTTCCGCGGCGAAGCGCACTCCCGACTGAATTGTTCGCTAAGAGACAGCCAGACGGATTGACCTTGAGCGCGTCTGGAGCGGGAGTGTCATCTCTATGTGATTTCTACTCTATGCCGATACTGAAAATAAACTACAGGCTTGTGAAAAGGAATAACTTCTCCATAAGAACACAGGTTGAGATATGTCAAAAATATTTTGAGTTCCCATAGTAAGTCAAATCAGTTGATTTACAATTTTGTATGGGAGATGTTCCTTGTAGAAAGTAGTTTCTTATTACCAGCCCGTCTCGAGTTTTTGCAATCAGTCACTAGTCAAATTTCATCCTATATAAGGTCCTATTAAGGCGTTATTGTTCTAAAATCTCTTGAATTAGTGCTGTAATTTTCTGTCAAATATTGTTAGAAAAGGATAGGAGATATCTAAGTCATGTCATGTTTAAAAATGACAATTGCTGTCACTTTCCGTAAAATATATTTAGAAAAGGATAGGAGATATTTAAGTCCTGTCATATTTTAAAATTATATCCCGAATAGAGGCCATTATTTATCATGCTTTTATAGCTCAGTATGGCTAGCTTTTTAGTTCAAAAATATTAAAGTCGTTTAGTTTTAGCTTACAGTTTCTGGACCATTGGCCGAACCGAATTAATTATTTTGTGTAATTTTAGGTATGTGCTAACATACTTTGTTGAAAGTTGTTCAGTTCCATCCATGGGCTAGTTCACCAATTAAATTTTGCATGTCTGCAATTCCTGTATACTAAATTATATATTGAATACCAAATTTTCCACTTCCCGTGTTAGGTATAAAAAGAAATTGCGCTTGAAAATTTTGCAAGTTTTCAAAGATGGAATATTTAGAATCAGACCTTGGTGCAACTGTCTTTGTAGCTGCTTATACAGCATTATTGACTGATCCTCAATCTCAAGATTGCTGGTAGGTACTCCAGATATCCGTCAGTCAACGAAGCGAGTGACAGGCTACTTCAGCCTCTGTCCTTATAAATAGACAATAGATTTGTGAATAATAAATACTCGAGCGGGAAAGGGGAGAAGTGTGACAATCAATATTATATCCGCTTCTGAAAGAAAATGGTTTTCATTAAAGTCATTACTTACGAATAACTTTGCCCAGTCGGCCGTGTGATGCCGTGAGAGCCGACTAAGGGACTCGAGAGTTTCATGCGAATTACATTATTAGGCGACAGGCCGACAACCTGTCACTAAATTGATACACGATTTTTCAGAAACGGCCCTTAAATAAAGAACTTAAATTGTCTTAAAAGGTCGTATTAAATTCTGTGAAAATATGTTTGGGTGATTACTACTTGTTAAACTAAACATAGTTCGAAATACGAAAAAGGAATTGGACCTCCCATACAAAGTGTCCGTTTTTGTATGCGTGGTCCGTATGTTATAATAATCTATTATCTTGGATAAATGACTGGTTCGCGAGCGACAGTGAGGACCAATATTTCATCTAAGCCTATTATGTTAGGAAACTTGTTCAAAGTGGAAATCACCCTTGAAATATTTGCGCTAAATTTAATAGGACGTTTTACTTTATCACGAAAATCGTGAGTTTGCGATAGCCTGGAGTGCGGTGTGCGACTAAGCGACCCAGATTTGCGCGCGATGCGGGTTTATCGCTCGAATTACGATAAAAATGAAATGGGTTCAAATGTCTTATGCTTTCGTTTATCTGAATATTTGCGACTATCTGGGTAGGTTTGTAGTGTCTGCCAGCGTGTTTTTTTTTCTTGTGGACCCTATGATTTTAGCCCCGGGGCTTTTAATCTACACCTGACTGAATGGTGGGGAGCAGGAGCTCACCCGGAAAAGCTTGTGGTTGTTCAAACAACCAGCTCCCTTGGGGCGCGATTGGGCTTACGAGTTGTTCTGGGAAGAACGTATTGGACTGAATCTACCCGGCACGTGCCGGTAGTTCCCAAAGTGGGGAGCAAATACCTATGCCAGCGTGTTACAACGGCTAGTAGGTAAGGTGACGTATTCTTCAATTAAATTATCAGTTTTTATAAGAAACCAAGATTAATCGAGTCCTTCGTCGCAGAAATAGCATTCAGTAGTGAAAATGCTAAGCATATGGTATATTTATTTTTTATTTCGAAATGGATGAATTAAACAATCAGGAATTCCGAGATTTCAAGAAATCGGAATGTCGAAACAATTTATCCCATATTTCAATATCGGTTTTTAGAGAATCGTCAAAACCGGTTTTGGAATCAACATCATTTTTATAATTTCTGGGGTATAAACCGTTGGAAATAATGTAATTTGCTACCACCTGTAGGTACCCTCTTTGCAAGCATATTGTCACGCAAATACCTAAGAACTGCTCACGACTCCCGCGAAAACTTCCCAGAATCTAAAAAAAATTGAATTAATAGTTTTTTTAACTATGTTTATTACTGGTTAATGTTATGTTTTTTACTACTTACTATCTAAAACTGGAATTCCAAAATTTACTTCTAATTTCGATACTCAAAACTGGTTTTGAGGACATTCCGATTTTACATGCCCTACTTAGTAACCTAGTACTATTATAAATTTTGTGCTTTGGTCACGTAGAAACATGATAGAATGCATGAATGAGTTGCATTATCAACACGCATGCGACAGTGTGTCAATGGATCCTGTCGCATGTGTTCATAGTTTATAGTCCAGGCAAAGATATTTTTATTAAAAGAGACAAAACTTATAAAAATGTTTATCTCTCTTTTTGTTTGTGACACCAAGGCTTCCAACGTCCCGATGAACCCTGGTGTCAGAGTTTTTCAAGTTGAACTAGTCCATGACACTAAAAAACTTGGAAGTACAAAAAATTGGACCTCCCGTATAAATTTACCCAGTCGGATGGAACATTTTGTATGGGAGATAATTTTTTTCAAAAATATTCAGTTTCATGTGCTTGTTCACCACTCAAAATAATTGCAGCTAATATTGTTACAATAACAGTTACAATATTTATTTTCTTGTACATAATATGCAAATTTTTTTAACTATTTTAGTAATTATTACAGTTTGCACTTGAAGAATAATTCCTATCAAAATTATATGTACAAAAAAAGGCTACATATCTTAATTTATGGCCTATAACCTTAGATACTTCAGCTTAGCGTATTATGATAGACTAATGACGAGTTCGTATTAATGCTGGGTTCCCTGTACAAAAATCCCTCAATAGACTGGTGTATGACAACTGGGAGAGTAGTGGGAGTAAACCGGGAAGCGTTATCAGTTGATACCAGTTCGAATTAATGCTGATGAGTTGTTGGCGGAATGCTTATCTAGTCCATACGAGAATGACGTGCCTATTCTTAATTGAGAGTATTTAAGACCTTGATTAGACGTGGATTAGACCTTATGACTGGGCCGATGGCGTAGCAGACAGTACCCCTGCCTGCTACGCCGAAGGTCGTGGGTTCGATCCCCACAAGACACTTGTTTTTTATTTTTTTTAGAAACAAACAATCACAAATAAGCTTATATGCTAATTTGATTATATGTGTATGAATTGGTTAAGCCATTTTCAGATATTTGTGTTAGGTCTGGTTGTTTATTTACAAAAAATAGTATATAAGTATTTTAACAGCTATCAAGTTCCCATAATACAAGTTTTGCTTAGTTTGGGGCTAGATGGCGCTGTGAGAATTGCCCACAATATTTGTTTATTAATAATTAAATAAACATGCATATATCTAATTTGCCGTGTGGTACCGGCTTAGAACTGCATCACCCAAATTCTACCCATGGTATCGTAAAAGCGACTTATTGATAATCATCCAGGGAATGGGCAGCAGCGTTCCCTGTGAATGCAATATATTGCACTGCGCTCGCCAATCTGCTTGCCAGGCGTGATGAGTATGGCATGGGGGGAGACTCACTGGACTGTGATGTTGTGGATGTTAATATAAGACTTCGCAATAAATAATAAAATAAACATTCAAAATACCTTATTTAATTATAAACCATTCGACATGCAAATTTTATTTTTGTTGTTGTAATAATTTAGATGTGCCGGTATTTCGCATTTATCAATTATTTTTCAATACGATCAATAAAGTAATTAAAAGCTAACGAGACTCTATACTTTGACATTCTGTGGCTTCGCGAGGCCCTGAATATTTTTTTTTATCGAAATTCTAATTAATAATAATAAATGAATAAAAAGAGCAACATAAAGAGATGCCTCCCACTGAAGGTTAATCTAAAACCACGAAAGCGTTACGAAGTTTTTTTTTCCAATACTCAAATCGCTATCTTCCGCCGCACCTGACAGTTGTTGTTGTACGGTAATTTTTCGGATGTTGTTCAGTTGTTTTAATAGGTTTTTGTTCTGTTGTTGTTCAGATGTTGATTAGTTGTTGTTCAGATGTTATTCCGATGTTGTTCAGTTGTTGTTCAGTTGTTGTACAGATGTTGTTCAGTTGTTGTTCAGTTGTTGTACAGATGTTGTTCAGTTGTTGTTTCGATGTTGTTCAGATGTTGTTCAGTTGTTGTTCAGATGTTGTTCAGTTGTTGTTCAGATGTTGTTCAGTTGTTTAGTTAAGTTATTGTTAAGACTCCACATCTAAACAACTACTAAAGTATAGATTTTTCAAAAATTCATATCAAGCCATATTACGTTCTCGTATTGAATTTATCCTTGTATCGGGCCTTGCAATGGCCGGTGCGTACGTTTAGAAAAGTGTTTCTGAGTTTTTTTGGAGAGTGTAGATAAAATAGTGTATGCAACTGCTATAATTAGGCATTAGAATGCTCGTGTCAAACTATTATCACACTCGGCTGCGCCTCGTGTGATAAACAGACACTCGCATTCTAATGACCCCCATTATATGACAGTTGCATAAACTACTATTTCACAGCTGATATTTCTCACAAAATTCTAAGTGGGTTAAAAAGTGATCGTTTTTAAATAAATTTCCATAGCGGGGTAGGCAAAGCACGTAGAATACGGTCACTTTCCCCACGTCTGACAAATATTTGAGGGCTGTTTAAAAAAAACGTGTATCACTATAGGGACAGGTCGTCAGCCTGTTGTCTGATATTGTAATACACATGAAACCCTCGCGTCCCTTATATTCAATTCAAATTAATCAATTTCCAGTTTGTTACGTGTAAACAACACTTGTTCATGTACTTAACAAAAAATGCGATCTTCATACGTGCTTCTATTCAAAACAAGTTATATTGAATGCATGAGCAAGTAGAGTTTACTTTATCAACACTTAAGGCGCTAAGTAGCGTGTAGCCACTATCCCTAACATTGCCACTCATTGATCTACAACAATTGCCACTGCGTCAGAAACACCCAATCAGATTTCTTGCAAGTTTCCGCGCTTTTTTGGGGGTTTTAAATTATTTTTTTTATGTTTGTGATGCCGGCTTAGAATAGCATCACCCCCTTTCTTGCCCGTGGGAGTCGTAAGAGGCGACTAAGGGACTCGAGGGTGTGTATTGTAATTTAAGGCGATGGGCTGACAACCTGTCACTATGGCTTTACACAATTTTCCGGATAACCCTCAAATGTTTGTCAGACGTGGCGAAAATGTCCGTTTTATGCGACCGTTTATGCTCTGCCTACCCCGCAAGGGATTATAAGCGTGTATGTATGTATGTTTTAAATACTTATTTATCAAATGATTTTGCATTTGACGTTTCGTGAAATATGTTTTATGGAAAGTTGTTCCGTTTCATGGTCTGAATGCACCCTATCAGTATTCGGAGGGCTGTCCCTTAAACCCTGTATACGATTTATATTGATTGATATTGAATTTGAGTTACGCCACCGCCGCTTATGAAGGTAAATAAATATAAACTAGATGCTGAGGCAAGAAGTATGTCCCTGCGACCTTCCTTCTAAACTAAACTCAAACAATTTTTCTCTATTTCCAGTAGATTAAAGTTACTTTAGTTTTATATGAGACTTCGTATATTTATTTGAAATTAAATTGAAATATTCTGTGTGCTTCTGATCTTTCAGCAGTGTTAAAAATTAAGTTAAATTTGAAGTTATTGTCGGCAAATTAGACTTAACGTCGGTTGACGCTCTGTCTACCTCGTAAGGCGTGGTTGTGTACCTATGTATCTTATTGAATTGTATACAGGGTTGACCAAAAGGGTGTTCGGTACAAGATTACTTAATTTCTTGACAACTAACGGCGCTATGTGATTAGAGACGGTGTACCGAAAACTTCGCAGGCCTGATCAGACCACGAAACTGAACAACTTTTTCTATGGAGGATATGTTGGTAAACGAGAAAAAATATTCGACCTCCCATTAAAAAATCCTGAGCAGCTGACTGACTTTCTATGGAAACTAGAAAAATAAACTATCGTTTCCCAGCATAGGCTCCATAGAAAAAAATTTCAGTTCCGTGGTCTGAACATGCCTGCGAGGTTTTCGGTACACCGTCCCTAATCACATAGAGCCATTAGTTGTCAAGAAATTAAAGAATTGAACACCGAACACCTTTTGGTCCACCCTGTACTATGATATGAGCTAGTTTTCCACTTACTTCGAATGAAGTCTATCATTAGAACAAATAACTTAATAATTGTTTCTTAGTACAGCAAACCCGTTGTTCGGTATTAGTTAATATGAGTGTTATCTTGACCCGAGACCTGATGGACGAGTTTCAAACATAATCTTAGTTGTATGATAGTGTGTTAGTTCATTCACTGTTTGATTGTTTCTGGCACGATTCGCTATCACGCTAACATTTGCTACAAACACTTGATGAATTTGGATATAGTTTGAGGATGTTTGGAAACTTTAGCATGTTTATTTATTCATATAATTATTTTATACTTTATTGCACATGGTACAAAAGGCGGGCCTAATGCCACGCGGCATTCTCTACCGGCCAACCAGAGGGTAAACAGAGAGAAAAAGACACGGGTAAACTGGGTGTGAAATCATAATTTATGAAAAATAACAAAATTAAACTACTATGAAATAAATATAAATATATAACAATACATATAATTCATACATAAATACTGACAAATGAGGGGATCTTAATGATTTAACTGTTTAAGAAATTAAATAACCTAAGTAATCCTTATCAGTATAAAAACCACTTAGTATTAACAATGTAGCAAAGTAATTAAATTTCTTTTCTCCAGTTTGCTCGGAAATGACTTCATTATTTTTAAAAAAGAATACGTCAATCAATGGGCTCATTTATATGTAGTCAAGGCGCAGAGGACTGTAATAGAAATTTCCGAACTAGGCCGGAAAAAAAAGGTTCTTTAACTTTACACTTTCGTGTTTAGGTGTTTTATGGTACACAATACCATGTTCAGGAACACTTATACCGCGCGCGTTCCATTTTTTAAATTCTACCAAAATGGAACGCGCTTGGGCGCGCGCATGCGCGGTGCGACGGTGCGAGGTTGTTTTGGCGCCAATTTGGTTTGGTGCTAAGTCACGAACATTTTGGCTTTTCTTCTGTGTAATTGAGTGAAAAGTAAACAAGGAAAAATGAGTTCATCGGAAGATGAATTTAACTCTACGCCGCCAGATATAGCTGAAGAAGCAAAACTATTATCAGAGAACCTTTTACCAGCAAAGTCGAGGCAGAGGTATGAAAAGGCATACAAAGAATTTATTCAATGGAAAATTAATTATTTTCTAAAATTACTGTATTATTATTGTTATTTCCTTGCAAATGAGAGAAAAGTATTGTACAATCCACGGCCGAAATAACAATTTCTGGTCTCGTTTACTTTAGAAGGCCTCGACTTCGTCTCGGCCTTCCAATGCCACTCCACCAGAAATTGCTTTATACTCGGCCTGTGACGTAATGTACTATTACAGACCTACTTACTTGAATTTCAAATTCGTGACCTCATGACCTAAAAATCCTGAAATACTTTGTCAGACAAAGTTTTAATGACTATTGTTCTACCGAATCTAGAGGTATAGGTCGGTTTAACAAAAATGTCTTCGCAGACTAATAAAATACCAATCACAGTATCTGGGGCTTTGGCGGAGCTAAAAAAAAAACATCCGTCGAAGGACGAGGGGGGGCTAAAGGTGGTCTAAAGAGGTGAGGTATACAGCGTGTCCCGTTCTGAGTGGTTAAAGAAATCTGGATAGTGGAAATCTCTAGCTACTTTAGTTAAGGCGAGTGTACTCGTGAACGACCTCGACAGTGGCGCCACTTCACAAAAATTTGTTTTCTCTTTATACAAACAATATTAGAATGTCCGATGACCAAGTTTTTAGTATTATACTTAAGTAAAATTAGAACCTGCAAACTCAATGAAATATTCGCTGCAATTAAACTGATGGAGAAAAGTACCTAAAAACGGCCACTTTTGGTATTAATTGCCATATTAATACCAAAAGTGGCCGTTTTTAGGCACTTGTTGCCATAACTTCAATTGAAGCGAATATTTCATTGAGTTTGCAGGTTCTAATTTTACTTAAGTATAATACTAAAAACTTGGTCATCGGACATTCTGATAGATTGTTTGTATAAAGAGAAAACATTTTTTTTGTGAAGTGGCGCCACTGTCGAGGTCGTTGACGGCGACACTCGCCATAAGCAGAAGAAAGGTTAAAGTAGAAGAGTTTGGCTTTACCGGACCCATTATGTATTGAAAGTTCTTCTTCTTCAAGAGTCAAACTCTTGTCGGTGGAGTAACTTCAATTACTCCTTTTTGGGGTTATGGAAGGTTATTCAATACTATTTTTGGTGTAGTTTGGTATATAGTTACATACTTCATTAGTCTTTGTACTACGTAAATATGGAATTATAGATACCTCATGTAATTGATAAAGGGCAGGCAAGTCTGTTAATCTCATAATGAGATGGAATGGATGGCCGTGTGATGCCGGCTTAGCATTACCCCATTTCTTTCCCGCGTGTGTCACAAGAGGCCACTAACAGGCTGACAACTTCTCACTGTAGTGGTACATGATTTTTCTGAAACGGCCCTGAAATATTTGTCAGACGTGGCGATAGCGACCGTATTTTACGGCTGTTAATGCTCTGCCGACCCTGCAAGGGATTTATGCGTGATTTGTGTATATTTGTAACGTATGTATTAGGTGGAAGGGTTGACATTCAATTGACAATCCAGCGGCCGTTGCAAATCAAGCTCAAGTGATTAGGTACCATTATAAGTATTTATGTATTTATATACCTTGAGTCACTAGGCGAGTGTACTCTTTGTACAAACTATCAGAATATCCGTTTCCCAAGTTTTTAGTATTATCCTTAAGTAAAATTAGAACCTGCGAACTCAAGAAAACATTCGCTGTGATTAAAGTTATGGCGCCACTTCACAAATAAAATATTTTCTCTTTATACAAAAAATCTATAAGAATGTCCGTTGAACAAGTTTTTAGTATTATCCTTAAGTAAAATTAGAACCTGCAAACTCCACCTTGAGCCACTTATAGGACAGCCTGTATTATTGTATATCTGTCAGACAAGTGCAGGTAATCACGTAATGAGACGGGAGGGTTGGAAGCGAGCGGTTAGCCTTCTGTTCTCACATGCGATCAACCATCCATCGCCAATCAGGCTTAAGTGACTACAGTAAGGCCATTCCATTAAGCCATATTTGACAGCTGTCAGATTCGTGCTAATGCTATGGCAGAGGGTGCCATATTTCTTTGTAAACATCTCTATAAGTATGCAGATGACAGCTGTAAAATATGGCTTATTTGGATGGCCTTACTTTAGGTTTCTTCTAGGTATTTTTACACGACTGCCCAACCAAAAAAAGCATTGTTATTTTTAGAGTTCATGTAAAGTGCTGCAACTCGTTAACCACTGAACAGATTCGAATGGGAATTGTATCAGAAGAATCCTTACATTGTCCCGAGTATCATAGTTCTGACCTGTTCCTTCTGATGTGACATGCGATCAGCAATCCACCGCCAATCTGGCTCAAGTGATTAATATAGATGCACCGACAGTGGTTTTGATCGACTAGCCGACTACCAACTAATCGGCTTAAAATCAGCCAACTAGTCGCCAATTACAAAATTGGGCTGAGCCAATCATTACTATGGTGACGTTTGGTAAAAGAAATCGCACATGTACACGTTTTAGATCATCATCATTGGCCTCACACGTCTGTGACAGACGATTTAATCAGTGTCTGAGGCAAGACTTTTCATGGCTGTATAAGCCGATACGGGAGCGGCATAATTTTCCGCACGCTCTACAAGTGAAGGTGGAATTTGAGACTGGCACATGCATGTTTAGATGACGTTTTTGCCTTTTGTTAGCGAGACCAGAAAACCAGGCATTATCGTGTGTTTTACGCCCATCAAACACACGCTTACGCCATTCGTCCCTATCCTCAGCAAGCTTCTCCCAGCTTTGATGGTCAATGTTAAACGCAGCCATACTTTCTGCAAAATAAAACAGTTGCGCTTCAATTTTGAAATTATTACGGGTTGAAATAAATTATTATAATACAATATTATGTCGTTATTACAGCCGACTAATTGGCAATTCAGCCGACTACTTGCCGACTATTCGGAGCATATCTAGTGACTATTTTTTACTGGCGATTGATCGCTGACTACAAACTCTCTATTCCGTAATTAATTCATCGCCAAAATAGCGTCAAAACTTATTTTTATCAGGTATATTATTGTTATTGCTTTCAGTATCCTGAAGTCAACCTTTTCGCGTTAAGTGTAATTTTTTTTGTATTTACGTTAGAGCAGAATAAACGAAAAAAAAAGTTAGGATATTTTTTTTTTTTAAATATGAGTTTTTTGCCTTCGGTCTGATTAATCGTAAGGTTCTCTTCTCTCTGTAACATAACCTTGATCAAGCTAGATTCAACACATCAGACCACCTTATATTAACAAAAAACGTCAACGGCGTTTTGTTTTGCCGCATTCCGATTAAAAGCAATCAACGGCTAAGCTCAGAACGGCTATGATATAAAACGTTATGACCGGTGGCTACTGATGAAACCGAATAAGTACGTAGGTATATAAATACGGGGTGTAAGGGACAGCCCTCCTAATACTGATAGGGTGCATGCAGTGCATGAAACTTAACAACTTTCCCCTAGGAAAATATGTAAGGAAACGACAAAAAAATATTGCTCTCCCATACAAAATCACGAGCACCTGACTGCAATTAGTACAATGGGAAGTCAAAATATTTTTGAAATATCCTGAAATATTTTCTCATGGGAAGTTTTTAAGTTTCATGGTCTGAATGCACCCTATAAATTCGGAAGAATGAATGTCTCTTACACCCTATATATTATAAAAATAATTAAAATTTTCGCCATTAACTAAAAAGTTTGATGGCGAGTATAGCTCAGTTACAATTTATACATCCTACCAAAACATGTTCAGATAAACTTGTGTAAGTACTAATTAAAGTTAATTTAAAAAAGTAATGAAATATCTATTAAAAATATTTAAAATTAAAGGAACTGTGTACGAGTATTACCTACTTCAACAGCCTTCAACATAAAAAGATAATTATTTATCATACGCTTTGCTATCGGTAATTCGCGTATATTTGCTTAAAATACATCTTTAGGACCTTTTAACCCTTTTAAGACAGTGAACATAAAGGTTTTATACGAGAATCTAAACGCGGTTTCATTATGTGGGTTTTATTGTAATGTGAGCTTTGTTCCCACAGCCCTTTGAAGATTTAAATGCTCAGATAATTCCTAACTGTAAGAACCTTAAAATGATGTAGATACAGCAATAAAAACATGCTTATTTAGTGTTTATGCTAGATTTTAGCAAGATAATAAATAACGATTTTTATTGAACCAAATTTTAGTAATAGATTATTTTGTAAAATAATACATACACACATACAATGACACGCCTTTATAGGAATGGCATCACCCCATTTCTTTCCCGCGGGTGTCGTAAAAGGCGACTCACTGTAACAGGCTGACAACCTGTCACAATAGTGATGCACGTTTTTTCTGAAACGGCTCTCAAGTATTTGTCAGACGTGGCGATAGCGACCGCATTTAAAGGCCGTAAACGCTCTGCCTACCCCGCAAGAGATAAATGCGTGATATGTGTGTGTGTGTGTGTGCGATCTTCGCATTCGACGCCCTTCCAATTTTTGACCAATTTACTAACGTGACCCACAAAATGAGTACCGTTTTGATTTCCCCTTTAAAGCTCAATAGAGGTGCTTAAAATGATTGACTCGCTTCCTACGATCAACGAAATAATACCTCTTCTTTTGTAATGATATTAAGCAGGTCGATGAGCGATATTTCAGCAGTTAGCTTACATATAGAGGTATATACACCAGTCAGCCTATTGCAGTCCATTGCTGGACTTAAGCCTCCCCCAGGGAAGGCCATAGGGCACGATCTCTGGTTTTCGCCATCCAGTTGCTACCAGGCGCCTTTTTTCAGACATCCGTCCATCTCGCGAGGTCGTCCAACGCTACGCTTGCCGAGGCGTGGCCTCCTCTCGAGAACCTGCCTGCTCCACTGACCGTCAGTTCTACGACAGATGTGCCCAGCCCACTGCCACTTAAATTTGCAGCACTTCCAGACTATATCCGTTATTTTAACGTCATCATAGGAAACTGCATGCATCACAAGCCGAACGGTAAGACCGATAGTGCCTTTCTATCTTTTATTCGTCAGACAGAACGTTACAATAAGTCATGATTTTTCGTGAGTGCATCGTTTTTGCGATCTTTGATATATACGCGTAAAAAACATGGTAACGGTCGCCCCGTTAATGCATAAAGAGCAAAAGAAGAAGACTGCTTAATTAACCAAATCGGGGCATTTTCAGGAGTTCAGGACCAACTTAGTTTAATGTGCAGCATGGCATTATAACTTTAGTCATACAGCATACCCCAAGGAGCAACTGAACTGACCCCAACAAGTGAAATTACGGTGGCTTAGTTTGAGCAGCTCGCCATGTGAAACAAGTCGGTCGATGTTCAGTATAAGGCTGCCCGCCCACGTCAGACTTTTTATAGGACCGATAATCGGGCAGATTTTTCCTCCGATTTTTAAGACCGATTTTGTGACCGACTCAAAGCACACGTCCGTCACTTTGTCTGTTGGTTTCGAGGGAGTAGCACGTCATGGACGGCCGACTGTCGGTGAGTAGTGTGCGTTAACGCATGTATACATTTCCGAGTGTTCCATTTTTCACCGACAATCGGATCGGTCGAGATGCACCGATTTTATTTCTGACCGACTATTTGTAGGATGTGGGCGTTAAACCATTGCAGTCAATACGTTCCATTGTACTCTAACAAAAAATCGGTCACCGATTATCGGACGTGGGCGGGCAGCCTTATGTAGGTTCACCAGTCGTGTACTATATCGTTGTATCTAGTGGTCTGGCCACGAGGAGTAGGTATTCTTGGGGACGGGCCACGAGGTTTATGCAACGTATCAAAAATATACGCTTGTCCTTCTTGTCGTATGGGACAACGAATCCAAGGACGTTGAACCCTAGTGTCTGAGTTTTTAAACCGCCTTACTACCAGTGCCCGATATTATCAAACTCCGGGTGAGCTCTGCTCCCCACCATACAGTCAGGTGTAGATTATAATAGCCCCGAGGCTAAAATCATAGCCTCCAGGTCCAGAGCTTCAAAAAATTTATCAAACTACAGGCTACACGTGACTATATATTTTTGTACGGAATATGTTTAAAGTTTATTTAAGTTGAACATCGTAATTTATATAGTACTAAATTATAATTCTATGTAATTATTTGACATTTGCACGAATAGAAATAAGTAGATTTCGTAAGGAACGTTATAATATTAAGAACCATTCCATCATTGTATCCAAAATCATAGCAAATAAAGTAACATTTCATTTCATACAATTATACAGGTGAAATTCGATGTTCATTGCGTAGTCAGTTAGCCATATCCATACTAAGAGTATTAACCGGCTACGCAATGTACTAAGAATTTAACCTGTAGACTTGTAGTTGTTTAGTTTAGTTTTAGTTTCATAATCATAGGGCACAGTAGGCCTCTGACATGGTTTGAGAGCAACCGGGACCGAGGGTTTAACATCCTAAAGAAATGTAGCAGCCTTATGCACCTGATTATTTACAGTAACTCTACATGAAATAATCGTGCCGACTGCAGCAGGTAGGTATGTATATTCACATAGTATAGTTGCATCTAGTTATAACCGGTTCTTGGTCGCGAAACTGGTCTGCGCGTGAGTCGAAGAGTTCCTGACAAACGAGCTCGTCAACACACTACTAGTAGTATAATAAAAAATAAACATTAACCTAACCATTTTCCTGCGGGGAAAAATTTTTCCCATCATAAATTATACATTAAACCGTTCTCTTGAATCACTTTATCTACTACGGAATACCGCATCAAAATCCGTTTCGTACTTTTAAAGATCTAAGGATACATAGGGACACGGTTTTTTTTACTATTTCGTGTTTTAGAACACAATATAACTAATTCTTATTCTTCTGTCGTTTGGGACACCTGATAACAAATAAAGTTATTTTAGGGCTGATCTGAGCTCTCTTTTATCATCAAAGTTAATCTGAGTTCAAATTGAATCTTTGATGTCTGGAATTAATCTTGAGGTTTTTAGAATATAATTAAACTCGATTTCGATGTCATGTTGTCTGGATTTGGTTAGCTGGCTGATATGGATCTACCGGTAATTAATTCTGTCAGTCAGTTCCCTCACTCCAAGGGTTAGCAGGTAAATCAATATTGATCTCGACTCAAGCTGAAATTGGCGATGTTACTTAGCCGAGCATGAGCCTTAAGGGCAGAGCACACCGCGTAGTCACGCGCGTAGCTATGACGTTGTAATGTATGAATGTGGTAATGCAAGGGACTGTATGAGATGTGGCACACTGCTTGCGTTGCGTACACGTGCACGTACGCGTAATGCGTAGGGTCACGCATTGCGGCTCCCACAGACAAACAGGTTGCGTAGCCTATGCAGAGCGAAACGGCAACGTCCCTTAGATGCGTGCGGTGATGACGTTTTATTCTATGTGATTCCTTATTGGACGTCACACCGAACACGTTCGAACACACACAGATCTGTGCGGCGCGTAGTACGGAAAATTGGAGCGGCACTTTATAAACAAGGTATGTATGTATTCACTTAATTGTTAGTTTGTATCTATCTCGAACAAAAGTTACGCGAAAAGTGGCTGGTACGCAACAGACTCCTTCCGTTGCGTGTGCAGCACGTATGCGGTGTGGCAGAGGTGTACGAACGTAATCAACTAAGTACGTGCACAAGCTGAATACGGACGCGGTGTGCTTCGTCCTTTAATTGAATCATATCGTGTGGGACATCAAATCGACCAACAACCCGATGAACGGTCAAGCGGTTTAAGAAACTCTTGACACCAGAGTTCTTTCGTCGTTTGTTGACTCAAGTGTCCTACACGATATGAATACATGAAATTAACCGGATGAACTTGGAGAATGAAGACCGTATTTTGAGGAAACGGATGGTATTCGAATGGACAACAGCGCGTTTTTCTGTATGCTGAGGTATGACGTACCTACGGCATATAAATACGTAAGCTGGTTACTTTTCTTCCGGCAACAATTTATACGACTTTCTTTGACCTTCCACAATAACTTGCGTCAATATATTATGACGTCAATGAAGTGAGGAATCTATAAAGAACCAAAACACTTGTATTTCAAATAATATGAATTACTACCTGCTGCGAAATAAAATAAATATTTTTGTAATAGTTTTTTTATTTTGTGCAATAAAGTATATTGTATTGCACATCACAAAAATTATGCTACATGGGATAGGTAATTGGGTACATATTTTGGTATTTAATTATAATTTAGAGAGCTTTGTGTAGATAGATGAGCTATGATTAAAATTTCTCAGAATTAATACTACAATTTGGAATATAATAGAATGGGCATTCTATCAAGTTCTAATCTTGAGCATAATTGCTATTTCCATTAAACCCAATTTGAGGACAATTGCCGTCTGGTTAAGCCAATTTATTACCCAAAAGCGCTTCTACGCCGTGTGATGCCGGCTTAGAATAGCATAACCCCATTTCTTTCCTGTGGATGTCGTAAGAGGCAACAAAGGGACTGTGGTTGCATGTGTAATGTGATTTTAGGCGATGGGCTGACAGCATGTTACTATGGTGATTAGTGATACATAATTTGCTTAATGAGCCTTAAATTTAAGTCAGACGTGGCGTTTATGTCCGTTTTTAACAGCCGTTAACGCTTTGATTACCCCACAAGGGATACAGGCGTGATATATTTATGTATGTCAAGTGCTTCTTACAGTGTACACAAAAATAAAGTAAATTTTCTAGATATCTACACTAATATTATAAAGAGGAAAGATTTGATTGTTTGTTTGTTTGTTTGCATCGAATAGGCTCCGAAACTACTGGCCCGATTTTTAAAATTCTTTTACCATTAGAATCCTACATTATTCCTGATGAACATAGGCTATATTTTATACGAGAAAAAAATAGGGATCCGCGTGAAAATTTCGATAATGTAACCCAACGTGTGAAAAATTTACCAAAATAATATCTTATATTGCGTACGCTGTGGAAATTATTGACAATAGAGCAAAGTGATGTACTACAGTTTTATAAAGTACATCAATATCTATAATAATGTCCGCAATACTATATGTCTAACTATTACAGTGATGCCACAATAACTACTTTATCATTTGAAAATGTACAAACTACGCCACATTATTCGTACCAGTGTAATGATTACATTTAATCATTACTGTATTAAAGGGTGTCAGGGATAGCCCTCCGAATACTGATAGGGCACATGCAGACCATGAAACTGAACAACTTTCCCCTAGGAACATATTTCAGGAAACGTAAAAAAACTGACTTCACATAGTGAATGCAGTCAGCTGATTGTGATTTTGTATGGAAGGTCATTTTTTGGCGTTTCCTGACATATGTTTCTAGGGGAAAGTTGTCCAGTTTTATGTTTCATGTACCCTATCAGACTTCAAAGGGCTGTCCCTTACTCGGTATAAGAAAAGACGACAAAAAACATTCAATAATGCATTAAAAAAATCTACACTAAAATAATACATAAATACACATATCACGCCAATTATCCCCTGCGGGGCAGGCAGAGCGTAAACGGCCGCAAAAACGGACATTTACGCCACGTCTGACATATGTTTGAGGGTCATTCGGAAAATTGTGTATCTCCATAGTGACAGGTTGTCAGCCCATTGCCTAAAATTGCAATACACACCCTCAAGTCCCTTAGTCGCCTCCTACGACACCCACGGGAAAGAAATCGGGTGATGCTATTCTAAGCCGGCATCACACTCAAATAATAATAATATAATCTATGCTTATATTAGAAACAGGTTTTTTTTAATTGTTTGTTTGAATTGAATAGGCTCCGAAACTACTGGACCGATTTAAAAATTTCTTTCACCGTTAAATAGAAAACCGGCTAGGGCGGGATAAAAAAAAATAAAGGCACTGCCATGGAGCTGGCCAGGTGGCCACACAGCATGTAACTTTACGCCACCACCATCTGAAAATGATATTTGTTTCAAATTTAAGTCAAGATTTTTAGAATCCTACATTATCCCTGATGAACATAGGCATATATTAAACTGTCTTATTCCCGGGGGGAAATTGTTAGCGGCGGGTGAAACCGCTGGGCGGGCTGCTAGTATAGGATAAAAAAAGTAGTTGCTACGATTTAATAGGGCGGCTAGTAGTAACAAACCTTCATCAGATATCTAAGAGCACACATTCCAGTAGCTCAATTTCTTAAGTACTAGAAATGTGACCAACATTTACATTCGTATATCAGTCTGTCACGAAATTCAATTAATTTGCACCAGTTTTTACGTATTTCATAAACAACAAAAATCTGTAATGCTATTTTATTCAAATCCCTTGAACTTTCACGTTATACGCAGAAGTTTTGACACCTCACTTCCACAATCATCCCTAGAAAATATCATTGATTTACAAAACCGGCCATCTCCGACAGTCAAAAGAAAAGTAATTTAAGTAAGTTATTACGTCAACGTTATTTGATTTTGACAATCGTTTTGGAGAGTAAGTAGTAGAAAATGTTTCACGGCTAGATACGAGTGGTAAGGCTACTCGGCCACTCGTTGCGAATCCCCACGAGAAATTCACAGTTAGAAAATAGCAATTTTAGGATTGCGCATGTGAAAATTGCTTTTGCGTGAGTGATTTCAATTACGTATACTTAGAACATCGAGCTCTGATAGGATCCAGCGAAGAACCGAGTACCGGATTAAACAAAAATCAACCGCTTGACGAATTAAACTGCACGTTAAGTATTATCAGTTCAGTTTTAATCAATCAATACTATTATCAGATAGATATGTCTGTTTTTAAAACGTGATACAGATATGGAAAAAATTCGGAAATGTTTTTGTAAACACCGATTTGCTACGTGATGTAAGAACATTGTGTGGGCTCTCTTTCCTCATAGTTCGATGTTTTAAATACTTACCAAATAATAAAAGTTAAAAAATACTACCTTTGGGTAAACCCATCATTCTGGATAATGGTGAAGAATGAGGTTGGACTACTTTATATTACAAAGTAGCGACTTGCCCAGCGGTTTTTTTTTTTTTTTTTTTTATTAATGATGGGTTTGCTCTTGACTCTACTCTAGGTCAAAGGACAGAGACAGAGTCTAAGATGGAGCGAGCTCACCCAGAAGAAGCCTGTTCACTCTTACTTTGAAGAGATTAGGGTTGTATGCTTTTGGAAACACAGACGCAGGAAGTGAGTTCCACTCTTTAGCAGTGCGCATTATAAATGATGACTGGAAGCGCTTAGTCCGAATTGGTGGAATGGCTACCAGGTACGGATGGTATCCGGCGGTGCGTCTGGATGTCCGATGGTAGAAGGGAGCTGGTGGAACAAGGTCGTGAAGCTCCCCTGCTACGCGTTTTTCTGAAGGAACAAAGCTTTTCGCGGTAAAAGGTACCTTTTTACCAGCCTCTTGGATCACTCTATCTATAAGAAAAACCGTATCAAAATTCGTTGTGTAGTTTTATAGATCTAAGCATACAACGGGACCACGAGACAATGGAAGCGACTTTATTTTAAACTATGTAGTGATAGACATATTTAGCCTTCGTGGTCAGCCTTCAATGCGTGGTTTGCATGCTAACAATCGATTTACTTTTAAATCATCCTTATTTTTATTAGTTTTTTATTTTTTACTGTTTTTGTATGAAAACCAGTTTTAGTTGATCTCTTATAGCGATAGGTTAATGTGCTGCTAATAGTACCTACACTAAATAATAAAATCGATTCTTTCTTTCTTTCTTTTTCGTGTGGGACACCGAGTCGTCCAACGACCCGATGAACCCTGGTGTCAGAGTTTTTCAACCGCCTACTACTAGTAGTAGGCCTCTGACATGGTTGTGTAACGACCGCCATCTAAGTAATCATAGACAGCAACCGGGACCGACGGCTTAACGTGCCCTCCGAAGCACGGAAACCAACTTTCTTTTCGGACAATCAGGTGGTTCAGCCTGCAATGTCCTAACCAGACTGGGAACAAATTCACAAAGTGATAAATATCAACTTTGTGAGTGACCCACCGAGAATCGAACCCGGAACCTATGCGTCGATTACTTGTTTACTTAAAACATGTAGAGAAAAATATTTTAACATAAACCAAAACGAATGAATGTAGGGAAGGCGAAAGAAGTTTCAAGGGTCGTAGCAAGTGGAAGGAAGTAGTCTCTGCCTACCCCTCCGGGAGAGGTGTCATTTATGTACAAACAAAAACTATATGTTGTACCACTAAATTTTAAACTTTCGCGGTTGTTTACACTATTCAGTTATAATTTAAACGGGTTCTTATCGACGAATTATTATTATTGCGAGTTCTCGATTTACCCGTGATCATGACGCTTGCAACAGCGTCGAAATATAAGAACCTGTCTAAATTATCCACATACATACACATATCACTAGGGAAGCTTAGCTAGCTAGCTAGTTAGCAGCTAGGGTAGCTTAGGGGCTAGTAAGATTGTTAATTTAGAGTAGGAGCACTTCTGGGCAGGTTTTTTGGTGGGTTTTTCCTGTTCAGGAGGTCCGATTAATTATACGCATGGAAACTACACGCTTTAAAAATCTTGACTTCAATTTGAAACAAATATCGTTTTCAGATGGTGGTGGCGTAAAGTTACATGCCGTGTGATTAACCTGGCCAGCCCCGTGGCAGTGCTTTGATTTTTATTTTTTTCTCCCGCCCGAGCCGGTTTTCTATTAGGACATTACAAAATTGTTATAAAAAAAAGAAAATTGTGTGATACAAATTTCTTTTTTTTACAATGACGGTTCATGACGTCAATAAGTGATATGATAATACTATCCTACATTGAATAAAGAATTTCAATTTCAATTTCACGCCTATTATCCCTTGCGGGGTAGTCAGAGCGAAGACGGCCGCAACGGCCGCTTACGCCACGTCTGACAAATATTTGAGGGTCATTCGGAAAGTTGTGTATTGCCATAGCGACACACACCCTCCAGTCCCTTATTCGCCTCTTACGACTCCCACGGGAAAGACATGGTGTGATGCCATTCTAAGCCGGCATCACACGGCCCGTTTAAATTATAACTGTGAATTTATGTTGTACGCTGGTGAATCAACAATAACAGAGCAAATGTATAATTTTCCAAAGAATGGCATAACCTTGGCTGGATATTTGATTGAGCCAAACTGACTGGCCAAAAGCCAAAACGTGGAGCCGGGTTCGAGCGCCAGCCATAAATTATATTATCATTCATAACAGTATTATGAATGGATGTCATGGAAAAATATAAGGTTTACTTATATGAAACTTTGCCGAAAATTTTGGCGGGCGAATGCCGTGTGTTTCTTTCCCGCGGGTATCGTAAGAGGCGACTGGGGGACTCAAGGGTTGCATGTGTTTTGCAATTTTGGTCGATGGACTGATTACCTGTCACTATTTCAATCCACGATTTTCATAATGACCCTCAAATGATGTTTGTCAGACGTGGTATAAATGTCCATTTATGCTCTGCCTGTCCCGCAAAAGATTGTAGGCGTAATATGTGTATGTGAATAAGCCCATGAAACTGAACAACTTCTCGAATCACGTAAAGAGAATTCAACCGCCTCCTTCATATCGTGTGGGACACCAAGTCATTTAGAAAACCTTTTGAAACACTCTAACAAGATTACTTCATTTAAAACAGTAAGTGCAATTCGACTACAAAGCATTCATTCCAAGACTAACACCCTACTCTACTCATACAGCTATTTCATTAAGTATTTACCTACTGCGGTGCCGTGCCTTGTAATGTCGGCTTAGAATAGCATCACCCTATTTCTTTCCTGCGGGTGTCATAACATAAGATGCGACTAAGGGACTCGGAAGGTTTCATGAGCATCATAATTCAAGGCGATAGGCTGACAACCTCTCACTATAGTAATATGCGATTTTTCTGAATATTTGTTAGACGTGGCGATAGCGACCGTTTTTCACGGCCGTTACCGCTCTGCCTACTCTCAAGGGATAAAGGCGTGATATCTGTATATATATATTATGTGTATTTACTGGAAATGAACCAGAAACCGTTTAACATTGAAATTCCTGATTCCAGGAGAATTATTGCGCAAGTTATTTTTGGATATTAGGTAAGGCGGTTCGAGAGCTAGTGAAACTTGTAGATACTTATTTTTCTCACTATTTCCGTGCGAATTATAACTTTGTAAACACATTAACAGAGAAAATGTAACACATTCCGAATTACGAGATTTTTAAGGTCGTTCGAAAGCCCAGTGCCGCCCCCTAAACAGGAAAAAAATCCCTGGCTGGACACGCTAGTCATCTGTAAACCAAAGTATCAATTTTCGGCAATAACTAACTACAAAGATTTTTTTGAATTAATAAGACCTTGTAAAAAATGAGTGGTAAAGATTTGTATTCCAAAAATGCTATACACATAACTAAAGCGCTTACTTTTCACAAGGTTTTATTGATTCTTAAGATAATCTTTGTAGTATGTTATTGCCGTGAATTGATACTTTGGTTTACAGATGACTAGCGTGTCCAGCCAGGGACTTTTTTCCTGTTTGGGAGCGGCACTGGGCTCTCGAACCACCTTAAAACAATCTCGTAATTCGGAATGTGAGCGTTACATTTTCTCTGTTAATGTGTTTACAAAGTTATAATTCGCACGGAAATAGCGAGCAAATAAAACGCAAATAAAAATAAGTATCTACAAGTTCCAAGCTGTGAGGATAAAACATTTTACGAGGCTGAATGTTGATAGTCTAATTTTAACTAGCAGAAAAACATGTTATTCCTTGTTAATAAATACCACTGATTTACGGGTGGAACTGCGATGCAGAAACTACATACATACATACATATATCAGGCCTTTATCCCTTGCGGGGTAGGCAGAGCATAAACGGCCGAAAAAACGGACATTTACGCCACGTCTGACAAACGTTTGAGGGTCATTCGGAAAATTGTGTATCGCCATAGTGACAGGTTGTCAGCCCATCGCCTAAAATTGCTATACACACCCTCGAGTCCCTTCGTCGCCTCTTACGACTCCCACGGGTAAGAAATGGGGTGATGCTATTCTAAGCCGGCATCACACGGCACTGCACATGCAGAAACTAAGTGGCAAAGAAACCAATGGTAAGTAAGAAGCAAGTACTGTTGGTGCAGGAAACCAATACACACGTACATCAGCCTATTGCTGTCCACTGCTGGACGTAGGCCTCCCTCAGGGTACGCCATAGGGCACGATCTCTTGTTTTCGTCATCCACCGGCCCTCTGGCCCAAGGTCGTCCAACGCGACGCCTGCCGAGACGTGGCCTCCACTCGAGAACCCGCTTACTTCTCCGTCCGTCGGTTCTACGACAGATGTGCCCAGCCCACTGCCACTTCAGATTGATACACTTCAGACTATTTCCGTTACTTTGGTCTCTTTGCGGATAGTCTCATTCCGGATTTTATCCATTATAGAGATACCGAGCATAGACCTTTCCATAGCTCGCTGTCTGAGTGACATGTAGCCGGTGAGCCAGGAAACTATAATCATGACAAATTAAAATTTTAATGTAGCGTTTTCTTATGTTAAGTTTTCTTTGTGATCGTTAACGGAAAATTTGATGAAATACTGTGGCAGTTTCATAA
The DNA here is from genome assembly GCA_027580185.1 of Tuta absoluta. Classification (NCBI taxonomy): domain Eukaryota; kingdom Metazoa; phylum Arthropoda; class Insecta; order Lepidoptera; family Gelechiidae; genus Tuta; species Tuta absoluta. The sequence goes on from JAQAHW010000062.1 coordinate 726,749, forward strand.
AAGATTGCTGCTAGAAAGAAAGGTTGTAATAAAAAATTGCTGTAATATTGTTTTTTATTCGAATTACAACTTTAATTTGTCATTCACGAGTCTGCCTAATTACTTAGTCTGGGGTCTCGGTAAGTCCCTAGCATTGTACCAATAAATGTAAGTAAAATATCAAATAGATAGAGTTACTCAAATATTAATGGTCTGTCACAAAGTCGATATTAATATTGGGAACCTAGCAGATGTCAAAGAATTACTTCTGTCCCTTCTGTCCTAAACGACCTTCACAAAGGAAAGGACGAGTCGTCGACTTTTTTTATTGTATGGATCAGCCCTAAGTCTTTGGTATACCTACTTAGCAAAAAAATACATTGGAAAATATCTGGTTTGTGTAAGTAGAACAAACATTGAGTTTTATGTTCATCTAGATAAAGATTAGATGTTACTCAATCGGGCTGTAAACAGTTTTTGTAATAGAAATGTATGAAGTTAGTTATTTTAAAGTTTTCTCTAAAAATAAGAAACATTTACTAGCTGTTAAAAAAATAAAGATTCGGATTTAGAGTCTCCATTTTCTTCTTTTCGTGTGGAACAAGGAACGAACGAACGTCCCAATAATGAAACTGGTGTCTAAAGTTTTTCAACCGCCTTCTACTACTAGTAGGCCTCTGACATGGTTGTGTAACGACCAACGTCTAAGTAAACATAAACAGCAACCGGCGGATTAACGTGCCCCCCGAAACATGGAACCATCTTTCATACGCACAATCAGTTGGTTCATCCTGCAATGTCCTAACTAGACTGGAAACAAATTCACAAAGTGATACATCAACTTTTCGGGATCCCACTGGGAATCGAGCCCGGAACCTTTGCGCCACAGGCAATCGCACCACCACTGCGCCACATCGGATATAAAGTAACAATATTGTTATTATACATATTATATTTGCCGTGTGATGCCGGCTTACAATAGCATCACCCCATTTCTTTCCTGTGGGTGTCGTAAGAAGCGACAAAGGGACTTTAGGGTGCGTATTTCAATTTTAGGCGATGGGCTGACAACCTGTCACTATGACGATACACAATTTTCCGAATAACCCTCAATTATTTGTCAGACGTGGCATAAATGTCCGTTTCTTGCGGCCGTTTACGCTCTGCCTACCCCGCAATGGATGAAGGCGTGATATATGTATGTATGTATGTATTATACAAGGGGATATAGGCGTGATTTAAGTAAGTAAGTATTATACAAATTATGAGTAGGTATGAATTATGAATCTGTTCTAATCAATCTTGTAGACTCATAGCCTGCACAATGCGTCGTAAACCCAAAATAAATGGTCATCAACGTAAGTAGGACTATAGACAGCATGGCCTCCTATTGAATCCTCCATAAAAAGATGAGAATCAATTCGATCACCTTATTGGTCAGTAAAGTGAAAACGATTTGAACCTGCGCTATTATTGGTCGGTTATAGTGAACTATTGGAGGAAGTAGTGGAATATAACGTAAAAGTTTGTAGACGAGTGCAACAGACATTCTGATAGATTGTTTGTATAACGAGAAGATATTTTTTGTAAGACCGTTTACGACTACACTCACCTGTAAGAAATTTTAGTAAAATGGAAATACAAACATCTACTGTTTAAGAAATACGAAAAAACTAGAGTGAGCGAATTGGATTTAGTGAGAGACTGAATTGCGAATGTGAATGTTCATCAAATTTCTAGTACTTAAAAGATTGCGATCCAGACCCGATGAACCAGGAATAAAGTAAACGAATGTGAATAGTAGTACTTAGTAGAAGTAGCTTAGCTACGGTAGCTTATAAAATAGGGTGAAATTTTACTAGTGACTGATAGCGAAAACTCAAGACAGGCTGGTGATAAGGAACAACTTTCCCCAAGTAACATACGTCGAAATATGAGAAACTGTGAGTCACTGGAAGCTCAAAATATTTATGTCGTATTTCGACCTATGTTCCTTAGGGAAAGTTGTTCCTTATCACCAGCCCATCCTCTGTTTTCAGTATCGGTCACTAGTAAAATTTCACCCTATAAATGATTCATTTTTTATGCTGTTAGCTCACTCCCGCACACAATAAAATAAAATAAATAGAAGTAAGAGTTCAAGGCCCTACCCAATGAGGTATTAAAGGTGTTATCATTTCCTCTCGAGCCGCTAACAAGTGTTAATTATCAATTGGGGTTTCGTCGGATTCCGATAAAAACTTCCGCACATTATACAATTATCAGCTATTTTCCATCGTTAATGCTCAAGTTCGTTATGTTTTTATTGCTTCGTGGTCTGTTAGTGATTCTTGGAATTGGAAGACTGTCTTGGTTATTTTATCTACACTCGTCTCATACGTTGCTATTGCAAAAAAAAATTCAAACAGTGTCTAAGTCGATTGATAACGTATAATCGTATGTAAAAATTATTTAGACTGCGTCTAAATGCGTGTTTAACTTTTTTGTAATAACACGGATAATGTTCGGATTACCAGCACGAAAACAGTTGTATTAAGTTAAGACCTTTCTGCCTATAGAAATTACAGTTTCTTCTCAAACGCTGAAACATTGTGTCTTATTATAGAAGGGACGTTTTCGTTAAAATGGAGAAATGAAACGAAGTGTTTTTGCCAACACCCAAATTTGGCGCCATCTTCCGCCGCACCTGTCATCCGTGCCATGTTATAATAAGTGGTTATCTTTGTTTATTTTTTCTTAGGAATTTGTTAGTTTTCTTGTTTAAAGTATTTTTTCCATATTTCATTACAATAATTTAAAGTGTTATGGTAATTTCCGCGACACCTGAGATTTTCGACGCGGCGATGGATCGCCGGTGCGAAAGTTTGGAAAAGTGTACGTAGATGATTTTTCAGTGTTTTTATGTAGGGCGATGAAAATAATTGTGTATTCAACTGCATAATATAATTGCGTATGAACGGGGTGTAATGGACAGCCTTCCGAATACTGATAGGATGCATGCAGATCATGAAATTGAACAACTTTCCCCTGGAAACATTATGTCAGGAAAAAACAAAAAATATCGACCTCCCATACAAAATCATAATTAGCTGAATGCATTTACTATGTGAAGTCATTTTTTTACGTTTCTTTTAATCCGCTTGCCAAGCGTGGTGAGTATGACAATACTCCCTAATAGGAGGAGACCCATGTCCAGCAGTAGACTGTTGTTGTTAATGTAATGTTACTGATAGGCGGCTAAAAGGTATGTTCATGTTTTATATTTATTAACAGTTGCGTAATAAGTATTGTCACATCGTCGTCACTGATTCGCATCGCGTCGTGAACTTGCGAAGTCACCTTGGTAAACGCTAAAACGTGACTTTTCTGTAAATCTAGTAGGTATTCAATTGAACCTATGCAGAGTCACACCGATTTCTCAGCTGGTCTTGGCAAGCAAAATCGCGTAAAATAATTGGGATTGTCACAGCTCATAAATTTAATTCTTTTTTAATTCAGTCTCTCTCTCTTTTTGTGTGGGACACCGAGTCGTCCAACGACCCGATGAACCCTGGTGTCAGCGTTTTTCAACCGCCTACCACTAGTAGTAGGCCTCTGACATAGTTGTGTAACGGCCGCCGTCTAAGTAATCATAGACAGCAACCGGGACCGACGGCTTAACGTGCCCTCCGAAGCACGGAACCATTTCTTTTCGGAAAATCAGGTGGTTCACACTGCAACGTCCTAACCAGACCGGGAACAAATTCACAAAGTGATAAATATCAGTTTTGTGAGAGTCCCACCGAAAATCGAACCCGGAACCTTTGCGTCGCAGGCAGTCGCACTACCACTGCGCCACATCGGCCGTCGTCGTATTCAGGGACTTCTGGACAATCCCCAAAAATACATTTTTCAAACTAAATTGGATATCTAACTCAATAAAGGGACCTGCTGTTGTATCACCAGTTTTCTTGAATGTTAGGTTTTATCTCAGAGAGCAGTCGTGTTTTTAATTTTTTTATTTATTATGCTTGTTCTAGAAGGGATCGTAGCTGTTCATTCTGAAATTTATTGATATCAGTTTTTAATTTGATTGTTTCCGGTATTTTATTATTAATCAATCAATATTTTTTATATATTTTCGATATTTTCTATAAGTCCCGCCAACACGTGGACTCGTGGAGATATTTACAATAAATTCCTCTATTCGCTCACGAGATATTTCATGATAACATGTTGATATGCAATGAGATATTTGCGACGTGGCGCTAAATACCACGTCATATACCACTAGGTACATACATATATACATTAAACAGCCACAACAGGCCACTACTTGACATGGGCCTCCTCCTATTAGGGGGTTATGCTCATCACGCTTGGCGAGCGCAGTGCAAGATGTTGCATGCAGAGGGAACGCTGCTGCCCATTCCCTGGATGAATGTATCCTTTACGTCACCGACTAGGTGCTACAGAGTAATCAACAAGGATGGAGATATTAATAATAATATACATTTAAGTATACATAGGACCAACAGATAAGCTGGATGACGTTGTGAAATACGAGGTACGTCAATATTGCTTTCCGTGATGAATTCTGAACTAAATATTCGAGTAGCGATAGGTATAGATATACAGGATGTAAAAAATATTAATTTCATATATATTATTAAGGGGTGATGGGTGAACCAGTTCATGAAACTAAATAACTTTCCTAAAGAAACATAGGTCTAAATAAGAAAAAAAACTATGGCCCTCTCATAAAAATTGAAATTGACCCGGTTGGCTGGAACATTTTGTATGAGAGGTCCACATTTTTACACGACTGCCCAACCAAAATGAGGAGTGTAATGTTTTTAGAGTTCATGTTTGTATGTATGTAGGTGCGATTCTTTAAAGTGCTGCAACTTGTTAACCACTGAACAGATTCGAATGGGAATTGTATCGGAAGATTCCTTACACTATCCTCCCGAGTGTCATAGGCTAGGCTTTATCTCAGAAAGCAGTCGTATATATATTTTTATTATGCTTGTTACTCAGAAAGCAGTCGTATATATATTTTTATTATGCTTGTTACTCACAAAACAACAAAAAGATAAGAAGATATAGAAATCGTAAAACTAGATCCAAAATCCTTAGTGAGCCTTTTTTATTTGTTTTATTTCTTCCAGGCAACTTCTAACATTAAAGAGGATGATTTATAATGTGGTTTTAATTTATATGTATGCAATGTAAATACGCCAACAGGTACAGAGGTACAGTCGCAATGCGGCAGTTATATGAAACAGAAACAGAAACAAACAATAAAAAAACACGTTTGCTTTTGTAGAAAAGTACTAAACAAGTTTCGAGTAGTGAGGAACTGAAACAAGTTCCATGAAATTTTCTACTACGCGTGAATTGAATGTTCTTTTTAGTATCAAACTCTTTTGACAATTTATATACTTTGTTTGCAATGTTTATTAAAGCGAAACCTATCTATTGCTACCCGAGGTGTTGTAAGGATTTCTGTGACACATCCACGACACATCTGTCTCTCATCTAAATCTCTTCGAAGTTACAGGACAGGAGTCACCATGAAATATAAACATACATACATATATGAACTCTAAAAACATAATGCTCCTTTTTTTAGCGAGCAGTCGTGTAAAAAAACATACACATATCACGCCTATAACCCCTTACGGGGTAGACAGAGCGCAAACGGACGCAAAACGGCCATTTACGCCACGTCTGACAAATATTTGAGGATTATTCGGAAAATTGTGTATCGCCATAGTGACAGGTTTTCAGCCCATCGCCTAAAATTGCAATACACACCCTCGAAGTTAAAGTTAGGTTAAGTTTTTGTTAACTTTGTTTTTTCAAAAAAACAAAACTGAATGAATATGATGCGAATAATGAACTGGAAATAGATTATGGAGTGTTGGTATTCTGTCTGCGAGGTTTACCGCAAAACAGTCTTGAAGCCTCGGCCTTCAATCTTGTCATCTTATTTACACATCTAGATTATGCCGTTTTTGTCCTGCCTATGGATACATAAGTACAGGTATCACGCCTATAGGCAGGCGAATGTAAACATCCGTAAAAAACGAACATTTACGCCACGTCTGACAAACATTTGAGGAACATTCAGAAAACAATTTATCGCCGCAGTAGGTTGTCAGCCCATTGCTTATTATAATACACATGTAACCCTCGAGTCCCTTAACTCTTACTACACCCACGGGAAAGAAATGGGGTGATGCTATTCGAAGCCGACATCACAGGGCATAGTTATGGCTAGTAATTATAGGTTTAACAGCAATGACAAAACAAGAATCATGGTCACCGGCTCACCGCGTCACCTGCGCCCGCGCACGTCCCGCGTCACGTGCGGTCACGTTGCAATTTGTAAGCCATTATTTAAAAAAAACGTCGCGGGACACCGAGTCGCCGAACGCCCCGTTCAACGCGCTGTAGAAAATTTAATTTTCTAGGTCTCTTACATGTTTGCGAAATCACTAAATAGTATAAAATGAAGTTGCTTCGAGTGTCCCTAGGCTGTAGACAGACAACTGCAATCCGACTGCCAAATGGCAGTTCAGATGCAGTTTGAATGCAGTTGGCTCGACTGCAATCAATGGCGTGCAGTTTCATTGCAGTCGCGTCAACTGCATTCAAACTGCACCTGAACTGCGATGCGAGGTAACTCAAATGTTCAAATATTTTTATAGAGTATACAAAATCAGTACTCGCCGGACTCCTGTGGTTTAGTAGAGACTAAACCACAGGAGTCACGTGCTTCGTGTTTGTGTGGTCTGTGGTCAATTCTCCAATCGCATCACAAAGATATTAGGTCCTTACATATGAAATTGTCGTTTTGTCGTACTGGCCAGTTTGATCACAAATTTCTCCTATTTGGTTAGGAATTCGAAATTCAAATTTATACAGCTATTTCCACATGTAGTTGTGTTTCGTAAACCGTCATTCATTTGTTTTTTTACTTATCTTTTTTCTGTTTGCATCGCTCAATTTACAAAATGGAAAATTTGAAATATCGCGTTATTTACGAGTACGAGTTCCACCGTGGCACCAGTGCTGCGGAAACGGCTCGAAGGGTTAATGATGTGTATGGCGGTTGTGTCGCAAAAGAAAACACAGTGCGTTTTTGGTTCCAACGTTTTCGTTCTGGAAATTTCGACCTGCAAAACAAGCCCCGTGGACGGCCGGAGACCCAAGTTGATAATGAAGAATTGAAGGCTATTGTGGAAGCGGATCCATCGCAAACCACGTCCGAATTAGCTGCAGGCTTCGGTGTTAGTGATAAAACTGTTTTAATCCACTTGAAGCAAATTGGAAAGATTAAAAAACTTGAAAGGTGGGTTCCTCACGAATTGAATGAAGCAAACCGGCAAACGCGCGTCAACTGCTGCGTTACATTACTTGACCGGCACAATAACGAAGGGATTTCAAATCGAATCATTACCTGTGATGAAAAGTGGATTCTCTACGATAATCGGAAGCGCTCATCGCAATGGCTGGACCCTGGCAAGCCAGCCAAAGCCTGCTCCAAGCGAAAATTGACCAATAAAAAGTTACTTGTAAGCGTTTGGTGGACTAGCGCCGGTGTCGTTCATTACAGTTTTCTCAAATCTGGCCAGACGATTACGGCAGATGTCTACTGTCAGCAATTGCAAACCATGATGGAAAAGCTAGCTGCTAAACAACCGAGGTTGGTCAATCGCTCTACGCCACTGTTGCTTCACGACAACGCTAGACCACACACTGCACAACAGACGGCTAGCAAATTAGAAGAGCTTCAATTGGAATGTCTAAGGCATCCACCGTACTCCCCGGACCTTGCTCCAACAGATTACCATTTTTTTCGAAATTTGGATAACTTCTTGCAAGGGAAAAAATTCAACTCAGATGGGGCAGTCCAAATCGCCTTCAAAGATTTTATTGATTCCCGTCCGAATGGTTTTTTTAGTAAAGGGATCAATGAACTACCTATGAGATGGCAAAAGTGCATAGATTACAATGGCTCATACTTTGATTAAATAAATATACTATTTTAAAAAAAATCGACTTTTTGTTCCTCCCATACAAAACGCCAATTTCATATGTAAGGACCTAATATTTATCCTCTTCACCGCAGTCAATAGTACACATTATAGTGGCCACAGGACTTCCTTAGCTGAACAGTTGACAATACAATAGGACTACAGATTATTGTCATGAGTTCATCACAGCGGCTTGACTTGATGTGGCGCAGTGGTAGTGCGACTGCATGCGACGCAAAGGTTCCGGGTTTGGTATCCGGTGAGACACTCAAAAAGTTGTTATTTATCACTAAGTGAATTTGTTCCCAGTCTGGATAGGACATTGCGGGCTGAACCACCTGATTGTCCGTGAGAATATGTTATCGTGCTTCAGAAGGCACGTTAAGCCGCCTATTATTACTTAGACGGCGGTCGTTACACAACCATGTCAGAGACCTACTAGAATAGTATAAGGCGATTGAAAATCTCTGACCCCATCATCGATTTTTCATTGTTCATAGGGTCGTTCATCGACTCGGTATCCCACAAGAAAAGAAGAAGACGGCGGGTGGCTGGCGTGTAGAACGTTGTTTATAAAGTTACAGTTTTGAACTTAAGACAATTTTGTAGGTAAGACAAACGGAAAATTCAGGAAATCGATATTTTCATCTACTAGATAAAAGTTGATAAATTATCGCGTTTTAAAAAATTTAAACTTTTCCTAAGCAGATATCGTACATTTACAATGTTTTTGTTTAATGTCATATTTACATACATACACATATCACGCCTATTATCCCTTACGGGGCAGGCAGAGCGCAAACGGTCATATTTAATTATAATATTATCAAACGTTCAGTATTTACGAATCCTCTCATAAAAGATGACTGGTGAAGTTTAAAAAGACATATTTACATAGTTTATAGCATCACCCCATTTCTTTCCCGTGTGTGTCGTAAGAGGCGACTAAAGGGCCGCGAGGGTTACATGTGTATTGCAATTTTAGGCGATGGGATAACCTGTTACGTGATTCACAATTTCCTGATTGACCGTCAAAATGTTAGTTGTTGTTGTTGTCAGATGTGGCGTAAATGTTCGTTTTTTACGGCAGTTTACGCTTACCTCGTAAGGGATATAGGCCTGATATTTGTGTGTATATTTTTAGTCGTACATACATACATACATCAGCCTATTGCAGTGCCACTTCAGTTTGCTACACTTCCAGACTATGTCCCTTACTTTGGTCTTTTTGCGGATAGTCTCATTCAGGATTTTATCCATTATATAAATACCGAGCATAGACCTTTCCATAGCTGTGAGTGACATGCAGCCGGTGAGCCAGTTTTCCTGTCAGGTTCCACGTCCCGGCTCCATAGGTCATGACTGGCAGGACGCACTGATCGAACTCCTTTGTCGTGAGACATTGTGGCAAGGGTGATTCCAGGATATGACGTAACTTCTTAAATGCTGCCCAGCTCAGCTGCACTTTTCTGGTTTCTAGTCGTACTATGGGTCTATTAAAAGAAAATCGACATGTCTTACTGGATTGACCTTGTTTAAAATCGTCATTAACTCAGACTGAATCTTTGCGCTAGTGCAGATCAAAAAGACGATTGAGAAGATAAGACACAGATCATTGACTTCTAAGAAAGGGCACTCACAATGCACGTGGCAACTCACGTGTTGACTCGACGCATATTATTATAACAAACAGACATAACAAACGTATTATAGCAGGAAGCCACAACTACTGAGAACTTGCTTCTGTAAAGATGAAAGATATTAGCAGCAGATTATTTTAAGTATTTCAGTGATTTCTTGTTGGTAGGTGAATTATTTCGTGTAATATACCCCTTGTATTCTTCTACTTCTTTTTTAGTGTGGGACAACTTGTCCAACAACCCAATGAGTTGACATGGTTGTACCCTCTGACCCTTTGTATTTCATAAATGTGTCGTGTCGCGTTGACAAGGATTTTTCGCAAAACGAAGGATTTTTTACATATGATATGTACAGTCAAGCTCACGTTTCGTTAGACACTCGAAACGCCGCCGCGCCGATGAGAACGATCCATCCAACCAAAGGCTAAACTGTCAAACCAAGCATGCGCTTGACTGTACTTAATTTTTTTTTATCATGTGGTAGTGTCATTTTTCTTCTTTTTTCTGTCCTGCATTTTAATTATACTGCAAATTATTACCTACCACAAGGAAGTGGTCATCTACCTGTATTTAACTAAAATTGTATATTTTATAAACGTAAACACAGCAGCCTAATTATCATTATCTTTGCCTTGGAGTGGAGGTAGGCAAATGTTTTCCTTCAATGTCAGCCATTTGATACATTTTATAAAATAAATAAGAAAAAACAGTGAGTGCTTATGTCCTATGAAATCCGTTTTTCCGGCATTTAGGTGATAATATGTTGATAAAAGTGTTTGCAGGAAGATGCAATCTGTCCGGTTTGAATGCTTCCTGTATTTTATTTTGTTCCAAACATTTATTTTTGACGGCCGTTGTGGTAGTGCGACTGCCTGCGGCGCAAAGGTTTCGGTTTTGTTTACCAGTGGGGCACTCACAAAGTTGATATCACTATGTTCATTTGTTTCCAGTATGGTTAGGACATTGCAGGCTGAACCAACTGACTGTCCGTAAGAAAGATGGTTCCGTGCTTCGGAGGGCACGTTAAGCCGTCCCGTCGGTCCCGGTTGCTGTCTATGATTACTCAGACGATAGTCGTTACAAACCATGTTAGAGGCCTACTAGTTGTAGTAGTCAGTTGAAAAACTATTAGCTTTTCCTGGTGAAGTATAGTAGGTACATTTCTATAATAACTTGGACATGTCTTTTTTTTGTCCTGGCCTCTTAAATTTTTTGCCCCGGGGCTATGCCTGTTTAATGGGGAGCTGTTTCTCCTTGCATATCTCAAGAGATACTGCACAAAATTTCAATCACTCTTTTTTATTACGTACTTTAGGGATTGTTTGCTAAGTAACGACTTTTGGCTTTCATTCATCATTCCATTGTCATCAGATTGCATGACCTTGCAAACAACACATTCAACATGAATCTCTTTACAGACAGTTTATCTTTTTACTAAGGTAATAGGGGGTTACATGTGTATTGCAATTTTAGGCGATGGGCTGACACCCTGTCACTATGGCGACACAAAATTTTCTGAATGACCCTCAAATGTTTTTCAGATGTTGCATTTAAATGTTTGTATGTTACGGCCGTTAACGCTATGCCTTTCCCACAAGGGATGTAGGCGTCATATATGTATGTTATCTTTTTACTTTAAAGTAGGGTGAAGCATCAAATTTGCATGTACCTACTAAATCGTTGAATAACTGGTTGATTTACTATGAGTAGTCTTTTTAAGAGTTCCGTACCTCAAAAGCAGAAAAAAACAGAACCTTAATAGGATCACTTTGTTTTATCATTTATCTCTAGAACGTGTATAGATTTTATTTTTTATATATTTATAATTAGCCTGCTTGATATTTACAATTAAACTGCTGGGTAAAGGCCTCCCCCGCAATCTTCCATTCTTTGTATAGATATTGTAAAGTCTACAGCTGCTTGTAGTTGTAAAAAATGAAGTCCTAAAAAGATACTGCCATATATGCTGTATAAATGCATGTTTTTGACTCTCTCATAGGACTCAAAATTCAGAGGCTATTTCCCTTGGACCTAGATCTATGATTTGGTGAGGCCCATGAAATGGTTTTTCAGTAAATCCAAGTTGTAGGACAAAGGAGTGCAAATAAGCTTTATTTCAGTTACAACCTTCAAAAAGGCCTATGGGCCTCTATAGGTAAACAGCTCAAATATGTCTGGGCCTTACAATTCTGAATGTAACTATATATAGCAAAGAAAACTAAGGTCAACCCAATAAGCCATATTTGACAGCTGTCATCTCCATACTAAAAGAGATGTCAACAAAGGATTTTTTCGTTGCTTTTCCGTAATGGCGGATGTGATTTGGTTATAATTTAGTTTTTCTTGTTTATTTGAGTGTTTGGTGAAAAAATCTGATAGTGTTTTAAGCAACAAACTATTCTTAAACTGAACATTAAATAGGAAATTTTAATTAAGGCATATATCTGAAATTGTGTAATAGTGACGAGCTGATCACCACGTGGAGCAGAAAATTTTACAATCAGTTTTCTGTTGCTACACAAACTGCGCAACACAGCCCCTAGTCTTAAGACAAGGTTCTCTTGTGTTGTGGACTCTCCCTCGGCGTAATGCCACATACCTTACTGACTTACGACTTTTAACCCACAAAACTAACCTTACTTAGATGGCAAAATACGACTCTACAATAGAGTTGTGGCGCCAGTGGCTCTGCCACCATAAATAATAATAAAAAAAAAAGTAAAATGGACCCTCTACCACAGCATTAGCATGAATCTGACATCTGTCAAACATGGCTTAATTCTTTAGTACAGGTTGATTTCTTAAAATAGTAAATCAATGTTGCTTTTTATTATTCTCATTTCAATTCAATTGCTTGTTTGTAGCATAGTTTCAACATAAATACATATAGGTAGGTATGTGGCCTCATTTACTTCCTAGTGATGAGTAGGCATAAGGAAATCAACATGGTGTGGACATGTTTTACATAAAAATGTCATTCAGTTTCCTGCTATACCTTTTATTTTAAAACTAGCTGGTGCCTGGTATCTTTGTATGCACAGTGTGAATTTGATATTAAAATTTCCCGTGGGATTGATAGATTTTCTTGCAGTAAAAAGTAGCCTATGTCCTTTCTTGGGTTCCTGACTATGCTTATCCCAAATTTTATCAAAATGGATTCAGTGGTTTAGGCATGAAAACGTAACAGACAGAAAGAGTTACTTTCAAATTTTATAATATTTGTATAGATGAAAAATTTTATTTTCAGGATCATATATTTTGCTATGGAATAGATACTGCCCACACAATCATAAAACTTGTGTTTAGCTAGATTTACCATTTTACTAAAAACTCTTAGTGTTTTACTCAAAAACCCATTCATTTTATAAAATAAACTGGTTAAAATTGCTAAGGAATGTGAGTTAACTAAATGCATTGACCTTGTGTTTCAAAAGTAACTTTCAAACTTTGTCCATTGCAATTTAGCTTCATACAAAAGATAATGTCTCAATTTTCTATTCTATTCTTTGATTCTGAGCTGTGATATTTATGAAAAATTTATAAGAAATAGTCCATACTAAATTCAGGATATCACACAGAAGCTGAAGATATAGAGCAGGAAACCAAAAGTTGAAAATCTAATAAGAATGTGTCAGAATTTTAGAGAGATTTATGATCCTGCCTGATGGAACATTAATCTACTGAAGGACTCGCAAAAATCTTTGCACAATACAATGTAGTGGACGTGCGAAGTAAACACGAAGGTTTCACGCAAACATCAAATCGTTTGAATAACTTCTCGCTATCAGCTGTGTTTCTGTTGACAAAAATGTCACGGGCAGTCGCTAAAGATGAAAGTGAAGAGTAATGTCAGTACTTACGGCCATCACCATCTCGAAGGTGTATTTGTGGACCCTCACGGGAGACACGTACTCCTGCACCATGGTGAGGATATCACTGCAAACAGTTCCACGAAAATACTAAAAATTTGATTATTTCACTAGTTCCATTAGCACTAAAACCTTGCCAAACTCATGGTGCCAAACACTAAAACTGTACTCCAATGACAATGATGTTCCTTTCACTAAATATATCCAAGCACAAGCACAACAAACGTATCGTGAACTTGAAGTTCATCCGTAAACAAAATGGACAAACGCACGAAAAGGACGAACGAAATGTTCGTCACTGAACTGAAGTGAGCTGAGATTTGCCAAAACTGTTTGACATTCGAATATGTTGCCGTCTTAAAAAAATATAATTATAACTTTCCTTTTGGATACAAGGCATTTGGGACAATAGTTTTGGCCTAAAGGCAGATGGGATCCGTATCACAGAATAGATAATAGTAGTACCTACAGAAGCGACACTCCTTTGATGTTGAAGAAAGCCGCCGTTTTAATAGCCTACACTTTTTTTTGTAACATCCAAGACACCGTGCGCTATCTAAATTAAACTCAAATACACGCGCATAAGAGCACAAATCCTTTGCGTTCTCTGACTACCTACACGGGAGCTCAAACGCCAGGGCCGGATTCGGGATATAACTATGAAAAATAAAATCTTAAACTGATTTAGTAGGTATATTAGCTATTTACACAGAATATATTATAGTGTTTATTGTAAGTATTTACAATATTTTTCAATAAGTCGTGAATATTCTTAGTCATAATAAAAAAATGAAGGGACCAACTGATACTAGCATTTCATAGAATTACTAAGAAGAACCATAATAAATTGGTCCCTTAAATGGGATTCACTGCGAGCGAACATTTCTGCGTTCATGTTTAGATTGCCTTGAGTAGCTTATTCTTAGTTAAATAGGTACCTACTTTACATTGTATAACTATGACATTGCTTGTGGATAAAAATCAACGAAGCACAAAAAAATCAATAATAGTAGGTACATTTACCTATTATTAACGGATTATTTTTCTTACCATGCACAATCCTTTGGTAATGTAAAAAAGGACAACTTGGAATCACTCTTTTTATTAAGACATCCGTCCACAGAACACCTAGTCCTAATTTGTCCCATCATCATAATAAATTGATTGGTTTAAATTTCGTAAAGAAGCACAACACAAACAATTTATTCCACTACCTGCACGAGTGTCTCGTTAAAGAACGCGTCACAAGTGAAATGACGTCACCGCATCGATGCGCGCGCGCTCCACTAGCGAGCGCGATCCGGTTCTGGCGGAGTGTACCGTCGCGGTACACGACGGCGTAGGTACTTAACTCCGTAGGTATAGGCGAGTGTCGCAGGCCTGTCCGTATGCGCCGATGCGCGTCGTTGCGTATACACGTGACGCACGCACTCACCGGTGGTTATCTATACGCATGCTAGCGAGTGCTTGACTTCGTCAAACCGTACCACAACAGTGCGGCGCGCGCATCGCATCTCGTTATTTATTATCTATTTGAATTTTCAAAATGAATTAAATAGCTTTGACCTACACTTACCCTGCCCTGCCATCCGATTTGGATCAGTATGGTAGTAGTGCCAACTTAAGTGACAAACTGTAGCTGGCACAAAAAAAGTGTAGATTTTTTAAAAATCATCTCGGGTGAAATCGAACGCCGCGTGGTTGCGAACTTTAACGATGTAGCTACGAGAGTTAAGTGTTTAGTCGAGGATGACTCCTAGGTATATGGTCTAATTAACCCAAGGGATGGGTCGGCCGAATAATCTACTTCGGGGATGTTCGGCCGGTTTAAGCCCCTACGAAAGTGCACAAATGCACTTTTTTCGGGATTGACCCCAATTCTCTTTTTGTGGAATCCACAGGGAGACTAGTACGCTCTCTCTGCCTGCTCCTGCCGCCTTGCAAATTATTTAACTGTAGTGAGTGCGTGTGAAACCCTTACAAAGCACTTTACACACGGTTTTAGCATAGGGTTCCCTTTTCAATAAACTTGAAGCAAATGAAACGGTAACCAGTTGAAGTAGGAAGTCGTTTCACTTGTGGTATTCAGACGTAGGTTTGAAAAATCAAACGCTTTATCGAATAAGCGTTTAGCGGGTCCCTGCATATTTCATACAGCTCCTCACATTACATAACAACTAACTGTCGCATTGCGTGAGTCGAAGCACGTCGACGCGATGCATCCAAACTGTGCTAGCCTTTATCGCGATGAACGTCTCTTGCTCTTGATCTCCTCCAATGAACTTCTCCCAAAAGTCTAAAAGTTGCCAACGTTGCCATTATCAAAAAATCTAAAAAAGTAAAAATTGATTGTCACTGAGTGAAAAAAGCTTAAAAGTAGATTCTAGACATACTTTTGGGTCTAAAAATTCCAATAAAGTATCTTGAAATCAAAGAAGTCTAATAAATTGATCCAAAAGTGTGAAAAATTATAAAATAACCTTTGAAAATATACTCTTCGCAGTATCCACGTTGCTTGCAGCTAACTTCAAGACAGTGAGTAAGCGAGCCTTGACGGAGCGCGAATGTCGCTTTCCTTCCATCATTTGAAGAGTATTTCTTGATCGTTGACCGAAAAAACCGGAGCAAAATTCTGGCAAAATTGTGCGCGTTCGTGCCCGATGTCTAGTGCTGAAGTCGCCGATAATTCCGTTGACCCCCCGGCGAAGAAGCGGAAGCTAAACTCATCAGCAGCCCGTTCCAAATCTTCTGTAATGGCGAACAATGGAACGCGTGTGGAGGATGAAATCGACGAGAGTCTGTACTCCCGGCAGCTGTACGTGCTGGGGCACGATGCGATGCGGCGGATGGCCAACTCGGACGTGCTGATCTCGGGGCTCGGCGGGCTCGGGGTCGAGGTGGCTAAGAATGTGATCCTAGGCGGCGTGAAGTCCGTCACTCTCCACGACGAGAAGACGTGTACTATCGCCGATCTGGCATCGCAGTTCTACCTATCAGAGGCTGCGATCGGTCAGAACCGTGCTCAGGCTTCCTTGGAGCAGCTAGCGGAGCTGAATCACTACGTGCCGACATCGGCGTACACGGGCCCTCTGGACGAGGAGTTCCTGAAGAAGTTCAGCGTGGTGGTGCTGACGGGGGCGTCGTGGGCCGAGCAGGAGCGCGTGGCCGCCATCACGCACGCACACAACATCGCGCTCATCATCGCCCAAACCCGGGGCTTGTTCTCACAAGTGTTCTGCGACTTTGGGCCTGACTTCACCGTTGTAGATGTAACCGGAGAGAACCCGGTGTCTGCTATGATTGCTGATATCACACATGAGTATGAGGCTGTGGTCACATGTCTTGATGATACCCGCCATGGTCTGGAAGATGGGGACTATGTCACATTCAGTGAGGTGAGTCTTATTTTCAGACATGATCAAGTCTTATTGCACAATATTTATTTGATTATAATCTGCTATCACACATGTTTCTAGAACATGAATTAAGTAATCAATATGAGTAGGTATGATAAAAATAGCTTTTTACCCCACTCTTCTAGGTTTAAAGATTCACAACTTACTATAGTACTCATTTTGATAGTGTTATTTCTAGTAAAGGAATATCCCTAAGAATTTAATTTGATTATTATTATTTATAGGACAGGCAGCAATACATGCTGATAGGTCCTTGCAGTGTTGGTTTTTTTAATTGATAATGTCTTATTTATATTATTTAAATTACACACAAGCGCTTTATTTTCAAGTCTTTGTTATTTTGGCACCAATTGTTCAGTCTATTTTAAAGAGTTAACTGAGGGTGCAGAAACAACAGCATCAACATTTTCTAGGGATATATAACTTTCTGTTTACTTTATGAACATGACCTAGGTAGGATATGTGGAGCTATTGGTTCAATTAGGTTCTGATACAGGTTTAAATTAAATGCAACCTGACAAAAAAAACATGTGACTCCAAATTTATGTTATGGATATGAAAGATTGGAAATCTGTAAAACTGTTTCAACTGATTAAGGAAATAACATACAATTCAAGTTAGCTTAGTAATTACTAAGTACAAGGTTGTTATTGTGTTGTATAAAAGTAGTTAAGCATAAGTTTCTCTGTTTCTTACTTCATTATAGTTACACACATACATGTATCATCATGTATCATGCCTATATCCCTGGTAGAGTTGTAAACAGCCGTAAAAACTGGCATTTTACCCCACGTGTGACAAACATTTAAGAGGCATATAGAAGAATGTGTATCGCTAAAGTGACAGGTTGTCAGCCCATTGCCTAAAATTGCAATCATTTATAGTAAACTACTCAAAATTATCACATATAAATTATTAGTCTATTTTTCAGAGAACTTAAATTGCTTTTTATTAACAGGGGCACAATCTTCATTATTAAATATGACATGAGGCTCTGGGGTTCCCATTATCTTATTGGATTAACAGTCTGATAGGAAACTTTTCGCTGACCCCTTCTGGCCAGATGGACCGATGCCTTAAAAAGGTGGCTGGTAGCGGATGGTGAAAACAAGAGATTGTGCCCTACGGCGTACCCTGGGGGAGGCCTACATCCAGCAGAGAATTGCAATAGGCTGATGTATGTAGGAAACTTTTCCCTCACAGGACCTCTTATCCAAGGTCAAAATTAAAAAAGGACTTACTGGAATTGCCCATACCTAAAATTATGCTTTCTCCATAAATTCTTACACACATCATTCATGTATGGCTCAAGATCAACCACGTGTCTGTCAATGACCTATGATGAAATGATGAGTCATGAACGAAAACATAAACAACAATTTTTCTCAGCTTTATGAGAATGGACATTGTGATTTTTACAGCTTATAGGTTGTTGACTTTGCAAATGAGATATTTACTCTATTGCAGTGTTTTTTATTATAATTACAGCTTTATTTCCAAACATTATAAAGAAAGGTGAGGTCAAGAGTGCCCTAAACTGACAAGCATGTATGAAAAGGTTGATGCATGTTGAAGAAGTGAAAGAGGTGTGTCAGGATTGTAGCAAGTGGAAAGATGTAGTCTCTGCCACCCCTATGGGAAAAAGGCGTGATTATATGTATGTATTATAACGTAATTATTTGTTAGTTCCATTTATTTTTACCAATGTCAATGTATAGAATATTAATATGTAAGCAATTTTCGCTATCTCTGAAATAAACTACTAAATAAGTGCTGAAAATAGTTTAAGAGATGAACTATCATAACTTCCATTCATGGAACATAAGGTGAAAATAGGAAAAACATGCCATGCCTGCCACATCATCAATTATTATTTTGTAAACATTTCTCTTGACTTCATGCCATGTAATGTCGGCTTAGTATAGCATCACCCCATTCGTTTCCCGCGGGTGTCGTAAGAGGCGATTAAGGAACTTAAGGTGACTTGTGTATTGCAGTTTTAGGCGATGGGCTGACAACCTGTCAAAATGGTAATACACAATTTTCTGAATGACCCTCAAATGTTTGTCAGAAATGGAATGTTCGTGTTTTACGGCCGTTTTCGCTCTGCCTCCCTTAATGTAAATAATATTAATCCTTCCTTTTCAGGTCCAAGGTATGACAGAGCTGAATGGCTGCGAGCCCCGTAAGATCAAAGTCCTCGGCCCTTACACCTTCAGCATTGGAGACACAACACCCTTCACCAAATACGTTCGCGGAGGCATCGTCACCCAAGTGAAGATGCCCAAAAAACTCAGCTTCAAATCTCTAAAAGACTCAAACATGTAAGTCTTAAGGTTCTTCTTCTTATCGTATCAATAATCGGATACGCCCAATGGAGATTGTACAAAATCTATAGCAGCGATTGCCAATGCATGGCAGTCATAAGGCTGTCTGGTCTAAATATGGCTACATAGCTGTAAGGCTACTTCCATTCTCTTCTGTTCTTCTATTTGTATGTTTGTTTTGTTCTTCTATTAGTATGTTTGTTTTTTGCTTATTTTACATTTCTGAATTGACCCCATATTGGTGAACCTGATATTGGATGACCCTCAAATATTTGTCAGATGTGCCGATGACGACAGTTTCCTCTCAGTTTATATGTATGTTCATGTGCACCGGCAGATGACAAAACCTAAATAGAAACCTAAACAAGCCTAGGTAGTTGTGTAGTTTCACAAACAGAACTCACCCTAAAAATATTTGCACTGAATTTAATAGGTGCTTATAGCACGGTCACACCATGCACATGCTCCTGCTCCTGCCGCTGTCGCGAATATTGCTCGAAAAACTTCCGCGGAAGTATCAACGCGAGTGAGTGTTAACACACTGTCGTTATAATCTACATACATACATACATAAATCACGCCTATATCCCTTACTGGTTAGGCAAAGCGTTAACGACCTCTCTCTTTTCGTGTGGGACACCGAATCGTCAACGACCCGATAAACCCTGGTGTCAGAGTTAACGACCGTAAAACGGATATTAACACCATGTCTGATAAAAGTTTGAGGGTCAATCAGATAACTGTGTATCAATCACTATAGTGACAGGTTGTCAGCCCATCGCCTAAAATTGCAATACACATCTAACCCTCGAGTCCCTTAGTCGCGTCTTTTGACGCGATGCTATTCTTAGCCGGCATCACACGGCATAATCTTCTCGAGACAATACGAGTGCGCGAGATAGCAATACATTCCACTAGCGCTCGTGCTGCCGTTTTCCTTTGACTCGCGCACGAAAAACTGACATTCGAGGGAGCACGGGAAGTGGCAGCGGCATGACGAGTAGCAGCGCGAGTAACCTGTTTACACGCGCTACCAACTTCCCTTATTATTTCCCTGCCCATATTGAAAGTGTTATTATAAATATTTCTTGTTTTTTTGGAAACTTGCAAAATTTTCAAGCGCGGGCAGGATTTGAACCTGCGACTTTCGCATTACTAGTGGCGACGCAAATCCGCGCTTGAAAATTTTGCAAGTTTTCAAATATTGTATACCTAACACGGGAAGTGTTTCAAAATTTGGTATTCAATCATATCTTGTTTTTGTGCAACGAACTGTAATTACGTTTTGTCACGCAGACACCCAGAATTCGTGGTCACCGATTTCGGCAAGTTCGACTACCCTCAGCAATTGCACATCGCCTTCGCGGCACTACACAAGTACGAGAGCGGCGAGGGAAGACTCCCGAAGCCCTGGAGCCAGCCCGACACTGCCAGGTTCATGGAGTATGTGAAGCAGGTGGTGGAAGACTGGACTCTGAAGAACGGTGACATGGAGGTCAACACAGAACTCTTGGAGACATTCTGCAAGGTAAGTGTTTCCAAACAAATGCAACCCTAATCTCTTTAAAGTAAGAGTGAACAGGCTTCTTCTGGGTGAGCTCGCTCCATCTTAGACTCTGTCTCTGTCCTATGACCTACACTAGAGTCAAGAGCAGACCCATCCTTAATAATAAAAAAAAGTGTCTTTAACATTAATAATAAAAATATCCTGGACATTTCACACAGCGCCATCTAGCCTCAAACTAAGCATAGCTTGTACTATGTTAACTAAATAGCTGATATTACTGCTTTGAAATAACCGATTTCCTGCGGGAAAATGACATTTTCCCAGCATAAATTATACATAAAAACCTTTCTCTTGAATCACTCTATCTACTTAAGAAAACAGCCTCAAAATCCATTGCGTACTTTAAAGCTCTATAAGGCCACGGGAAACGACTTCATTTTATACTTAGTGATTTAGCAGGCCAGATTTAGATGAGATTTAGGTCTTGAACCAAATGTTTAGATTTTCTATCGGTCATTTGGGAATGTATTGTAGAATATTATCACAGTTAACCAAATTTAGTCTTATAGTGGTAAGAATCGCATAGAAATTCTTACATACATACATACATACATAAATCACGCCTCTTTCCCGGAGGGGTAGGCAGAGACTACTTCCTTCCACTTACTACGATCCTGGCATACTTCTTTCGCCTCCTCCACATTCATCAATCTCTTCATGCATGCTCGTCGGTTTAGGGTACTCTTGACCTGACCTTTCTTTAGCACGTCCCCGATTTGATCGAGGTACGTTCGTCGAGGTCTTCCCCTTCCGACGTTCCCATCCACACTCGCCATATACACCTGTTTCGTTAATCTTCTTTCATTCATCCTCTCTACATGACCAAACCATCTAAGCATACCCTTTTCTACACCAGTCACTACGTCTTCTTTTATACCACAACGTTCCCTTATCACGCTATTCCTTATCCTGTCACTCAATTTTACGTCAATCATACTTAAAATTCTTACCACTATAAGACAGACAACATTTTATGTTGTATGTAACAGAATAAATTATCAAACAAGCTTTGCAAGGAAGCCTTTCTAGGTCTACTTATGAAATATAATGTGATTATTGCGTATGCTAAGTTATTCTCATGAGTTGATGCTCACTAAACACAAAGACAAGGCAAAAAAATGCGATGTTTTTTTTACTAGTGACCGATAGCGAAATCTCAAGGCTGGTGATATTACAACTTTCCCCAATAAAGATATGTTGAAATATGACTATAATATTTTTGTTTCCATAGTAACTCAAATCCGCTGATCGGTAATTTTGCATGGAAGATCCAATTTTTTGTTCGTATTTCGGCCTATGTTCCTTGGGGAAAGTTGTCGGTCACTAGTAAAATTTCATCCTATATTTCAGAAACCCTTTATATGTAGAATTTCGGCAACTTCCTTATCAAGACACCTGTCATAGTCAACAATCCTGTCAGAACACTTGGTTAGCTGATTCTTTCTTTAATAATAAATATTAAAGACGCTACTGATACTTTAATAGGTTTATAGACTATACAGGATGTAAGGGTCAGCTCTCCGAATACTGACAGGGTGCATTTAGACAGTTGAACTGACTGAACAACTTTCCCCTAGGAACATATGCAGGAAACCAAAAAAATATTTCAACCTCCCATACAAAATCATGATCAACAGACTGATCTGACTGAACTTTCATGACGTATGTTCCTAGGAGAAAGTTGTTTAGTTTGATGTTCTACATGTATTCGGAGGGCAGTCCCTACAACCCGTATAAATTACTGTCTATTTTGTTTATTTAAGAAAAGGACTGAAATAGCAAAAACTTAATTGAGGAAAAGTCCCCTCAGAATCGATAGCATTTTACGTAAGCATTTCCTTAAAGAACTTTTCTTGGAAAAGTACTTTCGAAACCCTCCGTTTTAAAGTTCACAGCTAGTATAATTACCAGCCGTGCCACTGCGGCATCACGCGGTTCGACATGCTGATCAATATTTCATGTATTGATGTCTCTATTTCTACCACTGGCTTATATTACTGTGGTTGTAGAAATAGGATGCCGGCTTAGAATAGCATCACCCCATTTCTTACCCATGGGTGTCGTAAGAGGCGACTGAGGGACTCGAAGGTTAGATGTGTATTGCAGTTTTAGGCGTTGGGCTGACAACCTGTCACTATAGTTCTACACAGTTATCTGATTGGTCCTTAAACTTTTGTCAGACGTGGTGTTAATATCAGTTTTACGGCTGTTAAAGCTCTGCTTTCCCCGTAAGGGATATAGGCGTGATTTATGTATGTATATATGATTCAATTTTTACAACTGGCTTATATTTCTGTGGTTTTCTGACGCAATTGCTTTTAAGCCGAACCTACAATGAGTATCTCAGCTTATACGTTGAACTTATGAAAACCGAAGTCTTGTTTGGATTTTGGACTGTTCTAATGCAGTACGCATGACTTTTTATACATGATCAAGTTTTTCAAATACTATGAATATTCTCCCAAACTTCGCGGACATTCATCAGGAGATCTAAGCTGCTACGCACATTCAAAACTTATTATAAATAATAAGTAAAATAGTAAATATTAAGACTTCACTTAAATTATTGTTCCGTACTTACATTCGCAGTTCGAGTGTCTTAACGGACGTGAGATTCACTGTACCAAAGTCGAAAGGTTGTTTCGCCTTCTTTTTGACCCATTGGGCATACAAGTGTCTCTACGACAACCTTTAGGGAGCGTTTAAATGTATTTTTCATGCAAATTTGCTATGGTATCGGTCAATCAAATTTGTTTTTAGTGACGATCACTTCTTGACAGGCAGAAAAAATACTACCTTCTTTACTGTAAGAGAATGGTCATGAAACTTTAGAAAGCAAAGCTAAAGTTTTATTCTAAAGCCGCGTTCACTCACTCGAGATATGAGCAGGGAAATAGTAAGGGAAGTAAGCAGCGTGATTATGTAAACAGGTTACTCGCGCTGCTACTCGTCATGCCGCTGCCACTTCCCGTTCTCTCGCGAGTGTCGAAATAACGGCAGCACGAGCGCGAGTGAAATGTATTGCTATCTCGCTCACTCGTAGAAGAGTATGGCGGCAGTGGGTGAATACCTAGTAGTAGCACAAGTACTTCGCGCAATATTCGCGGCAGCGGCAGGTGCATGGTGTGAACGTAGCATAAGCCACCCTCTGAAAGGTTTTGCGTAGTCACCATTTTCCTCTACACTGACTGGCTTTTATAGATCCATTTTCTTCATAACTTATGCACTGAATAACAAGTATTTCTGTAGTGGGCGTAGCTTGCGATTGACGTAACTGTGACGCCAGTACGCGGCAGGCGGTCTCGTAACCGTAGGAATCCAAATTGCTCATGTAACTCCCACGTGTTTCACTTTGCGAGGGCTGGTATCGTTGAAAATGTATTCAAAGCATGATATGCAATGTAACAGCTTACAATTAGAAATATTTTTGTGCTCTACTATCTTTCACCGGCTTAGAATAGAATAACTCAATTCTACCCGTGGGTGTCGTAGTAAGCGACTAAGGGATAACGAAAATGAAATTACTTCATTCAATGTAGACTAGTATTATCACTTATTGACGTCATTGTAAAAAAAAGAAATTTGTATAACACAATTTTCTTTTTTTATTTCAATTTTGTAATGTCCTAATAGAAAACCGGCTCGTGCGGAAAAACCATTCAAGGAATGTGCAGCAGAGTACATGGTAATACCCCCCGATAGGGGGAGGCTCATGTCCAGCAGTGGACTGTTGTGGCTTTTGATGTAATGTAATCTTTCACTTGCTGCTTAATAACTCACACACATAACACGCCTCGATCCTTTGCGGAGTAGGCAGAGCATTAACGGTCGCTATCACCACGTCTAGCAATTATTTTAGGGCCAGTTCAGATAAATCGTTTATCAGTATAGTTATAGGTTGTCATACTGATGATTTTCTGAATCCACACTAGTCGATAAATGATCTCGGTTTTGCAGTGGAATTTGTATTGTTCAGTTATTCGTAAGAGGGTGTCAGTGTTAATATCCTAAGACACACACACAAAAACAAACAAACATTCCCCTTTATCACTACACATACAAAAAATAATCTTTTTACATACGACATAGTATAATTAAAGTCGCTTCTCGAGTCTGTCACATGTCCCTTTGTATCCACACTAATATTATAAATGCGAAAGTAACTCTGTCTGTCTGTCTGTCTGTCTGCTACGCTTTCACGGCCAAACCGCTGAACCGATCTTCATGAAACTTGGCACAGAGATTGCTAGCATACCGAGAACGGACATAGGCTACTTTTTATCACCATTCGAGGGTCTGGAGTACAGATGTAGACCACCAGGTGTACCACCAGGAGCCCAGCAAAACTATTAGAGATACAGGCATGGTTCCACAACAAAAGTTGTTCAGTATGATGGGCCGCTTCTTTTCACAAGGACATTGAGGATCTGGAGTACCTTATGTAGACCACCAGGTGTACCACCAGGAGCCCACCTAAACTATTAGAGATACAGGCATGGTTCCAAAACAAAAGTTTTTCAGTATGATGGGCCGCTTCTTTTCAGAAGGACATTGAGGATCTGGAGTACCTTATGTAGACCACCAGGTGTACCATCAGAAGCCCACCTAAACTATTAGAGATACAGAAATGGTTCCAAAACGAAAGTTGACCAGTATGATGGGCCGCTTCTTTTTACAAGGATATTGAGGATCTGGAGTACCTTATGTAGACCACCAGGAGTACCACTAGGAGCCCAGCTAAACTATTAGAGATACAGGCATGGTTCCAAAACAAAAGTTGTTCAGTATGATGGGCCGCTTCTTTTCACAAGGACATAGAGAATCTGGAGAACCTTATGTAGACCACCAGGTGTACCATCAGGAGCCCACCTAAACTATTAGAGATACAGAAATGGTTCCAAAACAAAAGTTGACCAGTATGATGGGCCGCTTCTTTTCACAAGGACATTGAGGATCTGGAGTACCTTATGTAGACCACCAGGAGTACCACCAGGAGCCCAGCTAAACTATTAGAGATACAGGCATGGTTCCAAAACAAAAGTTGTTCAGTATGATGGGCCGCTTCTTTTCACAAGGACATTGAGGATCTGGAGTACCTTATGTAGACCACCAGGTGTACCATCAGGAGCCCAGCTAAACTATTAGAGATACAGGCATGGTTTAAAACAAAAGTTGTTCAGTATGATGGGCCGCTTCTTTTCACAAGGAC
The DNA here is from genome assembly GCA_027580185.1 of Tuta absoluta. Classification (NCBI taxonomy): domain Eukaryota; kingdom Metazoa; phylum Arthropoda; class Insecta; order Lepidoptera; family Gelechiidae; genus Tuta; species Tuta absoluta. Next base: position 752,780 of record JAQAHW010000062.1, read on the forward strand.
ATTGAGGATCTGGAGTATTTTATGTAGACCACCAGGTGTACCATCAGGAGCCCACCTAAACCTGAACCTGTTTCTAAAAAAACTATCTAACGCGGACGAAGTCGCGGGTAAAAGCTAGTGCTATTATATTTAAAACTACGAAAAGGATTTTATCTACACTCGGCTCATAATGTTCGAATTATGAATTCGAAAACAGATGCATAATGACCTACTTTATGCATTCTGCCTATAAAAACTAGGGTTTACTATAAATTACAGAAGCGTAATGACTTAATGAGAAAACTCTTAATACGATAAAGTTAAGAAATAAAACGAAGTTTTTTTTTCCAATACTCAAATCGCTATCTTCCGCCGCACCTGACAGTTGTTGTTGTACGGCAATTTTTCGAATGTTGTTCAGTTGTTTTAAAAGGTTTTTGTTCTGTTGTTGTTGAGATGTTGTTCAGTTGTTGTTCAGATGTTGATTAGTTGTTGTTCAGATGTTATTCCGATGTTGTTCAGTTGTTGTTCAGTTGTTGTACAGATGTTGTTCAGATGTTGTTCAGTTGTTGTACAGATGTTGAACGGATGTTGTACAGATGTTGTTCAGTTGTTGTTCAGTTGTTGTTTCGATGTTGTTCAGATGTTGTTCAGTTGTTGGTCAGATGTTTTTCAGATGTTGTTCAGATGTTGTTCAGTTGTTTAGTTAAGTTATTGTTAAGACTCCACATCTAAACAACTGCTAAAGTATAGATTTTAAAAAAATCATATCAAGCCATATTACGTTCTCGTATTGAATTTGTCCTTGTATCGGGCCTTGCAATGGCCGGTGCGTACGTTTAGAAAAGTGTTTCTGATTTTTTTTGGAGAGTGTAGATAAAATAGTGTATGCAACTGCTATAATTAGGCATTAGAATGCTCGTGTCAAACTATTATCACACTCGGCTGCGCCTCGTGTGATAAACAGACACTCGCATTCTAATGACCCCCATTATACGACAGTTGCATAAACTACTATTAAAGCGGTTTTTTTAAAAGATGGAGTGATTCAAGAGGAAAGTTTTATATGTATAATACATGCCGTGAAAAGGTAAAACGGACAGCAGCAGGTGAATCCGCTGGGTGGGCCGCTAGTCTACACTAATATCTTTGCTGATATTATGAAAAGGAAAGATTTGATAGTTTGTTTGTTTCTTTGAATAGGCCTCGAAACTACTGCACCGATTTAAAAAAAAACATTTATTATTAGAGTCTTACGTTATCCCTGATGAACATAGACTATATTAAAATGTCTTATTCCCGCGGGAAAACGGTTAGCAGCGGATGAATCTGCTGGGCAGGCCGCTAGTAATAAATAATCTAAGATGATAGATGAGCTAACGCATTACGTGATCTGATGATTCAATTCAAATAAGTTTACTAACATTACATGATCTATAAGTAAGCAGCTTTGAATCGAAATGTATGAAAGTTATGGTAATTCAATGTCTGCTTACATTAGAGGATCAGATGTTATAATAAAATCCTGGACAATCAACACTGCGCCATCTAGCCCAAAACTAAACAAAGCTTGTACTATAGGAGCTGGATAGCTAATTTGAATACTTATATACTTTTATGTAAATAAATACCTAGAAAACACCCAGATTAAACACAGCTATTAAAAAATTACACATACATACATACACAAATCACGCCTATATCCCTCGCGGGTAGGCAGAGCGTACACCACTGAAAAAACGGTCACTCACGCCACGTCTGACATACATTTGAGGGTCATTCGGATAATTATGTATCACTATAGTGACAGGTTATCAGCCCATCGCCTTAAATTGCAAAACACATGTAACCCTCGAGTCCCTTAGTCGCCTCATACGACACCCCGCGGAAAAGAAATGTGTCTTTTGGGGAAAGACACCCACGACCCTCGGCGTAGTAGGCAGGGGTACTCGCTACGCCTACCGAGTACGCTATATTGAAGTACTCTGTGGTTAGATCCCCACAAGACACAAAATCCACGTCTGACATTTAATGGCTGTTACAGAAAAATCGTGTAACACTATAGTAACAGGTTGTCAGCCTGTCGCCTAAAAATTCAATACACATGAAACTCTCGAGAAAGAGATGCCCGCGGGAAAGAGATGGGTGACATTCTAAGCCGGTATCGCACGGCACATCCGATAATTTACTAACATTTGTTGTCAGACGTGGCGGTAGCGCCCGTATTTTTACGGCCGTTAACGCTCTACCTACCCCGCAACGGATGATGGCGTGATATGTGTGTAAATTATCGGATATTAGTGTTTAGTCTGGGTATTTTCTATGTATAATTATGTACTAATTTACAAACAAAAGAGTACATACGAGTAAGAATACGAGGTATGAATAGTCCCATAGAACAAGAGTTGCTTAGTTTAAGGCTAAATTGCACTGTGTGAATTGTCCAGGCTATTTATTATTTATTAACATAAACAGCCACAAAAGTCCACTGCTGGGCATGGCACTCCCCTGGAGGGTATTGTCATACTCACCACGCTTGGCAGTCGGGTTGGCGTGCGCAATGCAAGGTGCTGCTGACCATTTCCTGGAATCATTGCATAGTCGCCTTTTACAACACCTACGGTTACAGATGGTGCGGTGCTATTTAAAGCACACAACAATAGGTATTGAAGATTGATCGTTTACAAATGGTGGTGGCGTAAAGTTACGTGCTGTGTAATTAACCTGGGCAGCCCCGAGGCAGTGCCTTTATTTTTATTTTCTTTATCCCGCCCGAGCCGGTTTTCTTATTTTATTACATTAGGTCAATACAAAATTGTTAAAAAAAAAGAAAATTGCGTTATACAAATTTCTTATTTTACAATGACGGATCAGACGTCAATAAGTGATAATACTATCCTACATTGAATAAAGTTATTTAATTTTAATCTCTATCAGAACTTAACGCTACTGGTTATCCTCCAGGTGTCCTCCGGCGACTTAAACCCAATGAACGCGGCGATCGGCGGCGTGGTGGCCCAGGAGGTGATGAAGGCTTGCTCCGGCAAGTTCCACCCCATCATGCAGTGGCTATACCTGGACGCCATAGAATGCCTGCCCAAGGACAGAAGCAATCTGACCGAAGAGAACTGCAAGCCTGTGGGGTCGAGATACGACGGTCAGCTCGCTGTGTTCGGCAAACAGTTCCAGAAGAGGCTCGGCGAACTTAAATACTTCATTGTTGGTGAGTCGAGTGTCTCAGAATGTTCTAGAATGCAGTGCTTATACCTATGCCTGCCCAAGGACATTAGTAATCTGACTGAAGAGAACTGCAAGCGTGTGTTCGGCAAACAGTTCCAGAAGAGGCTCGGCGAGCTTAAATACTTCATTGTTGGTGAGTCGAGTGTCCCAGAATTTTCTAGAATGTTCCATAATGCAGTGGTTATAACTATGCCTGCCCAAGGATGGAAGTAATCTGACTAAAGAGAACTGCAAGCCTGTGTTCGGCAAACAGTTCCAGAAGAGGCTCGGCGAGCTTAAATACTTCATTGTTGGTGAGTCGAGTGTCTCAGAGTGTTCTAGAATGTTCCATAATGCAGTGGTTATACCTATGCCAGCCCAAGGATAGAAGTAATCTGACTGAAGAGAACTGCAAGCCTGTGTTCGGCAAACAGTTCCAAAAGAGGCTCGGGGAGCTTAAATACTTCATTGTTGGTGAGTCGAGTGTCCCAGAATGTTCTAGAATGTTCCATAATGCAGTGGTTGTACCTATGCCTGCCCAAGGATAGATGTAATCTGACTGAAGAGAACTGCAAGCCTGTGTTCGCCAAACAGTTCCAGAAGAGGCTCGGCGAGCTTAAATACTTCATTGTTGGTGAGTCGAGTGTCTCAGAACGTTCTAGAATGTTCCATAATGCAGTGGTTGTACCTATGCCTGCCCAAGGATGGAAGTAATCTGACTGAAGAGAACTGCAAGCGTGTGTTCGGCTAACAGTTCCAGAAGAGACTCGGCGAGCTTAAATACTTCATTGTTGGTGAGTCGAGTGTCGCAGAATGTTCTAGAATGTTCCACAATGCAGTGGCTATACCTATGCCTGCCCAAGGATAGAAGTAATCTGACTGAAGAGAACTGCAAGCCCGTGGGGTCGAGATACGACGGTCAGCTCGCTGTGTTCGGCAAACAGTTCCAGAAGAGGCTCGGCGAGCTTAAATACTTCATTGTTGGTGAGTCGAGTGTCCCAGAATGTTCTAGAATGTTCCATAATGCAGTGGTTGTACCTATGCCTGCTTAAGGATAGAAGTAATCTGACTGAAGAGAACTGCAAGCCTGTGTTCGGCAAACAGTTCCAGAAGAGGCTCGGCGAGCTTAAATACTTCATTGTTGGTGAGTCGAGTGTCCCAGAATGTTCTAGAATGTTCCACAATGCAGTGGTTGTACCTATGCCTGCCCAAGGATGGAAGTAATCTGACTGAAGAGAACTGCAAGCCTGTGTTCGGCAAACAGTTCCAGAAGAGGCTCGGCGAGCTTAAATACTTCATTGTTGGTGAGTCGAGTGTCTCAGAATACATACATACATACATACATATAATCACGCCTCTTTCCCATAGGGGTAGGCAGAGACTACATCTTTCCACTTGCTACGATCCTGACATACCTCTTTCGCTTCTTCAACATGCATCAATCTGTTCATACATGCTCGTCGGTTTAGGGTACTCTTGACCTGACCTTTCTTTAGGACGTCCCCGATCTGATCCAAGTACGTGCGTCTTGGTCTTCCCCTTCCAACGTTCCCATCCACACTCGCCATATACACCTGTTTCGTTAATCTTCTTTCATTCATTCTCTCAATGTGACCAAACCATCTCAGCATTCCTTTTTCTATACCAGTCACTACGTCTTCTTTTATACCGCAACGTTCTCTAATTACACTATTCCTTATCCTGTCACTCAATTTCACTCCAATCATACTTCTTAGCGCTCTCATTTCTACCGCATTTATTCTACTTTCATGCTTTTTCTGCCATACCCAACTTTCACTCCCATGCATAAGTGTTGGAACCAACACTCCTCTATGCACAGCCAGACGTGCCTTATTAGACACTGTCTGGCTGTTCATAAAGGCATGCAACGCTCCATTCACCATGTTGCCGGCATTTACCCTCCTTTCAATATCACTTTCACACTTTCCATCTGATGTAAACTTCGATCCCAAATATACAAACTCTTTCATTTGCTCCACCCTCTCTTCTTCTATCATAATGTTACACTCCGTCATACCTTCTTCTTTTTCAAAATTTTTTCTGTCTCAGAATGTTCTAGAATATTCCATAATTGGGAACGGGTTCCATTACTTCGAAACAAGATTTTCCTATAAGAAAGTAATTATGGTTTGTAGTTACTACGAATGTAGAATTTTTCTACGAACAAGGTATTGATTGTATAATTCAAACTAATTTATTATTTAGAAGCCGAGCTCGGTCAGAAAAACAGCCTTGTCATGCTAATATGGGGTAAAATTTTACTAGTGACCGATAGCGAAAACTTAAGACGGGCTGGTGATAAAAGACACCTTACTCCAAGGAACATAGGTTGAAATATAACAAAAATATTATGACTTTCCATAGTAACTGAAATCAGCTGATCGGCAATTTTGTATGGGAGGTACAAACATTTCTATTTATGACCTATGTTGCTTGGGGAAAGTTGTTCCTTATCGCCAGCCCTTTTGAAATATCGCTATCGGTCACTAGTAAAATTTCACCCTATATTGTAAGTGCTTCTAGAAAATGAATAAATTGCTTTCCACAAAATAGTATTTACGGTTTTTAAGTATATCAGGGTTTGTAGTACATATTATGTTTTTCTGTCTGAAATCTGTATTTGCGTGATTTTGATAAAGAAATAGATAAACTCAAGGGAGTAGTGATACAATTCGTAGTCATAACAATTGATTAGAAAAGTGAATGAACTATAATTTCTAGTCTGGCTTAATTATTATACGTATTGCAATTTTAGACGATGGGGTGACAACCTGTCACCATAGTGATATACAGTTAACTGATTGACCCGCAAACTTTTGTCAGACGCGGTGTTAATATCCGTTTTACGGGCGTTAACGCTCTGCTTACCCCGTAAGGGATTTAGGCGTGATTTATGTATGTATGTATGTGTAATACGTAATCTTGTGATGTCAATGAACCCGATATCTTTGTTCTCCAGTATACCATATCGTGTTCAAAAACTTTTCATTGAAAAAATATTTCAGAAAACGTAAAAGAATTTTGGATTTCCGTAAATGCAGTCAGCTGATCGTGAATTTGTATGGGAGGTCGAATATTTTTTGTCGTTTCCTGACATACGTTCCTAGGGGAAACCAAAACAAACTGCGAACAATATCAGAAAGGGCGTTTAAACACCCCAAATAAATAATAATATGTAAGTTATTTAGAATTACATGGAGCCGTGTGATCTGTTTTGTTTTCAATTCTATTATTTTCTGTGGAGTGTATTATAATCTGGATTAAGATAGGTCTCTTTAAATATTCTTTTTTTTTTCAGGCGCTGGTGCTATAGGCTGTGAGCTGCTGAAGAACTTTGCGATGATCGGAGTAGGAGCGGACGGGGGCGAGATCACTGTGACCGACATGGACCTCATTGAGAAGTCCAACCTCAACAGACAGTTCCTCTTCCGGCCCAGCGACGTGCAGAAACCCAAGTCCAGCACTGCTGCCAGGGTAGGTCCAGCGACTATAGGCTGTGAGCTGCTGAGGCAGTTGATGATCGGAGTAGGAGCGGACGGGGGCGAGATCACTGTGACCGACATGGACCTCATTGAGAAGTCCAACCTCAACAGACAGTTCCTCTTCCGGCCCAGCGACGTGCAGAAACCCAAGTCCAGCACTGCTGCCAGGGTAGGTTCAGCGACTATAGGCTGTGAGCTGCTGAGGCAGTTGATGATCGGAGTAGGAGCGGACGGGGGCGAGATCACTGTGACCGACATGGACCTCATTGAGAAGTCCAACCTCAACAGACAGTTCCTCTTCCGGCCCAGCGACGTGCAGAAACCCAAGTCCAGCACTGCTGCCAGGGTAGGTCCAGTGACTATAGGCTGTGAGCTGCTGAGGCAGTTGATGATCGGAGTAGGAGCGGACGGGGGCGAGATCACTGTGACCGACATGGACCTCATTGAGAAGTCCAACCTCAACAGACAGTTCCTCTTCCGGCCCAGCGACGTGCAGAAACCCAAGTCCAGCACTGCTGCCAGGGTAGGTCCAGTGACTATAGGCTGTGAGCTGCTGAGGCAGTTGATGAAACCCAAGTCCAGCACTGCTGCCAGGGTAGGTCCAGTGACTATAGGCTGTGAGCTGCTGAGGAGGCGATGATCGGAGTAGGAGCGGACGGGGGCGAGATCACTGTGACCTTCCTCTTGAATTACTCTGTCTACTAAAGGAAACCGCATCCTTTTAAAGATCTAAAGCATACATAGGGACACGGGAAGCGAAAGCGACTTTATTTTATACTATTTAGTGATATAGTGACTCACTGTGTTACGAATATATGCGATTTATGACATTTTCTGACTTCGTAATTACGTAGGTTATCGATCATACATAGTTTTACTTCTCATCTATTTATTCTTTGCCTCTTCTTCTTGTTGTCGTGAGAGACACCGAGTTCGCGACTTGATGAACCCTGGTATTTAAGTTTTATAAACTAAGGACTAAGCTCATTCTTATGACCGTGTAAATTTTAAGCCTCGAGTTCTCATGACCACACAATAACTCTTTACATTTTCTAACCTGCAGTAGTACCATTAAAACCATTTATTTGCCACACAAACAGAACAAAAGAATGGGTAGGTACAGAGGGGTCATAAATACTATACATATCGGTATAATTAAACAATAATTTAATTAATATAAAAGAAACCATCACAGTATCTGAGTGCTCTACTACCCAGTAACAACAAGACAGTTCATGTAATCATAGTATATATCTGAGTGATCTAGTACCTACTCAATTACAACCAGACAGTTTAGGTATATATTTCTGCTTCGCGGTCATACATATAACATAAATGCATTATCACATTCTTCCATCTTTTATAAAACTTAACCCATTATTTCCTGATGATTTGCGCAAATACTTGCAAATCTTTTCATTTTTGTCTCTATTTTAACGTAAAGGTTGCCTGGAAGAGATCGCTGCAAGCGATAAGGCCGCCTTTGCTTACTTTTTGTCTTAAGTTTTCTGTATTGATGTGTTTCTGTTGTGTATGTTGTAAGCAATAAAGTGTTCATCCATCTATCTATCTATTTCCAGGTGATAAAACGCATGAACCCAGCCGTGAACGTGACAGCCCAAGAGAACCGAGTGTGCCCAGAGACCGAGTCCGTGTACGACGATGCGTTCTTCGAGAAACTAGACGGAGTTGCCAACGCTCTGGACAACGTGGACGCCAGGATCTACATGGACAGGCGGTGCGTGTACTACAGGAAGCCGTTGTTGGAGAGTGGCACTCTTGGCACCAAGGGGAACACGCAGGTTTGACCTTCATTTTTACCAACTCTACCAACTAAAAAACAAGTAAGTCGTGTAAACCTACATCATGAACTACAGACACATAACGTGTTTTCCGGAGCACAGAACAATCTTTTTACGGGCAATCAGATTGTTTCATCTGTAATGTCCTCACAAAACTGCGAACAATCACAAGGAGATACGAAAAATTTGACAGGATTTTAACCTGCGATTTTCACTACCGCGGCTCATCCATTTTCTAAAAAATTTACAAACAATTGATAAAAACCTTCTTGTTCACTCCTTTAAGCTTCAGCATATCTCTATCGTTGGCTTCCAGGTGGTGGTCCCGTTCCTGACGGAGTCGTACAGCTCGTCGCAGGACCCTCCGGAGAAGTCCATCCCGATCTGCACGCTGAAGAACTTCCCCAACGCGATCGAGCACACGCTGCAGTGGGCTCGCGACGAGTTCGAGGGGCTCTTCCGACAGGTAAACACACTACATTTATACTGCATTCCTATGGGAATTCCAGGATGATTGAATTGGTAATTATAAACACTTCCCGTGTTAGGTTATACAATTTTTCTTCCTCTCTCGTGGGGCCGCCTCTAGTGATGGCGAAAATCGCAGGTTCAAATCCTGCCTTCGGTAGAAATTTTCCTTAAGTTTTATACAAGAATCTACAATAATAAAGAAATTTCATACCTAACACGGGAAGTGTTTTAAAATTTAGTATTCAATTTATCGTGGGTTTTCATCGCTTAAACTACATTGAATCTGTAAAGAATGAAATATTCGCTGGGTATTGCCCCGCGTTATTGGCATCAACAATTGCAAAATTCGCGGGCAATGGATGAGCCGCGGTAGCCCAAGTAGTGATGACGTAAGCCGCAGGTTCAAATCCTGCCCACGAAAGAAAATTATGCGAGTTTTCTTAATTTGCATTATGTTGCTATATTTGCTATTGTTGAAGAGTTCAATTTCATTGCTATTTTATTTTATTAGGTATATGAACATAAAACTAAAAAATTGTCTCGGCTATTGGGCTCAGCCTTGTCTCATGTATTAGGTCCTTACATATGAAATTGGCGTTTTGTATGGGAAGAACAAAAAGTCGTTTTTTTTAATATAGTATATTTATTTAATCAAAGTATGAGCCATTGTAATCTTTGCACTTTTGCCATCTCATAGGTAGTTCATTGATCCCTTTACTAAAAAAACCATTCGGACGGGAATCAATAAAATCTTTGAAGGCGATTTGGACTGCCCCATCTGAGTTGAATTTTTTCCCTTGCAAGAAGTTATCCAAATTTCGAAAAAAATGGTAATCTGTTGGAGCAAGGTCCGGGGAGTACGGTGGATGCCTTAGACATTCCAATTGAAGCTCTTCTAATTTGCTAGCCGTCTGTTGTGCAGTGTGTGGTCTAGCGTTGTCGTGAAGCAACAGTGGCGTAGAGCGATTGACCAACCTCGGTTGTTTAGCAGCTAGCTTTTCCATCATGGTTTGCAATTGCTGACAGTAGACATCTGCCGTAATCGTCTGGCCAGATTTGAGAAAACTGTAATGAACGACACCGGCGCTAGTCCACCAAACGCTTACAAGTAACTTTTTATTGGTCAATTTTCGCTTGGAGCAGGTTTTGGCTGGCTTGCCAGGGTCCAGCCATTGCGATGAGCGCTTCCGATTATCGTAGAGAATCCACTTGTCATCACAGGTAATGATTCGATTTAAAATCCCTTCGTTATTGTGCCAGTCAAGTAATGTAACGCAGCAGTTGACGCGCGTTTGCCGGTTTGCTTCACTCAATTCGTGAGGAACCCACCTTTCAAGTTTTTTAATCTTTCCAATTTGCTTCAAGTGGATTAAAACAGTTTCATCACTAACACCGAAGCCTGCAGCTAATTCGGACGTGGTTTGCGATGGATCCGCTTCCACAATAGCCTTCAATTCTTCATTATCAACTTGGGTCTCCGGCCGTCCACGGGGCTTGTTTTGCAGGTCGAAATTTCCAGAACGAAAACGTTGGAACCAAAAACGCACTGTGTTTTCTTTTGCGACACAACCGCCATACACATCATTAACCCTTCGAGCCGTTTCCGCAGCACTGGTGCCACGGTGGAACTCGTACTCGTAAATAATGCGATATTTCAAATTTTCCATTTTGTAAATTGAGCGATGCAAACAGAAAAAAGATAAGTAAAAAAACAAATGAATAACGGTTTACGAAACACAACTACATGTGGAAATAGCTGTATAAATTTGAATTTCGAATTCCTAACCAAATAGGAGAAATTTGTGATCAAAGTGGCCAGTACGACAAAACGACAATTTCATATGTAAGGACCTAATAAAAAACTAAAAAGTAAGCAACGGCGAAGCGATCGAACTGCTCTTTTTATTTTTCTTCGGTAAAGAGAGAGTTGAATAGAATCACCCCATTTCTGCCCATGGGTGTCGTAAAAGGCGACTAAGGGATGAATCCAGGGAATGGTTAGCAGCGTGATTACAACACCTTGCACTGCACTCGCCAATCCGCCTGCCAAGCGTGGTGAGAATGGCAAATACCGCCCAATTGGGTGGGGCCCATGTCTAGCAGTGAACTGTTGTGGTTGAAGTCAGTAGAAAACTGATTGTATCTTTTTTAAGGCCTTAAGTATCGTCTAATGTCTAAAATCGCGTTAATGTAAATCAAAATGTTTGGAAAAACTAGAATGGAGTCAGCAGAGAAAAATTATAGTTTTATTTTTGATTAACATTGATTAAATAGAATTATTGTATTATTCTGTTATGTTCATTAGGAAGAAAAAAAAAACAAAGTGAACCTAAAATTTGCCCTGAAACGGCTTTAATCATTTAGTTTGTTTTTACACAAAATAAAAGATATGAACAAAATATTTATTTTGAGATTCTTACTAAGCACGTTGCAAAATGTATTAATAAAACCTCAAAAGTTTGCAAGAAATCTGATTGGGTGTCTCTCTCTGTCGCAGCGGCAATGAAAGGGACAGACGCTTAATTAATTATTGTGTGTAAATGTTTGTTCGCAGGCTGCGGAGCACGCGGCGCAGTACCTGCGCGACCCGCACTTCCTGGAGCGCACCATGAAGCTGCCCGGCTCGCAGCCGCTCGACGCCATCGACAGTGTCAGGGTCAGTTGCATTTGAACTTTTATCTACACTCGTCTCATAATGTTCCAATTATGAATTCGAAAACAGTTGCATAAAGACCTGCTTTATGCATTCTGCCTATATAAACTACGGTTTAATTGAAATTACAGAAGCGTAATGACTTAATGAGAAAACTCTTACTACGATAAAGTTGAGAAATGAAACGAAGTTTTTTTTGCCAATACTCAAATCGCCATCTTCCGCCGCACCTGACAGTTGTTGTTATACGTTAATTTTTCGGATGTTGTTTAGTTGTTTTATAGGTTTTTGTTCTGTTGTAGTTTAGATGTTGTTCAGATGTTGTTTAGATGTTAAGCAGTTGTTTAAATATTGTTCAGTTGTTGTTCAGTGTTGTTCAGTTTTTGTTCGTTGTTGTTCAGTTGTTTAGTTCAGACTCGACATCTAAACAACTGCTAGTATATAATTTTCGAAAATTTATATAAAGCCATATTACATTCTCGTATTGAATTTGACCATGTATCGGGCCTTGCATTCGCCGGTGCGGATGTTTGGAAAAGTGTTTTACTGAGTTTTTTTAGAGTGTAGATAAAATAGTGTATGCAACTGCTATAATTAGGCATAAGAATGCTCGTGTCAAATTAACGTGTCAAACAGACACTCGCGTTCTAATGACCCCCATTTTATGACAGTTGCATAATCTACTATTATAGCAAGTTCCGCGGAAGTATCATCGCGAGTGAGTGTTCACATACTGCCGTTATACTCTTCTCGCACCTATATAAGCGGACGAGATAGCAATACATTTCACTAGCGCTCGTGCTTTTCTTTGAACAGAGCGAGCGAGAATCGTTTTCATAAAAAAACTAAAATGAACCGTACGCATTTGAAATAAAGGTGACATTACTAGACGAAATTTCTTACTGGCGACCTAGGGATGAGAATTGGTATTAAACGTAATGTTCGTTTGTCCAGAGCGCGATCAACGACCGGCCGCAGAGCTTCGCGGACTGCGTGACGTGGGCGCGCCTGCACTGGGAGGCGCAGTACTCCAACCAGATCAAACAGCTGCTATACAACTTCCCCCCGGACCAACAGGTGACGTGCAAATAACTTATTTATTTAACTGTTTATTGCTCACATTATTTATTCGACTGTTTATTGCACACATTATTTATTTAACTGTTCATTGCACACATTATTTATTTAACTGTTCATTGCACACATTATTTATTTAACTGTTTATTGCACACATTATTCATTTAACTGTTTATTGCTCACATTATTAATTTAACTGTTTATTGCTCACATTATTTATTTAACTGTTTATTGCTCACGTTACTTATTTAACTGTTTAGAGCACACATTATTTATTTAACTGTTCATTGCACACATTATTTATTTAACTGTTCATTGCACACATTATTTATTTGACTGTTTATTGCTCACATTATTTATTTAACTGTTCATTGCACACATTATTTATTTAACTGTTCATTGCACACATTATTAATTTAACTGTTCATTGCACACATTATTTATTTAACTGTTCATTGCACACATTATTTATTTAACTGTTCATTGCACACATTATTTATTTAACTGTTTATTGCTCACATTATTTATTTAACTGTTTATTGCTCACATTATTTATTTAACTGTTTATTGCTCACATTACTTATTTAGCTGTTCATTGCACTCATTATTAATTTAACTGTTCATTGCACACATTATTTATTTAAGTGTTTATTGCACACATTATTTTTTTAACTGTTTATTTCACACATTATTTATTCAACTGTTCATTGTACACATTATTTATTTAACTGTTTATTGCGCCGTGTGATGCTGGCTTAGAGTAGCATCACCCCATATCTTTCTCGTGGGTGTCGTAAGAGGCGACTAAGGGACTCGAGGGTGTGCATTGCAATTATAGGCGATGGGGTGACCTGTCACTATGGCGATACACAATTTTGCGAATGACCCTCAAATGTTTGTCAGATGCGGCGTAAATGTCCCTTTTTTTACGACTGTTTACGCTCTGCCTACTCCGCAAGGGATATAGGCCTGATGTATGTATGTTTATTGCACACAAGATATAACACAGGACAATTACATTAAAGAAAAACAACACAACAGGTACTACTTATTTCCAAAAAGTAATCTTTTCCAGCAGTCCTTTGACTTTGGCAGTGCTTTGATATTTATTTTTTTATCCCGCCCGAGCCGGTTTTCTTTTAGGACATTACAAAATTGTTATAAAAAAAAAGAAAATTGTGTGATACAAATTTCTTTTTTTTTTTACAATGACGGTTCATGACGTCAATAAGTGATATGATAATACTATCCTACATTGAATAAAGAATTTCAATTTCAATCTCTTCAAAGTAAGAGTGAACAGGCTTCTTCTGGGTGAGCTCGCTCCATCTTAGACTCTGTCTCTGTCCTATGACCTAGACTAGAGTCAAGAGCAAACCCATCATTAATAAAAAAAAAAAAAAAAAGAGAAATAGCATACACGAGGTGCGGCTGATAATGAATATAATAAAAGTTTACTCAATATACTAATAATATTATACTTAGTATAAGAGTAAGTTGAAGCTATTCATGAGATCTACTTGTGAGGTGACAGCTGTCAAAATTAAAACTCTTCCTTGTAAATTAAAATTACTTGGTTAGTTTATAGATATTGTAGGTGAAATTATGCATAATATTTTCAGCACTTGTAGGTCAAGAATAGATCCATATATCAAATGATAGCTGTTGAAATCGAGAATGAGATATTTTGTGTTGATATCTTTACACAACTTTGGAATTTTGCGCTTGAGATATTTTAAGACTGTGACATTTTGCGTTTGTGACTTTAAAGTTTTAATTATAAGTAACTTTATATAAAACCAACACGGTTGTTTCAAAATATTCAATCGTTTCATGAATGATTTTCAGACGACATCGGGAGCCCCGTTCTGGTCAGGCCCGAAGCGCTGCCCCGACCCGCTCACCTTCAACCCCGCAGAGGATCTACACCTGGACTACGTGGTGGCTGCGGCCAACCTGCGCGCCGCCGTCTACGGGATACCGCACTGCACTGATCGCGAGGCTATTGCACAGATGGCATCTACAGTACAGGTAATATTCGCTAGGATCTACACCTGGACTACGTGGTGGCTGCGGCCAACCTGCGCGCCGCCGTCTACGGGATACCGCACTGCACTGATCGCGAGGCTATTGCACAGATGGCATCTACAGTACAGGTAATATTCGCTAGGATCTACACCTGGACTACGTGGTGGCTGCGGCCAACCTGCGCGCCGCCGTCTACGGGATACCGCACTGCACTGATCGCGAGGCTATTGCACAGATGGCATCTACAGTACAGGTAATATTCGCTAGGATCTACACCTGGACTACGTGGTGGCTGCGGCCAACCTGCGCGCCGCCGTCTACGGGATACCGCACTGCACTGATCGCGAGGCTATTGCACAGATGGCATCTACAGTACAGGTAATATTCGCTAGGATCTACACCTGGACTACGTGGTGGCTGCGGCCAACCTGCGCGCCGCCGTCTACGGGATACCGCACTGCACTGATCGCGAGGCTATTGCACAGATGGCATCCACAGTACAGGTAATATTCGCCGCGATATGTGCACATCCACACACACATATCACGCCTGGTATTCTTGCGGGTTAGGCAGAGCGTTAATGACAGCCAAAAACGACCATTTACGGCCACGTCTGACGAATATTCGAGGGTCATTCGGTAAATTTTGTATCGCCATAGTGACAGGTTGTCAGCCCATCGCCTACAATTGCAATACACACCCTCGAGTTCCTTAGTCGCCTCTTACGACTCCCACGGGCAAGAAATGTGGTGATGCTATTCCAGGCTGGTATCACACGGCAAATCTTTACTGTTCCATACATACACACACACACATATATCACGCCTATTATCCCTTGCGGGGTAGGCAGAGCGTAAACAGCCGCATAAAAGGCCATTTACACCACGTCTGACAACTGTTTGAGGGTCATTCGGAAAATTGTGTATCACTATAGTGACAGGTTGTCAGCCCATCGCCTAAAATTGCAATACACACCCTCGAGTCCCTAAGCCGCCTCTTACGACTCCCACGGGTAAGAAATGGGATGATGCTATTCTAAGCCGACATCACACGGCAAATCTTTACTGTTCCTGTGTACAATAAATCGTAAATAAATCAATATCTGTGGAAACCTATAATTGGCTGTTTGTTTCTATAGTTTTTAAGTACACACAGCAAAGGAATGAGCTACACAGGTGAACTCCAAAAGGATTGAAATATTTTGATCCCCAATGAAAATATAAGAATTGTGGTACTGGATTCTCGTAGAGGAAGTCATTTTATATCAAAATTAATTTTAAGAATTTCAATACTTTTACTAGAAAAAAAAATATTTTAATTCGTTTACAGAACCCTTGTGTAGCTTATTCATATTCAAACTTCAGACTTCATGTACGTTGTTATGTTCGCTGTTGGTTTTCCTATCAAAATAAAATCATAAGCGAGTCCCGACAGCTACAGTGAGCGTCTTCACGTCGCCGGAGTTTTGGCCGCAGGGAGTCGTGTTCCGCCGCTTCCGAGGGAAGCTGCCGTTGCCGTCTCCACAATAGTTAGAATAGGTTTAGAATATTATAGGTACTGTTAAGTCTATTTAAGTATATTTTTATTGTATAGTATAATTAGTTCATTTAAAATAATAGTTATGTCGGCTATCTGTTTACCTAAGATACAGGAATAATTATTCTTAGTTTAGGAAACAGAAGCCTCATAATTATAATTAAATAAGCCTCTTATTTTGTATTGTGTACCTATTTGTAATTAAGTTTATTATTATTACTTAATAAAGAAAGAATTTAATAAAGAAAGAATAACTACTTATGTTTCCCAGGTGCCGGAGTTCAGTCCTCGGTCTGGTATCAAGATCGCGGTGACAGACGCTCAGCTGCAGCAGGGCAATGAGGATATGGACCAGGATCGAGTGCAGAACATCCTCGGGGAACTGCCGCCACCAGGTAACATCTTCTTCATTTTACAACACTTGCTAAATTTGCACTAGCTAGCAGGATTTGAACCAAAAGCACAGTATAATTAATAGTACTAGCGTACAGTATGGTCACTCCCTGCCTCCCCCTACAAGCGCCGCCCACCCGCGCTCGGAGGACGCTCAGACACCGGCTAGCAAGGATGCGCGAACGAAGGTCATTTCATACTGCCGCACATTGCATTCCCGATTCGCGAACGCAAAATGGCGGCAACCCTGACATGTTGTCTCACACACACAAGAATGGTCCGCGTTCACCTACGCGAGCTTAGACTGTATGCGTAGCAACGCGTTTGTTTCATACATTTGAGCGCCAGTGTCCGAGGTGTGCCAAAAGTAAGTCGGAGAACTACCTCCACCAGGTAACAGCTTCTTCATTTCAGAACACTTGCTAAATTTGCACTAGCTAGCGGTAAGCAGGATTTGAACCAAAAGTAAGTCGGAGAACTACCTCCACCAGGTAACAGCTTCTTCATTTCAGAACACTTGCTAAATTTGCACTAGCTAGCGGTAAGCAGGATTTGAACCAAAAGTAAGTCGGAGAACTACCTCCACCAGGTAACAGCTTCTTCATTTCAGAACACTTGCTAAATTTGCACTAGCTAGCGGTAAGCAGGATTTGAACCAAAAGTAAGTCGGAGAACTACCTCCACCAGGTAACAGCTTCTTCATTTCAGAACACTTGCTAAATTTGCACTAGCTAGCGGTAAGCAGGATTTGAACCAAAAGTAAGTCGGAGAACTACCTCCACCAGGTAACAGCTTCTTCATTTCAGAACACTTGCTAAATTTGCACTAGCTAGCGGTAAGCAGGATTTGAACCAAAAGTAAGTCGGAGAACTACCTCCACCAGGTAACAGCTTCTTCATTTCAGAACACTTGCTAAATTTGCACTAGCTAGCGGTAAGCAGGATTTGAACCAAAAGTAAGTCGGAGAACTACCTCCACCAGGTAACAGCTTCTTCATTTCAGAACACTTGCTAAATTTGCACTAGCTAGCGGTAAGCAGGATTTGAACCAAAAGTAAGTCGGAGAACTACCTCCACCAGGTAACAGCTTCTTCATTTCAGAACACTTGCTAAATTTGCACTAGCTAGCGGTAAGCAGGATTTGAACCAAAAGTAAGTCGGAGAACTACCTCCACCAGGTAACAGCTTCTTCATTTCAGAACACTTGCTAAATTTGCACTAGCTAGCGGTAAGCAGGATTTGAACCAAAAGTAAGTCGGAGAACTACCTCCACCAGGTAACAGCTTCTTCATTTCAGAACACTTGCTAAATTTGCACTAGCTAGCGGTAAGCAGGATTTGAACCAAAAGTAAGTCGGAGAACTACCTCCACCAGGTAACAGCTTCTTCATTTCAGAACACTTGCTAAATTTGCACTAGCTAGCGGTAAGCAGGATTTGAACCAAAAGTAAGTCGGAGAACTACCTCCACCAGGTAACAGCTTCTTCATTTCAGAACACTTGCTAAATTTGCACTAGCTAGCGGTAAGCAGGATTTGAACCAAAAGTAAGTCGGAGAACTACCTCCACCAGGTAACAGCTTCTTCATTTCAGAACACTTGCTAAATTTGCACTAGCTAGCGGTAAGCAGGATTTGAACCAAAAGTAAGTCGGAGAACTACCTCCACCAGGTAACAGCTTCTTCATTTCAGAACACTTGCTAAATTTGCACTAGCTAGCGGTAAGCAGGATTTGAACCAAAAGTAAGTCGGAGAACTACCTCCACCAGGTAACAGCTTCTTCATTTCAGAACACTTGCTAAATTTGCACTAGCTAGCGGTAAGCAGGATTTGAACCAAAAGTAAGTCGGAGAACTACCTCCACCAGGTAACAGCTTCTTCATTTCAGAACACTTGCTAAATTTGCACTAGCTAGCGGTAAGCAGGATTTGAACCAAAAGTAAGTCGGAGAACTACCTCCACCAGGTAACAGCTTCTTCATTTTACAACACTTGCTAAATTTGCACTAGCTAGCAGGATTTGAACCAAAAGTAAGGTCATCCCAATGAGACATATTTGGCAGCTGTCGACATCTTTTTAGTATGTAGTTGAATACTGGAGTTTAGAAATTAGGTTGTGGTTACTAGATTCCTCCCTTATAACATGTTTGCTGACTGAATACTATCGCGATAGACCCGGTCTTATACTTAAAATGAGTGAAAGTGATCGCGAGTGCTTAATAGTAGTTTATGCAACTGTCATATAATGGGGGTCATTAGAATGCGAGTGTCTGTTTATCACACGAGGCGTAGCCGAGTGTGATAATAGATTGACACGAGCATTCTAATGCCTAATTATATGCAGTTGCATACACTATTTTATCTACACTCTAAAAAATTTACTCAGTTGAACACTTTTCCAAACGTCCGCACCGGCGATTGCAAGACCCGATACATGGTCAAATTCAATACGAGAACGTAATATGGCTTGATATGAATTTTTGAAGATTCTTTACTAACAGTTGTTTAGATGTCGAGTCTCAACAGCAAATAACTAAACAACTGAACAACAACTGAACAACACTGAACAACAACTGAACATACATACATACATAAATCACGCCTATATCCCTTACGGGGTAGGCAGAGCGTTAACGTCCGTAAAACGGATATTAACACCACGTCTGACAAAAGCTTGAGGGTCAATCAGATAACTGTGTATCACTATAGTGACAGGTTGTCAGCTCATCGCCTAAAATTGCAATACACATCCCTCGAGTCCCTTAGTCGGCTCTTACGACACCCATGGGTAAGAAATGGGGTGATGCTATTCTAAGCCGGCAATCACACGGCGAAACAACACTGAACAACATCAGAATAACATCTGAACAACAACTAATCAACATCTGAACAACATCTGAACAACATCTCAACAACAACAGCACAAACACCTATTAAAAAAACTGAACAACATCCGAAAAATTACCGTACAACAACAACTGTCAGGTGCGGCGGAAGATAGCGATTTGAGTATTGGAAAAAGAAAACTTCGTTTCATTTCTCAACTTTATCGTATTAAGAGTTTTCTCATTAAGTCATTACGCTTCTGTAATTTATAGTAAACCCTAGTTTTTATAGGCAGAATGCATAAAGTAGGTCATTATACATCTGTTTTCGAATTCATAATTCGAACATTATGAGACGAGTGTAGATAAAAAGTTATATATGTTTTGCTGAGTCCTGTTGGTGGCAGTAAAGTACTCTTTTCAATGGTTATGCCCCGGAAACGGTAAACATTATGGGAAATCACAAAAAATACATCGCTATCCACTAAATAGTATAAAATGAAGTAGCTTCCCGTGTCCCTATGTGTGCTTTAGATTGTTAAGGCGAGTGTAGTCGCAAACGACCTCGACAGTGGCGGCACTTCACAAAAAAAATCTCATTCAAACAATCTATCAGAAATTCCGATGCTCAAGTTTTTTGTATTATCCTTAGGTAAAATAAGGACCTACAAACTTAATGAAATATTCATTGTAATTGAAGTTACATACATAAATCAGGCCTATATCCCTTACGGGGTAGGCAGAGCGTTAACGGCCGTAAAACGGATATTAACACCACGTCTGACAAAAGTTTGAGGGTCAATCAGATAACTGTGTATCACTATAGTGACAGGTTGACAGCCCGTCGTCTAAAATTGCAATACACATCTAACCCTCGAGTCCCTTAGTCGCCTCTTACGACACCCATGGGCAAGAAATGGGGTGATGCTATTCTAAGCCGGCATTATACGGTAAGTGAAGTTACGGTAATTAATACCAGAAGTGGCCGATTTAGACACTTTTTGCCATAACTTTAATTACAGCTAATATTTCATTGAGTTTGTAGGTTCTAATTTTGATGGATGCAACGGATTTTGATGCGGTTTTATTAAGTAAATAGAGTGATTCAAAGGGTAGGTTTTTGTGTATAATTTATGCCAGGAAAAGGTCTTTTCCTTGGGGAAAACGCTTAACAGCGGATGAAACCATTAGGCAGGCCGCTAGAATAGGATAAAGGCAGATTTACATATGAGGTTGAGGTTACTACATTCGTCCCCTCTTAGGATATGTTCGCTGGGATCCGTTCGCGGCTTCATCGCAACAGAGGCCAGACCGAGGCGGCGCTAGCGACCGCTGTGGATGTGAGTGTCTGAGTGCCACACGCTTTCAACCTACTTCAAAAAAAGGTGGCGAGGCTTACAATTAGTCAGTGTAAAAATTTCATATGAACGGTCGCAAACTTACTTTATTACAATAACTCTCTTTACACAATAAAACAATTTTAATCGGATTTTATTAAGAGCTCGTAGCGTAGGAACAATAAAGAGCTCGAAACGCAGGAATTGTACAAATCTAAATAAACACAATTTAAATTGTTTTAATTTGAAATTGATTTTTTTTTTAAATTGATATTGAAATTGTAATTCATTATTCAATGTAGGATAGTATTATCATATCACTTATTGACGTCATGAACCGTCATTGTAAAAAAAAGAAATTTGTATCACACAATTTTCTTTTTTTTATAACAATTTTGTAATATCCTTATAGAAAACCGGCTCGGGCGGGATAAAATAATTGTGAGTAATAGTTGTGCAAAGTCAAGAAAATAACAACTCACCCCTATTATTGCAGGCAAACTGAACAACCTGAAGATCACGCCGCTAGACTTCGAGAAGGACGACGACACGAACTTCCACATGGACTTCATCGTGGCCGCGTCCAACCTGCGCGCAGCCAACTACAAGATACCCCCCGCCGACCGCCTGCGCTCCAAGCTCATCGCCGGTAAGATCATCCCCGCCATCGCCACCACCACCTCCGTCGTCGCCGGACTCGTCTGCCTAGAACTCTACAAACTGGCACAAAGCTTCAACACTCTCGACGTCTTCAAGAATGGCTTCGTGAACTTAGCGCTGCCGTTCTTCGGCTTCTCCGAACCGATCGCGGCGCCCTCCAACACTTACTACGACAAGAAGTGGACTCTGTGGGACCGTTTTGAAGTAAAAGGCGAGATTACGCTGCAACAGTTCCTCGATTACTTCAAAAACGAGCACAAACTTGAGATCACGATGTTGTCGCAAGGTGTGTGCATGCTTTACTCGTTTTTCATGCCGGCGAGCAAGCGAGCGGAACGCCTCCCTTTGAACATGTCGGAGGTTGTCGCTCGCGTCTCCAAGAAGCGCCTCGAGGCGCACGTCAAAGCGCTTGTGTTCGAGCTGTGCTGCAACGACGTGGACGGCAACGACGTGGAGGTGCCGTACGTCAAGTACACGCTGCCTTAGACCGACCGCTTTGTGGCATTTAAGCATAATAGTTGCGTGTCGTTCGCGATAAATATCGGTGTAAAAATATTGCGTTTTTTGAAGGTGAATCGGTCCGAGAAACTTTTCGATGTCTGTAAAAATTATTGGCTCTGCTAACACATTTTGTTTGGGACGTCTATAATTTTAACAAGAGTACCTTAAACATTGCTATGTGACAGGTGTCAGATTCATAAAATTATTCTTTTGTACTTTCACTTAGTATCCTATCTATATTCAATAATTTACATAGTATAAATAACAATCCACAAGAAACATAGATCAAAATGTATCAGTTTAGATTCATGGGCAAATTCACCCCTTCAAACATTTTTGATCAGTTTTTTTACACCTTATATGTCACCGAAGTGTTTTTTAACAAGTGGCGCGGGATCGTGTCCAGAGGCGTCGCGTCGGGAAACAATGATCTCGATTCTGAAGGGACACTTGCTTAGCTAATTCTTAATCGTTTCTGTCACTTAGATAAGCTAAATTTAAAAAGAATTTGCAGCTGGCATTTGTCTCCTCATAGTGACGATTGATTTCTTAAATAATCCGAATTAGTATTTAGTCAAAGAGTCGATCACCATTTAGGGAGACAAATGGCAGCTGCAGTTTGCAGATTTTCTGTGTTATTTTATAGAATGACAGGAATGAATTAATAAAGAAAATGTTCTGACAGAATCGAAATCAGCGGTATATTAGACGCGAGGTCGACGCAAAACGAAAAATTGAAAGAATTTCAGTTTTGGGTGTTTAAATACGTAGTGTTAATTAGAATATTTAAAAAATAAAGTAATATTTTAATATTAAGCATCTGCCCCTTCTCACGGTACGCAACTACCCGCAACTACATTGTGTATCGTTCCCTTGGTGCAGTCACACCGACACATCGACGCATTTATTCAGTAAGTTTATTTATTTTGTACCTTATGTACAGTGCAAAATTCAATATTCGCGCCGCTGTTTCGGTGTGAGTCGACCTTTATTGTGCTTCGAACTCGCTTTTTAACGACTCATGAACTCTTTTTATAATTATTTATAATTAAAGCATTGAAGAATGCAAGGGGACCGACAGAGAAACAAAAAGTACGTTCAGAAAAAATATCTACTAAATGTCTTAAGGCCTTAATCTTCTAAGGTTGCTATGTATCTCCACAGAGAGAATAAACTTAGTATCCATCGGGTTTTTCGTCGACTCGGTGTCCCACACGACAACAACAAGTTTGATTGTCGGTTCCCATGTATATCGCGCAGTTTGTAATTTAAAAAGGTTTCTCCCGTCTCAACCGCGTTTCGCGCTAGATATATTTTTTATAATTTCGCCAAAATTTATCGGTTATTTAAGATGTTGAAATCAGATGGGTCTGTATATTGATGGAAAATAAACAAAAATTGGAGCAAAATTTGTGGTTTTAATAAAACGCATCATAATCTTTACAATTTTTATTAAATTGGGTACTTAGCACAAAAATATTACAAATAATCTCACTTCTAGATCATATCAAAATCTTTAAAGATTCAAATACATGATAAAAGCCAGAATGTTAAAATTTTACATAAATAATATTAAAAAGTATTAAAATTAGTTAGAAAAATATTTGGCATTTATTTTGTTCCATGAAACTATACTATGGTTTGTATTAAAAGTTAAAGAGTTAGATTCTTATATACTGTCACTCATAATTAGATCCACATTTGTGACTAGAAGAATTAGCAAGTAAATTGGTGCGAGACAGACATGATTAGCTAGCGATACTAAATACATGATAGGCGAAAATGAAATATTAAAATAAGTTGATATGAACCCGATTTTATTCATACGGAAGTAAAACTCATGTTTGACATGACTGGGCGCAAAATGTCACACACTAATAGCATAATGTCATAGTTAATCAGTGTTTTACACAAAAGTAAAACATTTTACAATTTGACATTAAGCGAACGTGACATTTTGCGCCCATTTAAAAGACAATGTGCAAAATGACTTATTTTAGAAATTGCCGTGAAACCTAATACTATTACTTACGAATATAAAATTTTGTCTTTTCAATTAAAGCTTGCATATTATTGGAGAGCCATTACAACACTAGAATTACATTATTATATAAGGTCCTATTCAGTGCAAATATTTTTAGGGTGAGTTCTACTCGTAAAACTGAACAACTTTTCCCCATAAATATAGGTAGAATTATGAAAAATTTTAACCTCCCATACATGGTCAAATAATGTGTCACTTTGTATGAGAAGTACCATTTTTTAATATGTTGACCAGTATATGGGGAGTAGTTGTTTGGTTTTTAGACCACACCCTAAAAAAATTGCACTGGATTTAATAGTACCTTATATAAGGTGTAAAAAAATTAGCTAAGAATATTTTAAGGGGTGAACCAGTACGTGAAACTGATCAACTTTCCCCAAGGAACATAGGTCGAAATATGAAAAAATAATCTGACCCTCCCATACTTAGTGTGTTACCCGGCCGGGATAATTTGTATGGGAGGGCCAATTTTTTTTCATATTTCGACCTATATTCCTTGGGGAAAGTTGTTCAGTTTCACGTACTGGTTCACCCCTTAAAATATTCTTAGCTAATTTTTTTACACCATGTATAAGGTGTAAAAAAATTAGCTAAGAATATTTCATATTTCGACCTATGTTCCTTGTTTGAACCTTATACATGGTGTAAAAAAATTAGCTAAGAATATTTTAAGGGGTGAACCAGTACGTGAAACTGAACAACTTTCCCCAAGGAACATAGGTCGAAATATGAAAAAAATAATTTGACCCTTCCATACTTAGTGTTACCCGGCCGGGATAATTTGTATGGGAGCGCCAATTTTTTTTTCATATTTCGACCTATGTTCCTTGGGGAAAGTTGTTCAGTTTCACGTACTGGTTCACCCCTTAAAATATTCTTAGCTAATTTTTTTACACCATGTATAGTTATTGTGACGAATTGCTGATGAAATCTTACAAATTATAGGGGAATGTGCACAAAGAACTAACAAGTTAAAGGTTAATAATTGATAGGCACTTTCCTATCTTACATAAATATGATGGAAAATTCACTCAGCGCCATCTAGCCCCAAACTAAGCAAAGCTTGTACTATAGGAACAAGATAGCTAATATTATTACTTATACAGGGTGTAAGGGAAAGCTCTACGAATACTGATAGGGCGCATTCAGATCATGAAACTGAACAACTTTCCCCTAGAAACATATGTAAGGAAACGACAAAAAAACGACCTTCCATACAAAATCCGTTAGACTGCCAAGAACTAATGTAGGCAAGAGGTGCGTTTTATACGAGGGAGTGCAGCTTTATAATCGATTACCTACAGATGTTAAAAACTCGAAAACATTACAAACATTAAAAAGACTCTTAAAAATTACACATAAAACTTTTTTATTGATTTTCTCGGTAGTTAAGTCTCAGTTTAGATAAATCATTAAGATAACTAAAATAGAACGGCGGTCATATCCGTTGTTATGATATTTTTGTTTATACCCAAGTTTTGTTAATGTTTCTCAGTAAGTGAATCAATTTGTATTCTTTTGAGAAATAAAGTATCTTAAACCATAAATCACAATCGGCTGAGTGCATTTACTATGAAAAGTATTTTTTTTACGTTTCCTGTAATATTTTTTATGTGAAGTTGTTTAGTTTCATGGTCTGAATGCACCTTATCATTATTCGGAGGGCTGTCCCTTAACACACTGTATACTTTTTTATTGTAAATAAATATATACTATACATAGAAAATACCCAGACTAAACACATATTTCTGAAATTAACAAATATTTGTGTCTTGTTGGGGTCGAACCCGCATCGGTCCAGTCAACAAACCTAGATAGGTTTACAGTTAAAAATCTATAAAGAAATTGAATTATTAAATTGAATTATTTTATAATCAGAATTTTAAAATAAATCGAATGAGAGCATTAAATTAATAACAACTTTAGCACCCAAAATAATTTAAAAAAATAATACATAATTATATAAGTGTCTAATTTATTTTCCAAACATTTGTCGATAGTACAGTCGGCTAACATTTTGTACCGTTTTATGTTTTGCAAACTGATATATTTGAACATTCAGATATTCCGCTACTCTGACATATGCATCTTATGACATTTTACCACGGGGACATTTTGCCATTGTGGTGGTTAACAGCTATCCTTCTTTTCTTGCAATAATTTGAACTTACTATACAGCGCACTTCTGACAGCGTTGCTCTAGTTTTTGTAATTTAACAGATGATTCATGAGTAATTTTTTCTGTATAATATAGGGTGAAGTTTTACTAGTGACCGACAGCATAGTCTCAAGATGGGCTGGTGATAAAAAATAACCAAGAAACACACACACACATATCACGCCTATAATCCCTTGCGGGGTAGGCAGAGCGTAAACGGCCGCATAGAACGGACATTTACGCCACGTCTGACAAACATTTGAGGGTCACCCGGAAAATTGTGTATCGCCATAGTGACAGGTTGTCAGCCCATCGCCTAAAATTGCAATACACACCCTCGAGTCCCTTAGACGCTTCTTACGACTCCCACGGGCAAGAAATGGGGTGATGCTATTCTAAGCCGGCATCACACGGCACGGCATCTCCAAGAAACATAGGGCGAAATACGAAAAAATATAATATACAAAACTGCGTACAAGTTGATTTACTTACTCAAAATATTATTGTCATATTTCGACCTATGTTTCTTGGGGAAAGTTGTTCCTTATCACCAGCCCGTCATGAGATTTCGTCATCGGTCACTAGTCAAATTTCACCCTATCTATACAGGGTGTAAGGGACGGTGTACCGAAAACTTTGCAAGCATGATCAGACTATGAAACTGAACAAATTTTTCTATGGAAGATATGTTGTTAAACGAGAAAAAAAATCCATACAATATTTCCGATCAGCTGACTGATTTTCTATGAAAACTCTTAAAAATATTTCGTTTCCCAAAATAAGTCGTAAAAGTTGTTCAGTTTCATGGTCTGACCATGCCCGCAAAGTTTTCACACCTGGATAAAGGCCTTATTCCCCGGGCTGTTAATTAAAAATAAATACACGATACAAATTAAAAATCGCTCGTAAACTAGCAGGTCATTTTGATACGAGGCGGATTCCTAGCGCACCAGCAAAGGAACCTTGGCTGGTTGACCGAGCGAATCGGCGAGGGCAGTGCAAGGATTGCGGAACCAGGTCAGCGCCACGGCACGTTGCCGGAGTCGTAGCTCCGGACCTGGCTGTTGCCACTAACCGACGTCTCTGCGGACATTCACACTGCTATTACAATACGATATTGCTACTTTGTAAGTGGAATAGTATGTTCATTAAGGCGAGTGTATCCGTGAACGAACACAACAGTGGCGCCACTTCACTTAAAAAGTTTTCTCTTTATACAAACAATCTATCAGAGTTTGCAGGTTCTAAAAGCTTGGGCAACGTATAGTCACGTTGCCCAAGTTTTTAGAACCTGCAAACTTAATGAAATATTCGCTGCAATTAAAGTAATGGCAAAAAGTGCCTAAAAATGGCCACTTTTGGTATTAATTGTCATGCATGCTATTCTAAGCCGACATCACACGGCAACTATATTTTTTTTTTCATTTAATTTTCACTGCTGCACATGAGCCTCCCTTTATTGTTATAAAGTTCATTATATTGAATTATATTATTTGACGTAGTATGAAATGAAACCTTTCAAGAGTTATGGCCAGTTCTGGAGCTATTTATATAGAGTGAAATTTTACAAGTGACCGATAGCGAAATCTCAAGACGGGCTGGTGATAAGGAACAACTTTCCCCAAGGAACATAGGTTGAAATATGACAGAAATATTTTGAGTTTCCATTGTAATTGAAATCAGCTGTTAGGAAATTTTTTCGGATTTCGACCTATGTCCTCAGGGAAAGTTGTTCCTTATCACCAGCCCGTCTTAAGTTTTTGCCATGGGTTACTAGTAAAAATTATGCATAAGTACTGAAATTAAACTAACAATGAATTCTAATTCATAAAAATTAACAATACATCACAATAAGGCAAGCTGAATGAAATAAACATCAAAACTAAAAATAGTGGTGTACCAAAAAGCGAATATAGAAGTAATTAAGTATTCTCAATGCAACAAAGACTCAAGTTACCTTTAATTACATGATTTAACATTATCCAAGACTAAGTAGAAACATCAATAACTTTTTTATTACGAAAAAATACAGTTAAAATGTCATAGTATACTCAAAAGTGAAATAGTTCTTGAAAATTAAAAATTAAAATGAAATAACTTTATTCAATGTAGGATAGTATTATCACTTAGGATACCTGTCATAGAAAATGTAGAATTTGAACTTGTCTGGCATGTCATGAACGTGTCGGAATCTAGTTTGCTGAAAAACATGCATTTATTAAGTAAATTTCAAATTTCAATGCAGTTTTAGAAAACTTGCAAAATTTTCTACAATGAACAGGGTTTTAAACCTGCGAATTTCGTCATCACTAGTTTCGACGCCTACTCCATCTGGGTTCTCATAGCTTAGACTACATTCAATCTGTAAGAATTATATTAATCGCTGGGTATTAGTTGCAGAACTAACCCGGTAGATGGAGCCGTGCCACGCGTTATTGGCATCGAGATACACTTGCGAAAATTCGCGGGCAGGGGACAAGCCGCGGTAGCCCAGATGAAAGAGGCGTCACCACTAATTACGGCGAAAGTCGCAGGTTCAAATTCTGCCCGTAGTAGAAAACTGTGCAAGTTTTTTAAAATTGTATACCTAACACGGGAAGTGCTTTAAAAATTTGGTATTGAAATACAGTTCCTACCTTTATGACACTGTTGATTAGCAAAATACGTAAAAAAATCATGCAACTAGTTAGTTAGTACGTATAAAAAGAATCTAAAGCTTGTTTGCGCAGAAATAGATTGAAATAACGAAAGTGTAGAGATGTCTTAGCAGGTGTCATGGATACTACATGTAAAAAATATTCAACTGTCTCCATACAATAACAAAATGCACAACATAAACAATAAACATGCCTACCTACATTGCAGGTATAGCCTATTTCTTCATGCAGCCAAGATAAATCATCCCCATTTCATTGCTTATTTCTTTGAATTCCAGAAAACCTCAAGCTTCTCTTGAGACAGACAATGAACGTGACTGCTACGGAACGGCTCTAGATTTCCATTTTTAAACATAAACAGCCACAACAGTCCACTGCTGGACATGAGCCTCCCCCCCTATTGGGGAGTAATGCCATACTCAACCCGCTTGGCATACGGATTGGCGAGCGCAGTGCAAGAAATTTGCATTGACAGGGGGACGTTGCTGCCAATTCTCAGAATGAATTTATATCTTATTCGCTTTTCACGACACCCACGGGTAGATTTGATGCTATTTTAAGCCGGCATCACACAGCACAAGATTTTCTTAAGGCGGCGCCGAACGTCGCGCCCCCACATGATTTTAATTAATTTCTTCTAATCTAAAACAAATATCAAAAATCTAAGTTGGACAAATTGTTGTCCTATACACTAAGTTTATTTCAAAATACAACAATAAGCTTTATATTGGTATGCGTCTTTAAAATTACTAAAACGGCAAATGGTGGCCACCACAAACCGTTTTGATTAATAATTGAAAACACGAGAAAAATCTCATTGTTGTATCTTGAAATAAACATATCGTAAAGGACAACAATTTTTCCTTTTTAGATTTTTGATATTTGATTTACATACATGAATCACGCCTATATCCCTTACGGGGTAGGCAGAGCGTTAACGGCCGTAAAGCGGATATTAACACCACGTCTGACAAAAGTTTGAGGGTCAATCAGATAACTGTGTATCACTATAGTGACAGGTTATCAGCCCATCGCCTAAAATTGCAATACACATCTAACCCTCGAGTCCCTTAGTCGCAAATTACGACACCCATGGGTAAGAAATGGGGTGATGCTATACTAAGCCGGCACCACACGGCAGCTATTTGATTTAGATTAGAAGATATTAATTAAAACATGTAAGTGCGTTACTGGATCGGATTTCGCTCGGAGCAGGCTTAAGGATAATGAAATAGGGTATTTGCGTTTTCTACATGACAAAAGCTCTAAACAATTTCACATTCATATGCCAGCCAGCTGAATAGCTACCGTAGACGGATCGCGTCATCAGGCCACTGGTGGACGGCCGCTGGGCGCGC
Organism: Tuta absoluta; assembly: GCA_027580185.1. NCBI lineage: Eukaryota > Metazoa > Arthropoda > Insecta > Lepidoptera > Gelechiidae > Tuta > Tuta absoluta. The sequence continues at coordinate 782,976 of JAQAHW010000062.1, forward strand.
GCAGGGAACACTCCACTGTGGCTTTGTGACATTACGTCCCTGGTGCACACAGTTTATGGTAAACAAGGAGTAGGTATTCAAATGTATACAACAGGTTTTATAATGTGTAAGCGACCGAAAGCATTCTCGCAGACTTCAGTTTGTTTATCAAAGGTTTATCCAAACTACTTGTAACAAATGTACCACTGAACCTGTGACTTGCACTTACGAACATACGCACGCACCAACCAATATACAGAGTAAAAAGGACAGCCCTTAGAATAATTATATGGTGCATTTCTGAATACTAAGTTGTTCAATTCAATTCAACTCATATCTATTAAGTCAACTTAATTGCTAACAGTTACAACCAAACGCAATTAGTGTAATAATTAATCAAACATGTCGATACACAATTAAATAATAAAATAGTTAAAATGTGTCTACTATTATATTATAATAGTAACACATTTAAAATGTGTCACTATTATATTATAAAAGTGACACATTTTAATAAGGTAAATTAATTAGTAAGTCAATTCTTTTAGGTATTAAAATATTAAAGTAACACAAATTAAATGTGACTATTACATAATGATTACATGATTACAGTTTCATGGTCCGCAAATAAAAAACAAATTACATCCCATATAAAATAACGATCATCTCCCCTGACTGCCTTTACTATGGGAAGTAATTTCTCCGAAATATATCCCTAGGGGAAGTTGTTCAGTTTCAAAGGCTGAACACCTGTCACCCTTCAGTATTCGGAGGGCTGTTTCTTACACCCTGTATATACCCACGCACAAACAATAAAAATACGCAATCGCACGCAAATTCACACACTTAGACACTACGCCAGCAGTTACATCTCTCATCAGTCTACTGCTGAATATAGAGCTCCCCCGTTTGAGGGGTTTTCCACTGGTATTTCCCACTTTTGACAGGCGAGATATTGAGCACAGTGTAATATGTAACATGCACAGAGAACACTGCTGCCCATTCCCTTACTCGCCTTTTATGACGCCCTTAGAAATTGGTTGATGCTGTTCTATACATACATACATAAATCACACCTATATCCCTTACGGGGTAGGCAGAGCGCTAACGCCCGTAAAACGGATATTAACACCACGTCTGACAAAAGTTTGAGGGTCAATCAGATAACTGTGTATCACTATAGTGATAGGTTGTCAGCCCATCGCCTAAAATTGCAATACACATCTAACCCTCGACTCCCTTAGTCGCCTCTTACGACACCCATGGGTAAGAAATGGGGTGACGCTATTCTAAGCCGGCGTCACACGGTTTGTCCAAATATGTTTTTAAAAGAATGTAAACAATGTTACCACGGCTGAGTGACAGCTGTGGTTTTCTGCCCTTTTCGCAGAGTAACATGCTGTCCGTCTAGTTTGTCAACATTACTTTAAACACCTACTTGAACAGTATATAATATGTCCGACACCACACACAAATTAATAAAAATATGTAACTCACTCTCTAGTATTTCGCCTCGCAAGCCTGGGCGTCGGTTGTTTGGTGGCTAGAGCTTGCCGTCTCCCTCTATCCGCGGCGATTATAGCGCATCTCTCTGATGGCGTACTGTTCACAAATGTGTCATGAAGTGTGTAGCAGGCTGCTGTGATCTGAAACGCCGAACAAATAATGAGTTTTTGTACAACAAGTTCAAGGCACATTGGTGAAACACATGCTTGTAGCTTGAGCACACCGTACTGTAACTTCTCAATACTTTTCATGATTTAAATTACTTCGTAAAGCTTGCTTGCTTGCCTTTGAAATTTGGATTGAAGGTAGATCATTTCCAAGGCAAAAAGCCATTTTTGGTGAAATATTTGACTAAGGGAGTTAACTTACATACATTTAACATTAACAATCACAACAGTCCACTGGAGATAGGCCTCTCTCCCCCAAACGGGGGAGCCATACTCACTATGGCAGGCGGATCAGATTGGATAGAGCATTGGTAGATGCTGCATTCACAAGGAACGCTGCTGCTCGTTCCCTAGACGATTATGCCTTAGTTGATTTTTACGACACCCACGGGTAGAATTGGGGTGATGCTATTTACGGCTCTGTACACGGCAAATCAGGCAAACTACTTACTAAGTAAAGTAGGTAAACTAATTTTCCAAAATACTTTTTACAAATTATTATAAAACTATGTACTTGCAAATCCACGACTCAACAGCATTCAGAAGCAAACCCTGATCTCATCATGTATAAATTAAAACCTTAAGTGCGAGCAATTAGACACACTGCACCCCAACCATTGTGAGAAGCATCACCTGCTGTATCAGACGTCGATGCAGATCGACATCAGCGCCCCTGATGCCCTCACGGTCCTGATGCAGCTGCAACGCGCACAGCAGCGCGTCGCGTATCGTCTGCACGGTCGCCTGCACGCGCTCCGTGCGCATCAGACGTCGCACCAGGAACCCTTTCGCGCAAGCCACTATTTTTGTCGCTGCCACCAGCTGGATATGAAGCGTACATAAAATTGTGTGTCTCGGGGTTTGTGGGCAGAAGTGGGATCGAAGAGATTGGATTGAAATTACGAGGATTGGTTATAGGATGTGGGATAAAGCGAAATGTAATGCCACGTTCACAGAATGCCTCTATGGACAGGGAAATAGTATGGGAAATGAGCAGCGCGAGCATGTAAACAGGTTACTCATGCTGCTACTCGTCATGCTGCTGCCACTTCCCGTGCTTCCCACGAGAGTCGGCATTTCGTGATCTAATAAAAAAAAACGACAGCACGAGCGCGAGTAGAATGTATTGCTATCTCGCTCACTCTTTTTGACCGCGTATGACCGCGGTGTGTGTTAACACTCACTCGCGTTGATATTTCCGCGGAAGTATTTCGGGCAATATTCGAGCAGCGGTAGGAGCATGGTATGAACTTAGCATAACTGGTAGGAGGCAGGAGAGGAAGTAGAGGTGAAACAAAAACCAACACAAATATTTCGATATTTTTCAAATATACGCAGCAAGGCGATAGAATGAAAGGACAAATAAAGATTGGTGAAGAATTTAAAACCATAAAACCAAAGTCATTGGAAGATGAGCGATTTACGACAGAAGATTTTTTCCATCAATAACATATTTTCCAATAAACAGACAATTCACTGTGCAGAAATATACACCAAATTAAATTTTCATTTACTATCTTATATTCTATCTTATATTTACTACGTATATACTTTTAAATTTACTACAAATATTTAAAAATAATTAATCAACATTTAATTCATTATTACTTTTCACGTAAAATACAACATAAAATGGTAGAAAAATCTTACCTCTTTAGCAGTCAGTGGGCGATGAATAATGTTTTGCTGTCTCAAGGACTTTACCGTCGGGGATCTAGATCTGACGTTCATAGTATCAATGGAATTGTGAATGTTGTCTTCCAAGTGTTTGATAGCAGCGTCCGTCCGTTTGCGAGTGCCATTAGTTTTGACGCTTCTAGGGCTCAAGGGGCTGCAGGCTCTTGTCGCGTACGTTTTTTGGGAAACACTATCATGAGTTGGAGGATGAGAATAACTATAGCTATGGTCAGTAGAAAATGTAACATTTAAGTCTGCCATCGTGTCGTTCGTTCGATCGGTCAACATTGGATCAACGTCTGAAGACGTATCGTAATTCAGTCTGCGAGACGTATTCTTGGTAGGTGTGGCTGAGACTTTCTTGCGAACACTATTTGTGGTCTGCGGTTTAGGAGTCAGTTTTTTGCGACTGTTCGTTATTTCCCGACTTTTCTGTAAAACGTTATCGCACTTACTGATACAATAGCTGGTTTCAGTCAATGTAGAAACTGGGCTGCTAGGGACACTATTATCTGGCGTACTGGTATTGATCAGTTGACTTAAGCTGACGGGGCCTCTGTCATTGTCTTCCTTTAAGTCTCCCCAAGCCTGCTTTACTTCTATGGAAGCTTTAGGGCAAACGGTCTTCAGCTGTTTGAATAGTATGTTGTTTTGTTCTTCAAATACTTGTTGCAAAAGTTGTTGTTCTCGTTGCTGTTTCTCCATGAGGCTGGCCATTTGCATGAGTTGTTGTTTTTGTAGCTTTTCATATAACTCCCTCACACGAGTCGCGGGATCTTCAGACTCGGAAACTAATGCTACGGTTTTATTTGGGGTTTCTTTTTTCGCAGTTGAAGGTTTTCGAGTTTTCGCCTCACTCACGTTATTAGAAGTCGTGTTTTCATTTAATGATCTACCTTTGAGCCTGTTTGCTGATTTTGGTGTATGCCCATTTTCAGATTTGATTGTTCTACTAGGTACCTCTTTTCCTCTTCTGTCTTGTGATAAAGAGTGAGATTTGGCGTAAGGCGATGTTTTAGGCGCATTTCTTCCCATGCTTTTGGTATTGACGTTATTACGGACATCATTCGGTGTACTGACAATATTTTTACTTTTTAATTCCTTTGCCATGGATGACCACTTCTCTTTAGCAGTTTCTAAGTCCCAACTTCTGCGTTTTCTCCCCGACTCATTTAGCTTGGTCATGGATTCACTCATGGAGATAGAACTCATTTCTATGCCAGTGCTTTGAGATTGCACTTCTAAATGTGCAAGTAGTTGCGGGCTTGGGTTGAGCACCGTATAAGACCTTTGGCGAACTAAATTTGGTTTTTGAGATAGTTTAGAAACATCAGCGTGTATATCGTTTAGAGATCCAGTAAAACTCTTCGAACTTAAAGAGGAGGGACCATCCTGGGACAAAGGTATTAAATCCCTGACAGATAGTTCATCTTGATTATTAATTATATCAGTAACGAAATTCTCTTTAGTTTTTTTGTCATTTACAGGTTTATTTTCACAGTCACAGTCTCTTTCGGGGATTTCGTATGGTTCTGGAGAGTTCCGTGGGCTTCCGTTGGCGCGTCTATAACTTTGATTTTCGATTTCTACATCCGTTTCGATTAGGGAATCAGTACCACGAGGGTGATCTGTTTTGTACAGTACTATTGTTGACCTAGGTGTCATTGCTTTTTCCCTGTGCTCACTTGAGGGAAAGGTGTCCGTTATAAAGTTGTTGATGTTTTCAACTTTATTTTGTAACGCTGGCGTATTCTCTTTACTTTCTGTGATATCTGGCGCATCAGTTGCATCATAGTTAGATTCTGATTCCGACTCGATGTATGGTTTTAATATGCTGATGCGGTTTTCCACCTCCTTCGCAAGTAGTTTGTAATACTGCATTTCCTTCCGACATTCTGCCGACAGCTGTAAAAATAACGTAACGTAGCTGTAAAATAATAAATTCTAAATATCACGAAAATCCACTGAGTATTCATGGTTGAGGTAGGGGTAGAAAAAAGAGAGAAAACAGCTTTGTGTGATGATGGAAAAACTGCTGCGTCATAAATTGCTCTAACCAAATATTATGTAATATCTCATTATTTAAAATTTCTTTGTTTGTTTCAGCTGTTTAAAAAATATCAGTAGAAAAGTATATAAAATTTTAGAATGAATGTTGTTTTATACAATCTCTTAAAAAGTTGTAAAATATTATTTTTGCACTAAGACATTAATCAGACAGTTCAAATGGGACAGGCAGAAAATAATCATTTATGTTTAGTAGACTATGCAAAATGAATTTTGGGAGGGAAAAGTAATGTTAAGTTTTGATATATGGTAATCACAAATTTTAAGGTTGCTATATAAATTGTAAAAAAAACTTTGCTCTGAACAACTTTTTCCATAATTGAATGCATTCTTCTGAAAACTCTCAAAAAGGCAAAGCAAAGTATCAATTTAGTAGGGTTTTGCCTGCTGATATATTTTTAACTAAATCTATCATATGAATATGAAGTTTCATACAAACTTTTATCCTCTATTATACTACTTTAGGGGATGAGATTTTTTTAAATCATTTCGTTCACATAACCTCGTAACGGCCAGGCTACTGTGAGCTTTCACAGATAGCAGCCCAGATGCCTTTTAAAAGGCATGCTTCTTTAACCTTTTCGCCGCCAAGCCATTCGAGTAAAAAATTGCAACCAGCGCCACACCAATTTCTTGGGAAAGAAATACTCAATAAAATAGAGATGTCCAACAGTTCATATCGAAAATAAATCTACACTTTTTAAACCGAGTTTTGATTAATCTAAAATCATTATTTTGCCCTCTACTTTTCAGTTCTGATTTCATATAGGTCAAAATAATAATATAGGATAGTAGTAGTAGTGGTGGCCTCGTAAACAACACTAGGCATATTCAACAAGTTTATTTTTAGTTCAGTTTTCGATCAGCACTGGCGCATCTCTATTACGCGTCTCTCTATATCGCGTTGTCGGTTATAGACGACTGTGGCGTCGGTGGCATTTCTATATTTTCAAACCCGTAAGACAAATAAGGATGTAATATAGAATATCGATAAAAAAAATTAGAACATCATAGGATTTATGCTGGTATTTATTTTAATATTTTATTGTGACTATTTGTTTTCTTTCATTTCTTTTTCTTATTTTACTTACGTTGAATATTAATTAAAAACGATTTTTAATAGTAATGAACACGATTTAATATAAAATATTTAATAAACATTACTAGTGTCAACATCTTTAATTAACGAAAATAAACAAGTTATAGAATCATGTATAACAATGAAATTGGATCAATAAAAACGAACAAAATACAAGTACCTACTGATCTGCTAAGTATAACTTAAATAAATATAATTATGAATACATAATTTGAAATTAGGAGTGCCGACATGCACACTCACTTTTTCTATCGTAACATACAAAATTATACCTAACAGATATCAACTGCATAAAAATATACCTATAATATGAAACGAAACTAAATATATGATATAAAATTCACTAAAATCAACATGCATAATCAAAACTTATATTCAAATTTGTACTTAAAAACTATTTCGTTTGAGCTTCTCTTATGGTCGCATTCTTCGTCCTTAACCTGGTCCAACTTCTCGTCGGGGACTTCTTTTAACATTTCTTTCGTTTTGTTCAAAATAGTTTGTCTTTTGTCAAATTGGCATTCTGAAAAAAAATGTCATGTCTACTCTAAATAAATAATTAAACTAATAAATTATTACAAGTATAATAAATAACATACGTCTGTTATCAGCATGTTTCTGCGTAGAACTAGGCAAAGGAGCTTCTGCAGCTTCTTTTCTTTTTTGCTTATCTGGAATACACAATAATTAATTAGGTATAAGTTTAGTGTAAGTAATTTAAATCTAATGATTTTTAAACGAAAATATTCAGTCACGTATGTTGATGCCTTTGATGTGGAAGGACAAAATAATAATATAAAGAAACAATACGAGACAAAATAACAAAGAAATGAAGATAAAGTATATTATTTGACTTTTATTTTGTACATAGATAAGATGTCTTAAAATGCCCTACAGAACTGCGACGGCATATATGTCTATTTTACATAAGGACAACTCTCTGTTATTAAATTACTAAACTAAAATTTAACATAGTCAAGTCCAGTAAATAAGTAAGTAGGTACTTAATAATAATAATTTTTAAAGCCCATAAATTTACTTGTTGCCATATAATTTGAAATAATAAATTCGGTCAGTATTTTGTACTCACTTTTCATCGCCTTTATTTCTGCTTCAGCTATTTTCTTCCATTTCAAATATTCGCGACGGGACATCATCTTGTATGCACTTTAACTTGACCGTACTCGTCAAAAAAAAAACTGAAGGAATGACAAAAAACATATCTCATAACATAACACAAACTAAAAAAAAGCACGAGTGCCAATTACTTTCGTGGAAAAACTGCAACTTTGAGTAAACAGGGCCATAAAACACGTGCGCATAAAACAATAAATTGTTCCAGGCGGCATAGGGTTCAAACAGCTCTTATCCTATGAGGTTGCGGTATTTCGTTTTTGACCACAAGAGACAAAAGAAATGCATATTTCTAGTTTTATTGTCATTTGCTGCTATTATGCTTGGTTTAAAACTATTTCTGTAATCTTCATTGAGGTTACGTGTCTGATGTATTTCAAAAAATCTTTCCCATTTTGGTAAATAAATTAAAGACAAATGTCAATGATTTCTGTCCGACAAAGATAAGGCTCAAGGTGTTACTCCGTGTACAGTATTGTACCTATTCGTTTGTAAATTAACATCCGTAACAACATTAAAGTAACTATGAAATGCTAATAAATAACCGCTGATATAAGTACAATACCTTACGAAGGGCGTTATAAAAAGTAAATAGAAACAAACCGAAGTAATAATCAAATAAGGAATAGAAAAAAAAATGTTAAAGTATTGAATATAATATATAATAAATCTTAAAATAATAGTTATGTCGGTTTCCCATTTGCCTGAGATACAGGAATTCATATTCTTAGTTTAGGAAATGGTTAAGCCACAGAATTATTTCATGTAAGTGTACCTTTTTGTAATTAAGTTTATTAAATAAATAATTATCTTATCTCTTATTATCTAATAATAATCTTGTATCACAATTTGACCCGTTAAATTAAGTTCACATGAAACCCTAAGTTTCCGGTTGACATTTGACAAGTGAACACTGTCGTTGAGTTCGTCCGCGAATATATCAAGATTTCTCGTCCAATTCCGAACAAAGTTGCGAAAACCCTGCATCAAAGTGAACATCCAGTGCCAAAGTGTGAAAATTTTCATAAATTTCGGCCCAAAAAGTGTAAACAAACTGTTAAAACGAAGAAAAACTGTCGAAATTATAAATTTGTATACCTATAACTATACACAACAGTGATCAAGCACAGATTGCATAGATAGACAAAACAACCAATCACACAAAATCACTCAAGAACATTTCCGGAAAAAGCGCGGGAAACTTCGTAGCAGTTGGGTGTTTTCTGTAATTAGGAAAATAAAATTTATTTTAAAATAGGATATACTGATCAGGATAGTCTGGTAGTGTAATTATCTTTTGTACTTAGTGTATATATTTATTTGTTTGTGTTTATTTGCTGCTTTTCTGGTAAGTTTTGTAAATATTTTGTAAATAATCTAAACTCGCCTATGGGCGAGCCCCCCGATAAAGATCGGGGGGATTTAGGCGGGCTTTGGTCTAGCCTGAATCTCCCTGTGGGCTCGTCTATTAGTATTGTATCAAATGATGAACTCAGTAAGATGGATACTGATGGCTCGGTATCTTCTAGAGCCGGGGATACTGCGCAGACAGGACGGAAACGTACACGTTTTATTCGACTTTGCCGCGTATGTTCGAAGCGTAGGAAGAAAACTAAAAATGGCCAACCAATTTCTGGTGAATTTTGTCAATGTGAAAATATTACTACTGATACTGATAAAAATACAATTTTATTAAAAAAAGTTACGCCTGTGGTCGAATCGCCCACATTACCTCAGGTACAAATGACTTCACAGAATGGTCAGTCTACGGATAGGCATTCTGAGAAATCCCCACCAAACATGACCCAAACAAAATCTCAATTGGACAATTCACAAAATAATGCTAATCAAGGTCGTCAAACTGGTCGGACCGAGTATTTACCTTCGGATGTTGCTCCATATCTTATCCACGTCCAACGTATAGAATCCTCACCAAACGACGGAACAATTTTGCATCCCATTAGTTTTGGTAATTTCCTCAGAAAAATGAATTGTCAAAACGTAATCCCAGGCAGTGTGAAGAGAATAGGTAGAAACCGCTGTGCGGTTGCATTTTCTAAGTTTAATGATGCGAACGACTTTCTGTCTAGTTCTCTTTTGGATTTGAACAAACTCAAGGCTTTTATTCCTACATTTCATGTAACTAGAATGGGACTTGTGCGCGGTATTCCTACAGAATGGGGTGAAGAAGAAATTAAAGACAACATTTCCACGCCTATAGGCTGTGGAAACATATTAAAAGTTAGACGGCTTAATTACAAAGTTCATATTGACGGAAATGCAACATGGAAACCATCTCAGTCGGTTGTAGTAACGTTTGATGGTCAGGTCTTACCTAAGAGATTGTTTATGTGTTACAATGCGCTGCCTGTGGAAGTTTATGTTTATCCGACCATACAATGTTTCAGATGTTGTAAATATGGACATACTAAATTGCAGTGCCGCTCCAAAACACCAAAATGTTTCAAATGTAGTAAAGACCATCTTGGGGAAACATGCAATAAAGAAGAAGGATCCGCATCATGCGTTATGTGCGGAGGCCGTCACTTTGCTACGGATAAGTCTTGTCCAGAAAATGTTCGTCAAAAAGAAATCAAACATACAATGGCCCATAGTTGTATCTCTTACCTAGAGGCTAGCAAGCTTTTTCCCCCTGCTACAAAATCTTTCGCAGATGTTGTTGCTTCTGAGCCAACAGAATCAAATAAAGATGAACGAAACTCTCCAAGTCGTATTTCATATAAAAAGACTGTTTTTAAAAAGCCTCGTTCACCACCGCCAAAGACACAAGGTGGATATGATAGGGCTGCCCACAATGCACTTTTAAAAGAATTTGAAGCTCCACCACCAGAAAATGGGTGTGCTTTTGCCCCTCAAGACTCAGAATCTAAAGATAATGACATAAGTTTAGTCTTAACCCTAATAAACATTATATTAAAGTCGAAACTATTAAAACCGTCCCACGTTGCCCCAATTTATGACCTTCTTCTTAACTTATGTGATAACTCCAATGGATTCCAAAATAATTCAGTGGAACTGCAGGAGCATAATTCCAAAGAAAATTGATTTAATTTATTTGATTAACAAATATAACCCAATTATTATAGCATTAGTCGAGACATGGTTAAAACCTGGGTATATTTTTAATATACCTGGATATACCTGTCTTCGTAATGATCGTTCGGATGGGTATGGTGGTTCTGCCATACTTATAAAAAAAAATATACCTTTTACTGAAATTGTGTTTCCAAATTATGCTTTTAATGATATAATTAATGTAGTTGGCTTGCATTTTGATAACATATCAGTTGTATCAATTTATTTGTCTCGCTCTTCTTATGAGATTCTTAATGAAGTTAATACTTTATTCAGTATTATACCAAGTCCCGTTATAATTTTAGGTGATTTGAATTGTCATCATAGGTCTTGGGGCTGTGGAATTACAAATAGTGACGGAGAAAAATTGATTGAGGTTCTTGATGCAAATAATTTATGCATCTTAAACACAGGCTTCCCTACTCGACGAACCAAACCTAATGAAAATGTTAGTGCAGTAGATTTATCCATTTGCTCTCCTAGATTAGCTTCTTCTCTAAATTGGACACCACTTTCTTCAACATTAGGTAGTGATCATTTTCCAATAATTATAACTTCTCCAATAAGGTGCCCGTCTCCTCGTAAACGTAAGCCTCGCTTAATATATAAATTAAATAATGCAGATTGGACAAGATTTAAAGATCTTGTTGAAGCTAAAATTTCGGACATCCCTGAATTAGTACAAGGTGGTGAGACTGATTCTTCTAACGCTCTTGCCAGATGTTTAGTAGCAGCAGCTGACCAAATTTTCCAAATTAAAAAAGTGTTTTTGGGTAAAATTCCTTTTCCACCATGGTGGGATAGTCAGTGCTCGGAGGCTGTGCAAAAAAGGAAAGAAGCTGAACAGGAGTATGCTACTAACATGTCAGATGAAAATTTAGATAACCTTAACGATATAATGAAAACCACTCAGCAGTTTCTTAGGGATAAGAAGCAGGAGGGATGGCGAGCGTTTTGTGCTTCTCTCTCTCCTTCTACTTGTCCAACAGAAGTTTGGCGCAAAATTAAGCGTTTCAGGACAGCTTTTCATGAATCATCTTCATCCACTTCATTGGCTCCCTCTCTAATCAATGATTTTCTTGATAAGCTAGCACCACCAACTGCTCCGGAAAATATAAATTTTACGTCACTATCCAACTTTGTAATTTCTGATACTTCATCTACTTTAGATTCACCTTTTACATTATACGAACTAAAAGGCGTACTTTCAAGTGTAAAGGACTCAGCCCCGGGAGAGGACGGAATTCCATATTCATTTTTAACACATCTTGGTGATAAAAGTTTAAATTATTTTTTAAGTTTAATTAATTCCGTCATGGTTTCAGGAAACATCCCACCTTCCTGGAAATCTCAGGAAGTCATTCCAATTAAAAAACCTAACAAGCCTTCAAATAGTGTTGCATCTTTCAGGCCAATAGCATTAGCATCAGTGTTTGCTAAAATTGCTGAACACCTTGTTAAAAACCGGTTAGAATGGTTTGTAGAACATCACGATATTTTATCCAAAAGCCAATTTGGTTTTCGAAAAGCAAAGAGCACATTAGATAATTTAAGTATTTTGATAACAGATATCCATCTAGCATTTTCTTCCAACAATCATGTAGTTGCAGCCTTTTTAGACATCACTTCGGCTTACGACAATGTTTTAATATCTATATTAAAACAAAAACTAATTGATCTTAATGTACCCAAGTTATTAGTCCGCTTTATTATTATTCTATTAGCAAATAGATCAATATCTTTAATTCTTGATGATGACACAAAATTCACTCGAAACGTTTTCAAAGGTTTGCCACAGGGATCTGTTCTAAGTCCACTTTTATACAATATTTATACTTACGATTTAGAATCTTCATTGAATAATTCCATAAACGTTTTGCAATACGCTGATGACTTGCTTTTATATGCGATTGATGAATCTATAGATTGCGCTAGTAGCTCGTTATCGTCTTCTTTGGAATTATTAAAAGGTTGGTTAGAAAGCAATGGGTTAGAGCTTTCAATATCCAAAAGCTCAGTAGTAGCTTTTTCTAGAAAGAGGGTAATTCCTCCTATATTGGTTACATTCGATAATCAACCATTGCCTGTTGAACGGAGTGTCAAGTTTTTAGGCGTAATATTAGATAGTAAGCTAACGGGAGTTGACCATATTGAATATGTAGTAAATAAATGTGAACGTTTACTTAACATCGTGAGATGTCTTTCTGGTGTTTGGTGGGGAGCACACCCTTTCTCAATGAAACTTTTGTATAATGCTCTTATAAGATCTGTTTTAGATTATGGTACTTTTCTTTTGGCAGGTGGTAGCGTTTTGGCTCTTAAAAAGTTGGATTCCATCCAATCAAAAGCACTTCGAATAATCTCTGGAGCAATGCAATCAAGTCCAATCAATGCATTACAAGTAGAGTGTTGTGAGGCTCCATTAAAGTTAAGACGGCAATTTCTATGTGATCGGTATCTGTTTAAATGTTTTCAATTTTCCAGTCATCCCCTTAGATCAAAGCTTGAAGCTCTGGAAGATTTCATTGTATCTTCTCGATATTGGCGACATAAAACCGTCCCTTGTTTAATTCAAAGTTACAGAAAAATATTGTCAATACAATCACGCGTACATCACTCTCCCACTTTGCCCTTATTCGAGTCTCACTATGGGGCTTTAATTTTAAAACCTGTAATTCAATATGATCTAGATTTGAATAGACACGACATAAATGCAAACATTAGCTTTTTAAATTGTATAGATAATGCAAATTGGCAAAATTACAACCATATATATACTGATGCTTCCAAAACAACTTCAACAGAATGTGTCGGCGTGGGTATTTATTTGGCTCAGTTTAAATTGATTGAAAAAGTAAAATTGCCACCACAAACATCAGTTTTTACTGGTGAGTGCTTTGCTATTTATAAGGCTTTAGAGTTAGTGTTACTAATGAACCTTAAAAACACAGTAATTTTTTCAGATTCAAAAAGTGCATTACAAACTTTAGATAAATTTCCGTTCAAAATGAAACCTTTCTATCCCATTGTTTTTGAAATCCGCAAATATCTTGAATTGTGCATATTCAGAGGCTTTTCAGTAATATTTTCTTGGATCCCTAGCCACTGTGGTATAAGGGGAAATGAAAAAGCCGATCGATTGGCTAGGGAAGCAGTGTTGGATGGGGACATGTTCCCATATAAAATCTATTGCCATGATTTGACTGCTCTGCCTAGAGTCTATCTCCAAGATTCTTGGAATAGTCTTTGGGCAGAAAGTAGTCGGATAAAGGGGAGGTCGTATTCTCTCCTCCAACCATCTATACCTTCAAAGCCTTGGTTTTTTAAAGCTAAGTGTTCTAAAATTGTATCGTCCACTATTTTGAGAATGCGTTTGGGTCATGTTTGCACTCCTTTTCATTTAGCAAAACTTAATATTGTTAGTAGTAATTTATGTGATTGTGGAGCTGATGTGGGTGATCTAGACCACATTTTCTTTGCATGTTCTCTTTACAACCGCTCTTCATTTATTAATTCCCTCCTGTCTTCCAAAGTACCTTTTCCTACCCGATTATCTTGTCTATTAATGTATCCTCTATTGTATTGTAAAGTATTATCATCATTTATCACTGAAAACAATATCAAACTGTAATTTGAATAATATGTTTCAGACTATCCTTATCTTTTGTAACTTTTAATGTGTGTAGTTTATATATTTCGCGAAAAGTTTCCTTAGCTTTATATTTTTAAAAAACTTGACGCTGGCATAAAGAAATTCTATTGCCACGAAACAAAAAAAAAAAAAACATTTCCGGGCGCGAGAATTTGAATCTGACGTCTGTCAATCACACCAGTGTTGCCACTCAACAAAAAAATACCCGAATCTGCAGAAATTTGAGATGGAGCTGTCGGCGGAAGCTGCTATCGAAAGAATAAACCTAAAAGTTAAAGCCGCAGTGCAAGCCGAATTGGAGAAACAAACAGTGATAATAACAAGAAATATAACTGCAAGCATAAATGGAGAATTGGACGACATATTCAATCAGCTAAAAATATGTAAATCAAAAATAGACACATTGGAAGAGAAAGTTACCAACTTAGAGAGAGAAAAGCGAAAACATAACCTAGTCTTCCATGGGATACCCGGAACAAGTGGGAAAAAGGAAGAAACGATCCTGGAAATAGTAAAAAAGGATTTGGAAGTTAACTTAAAACTAGAAGACATAGATACAGTAAGGAAAATGGGGAAAAATGATAATGCTCCACTCGTAATAAAATTAACAACCCTAAAGAAGAAAGAAGAAATATTAAGAAACAAAAAGAAGTTGAAGGGATCATCCATATCAATAACAGAAGACTACCCAAAGGAAGTACTGGAGGAGCGAAAAGCTTTACGCGAGAAATTAGAGGCAGAAAGGAATGAAGGAAACTTCGCATTCATAAAATATAATAAGTTAATAGTCAAGAAAAATACAAAAAAAGAAAGTAATTACAAAAGAAAACAAGCACCATCGCCCGACAAAAACAATGAAAGTTATCAAGAGCCGCAATCCAACAAGACACCAAAAACAGATGTAGGACATGGACCACGTGGACCATCTCACTCAAAAAACTAAAGGAAAACAACCGGAAACCTCTGCCAAGCCGGCTGGTCACCGTGGCAGCAGTAGACCAACACCCTCCACAACCACAAACAAAAGAAGAAGAAAATAAGGTCACCATGGTAGTAGAAGCTCACTCTCGCTCCCTTCCAGACATCAAGAAACAAAATAAAAACAAAAAAAGGAACAATAGTACAAAACAACAAAGCGATTCAAACCAAGAAAGAGAACCAGAACTTAAATCTTCCTTGGACAACATGTTCATATCCACTTACAACACCACGTCGCTAAGAACGGATGCAAAACTAACAGAATTGGAAGAAGCTTTAAAATCAATAAAATGGCACATACTTGGATTGAGTGAGGTCAGACGTATAGGAGAAGCTATAGAAGACCACAAAGATTATCTACTCTACCACAAAGGAGAAACTCCAGGACAATATGGCGTTGGGTTCATGGTAGAAAACTCGCTAAAGAACAACATAGAGGAGTTTGTAGGAGTCTCAGAACGCATAGCAATGATGAATATCAAAATACCTAACCTAAAAACAACTCTCTCTATAATCCAAATATATGCACCGACTGAAGTCGCCAAAAAAGAGATAAAAGACCAATTCTATGAACAACTACAGGAAACAATAGAAAAAGCACACAAACACTTGATCGTGATGGGCGATTTCAATGGCCAAGTGGGAGCGAACATCACATCCTCAACGAATCTTATAGGAAAATATACAACTGGAAAAAGAAATGACAATGGAAATAGAATGGTCGACATATCTATTAGAAATAATCTATACATAATGAACACTTTTTACAAGAAGAGAGCTAGCAGAAGATGGACATGGATATCACCAGGAGGAGATATTAAAAACGAAATAGACTTTATCCTCACGAATGAACCAAAAATGTTTGAAGATGTAGATGTACTTAACAAATTTAATTTCAACTCAAATCACAGACTAGTAAGAGGCAAACTTCAAATAGAAAATCAGAAAAAGTCGAGAAAAGGGTGTTCAGTACCAAAATTCCCAGGCCCTATCGAATTTCCAACAGAAATACTGAACCAAATGCCTCTGGATACAGTAAAAAGAACAGAAAAGCTTCAAAAACAATATGACCAACTAGAAAAAGCAATACAATATGTAAACGCCACACTACGTCCACTGAAAAAGAAGACAGACAAAATTGGCGACAAAGCAAGGAAACTCATGGAGCATAGAAGAGAACTTTTAGAACAGAGAAAAAGCAATAGGAAAGAAATAGCACAAATTAGTAAAGATATCAGTAGAAGTATTAGACAGCACAGGAGGAAAATAGAGACATCAAAACTGAAATACCATATTGAGAAAGCTGGAGCTGTAAGAAAAGCGCGGAAAGAATTACAAGAATATACAACATGGATACCAAACTTGAAAAACACAAAAGGAAAAGTAAAAACAAAAAGAGCTACAATCATGAACATTGCTACAGAATTCTACTCAAAATTATATGATGACACAGATACAATAAAGGAAACTAATTCAGGCACAAACACACAGTTTAACGAAGAAATAATACCATCTATTCTAGAACGAGAAGTGGAATACGCCATAGAAACCCTTAAAAACGGAAAAGCTCCCGGAGAGGACAAAATCACCAATGAATTACTGAAAGCAACCAAAGGAAAAATTGTCGGGCCTCTAACATCTATCTTCAACCAGATTGTACAGGAAGAAAAAGTGCCTGAGCAATGGAAAAAATCCTCGATAATACTATTACACAAAAAAGGGGACAAAAACCAAATAAACAACTACAGGCCAATAAGCCTGATGTCCAGTCTATACAAGATATTTTCAAAAATAATCCTGTCAAGATTAACTAAAACATTAGATGAAAATCAACCAAGGGAACAAGGGGGATTTCGTTCAAATTTCTGCACAATAGACCACATTTTTGTAGTTAAACAAATACTAGAAAAGTTTAATGAATACAAACTGGTATACTACATCTCCTTTGTGGATTATAACAAAGCATTTGACTCACTTAAACACAACGAAATCTGGAAAGCACTTTCTGAACAAGGGGTTGCAGGAAAATACATCAGAATACTGAAAGATATATACAAGGGCAGTACAGCAAAAATAAAATTAGAAAGTGCAGGACCAGAATTTGGAGTAAGGAAGGGCGTAAGACAAGGAGACCCCTTATCTCCGAAGCTGTTCTCTGCAGTTCTGGAAAACATATTCAGGAAACTCGAATGGGATGAAATGGGAATTAAAATAGATGGAAATATGCTGACACACTTAAGATTCGCAGACGACCTTGTAATCTTCTCGGATACCCCAACACTACTGGAAAGTATGCTACAACAACTAGCAGTTGAAAGCTCCTTAGTAGGATTGACCATGAACACAGAAAAGACCAAAGTAATGACAAACAGTACCAAAGTTCCGATAAAAATCAATGGTAACTCAATAGAATATGTAGATGAATATATATACCTCGGCCAAGTCATCGCACCACTGGATACAACAGCAAAAGAAATAGATAGGAGGACAACAGGTGGATGGAGATCTTACTGGTCACTGAAAAATATATTTAAAAATAAAGATATCCCCATGGAATGCAAAACAAAAGTATTCAACACCTGCATCTTGCCTTGCATCACCTACGGCTGCCAGTCTTGGGCCCTCAACCAAAAATCTCTTAACTCACTTAAGGTGTGTCAACAGAACATGGAGAGAAGTATTCTAGGTGTAAAAAGATCAGACAAAAAGAAGCTCAGCTACATACGGAGCCACACTAAAGTGAAGGACATTTCAGTCTGCATCAGAAAACTTAAGTGGAAATGGGCAGGACACATGGCAAGAGACAAAACTGGAAAGTGGACAAGGGATGTAATACAGTGGTACCCAAGAAATGGAAAAAGAGGAAGAGGACGACCATATATAAGATGGGATGATGACTTAAAGAAAGTAGCAGGTTCGCAGTGGATGAGGAAAGCACAAGATAGAAAGACATGGAAGGAAATGGAGGAGGCCTATGCCGGTCAGGCAGACTGAATGAACCAAATTTTAAGCACATTCACAAAAGCATGATGATGAGACTTTTGATAGTGAAAAACTTAATTTAATCTGATAAAAAAAAAAAAAAAAAAAAAAAAAAAACATTTATTTATTGTTGTAATTAATATAATGTAAATGAATTATAATTATAAATTGCATGCAAAGATTGTAAAAACCATTCAGTAATAAAAGGCTATTGAAATTGAAATTGAAATTGAAATTGAAACCCTCCCAAACGCTCCTAATTTATTTATTATTATTTATGATTATTAGGTATTTACTTACCTCTAAATCTTCTTCTTCGAGTAATCCACGTTCAAACGACAGATCAACGTCATCCTCTACGCCTTCTAAAATCTGTAGAAGTTCTGCTAAACTAAGCTCGTCGGCACTCATTTTCCCATCACTATTTTTAAGTCACTATTGCAATGACGTCAGAGCGTGTCGTCTTTACCCGACTACGGCGTACAGTGCACTCACAATGGTCAAGCAATTATCGCTGTGCACGAGTCGCCGAAACCGGTTTGTCGATACTCAATCAAACAAAGAAAATAATGTCTAATACTTGGCGTATTTCTAAAAATCGATGTCGGGAATATTTTCAATATACATTAAAATAATAAGAAAATGTTATTGTTATGACAAACTTGACAAATATCTAGGCATAGTATATTCCGAAAATATATTATAGATGTATCGATATTTCACATTTGTACTAGTAAGGAACAACACTTCCAGTCGTGTGGGGCCGACTATGGCGTGTGCGAATGCTACTTATGACAGCTTCAAAACGTAATCAGTATTTTTCTTATTTATACTACAAATCTAATAAATATCTAAGCGCAAAAGTTCATAAATCAAAGTAGAGGGTACAATAAATGCAATATGCGAAAAATAAAAGATAGATACGGTTTTGAAATGCTAGTTTATGAACATAAACTTTGACGAAGTTTTGTCGGCTGTACCCGACCGTGGCGCTGACGGCAAGTCGCGGGTTGTCGGCTATACCCGTCTGTGGCGGTGAAAAGGTTAAAGTTTTATATGCACTTCTTTGCCCTGGAAGCTTACAGTTCCAGCATATCCTGGGTCTACTGATACAAACCATATCATATGCCTCAGGGAACATCAGGTTATTTACTTTGGACAGTACAATATAAAAAGACACATATAATTACTCTTAAAGTTAACCTTATTAAAAGAAAACATATGCCCAAGTTAATAGTTATAAGGTTGCATTCTAATGTTATGTTTCTATATGCTTGGGTTCGTACCACAATATAGAGCTACATACCTTTTAAAAGGTTTTTTTCAAATTCAAGTAAAGATTTGAAAAGGTGTTATTTGCATAGATATTATCTGGACCCCCTGGACAGGAAAACCAAACAACCATGGTCCGAAGATACAGAATAATAAGTTAACCTTCAAACTGTCTTCCCTCAGTATTTGGCATATGAATATTTAAAAAATACAGCAAATAATAGTTTTGGGGAGTCAAGTTTCAGTCCAGGGTAGGAAATCAATTTAGAAACAATGATAGCACAAAAAAATTAATCAGAAAGAAAAAAAAAATTCAGAAACTGTCCTACCAAGAATTAAATTGACTCTCAGGCAGGACCTCGACTCAAATCAAACAATGAGATCATCCTTCAATATATAAGCAAATAATGATCTAACTGGACTTACCACGGGAGGCAGCAAGGGTACTCCATGAATTTTGATGCAGGAGCTGTACTGGTTTCCCAGACGCACGGACTTCACATTCCAAGGGTCATTCATGGCTGAAGGCGGAGGAAACGGTAGCAACACCGCAACTCTCTACACCCCCGCTAATACCACTCAAGCTCATCAGAAGGAAGTTGCTCAGCAATTTTTGAGAGTACACCACGCTCGTTTCAGGAAATTTCGACCTTATCTGATGGGGATAACTCTACTTGGATACCGCAAGCCGCATTATAATAGCGATGGTGTCACGGCCTGATTACGTCAGACCCCAGCTCTAGAACTAGATACACAGCACTGTAATTTGTCTATAACGGTATAATTCAGCTCACTTATTGTTTAGAAAGTATTAAAAGCTAGATTTTTTGTTTTGAGAATATGAAAATATACGGCCCGTAAAGTTGAGTTGAATTTGAAATTGATTGTTTTGCTTAGCCTAGCCTATCTTGATATCAAAAAACAATACGCAATGTTAGCCAATCACAAAACACATTTTTTAGAATATGCCCAATCACATTGCCGAAAAAATCGCTAGCGTCAAAACAGGTCAAAGAAAATCTACCGTTTGTTTATTGTCAAACTCTGGGTTACCATGGTGACAAATAGTGAGGTTTGGTCGGGAACAACAATTATCAAATTAATTCTTTTGTGATGTTATATTCTCTTGGGATGTGCCTTTCAAACTCTGTTCTAAAAATCTAGGCAACTAAGCAGTCTAGATAGGTCTGGCTAGATAAATATGATTTAGACCATTTTTTGCTATACGGCAGAATTCTCATAAAGTCTTGACTAGTGAGCAATTAAAAAAAAAACTTCAATCAAATCAAAACGTCAAAATCACTTGCCGTGGGAGGTGTGGAAAACATTATTTTTTACGTATTTTACGTTTAAACGCATCGTAAAATTATTTATAAATGATTTGACTTTAAAGTTCAATTCGTCTTCTTCCCTTTAACCAAATATATTTGCCAAAATGGTGTGGTTTTCATTGAGAAACTTGTGCGCACCCGGACAGATGGCTTTAGGCTGTTTTAGTTTATCTGCTTTCATATTTATGATAACTTTCTTCACTGGGCGTGTACTGGGGTACACGGCGGAGCTCACGGCGCTGCCATTCTGGGGCCCAGCGTTGTATTTCTGCTTGATAAACTTCATATTGAGATACATGTACAGAGGCTTCACATATGAGGTAAGAATCTAATTGGTTTACTTCCACTTGCATGGTTATCTTTAGTTTTGATAGCTTACATCATGGAAGCATTAATAAAGCTGCTAAACTTGTCTTAGCACCTGACTAAAAAGATTATCTCATCTTTTTTTATGTTTGATTCTTATTGAACGCTTATATTCGTAAATATCAATCACGAAACAGACTGATATAAAAGTTTATAAATAAGGGTCAGAGTATAAAGTTGATATTAGAAAGAATGTTAGAGATACTATACTTTGAAACATTGTAAAAAATTTAAAGTTGACGTAGGTTGTCCTTTTGCATTGTTAATCATTTTATATGTCTCTTGTAATATTTATTGTGTGAACTTAATGGTTCATAATAATGTGTTCCAGGTAGCATGTAGATCTACATTCCTCGGAGCAGCATTCTCAACAGGGCTGTATTTAGCCACATTAAACAGCGGCTGGCGAGTGCTTGGGTTCTACACAATATTCCTCTCATTCTTCCACTTCTCAGAGTTCATGGCCGTTGCTATGACAAACCCGAACACATTGTCTATAGACTCGTTTATCCTAAACCACAGCAAACAGTACAGTCTGGCAGCGGTTTCAAGTTGGATTGAGTTTGTAGTGGAGAATTACTACTTTCCTGGTAAGTGATAAAAAAACATTTACTGTATTATCTGCTTATAAAATTTTGCTTCTTTCAATAGTATTTTTGAATATCTATCTTCATTACACAATTTCTGAAGCAAGGGAAAATATTTTTTTTTGTGAGTGTCATAAGAGGCGACTAATAAACTCTAGGGTTTCATGCATATTACAATTTTAGGCAACAGGCTGACAAACTATCACTATAGTGGTACATGAGTTTTCTGAAACGGCCCTCAAATTGTTAGATGTGGCAATAGCCACCATGTGTTTGTAGTGCTCTGCCTACCCTGCAAGGAATAAAACTATGAACAAAAATAGAATTGTGTTATCATGTAGGCTTGATTTATTAACCCTCTACATTTTGGCTACCACTGCTACTCTAAGTAAACAGAGGGCTTAACCAACTGCCAAAAAAATAACATGTAACTGGCATAAACAAACATAATGATTGATACTTGTTCATTCAATAAAATTATTGTTTTATATTATTTTCAGCGATGAAAAGCTATTTCTGGTTATCTGCAGTTGGAGTGGTAATGTGTATAGGAGGTGAAATACTTAGAAAGTCAGCCATGTTTACTGCAAGAACAAATTTTAACCACACAGTAAGTAAAATTAAGAGTTAATACTAAACTTATAAATAACTGCCTCTTTGGTTGGTAGCAGTCTCACCGTTGGTCTAATAGCACGTTCACACGATGCCAATATGGGCAGGCAAATAGCAAATAGTGAACAGGTTACTCGCGCTGCTACTTGTCATGCCGCTGCCACTTCTCGTGCTCCCTCGAGTGTCGGCTTTTCGTGCGCGAGTCTAACGAACGGCAGCACGAGCGCGTGTGGAATGTGTTGCTATCTCGCTCACTCATATTGATGCGAAAAGAGTATATCGGCAGTGTGTGAATACTCACTCACGATGATATTTCCGCGGAAGTATTTGAGCAATATTTGCGACAACGGCAGGAGTAGGAGCAGGTGCATGGTGTGAACGTGCTATAAGATCCAGTGGATCCTTAGTACCATTCCCAGGGAGCATATTTATCACTTATGAATTTGTTCTATAGTTACTAGTATGGGTATTAAATTGTATGATTGTCCAAAAGAAATATGGTTCCATGCTTGTAAGGGTACGTTAAACTGTCCATTCCAGTTGTTGTCTATAATAGGATATCTTAGATGGTTTTTGTTGTAAAACCGGAATTTATGGGGTTGTTCATTGATACAATGACAGAATATGAAGAGCAATGTATTGTATATCTACCTTTTTCTTTTCTCTTCACTCATTCTCATGTGTCTGCCAAAACAACATGAAAATGAAATAACTTTATTCAATGTAGGATAGTATTATCACTTATTGACTTCATGATTGGACATTGTAAAAAAAAGAAACAAACAAGAGAACAAGAGAAATAATAATGCCTACCAACAGAGTGATCCTTGATAAATGCACATAGATTCTAGGTGTGTTCTGGACATAAAACTGGACAACATTTCTTAATTTCCCGATTATTTTTTAAACTGTAACATATTCAGTTCAAATAAAATCTGTAAGTAATCTTTAATCATGCCGTGTGATGCCGGCTTAGAATAGCATCACCCCATTTCTTGCCCGTGGGAGTCGAAAGAGGCGACGACAAGGGACTCGAGGGTGTGTATTGCAGTTTTAGGCGATGGGCTGACAACCTGTCACTATGGCGATACACAATTTTCCGGATGACCCTCAAATGTTTGTCAGACGTGGCGTAAATATCCGTTTTATGCGGCCATTTATGCTCTGCCTACCCACAAGGGATTATAGGCGTGATATGTGTGTGTGTGTGTGTGTGTAAGTAATCTTTTGACTTCATTTTCAGGTACAACTGGTGAAGAAGCCAGACCACCAACTGGTCACGAGGGGAGTGTACAGTGTGTGCCGGCATCCCAGCTACGTGGGCTGGTTCTACTGGTCTATTGGCACACAGGTAATAACTTTTAAAGTGTATATTCACCTTTGTTTTGCGACATGTTTTGAAACTATTCATAGTTATAATTTAAACGGGTTCTTACCGACAAATTATTATTATTGCAACCTCCCGTGGTCGGTTTGGAAATCTCTGAACCGACTTCGAACACAGGTTGGTCGTTGCAAGGAAAATCTGTGTCGGTGGGGCTATAGCGACTCTGAGCGGTGCCAGTGTGGTGTTGTCCCACAGAGCATGTCCCATCTGTTAGAATGCCCAGCGTGTCCCGACACCTGCACGTTTGAAGATCTGTGGGCAGCCACTCTAAACGCTGTGAATGTGGCTACATACTGGTCAAAGGAAATTTAGTTTCGTATTCGACACGCAAAGAAGAAGAAAGAGATTATTATTGTGAGTTCCCGATATTTCAATCACGATCACGAGTAAACTGGTGGTACTGCGGGTGGCTGCTAGGGACAAACATATCTGTCTACACTCATTCTTCGTCGTTTTGTGGAACGAAATCGTCACTAATAATAATTCGTCAGTAAGAACCTGTTTAAATTATAACTATGAATAGTGTAAACAATCGCAAAAGTTTCAAAGTTAATGTTTCGGAACATGTTTCCGGGAGTTGTATCGATGCGATTATTGTATCAACGTGTATCAGATTCAAAAATGTGTTGGAAATATGTATCTGATACAAAAGTGTGTTGAAAACATGTAACATAAACACAAATGCTCTGCCTACCCCGCAAAGGATATAGGCGTGATGTGTGTATTTTATATCTTATTACAGGTGACGCTTCTGAATCCAGTGTGCACAATTATCTACGCGCTAGCGTCGTGGACGTTTTTCAGAGAGCGGGTGTTTGCTGAGGAACTCACTCTTTTGACGTTCTTCGGAGACCAGTATATTGTATACCAGAAGCAAGTTGGCACCGGCCTGCCGCTCATCAAGGGGTACGTGCCTGAGAACACCAGTCAGAATATACATAGAAATCATTGGAGCTATTAACGTATTTTTATGTTCGTCAAAAATATTGTGATATGGTAATTTTGGTAAGATACGCTTGGCTTAAACTGTATTTTGAATATATGTGCTAGATTTGATTAATAGCTTGAATTTTTACATGATATTTCCAATTACTTGTTACTTACTTAAATAAGTAAAAGAAAAAAAAACGGACCTATAGTATTTCATTTTTACGGAGGACTTATGCTCTCTTATTTCGCCTTATAATACGAATCACACTGCATTTTATAGATATAATTTTCTTGTCTTGCTTTTAAGAAGGTTAAAAACAATAGGTAAGAATTAGGCAAGGAAATGGTCGTACAGAAAAGTTACCAATACAGCTACCAATATCATCTAAATCAAGAAAATTGTGTAATTTATTGTAAAGGTGCTGTTCCGAACCGAGCGGCCGACGGCCGACGGCCGACAGCATATGCCGCGGCGGCCGTCCTTGGCCGCCGCGGCACTACTGGTTCGTATGGACTTGTATGGGATACTATCCGAACCGAGCGGCGACTGCACATGCTATCGGCCGCCGCGCATCTGCCGCGGCGGCCGACGGCCGACGGCCGACGGCACATAACTGCAGACCAGTATAGCCGCGGCGGCTTTACGTTGGTTGGGTTGGAATAAAGTTTTCAGGACTAGTTATTATATATAGGTTATTATGGTTCATCGGGTTATTATGGTTCATCGGGTCGTTGGGTTCATCTTGTCGTTAGGGTTCATCATGTGGCCATAGTTCATCGGTTCGCTAGGTTCATCGGGTTATTATGGTTCATCAGGTCGTTGAGTTTATCTTGTCGTTAGGGTTCATCATGTGGCCAGAGTTCATCGGTTAGCTAGGTTCATCGGGTTATCATGGTTCATCGGGTTATTATGGTTCATCGGGTCTTTGGATTAATTTTGTCGTTAGGGTTCATCATGTGGCCAGAGTTCATCGGTTCGCTAGATTCATCGGGTTATCATGGTTCATCGGGTTATTATGGTTCATCGGGTCGTTGGATTCATTTTGTCGTTAGGATTCATCATGTGGCCAGAGTTCATGGGTTCGCTAGGTTCATTGGGTTATCATGGTTCATCGGGTTATTACGGTTCATCGGGTCGTTGGGTTCATTTTGACGTTAGGGTTCATCATGTGGCCAAAGTTCATCGGTTCACTAGGTTCATCGGGTTATCATGGTTCATCGGGTTATTATGGTTCATCGGGTCGTTGAGTTCATCTTGTCGTTAGGGTTCATCATGTGGCCAGACTTCATCGGTTTGCTAGATTCATCGGGTTATCATGGTTCATCGGGTTATTATGGTTCATCGGGTCTTTGGATTAATTTTGTCGTTAGGGTTCATCACGTGGCCAGAGTTCATCGGTTCGCTAGATTCATCGGGTTATCATGGTTCATCGGGTTATTATGGTTCATCGGGTCGTTGGATTCATTTTGTCGTCAGGATTCATCATGTGGCCAAAGTTCATCGGTTCACTAGGTTCATCGGGTTATCATCGTTCATCGGTTTATCATGGTTTTTCGGGTCGTTGAGTTCATCTTGTCGTTAGGGTTCATCATGTGGCCAGACTTCATCGGTTCGCTAGATTCATCGGGTTATCATGGTTCATCGGGTTATTATGGTTCATCGGGTCGTTGAGTTCATCTTGTCGTTAGGGTTCATCATGTGGCCAGACTTCATCGGTTCGCTAGATTCATCGGGTTATCATGGTTCATCGGGTTATTATGGTTCATCGGGTCGTTGGATTCATTTTGTCGTTAGGATTCATCATGTGGCCAGAGTTCATGGGTTCGCTAGGTTCATCGGGTTATCATGGTTCATCGGTTTATCATGGTTCATCGGGTTATTACGGTTCATCGGGTCGTTGGGTTCATTTTGACGTTAGGGTTCATCATGTGGCCAAAGTTCATCGGTTCACTAGGTTCATCGGGTTATTATGGTTCATCGGGTCGTTGGGTTCATCTTGTCGTTAGGGTTCATCATGTTGCCAGACTTCATCGGTTCGCTAGATTCATTGGGTTATCATGGTTCATCGGTTTATTATGGTTCATCGGGTCGTTAGGTTCATCTTGTCGTTAGGGTTCATCATGTGGCCAAAGTTCATCGGTTCACTAGGTTCATCGGGTTATCATGGTTCATCGGGTTACTATGGTTCATCGGGTCATTGGGTTCATCTTGTCGTTCGGGTTCATCATGTGGCCATAGTTCATGGGTTGGCTAGGTTCATCGGGTTATCATGGTTCATCGGTTTATCATGGTTCATCGGTTTATCTTGGTTCATCGGGTTATTACGGTTCATCTTGTCGTTAGGCTTTATCCAACGACCCGATGAACCATAATAACCCGATAAACCATGATAACCCGATGAACCTAGCGAAACGATGAACTCTGGCCACATGATGAACCCTAACGATAACATGAACCTAACGACCCGATGAACCGTAATAACCCGATGAACCTAGCGAACCGTTGAACTCTGGCCACATGATGAACCTTAACGACAAGATGAACCCAACGACCCTATGAACCATGATAACCCGATGAACCATGATAAGCCGATGAAGCTAGCGAACTGATGAACTCTGGACACATGATGAACCCTAACGACAAGATGAACCCAACGACCCGACGAACCATAATAACCCGATGAAAAATAATAACCCTATGAACCATGATAACCCGATGAACCATGATAACCCGATTTTACCCGATGAACCATAATAACCTTATAAACATAATAACTAAGTCCTGAAAACTATACTCTGACATTGTGCTGTCGGCCGTCGGCCGCTGCCTTCGGAATGACATCTGCCGCGGCGGCCGACGGCCGACGGCCGATAGCCGCGCCATGTGCCATTGGCCGTCGGCCGTCGGCCGTAGGCCGCTCGGTTCGGAACAGCACCTTAAGTTATTCTTTCATTCAATACGTATACATGGTGTAAAAAATTAGCTGAGAATATTTTAAGGGGTGAACCAGTACGTGAAACTGAACAACTTTCCCCAAGGAACATAGGTCGAAATATAAAAAAAAAATTGGCCCTCCCATACAAATTATCCCGGCCGGGTAACACACTAAGTATGGGAGGGTCAAATTATTTTTTTATATTTCGACCTGTATGTTCCTTGGGAAAATTTGTTCAGTTTCACGAACATTACTGGTTCACCCCTTAAAATATTCTCAGCTAATTTTTTTACACCTTATGTAGGGTGAAATTTTAGAGTAAATGCAGGTTATTTGGAATACAAGTTTTAAAAAAAGCCGTATGTACCAAGGTATTAGAGAATTAAGAATGAAAACCACATACAGTGTTGGTAAAACTAATTTATTTTTAGCATAATAATAATCAACAGTCTTGTTCTTCTCTAAATACCATAAACTCTGGTTAATTCGTAAAATCACAGTAAGGCTCTGATAACCCAGTTTGAATATAATTTGGAATGGGGTATTCCAATTTAAATTCATATGAATATAATTTGGAATAGGGTAATGTGCATATAATTTGGAATATGGTATTCCGAATTAAATTCACGTGAATTTGTTTTGGAATATAATGTTTAAATATATTCACATTCGAAATAATCAACTTCTAACTTGAACTTTATTTACGTACATCTTCTTGTTTTAAACAATCAACATTTAACTTAAACTTCAATAAATCACAACCCTACATCTTATATGGCACCTTTTTCTTATAATATTCTTCTTTTAAAAAATCAACTATTATCTTTAAGTTCAAGTTCTCAAGATAAGGTAACGATCAACCTTTAGCTTTAACCAAATCAAAATCTGGACTCAAGATGATTTTTAAGGATTAACTTTTAGCTTTAACCAAATCAAAATCTGGACTCAAGATGATTTTTAAGGATTAACTTTTAGCTTTAACCTAATCAAAATCTTAAATCAAGATGATTCTAAAGTAAACTCTAAGATAAAGCTCTTCTAGTCTTTACAATAATCACATATATAGCAACCAGACTCATAGCCTGCACATTCACTGTGCACCCAGCATTCACACATAAAACATTGGACCCACTCCTCTCCCTTTCGATCTTCTCCATATTTTCCATTACAAAAGATACATTCGCAATCATCTCCCGTTGGTTGTTTTACACTGGCGTAAGTTAATTCTTCTTCGGATTTGTCTGATGTAAATGTAGAATTACTATCCGAGTCCGAATTTTCTTCTTGCAATATCTTTCTTTTAGTAGCAGTCTTAGTTTTAGTCTTAGTTTTATTTCTTTTCTCAGCAATATTTCTACGTTTTTCATTTTCTTCACTAACCCCGTTCCCTTTTCCTTTCCCCTTTCCCTTTCCCTTCCCCTTCCCTTTCCCTTTTCCCCTATTTTTCTCTTTATTTTGGTTATCCTCTTCCTTTTTAGCTAGTTTTTTAGATTTTTCATTCTTCCGCTTTTCTGCTTCTTCCAGTTCGTGTTTATAAGGTGAACTTGAAATAATTTCTGATTTTCCTGACTTGCGACCTCTACTACTCGTGCGTTTTTTAGCTTTAGGAACAGGCGAAATGTGAAACGGTGTGACAACAGGGTCACTACGAGAAGGGCCTGGACGTGGTTCTTGTTTTTGATTTACTTTTATTTGATTTTTCTTTGAAACAGATGTTTTTTCAGTTACTGTAAATTTTTCTTTTTCTTTACCAGAAAAACTTTGTGGCAGACTTATAGATGGAAATGGATTTGGCGTTTTTGTTCCGACCTCTAAATTGTTTATGCTGAGATGTCGTGGTTCTGATGTTTCTTTGGACTGATCTGATGTAACATTGGCATTTGGTTGATCTTGTTCTAATAGAGCTGACTTTTGTGAAACAGGTGATTTTTCAGATAATGTTGAATTTGCTTTTTCTTTGCCAAAAAAAAATTCGAAGCAGAGTTGATACAATGATGGAGGTAAATTTGGGGGTTCCCTCCCGACCTGTGAATAATTTGTGCTTAGGCGACGTGGTTCTGTTATTTTTGCAGACTGGCCCGATAGGGCGCTGTCATTTTGGTGGTCTCGTTTTACTGAAGATGATACTCTGCATTTATCTTTCGCCATATCAGAAAGACTTTCTAGATGCATTATAGAGGGTAACAGGTTTGGTGTGTCAAGTCCGACTTGTGTACTGTCTGAGTTGGGGCTTCGAGGTTCTGGCGTCTGCTCAGTTTGACTTGGAGGTTCTGTAAATAATGGTTGACTCTGCATCAAGTTTTCTGGAATATTTTCTTCCTCAAAATCCTGATCTGCTGCAGCATAATCTGTGTCGGTAAATGTGAACCTATTGAATGGATAAATTCCTCCAACACTAAAGCCTTTTGCTGCAATTTCTCCTGTCTGACATTTCCGGTACGCTTTGCCAAATAATTCCGCAATATCGTAAGCTGTGAGTGGTTTATTATTTTGACGCAACCACACACGAATTTCCTCACTATAATAGGTCTTCAGAGGTCCCATGAAAGACTTGTCCATAGGCTGGATTTTGTGTGTGCAATGTGGTGGCAGTGACACTAAGGTAACGTGATTTTCCCTTGCTTTATCTATGAGCTCGATGTTCTTAGTGTGACTGTAATGGCCATCGAATAAGAGAAGAACTGGTGACGCTTCAGATGGCTGTACGTAGTCAATAAAGTGCTCAAACCATTGCGTGAACAAATGTGTCTGTATCCAGCCAGAAGGATGTGCCCGTCCAATGGATCCCACAGGAGCTCCCTTCATCAAACGGTCTGTCATATTTTTTCGAGGAAAAATCATCATTGGTGGCACAAAAATTCCGGCTGGGCTCATACAGGTTACTATTGTGATGAGAGATCCTCTTTCAGCCGACGACATTGCTCCAATTTGTTTTTTGCCCCGGCGAGAAATTATTTTAGGATATTTAGATTGGACAATAGACAGTCCTGTCTCATCGACATTAAAAATCCGATTAGCTGGGAAGTTTTTATCTTCGTATACTTTTTCAAGATTGTCATAAAATTCGTCCATTTTTTCTCTTGTAAATCCGTTCGCTCTTGCAAAAGATGTTCCAGAAGGTTTCCGCATTGACAATATATGCTTGTGCCTTGAGAGAAAGCCTTTTAGCCAGTATCTGCCTGCTCTTTCATCTTTGAATGGATTAGTCACATTGTTTTTAACCGCAAGTTGATAAGCTAGTCTTCTCATATCCATTTGGGTCAAACCATACAATTTATCTTCCATATTAAGAGCGTATTTTACCAGCATGTCTTCAAAAGATTTGTCAAAAACAGGCTTGCGTCCAATTTTTTTAGTTACTATATCTTGCATTGGAAGATCTTCGTCTTTTGCAAGCCTAAACAATGTAGTTCTAGGCACATTATATATATTAGCTGCCTTCAAAAATCCCATTTTCTTTTCTCGAACCGCCTTTATCGCCGCAGCCATATCCTCATAACTCCACTTCTTTCTTTTTTTGTACTTCTGAGCAGGAGTCGACATTTCTAAAACAAATTTAGAAATATTGTTGATAACTTGGCCAGCTTACTAAATAAATCCTGCCTCCATCCCAAAATTACAAATATGAATGGGTAATGTAACATACATCCAAGCACATAAATATCTACATAGATAAGATAGAACAGAGAACGTTCCTATTTAGAAATGGGGTAAAAACGGTTACTACTGTATAGTGCATGTGATTCGGAATAGTCCAATTAAACTTCATGTGACGTAAATTTGGGATATTCCGAATTTACTTCACATATGGTATACCAATTTAGAACCATCACCTTACTTAACCTCAAAATGCTGTCAACCATGAATGGTGACAGTTTGTTTCAAACTAAGCGTTAATTTCAATAATATAAATGGCAAACTATAGATTTGTAACAATACAAACACAATTATATGATTAATAGTCGAGATGCAAATGGATTTAACACTTACTTGAAAAATTTCGGGAACAGCACTTTCACTCGGAAGACATTTGTATCGATGCTAACGAAATGGCGCGATCTAAGCCACGCCCTATTACTTGCCTAGTATCCAGACTAACTGATTACGGTGATATCTAATAGATGTCGCTATTAGAAACTCAAATACTTTTTTTTTTTTTTTTTGCGGGTAGCAAGTCAAATTAGCAACAAGTGGCTCCTCATAATTATTTTTAATTAAAATTAAAACCACGACTTTCTTAAATAATTTTTAATATAGTTCATTTGCTAATGGTCACATAATTAGGCACAAGTATTATCAGACATTTATGTGAGCAAATTGAAGAATTATTACCTGCTGGCCAGTTTGTTCCACATATCTACCCACAGTCAATACACTTCACTATCCACACAATGGCTGAAAAGGACATCCAGAGTCTTTTGGACACCCAACACCGTCTCGAGAAGTCACTGCTTGAGAAGATGCAGGCCTTTGATGACAACTTAAAGCAGGCAGTAGCAGCAGCCAATAAGGACACTGTAGCCAAGTTGAGGACGGACTTCAGCAGTTTCAAGGATATTGTCTTCAGCGTCTTGGATATGTTGCGGAATCAGATATCCAGCTTGCACAACTCCATTGAGACTATGGAGCAGCGTCAGCGCCGAAAGTGTCTCATTTTCAATGGTGTCGCCGAGGAAGGGTCCAAGGAAAATACCCAAGAGTTAGTGATCAACATCATTAACAGTCAGCTGGAACTTAAGACTGTGACTCCTGGCTCATTTAAAGCATGCCATAGACTGGGAGGGCTAAGACAGGATGGTGCCCGGCCTATCCTTGTAAGGTTTTCTGAAATGTCCATGAAGACGGCTGTCTGGAAGTCAAAAACTAAGTTGAAAGGCACTAAGTTTTCCTTGGCTGAGTTCTTAACGCAGATGAGGCAGCACATCTTTATTAAGGCTCGAAAGCATTTCGGCATCAAGCAGTGTTGGTCCATGGATGGAAACATCAATGTAAAGTTGCCTGACGGCAAAAAGTGCATCGTCCGCTCCTTGGACGAATTGGGTGCCCTCGTCGAGAAGTTTCCATCGCCGCAGCCCGGTATCGGGGCCGCTGGAGGCAGGTCCAAAGTCTAATGTTATCCGTGTGACCGTATATTTGTTGGAATTCGAGGTAGTCTGAACTATTTCATGTTTTTTTCGCACAACTACTATTTTTGTGTTGATTTAGAGGTTATAATCCTAACACGAATGGAACGACCAAATGTCAGTGTCAAGTGTGTAAGCGTTCAGTTTCATGCAAATTTGCCAGTAGCACTTATAACTCTTTTTATTCCTGTACCTATGGCATAGGAGGTAAAATTGTGCTTGAAACGGATCGCTAACGTCAGATTCTTGATTGCGTTCCGTTGGACGCATTTTAATTCGATGTGCTTTTTATTAATTTGCTGAAGTGTATTATTTTGTTTTGTATTTTTTTTTCCTACCTGTTTTATTTGTATGTGTAAACGGCTGGCCGGCGGGATAAACAGGTTAATTGTTTATTATCCCACCACTACATATTAGTTTATTTATAATTAATTTATACAAATAAGGGTTCATCTTCAAACAATTCTTCAACTAACTTTCCGCTGAAAGATCTGAATCAGCACTTTGCTACTGTCCCAATTTTCAATATAAATACTAAAACTGCCACAATTGCTGATGTCAGTTCGAGGGTTCCTCTTTCTCATACTTCTTTCACTTTCAGCCCGGCTTCCAAGGAGATGGTAAGGAAAACTATCTTAAGCATCAAATCAAAGGCTACTGGGTTCGATGATGTGAGTCGCACTATGATAGTCACAATAGTTGATTACCTACTGTCTGTAATAACCCATGTTATAAACTTTTCTCTTTCATCAGGTAGCTTTCCATCTCTTTGGAAAAAGGCTTATGTCCGTCCACTTCCTAAAATCTCTGTCCCTACGTTGCCTACTCATTTTCGACCTATATCCATCTTACCTTTTCTATCTAAAATTCTTGAGGCTATTGCACATAAGCAGCTTTCTTCTTATTTATTCGAACACAATCTTCTGAACCCTTACCAATCCGGTTTCCGCCCAGGGCATAGCACAGCCACTGCTCTATTGAAGGTAACGGATGACATTCGAGCTGGAATGGAGAAAACCATGGTTACAATACTTGTTTTAATTGACTTTTCCAACGCTTTTAACAACGTGGACCATGATGTTCTATTAGCGATTCTCTTTTACCTGAACATCCAGTCAGAGGCCTTACTATGGTTTTCTTCGTATCTTCGAGGTCGCCAGCAAGCTGTACGTGTCAACCAGTCAATATCAGACTGGTGTGATCTGACTGCAGGTGTACCTCAGGGTGGAATCCTATCGCCTTTGCTATTCTCCGTCTTCATTAATGAAATTTCTAAATCACTTCGTTGTTCTTACCATCTGTATGCTGACGACCTTCAGCTATACGCTCAATGTCATTTCACTGACATTGATGAGACAGTATTGCGTGTAAATCGGGATCTGGCAAGTATTTATCAGTGGTCGTCCAGCTTTGGCATTACAGTCAATCCTAATAAGTGTCAGGCCATATTAATGGGAAGCTCCCGTCAGCTTGCTAATATCAATTTATCTTCTATGACTGATGTTATATATGACTGTGTAAAAATTGATATATGCTCCCATGTCAAGGATCTAGGACTCATTCTGGATAGCACACTGAGCTGGAAGAATCAAGTTGACAACATTAGTCGAAGAGTGATTTACACGCTTCGCCTACTTTATCGTTTTAAAAATTTTCTCCCCACTGATACCAAGCGAATGCTAGTTCAAGCTCTTTGTCTCCCGATCATCGACTACGCTGATGTGTGCTATTTAGATCTCTCATCTGAACTACTTGATAAGCTGGACCGACTGCTTAATCGCTGCATTCGATACATTTTCAATCTCCGGAAGTACGATCATGTTTCGGCCTTTCGTCAACAGCTGGGCTGGCTCCCTATTCGCCAGCGGAGACAAGTCAGAGTTCTCACTACTCTGTATTCCACATTGAACGATAAATTTGCCCCAGACTACCTGAGATCTCAATTTAGCTTCCTCTGCGACACTCACAGCCGTCAACTCCGCTCATCGCATAACCTTGCCCTTTCTATACCCCTCAGTAGGTCAGCTTTCTTCGGTAACTCCTTTACGGTCGAGGCAGCGCGTCTCTGGGATTCATTGCCACCCGAAATCCGGAAAGCTTCTGATCGTGTTGCTTTCAAGAAGTTAGTGTACGATCACTTTGGCCGGCTTCTTAATCGCAATAAGTAGTTTCTGTTGTCAAATAATCAGTCTCCACTTTTTGTTTTTATGAAGGTATATAGCAGGTACTCGCTAGTTAGTTTTCAATTTTCTATTTAAGTAGTATTAATTTATTTCTGTTTACATTAGAGTATGTATATTAATATAAGTAAGTTTATTTTAGTAAGTATTTGTGTAGGTATATTTTAGGAATGATATGTATGTTATATATTTATATTTATTACATATTCAATTTGTTATTTTCCATTATTTTGATTTCACACCCGAGTGCACCCGTGTATTTTTCTCTCTGTTTACCTTCTGGTTGGCCGGTAGAGAATGCCGCGTGGCATTAGGCCCGCCTTTTGTACCATGTGCAATAAAGTATAAAATAAATAAATAAATACTGTAGCATTCCGAATTACCAACCGCATTCCAAATTACCTGCTTTTACTCTACTTGTGACCGATAGCGAAATGTCAAGATGAGCTGGTGATAAGGAACAACTTTCCCAAAGGAACATAGGTTGAAATATGACAAAATTATTTAGAGTTATTATAGAAACTCAAATCAGCTGATCGACAATTTTGTATGGGTGGATCAACTGTTGCTGTGTGACGCCGGCTTAGAATAGCATCACACCATTTCTTCCTGTGGATGTCGTAAAAGGCTATGAAGGGACTTGAGGGTGTGTATTGCAATTTTAGGCGATCGGCTGACTAATCTGTCATCTGGCGATACACAATTTTCCGAATGACCCTCAAATATATGTCTGACGTGGCGTGAATGTCCGTTTTTTGCGGCCATTTACGCACTGCCTACCCCGCAAGGGATTATAGGTGTGATATGTGTATGTATGTATGGATCAACTGTTTTTACATATTTTGAATCTCGATCTTAGGGAAAGTTTTTCCTTATTTCCAGCCCGCTTTGAGTTTTTGCTATCGGTCACTAGTAAAATTTCACCATATATTTATCTTTACAGTGTGCACAATAGAACTTCCTCAAAATTTGACATATTACAAAACGGATGGCTTGAATTGGGACTAGATTATACATTGATTAAATTAACTAGAGATATTTACAGACCTTTGCACGTAGATGATATAAATAAAAACTTTGTTAAAGTTGTTCCTAGAGCAGAGATTCCTGTTGTAGTTGTCGGGACGCGTTCAGAAGCTAACATGCAAAATACGCAAAGCAGTATGCTGTGGTTGGCGCGTTCTGAACCAGTGCTGAAATGACTAACATTACTATACATACTTGTTTTTCGATTATCTAGTCACAAATGAAAGAATTTAACTTTATTTATTCAGCAAATTGAATTTCAGAACTAGCAAGTGACGAGACCCAGTGCGGAGAAAAGTAATGGAAAATTATAAACAAATGTTGTAATAATGTATGTAAACTTTGGCCGTGTGATGCCGCTTAGAATAGCATCACCCCATTTCTTTCCCGCGGGTGTCGTATGCGGATATATGACGACTATGGGACTCAAGAGTTACATGCACGTTACATGTGTATTGCAATTTAAGGTGACGGACTGACAACCTGTCACGGCGATACACAATTTTCTGAATGACTCTAAAATGTTTATCAGACGTGGTATAAATGACCGTTTTTATGCTCTTCCTACCCCGCAAGGGATATAGGCGTGATATATGTATGTATACTTTGAATCCAGACTGTATAGTATTTTGCTGTATTTATTTGAATGATTGTTAAACTGTACAAAGGTTGTGAATGCGAATATTTCGATAAGTGCTTAAATAACATTTAATTATAATAATATATTTTATTTTCTATTTATTAAGTTGTTCTATTTTATTTAAAACAAGCCTTCCGCTCTGCGGTTTCACATGCGGCTGTTTCCGTTTTCCCGTGGCAATAAGATGTTTTCCCTCGGTAGAATGTAGCTTATGTCACTCTCCAGCCTTTAGTCTACATACCAAAAATATAACATAAAAATATAAATAAACTAAAAACTTCGGCATCGGACATTCTGATTGCTTAATTGTTTGTATAAAGAAAAATCTTATTTTTTGTAAAGTGGCGCTACCGTCGAGATCGTTCACGGCTACACTCGCCTTAAGAATCGCGCCTTGTTTCTGAACTTGAAAAGAACAGAATCTAAGCACTATCGAAATAGTTGCATAGATTCAAAAGTCAAAAAGTAGCTTGTTATGTAGTGTATTATTCCTTATCGCGTACAATCGATTGTTTTCAAATAATTCCACTAATTAGGCTGCTCAGATTTTCAGTAGCAATTGCAGTAAGCGGTTCTGTACGATAAATGGACGGGACTATAGTATTTTTATTTCTCTTGGATCATTTACCAGGTAAATATATATAATATACTTATTAAACCCGCGCCGATAAAAATCCGACCCTGTGGCGCCCTCACCTGTTGTATTTTTTTTATAACAAGTATCAAAAATCTAAGACGGACAAATTGTTTTCATACGATAAGTTTATTTTGAAGTACAACGATAAGCTTTCTCTTGTGTTTTGAATTTTTAATCATCTTAATGGTATACGGTGGCCACAATTTTTTCGTTAAGTTGATTTTAAAGACGCAAAACAATAAGCAAGTTTTTATGTAATTGTACAACAATTTGTCGTCTTAGTTTTTTGTCATTTGTACAAGACTTTAAGAATTTAAATATAAACAGTTGAGGGCGCCACTGGACGGTTGGAGCCGACTTTGATACCTTTTCATAATTCGTTGTCCAATGTCATGAGCAAAAAGTAAATAGAATTGCCTTATTACTTTACAGATAACATCCTAAACAAAACTCTAGAACCTGTGAACATTACGCGCGCGGAGTATTCACAGATAAACAAATGTGACTATCACATCACTGACCCTCTTTTGCAAATCATTAGTCGCGAGCTAGAAGTTCTCATGATACCAAAATGGCTGGCTAACGAAAGTAAAAACAATAGTTCTCATAAGATTTTGGATAGAAATTACGCATCTCTGATTAAAGAAAATAAAGTTATTGAAAGTTCCGTCGAAACAGAGAATAAGTTAAATGATTCCGATGATGAAGACGAAAGAATTACAGTAAAGGCGCCAATGATGGCGGCCATCTTTGAAAGTGTGTCAGACGTGACAGCGCAGACTTGCGCCGGGACGGTGGTGGCGCCGCAGTGGGTGCTCACGGCTGCTAGCTGCGTTAATCTGCTGAAGAATTTACAAGCGTAAGTATAAAATTGCTATTAAGGGCACTAGCATGCACTAGTGATGGCAGCGATCTGTAAAAGGGTGTCAGACGTGACAGCCGCGCCATCTGTGTATGTACCTACGTATCAATAAATCAGGCCATTTTCCCGATTGTGAAACTCCCTTGAAAGAACTATAGCAGAGTGAGACTAGTAAGACACCAACAGCTATAGCAGAGTGAGACACTAACACCTAAGACTTGAGAATGGTACTTGAACCTAGTCATTTCTGAATATTTGTAAAAACAGTAGGTTAATTCATTGTTTACTTTTGATTTACATGCAACATCTTTGTTAACTTGTAATCTAATCAATCAAACATAGTTTAGCATGATGATGGTGATGGTAATTCATGAAACATAGGTAAAATAAAAGAAGTATTTAGTCAGGAATAAGGGCGGATATAGAATCGAAACCGTTCAACGTCACAGAATTTTAAGATTTTTTCACTTGGGTATTAGATCGTAAAACGAAACGTAACTAGTCAAACGTTACATCACTTGCATCACAAAAATATTTACTTTCATGGGTTCTCGTGCATATTAACGAAAACAACTTAATAGCAAATAAACAAAGCCCGTAAAACGAGGATAGATACGGAAAGAACAATTACTTCTTTTTCATTCCTTTTGGCTTTGGCGTAGCTCAACGCCATCTACAGAGTTCTTGGAACTCTAAACTATTTTTTATTCTCAAAAAGGAAACTCCCTATTGAAAAATTACTTATTAGGTACTCTTTTTTAGTATCATTTAAAATAGTCCAAAGTTAGGTAACTGATTGAATGTATCATAAGCAAATCTATCTACATTTTATCCCGACACATATCACAAGCGAAGCGAGCTTGACTGTTCACGCTACAGACGGGCGGGGACTGCGGGTGGCGTACACTAGCTAGCATCTCGAGAAAGAAGCTTCTTGCGAGCAAAGCGAGCTTGACTATTTACGCTTAAAAATGGACTAGGCCTCTATTTTATGATATAATATTTAAGTCGAAATAAATACCCACGCACGTGCCCCACTCCTGGATCCACTAAATCTGGAATTCTTTAACTATTTCAAAAATAGGTTCTGTATTTACAATCCACAGAAAAAATACTACAGAGAAAAGCACTTACACAGTAATAATTAACGCCACTGACCCGCTCATAGATGGCTCTGCTCACAACGTTACGGAAATCCTGCTGCATCCAAACGAGACTAGTGGCGACCTCACTCGGGGAATTGGTAAATTCAAAAAGTCATTGTATTTTTTAGGGTAGTTGGACAGAAGAATACCTTTCATTGTCAATGTTGCATTATTCTAAACTGAAAGCTTAGTCTGAAATCTTTAAACGGTTCGGCCGGGTTAACCTCACGGCACGTAAATTTGATAATATTGAACTCAAGAAAGTTAGGATTTCCAATAGTAGGTGAGATGCTTTCTCTTAGAGTAAGACCGTCTTTATAATGCCAGTTTCAAACTAAGAAGTAGATGTCAACAAAGGAAAATCGACCCTCTGCCATAGCATTAGCATGAATTTGACAGCTGTCAAATCGGGTCTATTAAGATTGTGAAGCCGGCTTAGAATAGCATCACCCCATTTCTTTCCCGTGGGAGTCGTAAGAGTCCCATAAGTCACTATGGCGACAAAAAAAACCGAATAACCCTCAAATATATATCAGACGTGGCGTAAATGACCGTTTTTTGCGGCCGTTTAGTCTCTGCCTACCCCGTCAGGGATTATAGGCGTGATATATGTATGTGTCTGTATCATTGTGATTGTAAATTAACAATCTAGGTAAGAATGCAGTTGTGGCGCTGATGAGAATCGAACCGGCAGCGGTGGTTGACGATCCGCCGGTTTTTATCAGTGAGGATGACAACTCGCACCATGTCACAGTCTTTGGGTGGACTATTAATAAGGTAAAGGTCTAAGATATAAAAAAAAACAATAAAACCTTGCCGTGTGATGTGGGCTTAGAATAGCATCATACGATTTTTTTCCCGTGGGTGTCGTAAGCGACTAAGGGACTCAAGGGTTACTTGTGTTTTGCAATTATAGGCGATGGGCTGACAACCTGTCACTATGGCGATCCACAATTTTCCGAATGACCCTCAATGCGAATCGTATGGTATTAGAGGACCAGCATTAAAATGGATAGATACATATCTGGGAAACAGATGTCAATGTGTCGAAATCACAAAAATTTTAGATAACTCCCTAAAAAAAGACTTTCGATCGAGTGTTATGCAGAATAATCGAGGGGTCCCACAGGGTAGCATTTTAGGACCTTTGCTGTTCATTATCTACATAAATGACCTTCCCACAGTTACGCGACATCATTGTGTATTGTATGCCGATGACTTAACAATTTTAGTGCCAAATAATAGGAACATGGAAAGTCATAACAAAGAACTATGCGAAACTGTTGCTAAAGTCACTGAATGGTTACAGACAAACAAATTATCAATCAATTTAGAAAAAACAAAATGCATACAATTTTGTAACAAGACTTCAAGTTGTCGAAACTTGGATGTCATTTTTAATGGGCAACCTATTTCCGAAAGTGATGAAGTAATTTTCTTGGGTTTCACACTTGACCGAAGATGTTCATGGGAACCACATATCCGGAAGTTATGTATGAAAATAAACAGTTTCTCTTATGCATTATGGCGCTTAGTACAAACGGTAAATAAAGACGCTGCTTTGCAGGCTTACCATGGTTATGTAGCCTCAATTCTTAATTATGGAATCATACTTTGGGGTAGTTCTTGCCACATAGACACAGTCTTCATTGCGCAAAAACAATGCATTCGGTCCATTTGCAATGTACCTTTTTGGATATCATGCAGGCCTCTTTTTAAAGACCTACAAATTTTTACTTTACCTTGTATATACATATGGAGTACCTGCATTTTTGTAAGAAGACATCCACTTTTGTTTGATTCTTGTTTCCATTCCAAGTTTAATTCCCGTTACGCCGATCAAATGAAAATCCCATTAAAAGTAAAAACAAAATCTTACTCACAAAGTTGTTTTCCGATGTGCGTAAAAATATATAATAAACTTCCACTAAGAATCAAAAATCTTTCACTGCCTTCCTTTAAACGTGAACTGCGCGGATTATTGTTAAAGGGATGTTATTATACGTTAAAAGAATTTTTTGACACAAAATTTTGACGCATTATTTGATATTATGTAATATTATGTTAGCAAATTAATTATAGTTATATGAATTAAATATGAATAATTTTAGTTACTTTAAAATATGACATTGTTTAAACAATATTGATTAAGTTATAATTACAATTTATCTTTTTGCATGCCTGAAACAGGTGAAATATGTTGGCACCACATTGTATTTAAGGATAAGAACTTTTTGTACCATATTTCTAGCAAATAAAAAATTATCATTATCATTATCATTATCATTATCATATCATTATCAAAAATTTGTCAGACGTGGCGTAAATGGCCTTTTTTTGCGGCTGTTTACGCTCTGCCTACCCCGCAAGGGATAATAGGCGTGATATGCGTGTATGTATGTATAACATTGCTGTGTGATGTGGGCTCAGAATAGCATCACACCATTTCTTTCGCGTGGGTGTCGAAAGCGACTAAAGGACTCAAGGGTAACATGTGTATTGCAATTATAGGCGATGGGCTGACAACCTGTCACTATGGCGATACTGAATTTTTTAATTACCCTCAAATTCTTGTCAGACCGTTTACGCTCTGCCTAACCCCAAGGGATATAGACGTGATGCATGTATGTATGTATGTATGTACGTAAGCCTCCTTCTGAAGCAGTAATGGTACCTACATAACGTAGTAAGTACACAAATTGTTATTCTAGGTTACATCAATGTTTTTTAAATAAAATATATTTTTAGCTATATTCTGTATATGTAATTGAATAGAATATAGTGTTTGCAAAGGCACAGATAACCTAATAAACAAAACAAATCTCAAACGAAAAAAAAAATAAAAATTGGTACTACCGCCATCTATATTCGAGTAGCGGAACTAAAATTATGTGGTTTTCTCAGACCGTCCCAGGACATGACACGATGTACCGAACTGCGTTCGACGCTCTCGTTATATCATCACAAGATTGTTCAACATACTACAACATCACTGAAGACCCTACCGAAATGTGTTTGGCTACTACCGATGAATACCCTGAAGCTGAGACTATCAGTCAGGTGAGATTATTTTTTAAATAATTAAAAAAATACCTTTATTCTAACAAAGATGAAATGTTAATAATTTGAAATAATTTGTTTACTTTTATAAAATAGCAGTTAGGTACTACTCGAGATAAAATTAGATCGAATGATGCAGTTTCAATTGATAAAAATAAATTAAAATAATTTAATAACCTAGATGAATAATAATTATATAAAACAAATCATTCCATCATAAAAAACAGTGCAACAAAATAATAACCAACATAAAAATTTAAACACATATTAATCTATATTCACTTATAGTATCACTTGGAAAAAAATCAGTGGATGAAATTTCAAATAAGTTACTTAATCAAACAAATCATTTCATCAAGTTCGCAAGTGTATGTTTATATTAGTTGATATTAGCACAAAAAACACGCTAAAAATAAACTAGTTTTGTATTTGCTATAAAAATAGTTTTTATATTGTGACACAGTTCCATTGTTAGTTCCTCTTCTCGAAGAGAGATGGCGCTACTTGTCATAGTTTTTACAAATAGCTTAGTTGAGATTATTAATAATATTTCTTACAGCTGAGCTGGGGCGGTCCAGTGGTATCTCAAAGGGGCGGAATAGTAGGCGTCTCGCGGGGGGATAGCCCCGCACGTCTCGCTGCCTGGCCGCTGGTGACGCACATTGACTGGATTCGCTCTATCGCCTTATATTAACTACTAGCGGCCCGCCCAGCGGTTTTACCCGCTGGT
Organism: Tuta absoluta; assembly: GCA_027580185.1. NCBI lineage: Eukaryota > Metazoa > Arthropoda > Insecta > Lepidoptera > Gelechiidae > Tuta > Tuta absoluta. Next base: position 826,137 of record JAQAHW010000062.1, read on the forward strand.
AACCAATTTCCAACGGGAAACAGACCTTCTCCCGACATAAATCATACATAAAAACCTTCCTCTTGAATCACTCTATCTTTAAAAAACATCCAGATCCATTGGATGGTTACGAAGATTTCAGCATACATACAAACAAACAGACATAGAAACAGACGCGGGAAGCGACTTTACTTTATACTATGTAGTGATGATAGTGATACCCACAGAGCAAAGAACTCGAGAGGTGACAGCACGTGATGTTGCGGTGTTCTGTGGCTATACGAGTACCACACCTATTCCATGGTAATAGTGGCGCCCCCACATGTTTTTAATTAATGTCTTCAAATCTGAAACAAATATCAAAATCTAAGACGCGACTGTTGTCCTATAAGATAAGTTTATTTCAAATTTACAAAAATAAGGTTTATATTACTAAGCGTCTTTAAAATCACCAAAACGGATAATGGTGGCCACCACAAACTGTTAAGTTGATTAAAAACTGAAAACAAAAGAAAAAGCTCGTAGTTGTATTTTGAAACAAACCTACTGTATAGGACAACAATTTGTCCGTTTCAGATTTTTGATATGTGTTTCAGATTCGAAGAAATTAATGAAAAACATGTGAGGGCGCCACTGGACGGACTGATTTTGCTCGGCGCATGCTTAAGGCCGCATCAGTCCCAAAAAGTAAGTCCCATTCTTTTTCAGTGCGTTAGAGAGAAACTATCCGGAAAACCGAACGTTTGTTTAGTTATTAAAATATAGCTATAAACAAATATTTCACGAAGCCCAATTAAATAGCTTCATTACTCATTTAAGGCGAGTGTAGCCATGAACAGCCTCGACAGCCTTCACAAAAAAAGTTTTGTCTTTATACAAACAATCTATCAGAATGTCCGTTGCTCAAGTTATCAGTAAACTCCAAACTGCTCAATGGAATATTCGCTGTAATTAAATTTAAGACAAAAAGTGCATAAAAACGGCCACTTTTGGTATTAATTGCCTTAATGAGAAACAAGAGGATACAAATTAAAATATGAAATGTTGGATAACAATCAAACTGTTCAGGTTTTTAATTCTAAATAATGGGCCAAACACGCAAAATTAGATCTTTCTTTGCGTTTTTTTTTTGTATCGAAGCAATTTAAATTAATCGTGTTTCGAGCCCTATAGTTTTGTAGCAAATATCTTGAAGTTAAGAACAATATCGTCTCATATTATGGAGATTTCATAAAATGGGATACAAAAATCGGAACGCTATCCAGTCTTGCGCGTTTGATTTCTGACCCCTATCACCTTAAGGTGAAATTATAAGGTATTTAAAAAAGGCAGCCATGTCTGGAATAGGCAGCTCACCGACGACAGCTAAAGTAGGTATGATTTCAGCAAAAATGGCAATCGCGTCTGCAATTACCCACAGTAAATTATATGATTAATTGTTTATAGAACTTGAGATGTTATGATTCAGAAGGTGGGAGAAAATAAATAAATCTATTAAATCTATTTCTGTTGTTTATTTTATTTCCATTCAATCATAATATGTTAATACAACACCATGTCAATTACTAAGGTCATGGATTGTCCTATTATAGGCTACTAGCGGCCCGCCCAGCGGTTTCACCCGCTGCTAACTGATTTCCCACGGAAAACAGATCTTCTCCCGACATAAATCATACATACAAACCTTCCTCTTGAATCACTCTTTTTTTAAATCCCCCTAGGGATGAAAAGTGGGTTAAAAGTTTGTATGAAAGTTTGTTGTCTTAAGTGTGATCCGTTTCAAAATTAGTGATTAGACTTATAACTTCAAATAATTAAACACGTGTTTCAGCATATTTGAAATTTTAACCCTTTATAGAGTCAAAAGGGGTTTAAAAGTTTGTTTTTTTATATGAATGTGATCTGTTTCAAAATTTATGATTAGACTAATAACTTAAAATAACTAAACACGTGTTTCAGCATTTTTGAAATTTTAACCCTTAAATGGGTGAAAAGGGGGTTTAAAGTTTGTATGAAAGTTTTTTATCTTAAATGTGATCTGTTTCAAAATTTCTGATTAGACTCATAACTTAAAATAATTAAATACGTGTTTCATCATTTTTGAAATATTAATCCTTAAAGGTGTCAAAAGGGGGTCAAAAGTTTTCTACCAGTTGGGCTACCCGTTTTCCCATGGGAATGTGACAATTTCCCGAAATAAATTATTCTTATAAACCTTCCTCTCAAGTTACTCTATCTAATAAAAAAAACGCATCAAAATCCGTTGGGTAATTCTAAAGATATAAGGAGACACCAAACGGGAAGCGACTTTATTTTATACTATGTAGTGATTTGGAACAAAACCTGTGCACAATTCATAGTTTTACCTAGATATAATTGTGAACTGTTGTGTTCGTCTTAATAAATAAATAAATAGATAGAAATAGCCATGATGGTAATTCTTTTCGAGTATAGAAGGCTGTTAAAATCTTAATAAATATTTTTCTGATAAAGATTAAGTGCTACCAAGATATTGGCCTCTATTTGGGATATAAATTCTCACAACTTACCTTAAATTAGCGCTGTCATTATCCATCAAATATGTTTAGAAAAGGATATTAGATATCCAAGTTATGTCATGTCTTATAATTTGGCGACGATGCCTAAATTGATTAAAAATGGCGAATGATCCATTGTTATTTTTAAACATGACAAGACATAGATATATCTCCTATCCTGACACCTATTTGACGTAAAGTGGCAACGTTAATTTAAGGTAAGTTAAAAAAAATTATTTATTTTTCTTGGTCAGATTTATCGTTTTGTAAAGAAACTACGCGGACAGAGAAATGGAAAGTAGGTTCACGGCAATTGCGGAATATTTTGTTAACTCATCTTAAACTTACGTATTGGTTTGGTCATTGGTGCCCCATAGTTAAGTCATAGATCAGTACATAAGTCGATGTTGAGTAATATGACATAATGTTTACTTTTGTCGTGTGATGTCGGCTTAGAATAGCATCACCCCATTTCTTTCCCGCGGGAGTCGTAAGAGGGCGACTAAGGAACACGAGGGTGTGTATTTAAATTTTAGGCGATGGGCTGAGAACCTGTCACTAAAGCAATACTAAATTTTCCGAATGACCCTCAAATGTTTTTCAGACGTGGCGTAAATGTCCGTTTTTGCGGCCGTTTACACTCTGCCTACCCCGCAAGGTAGTATAGGCGTAATATGTGTGTATGTTTACTTTTGTTCATTAATACTTACCTACTTTAACAAATTAGTCTAAAGATTATTTTAACATGAGCCTAGATTCAGATTTTTTATTCAGCTTAAACAACATCTTCAATCATCAATAGAGAATTATATGTACTTATATAATTAAGGCGAGTGTTGCCGTCAAAGTCCCCGCAAGACACAAATATTTGTTAAGTCATTTTCAGATATTTGTGTTTAGTCTGGGTGTTTTGTATATTATGTATTCATTTACCAAAAAAGTATATAATCTAGTTCCCATAGTACAAGCTTTGCTTGGTTTTGGGGCTAGATGGCGCTGTGTGAATTGTAAAATGATACCACAATAAGTGGCTTTACCGATGATGCTTCGAATAAAATACATACATACACAAATCACGCCTACAATCCCTTGCGGGGTAGGCAGAGCGTAAACGGCCGCAATAAATGGACATTTACGCCACGTTTGACATATATTTGAGGGTCATTCGGAAAATTGTGTATCGCCATAGTGACAAGTTGTCAGCCCATCGCCTAAAATTGCAATACACGCCCTCAAGCTCCTTAGTCGCCTCTTACTACTCCCACGGGAAAGAAATGGGGTGATGATATTCTAAGCCGACATCACACGGCATTCAAATAAAAACATTCGCATTAATCGGAAATAAACCTTATGAAATCGATTGCGAATATCGATTTGATTTATATTCTCACTTTCACGGAATTAATGAATAATTTGTTACACATGCCGTGTGATGCCGGCTTAGAATAGCATTACCCCATTTCTTTCCCGTGGGTATTGTAAGAGGTGATTAAGGGATTCGAGGGTAACATGTGTATTGCAATTTTAGTCGATGGGCTGAAAACCTGTCGCTTTTTTCTGAATGTCCCTCAAACGTTTGTCAGACGTGGTGTAAATGTTCGTTTTTAACGGCCGTTTATGGTCTGCCTACCCTGCAAGGGATATACCTTTAGGTCCCTCGAGTCCCTTAGTTGCCTCTTACGACATCCGCGATATATAAATTGGATGATGCTATTCTAAGCCGGCATCACACGGAACATTAACAAAAAAATATCTGAATGACTCAATGTATGTCAGACGTGGCGTAAATGTCGGCCGTTTTCGCTCTGCCTACCCCGCAAGGGATATAAGTATGTTGTTACACATACTGTGTTTGTAGGCGTTGCATTTGCACCATATCACCATGCATGGTCTTCTTCTTTTCGTGTGGGACACCGAGTCGACAAAAGACCCGATGAAATAATCCGTCACTAAGCATGGTGAAAATGTGTCACATTTACCTGTTTGACGCAGGAGGCGATGCAGCACAGACAGACCATTGGATTTGGTACAATCTTCTTATTAATATTCTTATAGGACACCGAGTCTACGGCTCGGTTTTTCAACCGCCTACTACTACTAGTAGGCCTCTGACATGGTTGTGTAATGACCACCCCGTCTAAGTAATCATAGACAGCAACCGAGACCGATGGCTTGACGGGCCCTCCGAAGCACGGAACCATCTTTCTTTTCAGACATTCAGTTGGTTCAGCCTGCAATATCCTTACCGGACTGAGAACAAATTCACCTTTGTGAGTGCCTTACCGTACCGAGAATCGAACCCGGGACCTTTTGCGTCACAGGCAGTCGCACTACCACTGAGCTACATTTACCTACATACATACTGTTAAGTAGATTTCTCATTCTAAAAGTATTCATTTTGAATCTACTTGGAAGATAAAATTATTGAAGTTTTGTAGTTGTATCATTGAAAATACGTAAGTAATTAAAAAAATCTTTTATAATTAGTATATTTTTTACCTTTGCCGAAAAAAGTATCTAATTACCTCCTAATAAGCACTTAATTACGAATGACTTTTCAATATTTCCAATGAAATGATAATTACATAATAGTAGTTTATGCAACTGTCGTATAATGGGGGTCATTAGAATGCGAGTGTCTGTTTATCACACGAGGCGCAGCCGAGTGTGATAATAGTTTGACACGAGCATTCTAATGCCTAATTATAGCAGTTGCATACACTATTTTATCTACACTCTCAAAAAAAAAACTCAGAATCACTTTTCTAAACGTACGCATCGGCCATTGCAAGGCTCGATACAAGGTCAAATTCAATACGAGAACGTAATATGGCTTGATATGAATTTTTGAAAATTCTGTAATTTAGCAGTTGTTTAGATGTGGAGTGACTTACCTAAACAACTGAACAACATCTGAACAACAACTGAACAACATCTGAACAACATCGAAACAAAATCGGAACAACAACTGAACAACATCTGTACAACAACTGAACAACAACTGAACAACATCTGAACAACAACTGAACAACAACGGTACAACAAATAAACAACATCTGAACAACAACTAAACAACATCTCAACAAAAACCTAATAAAACAAACGCACCATTACCATATTAACAACAACTGTCAGGTGCGGCGAAAGTTGGCAATAAGAGTATTGGCAAAAAAAAAACTTCGTTTCATTTCTCAACTTTATCGTATTAAGAGTTTTCTCATTAAGTCATTACGCTTCTGTAATTTATAGTAAACCCTAGTTTTTATAGGCAGAATGCATAAAGTAGGTCATTATGCATCTGTTTTCGAATTCATAATTCGAACATTATGAGACGAGTGTAGATAAAGTTAATTATGCTTATATTACGATTAGTAATATCCTTGATTAAACTAATTTAGAATATAAAAAAATACTACCTTGACCGACTTTTGCTCATAGTTCAATGGTTGTTTTGGTTATTTATAACCTCAATTATTGTCTGATAAAATCAATAAGTCATTTTAAAAGTGCAATGGTTTTTCCAGTGGTGGCGACTCTATGCGTGTTTCAGAAGTTGAACACAATAATGGATGAATGAATTCTTAAGTTTGTAAGACTCGCGTATTAATTATGTGCTCCGTACCGTTTTGTGTCATAATCACGATTTTTGTATGGGAGCTATGTTAAATATTAAATTCACTCTGCTTTTTTGTTTTTTTTTCTGTGTATGTGTATGTTCTGAAAATTTCAACTGTCTAATTTATATAACCGTTAAAAACATATAAACTCCGAACCATAATGAACCATTAAAGACGAAAGCGAGTAAAATAAATAAAAAATTATAAGAATTGAACTAAGTATAAAATCCCTTTAAATAACATAATCTTCAGGTCCATCACAAAAAATCATAACAATATTATTTAGTCTCTACCTATCAAATTCATTCAAGGTACGAGGATCTTCATTCCTCAGAATTTTGCACGGCCGAAAGTAGAGCACGGGTAAAGCTTGGATGTCAGTTAAGAGCGGAATTTACGCTCATGTAACCGTAATCCGGTATCAAACGTGCTTAATCAGGTAGAGTCGATCAACTTCCTCATCACACCAAATCCGCTGAGCCACAACTTCACGGGCGCCGAGGCCGACGTCACGCGAAGAAAGTGGCCGCGGACATCGCGCGGCAGTCGACAGCGGACGCGCGCGGCGACCACTCGCTATGGGCACACGCGCACGCGCATAACCATGGCGCTGCGACGACTCATATACGCGCTTCGGAGCGCACGCGACTCCATCACCAGAGGCGCGCCGATAGCAGACGGACTTTTGAAATCTCTAGTGTCAGTGTTAGTCATCTGTTTCATCGCGCTAAGCTCGCCGCCGTCGGCGTCGGCTAAGCCGTTCGCGTTCAGTTTTCCCGCTGGTTGGTCGCTGGCGGGGCTGGTGGGCACGGTGGGCGCCCGGTCGGACCACGTGGAGCGCCGGGAGCCGGCGGCCGGCGTGAAGCCCTACACGGGCCGGCGGGTCGGCAACGACACGCTGCGGATGATCTACTACCACGATCAGACGGTAGCCGTCGTCGAGCTGGGGCCCGGGAAGCTGCTGCTCAATTGTGAACTCATTGAGACATAGTAAGTCCATTTATATTTAAAATAACGCCCATTTGTGTGCAAGGATATGGTGAATATTGACCAGGATAATTCGCGCCCCCAAAAGTATACTCTGTCCCTAGATTCCTCATCAACAAGAAGATACTTAAAGTAGTAGTCATTTCGAAGGGTAAAAATAATGGTTGTTGTTGCCTGGCTTAGAAATTTAATATGTTTGTCATGCTCTTCTTCCCGTTCATCATCACTTTTGGATCCGTGGATAGCCTATCTAAGCCCACAGATTAAATTGCATAAAGTGCATGCCTGTGGCAACATATATTTTTTTTACACGATCACTGTAAATGATCGATTGTGCCCGCACAAGGTGCACAATACTACATTGACTGCTTAATAGAGACATAACCGCGAGTATACAGGATGTTAAAATGTCCATCACCAGTGAAAATAACAATACACTAAAAAGTAACATGAAACCTAAAAAACTAGGTACAAAAGATTTGTCTAAATATCCATGTACACCACGGGGTCACGGTCTGCAGACAGTTTTGGGATCACAACTAAACTAGACACCTAGGATAGGGCTATCAAGTTTCTCGCAAAAAGTTACATGCATAAGGCTTTCCCTACAATCGTAACTGCACATATTGTCTCGAAGTGTCCAGACATTTCACAATTTACAAAACGAGTCTTCAGAAAGAAGGTAGGTTCCGTTTCGCGGAAAAAAGTTACACGCATTAGACTTTGCCTGCGATCGCAAATTGAATATGTTTCCTCGAAGTGTGCAAGCAGTCCACACGTTTCACAACAAATATTATTTAGGTAGATAGACGTAAATTTCTCGCATCAAAGTTACATGCATAAGGCTTTGCCTACGATCGTAACTGAACATATTTTCTCGCAGTGTCCAGGCAGTTCACAATTTTCACAACAAATATGAATGAGGTGATTCCTCACACCTAGTATGTTGTATGCAGTCACAGTTCGTTTCGTGACAATAAAGCAATCACGCAGCCTTAGCCTCGCATGTCGATGCAGTGATTATCGCGCATTCTGCACAAAATTAAGCTATGAGAATAACGATCGGTTTAGCATAATAAACAAGATTTAAAACGGCCTTATGCGATAGATGCGGTTTCGTGACGCCTTTCAAATACGTAAACGCAACAAGTCAACTTTACAACTTTTTCTGAAACCAGTTTTAGTAAGAACAAGTTTCACGCACAATCTGAACCTCGTTGAATATGTTACAAAGATAGCATTTTTTTATTATTATGAGAAAATTTAAATAGTGATTAATAGATGCAATCAAAAGCTTAACTTAAACTCTAAGCTAGTTAATTAGCTAAGGTTTTCCCACTTGTCTTCCGTCGCTTCGTTATAACGCACCGTAACGAATGCGTCTGTCAGACGAAATAAAATTACATATTCCGATCTTATTCCCATACAAATAAATAATAAACAAGCGGGAGAACCGCCTAAGCCCTGAGCCTGAAGTTCGGTTGTGTTTTAACCGTGTGATGCCGGCTTAGAATAGCATCACCCCATTTCTTACCCATGGGTGTCTTAAGAGGCGATTAAGGGACTCGAGTGTTAGATGTGTGTTGCAATTTTAGGCGATGGGCTGACAACCTGTCACTATAGTGATACACAGTTATCTGATTGACCCTTAAACTTTTGTTAGACGTAGGATATTAACACCGTTTTACGGCCGTTAACGCTCTGCCTACCCCGTAAGGGATATAGGCGTGATTTATGTATGTATGTATGTGTTTTAATGGCCTGTCAGTGGGACAGTTTTGGTCATTTCGTATTCTGCTAACAGTTTGAAGTATAGAAAATCACAGTGGCATAAAACGGACTACCTTAAATTCTTAATATTTCGTCTGACGTTTTGTCACCGTGCCTTTAGTGGCGTTTCACAACTTTGAGATTAGAACTTAGTAGGTCTGTGTATTATTTTGCCATTTGCAATAGCCCTCTCTTTACGCCTAACTCTCTTTATGTCTACTTCGCCATTTGACTAGTCGTAACGCGACTTAGACCCATTGCGCTTTAGTCATAACCTAATAGAAGGATTATAATGACAATTGACATTCGGTAGCATTACAATGACTAAAAAATAAGAGAATTGGAGTCTTGGTCACGGCACCAATTTGTAAAAAGTAGTTGAGAAAGTCATTGCTGATGGCTGATTATCATCCCTTGTATCTCCACTATGCGCCATTGTGTAAGTAAAGAAGACAATGGCCGATTTCTCGCTAATGCGCCATGAATGTCCATCGTGAAATAAGAATGTCGGAATTTTAATTTAATACTGTATTGTAGCTTCATTTGTTTCAGGAAATTGAAAGCATTTAAGGCGAGTTTAGCCGTCAACGACCTCGACAGTGGCGCCACCTCCACAAAAAAAAAACATTTCTCTTAATACAAACAATCTATCAGAATATCCGTTGCCCAAGTTTTGAGTATTATCCTTAAGTAAAATTTGGATCTGCAAACTCAATGAAATATTTGCTATAATTAAAGTTATGGAAAATAGTGCCTAAATACGGCCACTTTTGGTATAAATTGCTATATCTTTAATTACAGCGAATATTTCATTGGGTTTGTAGGTTCTTATTTTACAAAAACTTGGGCAACGGACATTCTGATAGATTGTTTGTATAGAGAGAAAATATATATTTTTTGTGAAGTGGCGCCACTGTCGAGGTCGTTTACGGGTACACTCGCCTTAAAGATAAACTGTGATATTACGAAGAATGTTAGACATGGTTTAACTAAGGTGTCTGACAGTGTCAAATCGTATGGAAAATTAATTTTAACACTGTCTAAACGCGTGTCTAACTTGTTTGTTATAACACCGATAGCTTTTTAAGCACTCGCAATTACTTTCACACATTTCGGGACGCGGCGGAATCCAGGTAAATCGCATAAACTGTCGCGATAAGAGTCCTTAATGTGCCTTTAAAGTTGTCACCTTAACGAACCCATTAAAAACCAATAAATGTGTTGCATTAACTGATTATATCTTGGCCTTGATATACTAAAAGAGTCTCAGAGCAGTTTTATTGAATTGCAACTGCAATTGCACTGTACGTCTCGTAAACTTCGTAAAGCCAATTCACACTTACTGCAAATGCATAGCAGAGCTGCAATGCGCACGGTGCATACTTAGTGAAAGTTATTCGTTTATTGCATTATGTTATTACAGGCGACAGTCGATATGGTGCAAGGTAGTGCGACTGCCTGCGGCGCAAAGGTTCCGGGTTTGATTCCCGATGGAGTAAACCAAAGTTAAAGTTAAAAAATATTATCACTTTGTTAGTTTCTTCGCAGTCTGGCTAGGACAACAGAAAGATGTTTCCGTGCTTCGGAGGTCTTGTTAAGCCATGTCGTTGCACAACAATGTCAGAGGCCAAGTAGTAGTAGTAGTAGAAGGCGGTTGAAAGACACCAGGGTTCATGAGGTCTTTAGTTGGTGTACCATGGGATTTCTTTTTTAATAAGTTTTAATTGGGTAGGTATACGATAATTATGAGGTGTATAAAAACATAAAATGACTGTTACTCTTGAATCATATTTCCTCAAAATATACGCAGATATTTTTCGACAGTTATGGATGTGGAAGTTAAGGTCACAGTATATTCGTGTGTCGCAAAATAGAGTCTGTGCAGAATGGGCATGGGGGCAAAAATAGAACATAGAACTAATATTTTTTTCTTAGGTAGCTCTATGACATTTCTCATACTGAGGCACAAAGGCGATCTCAATTTCCACACCTAATCTCTTTCCGTACAGACTTTATCTCATACGTATCCCACATGATCCGTGTGATGCCGGCTTAGAATAGCATCACCCCATTTCTTTCCCGTGGGGGTCGTAAGAGGCGACTAAGGGACTCGAGGGTGTGTATTGCAATTTTAGGCGATGGGCTGACAACCTGTCACTATAGTGATACACAGTTATCTGATTGACCCTCCACATTTTGTCAGACGTGGTGTTAATATATCCGTTTTACTGGCGTTAACGCTCTGCCTACCCCGTAAGGGATATAGATGTGTTTTATGTATGTATGTATCCCACTTAAGGCAAAAACGTCATCTAAACATGCATGTGCCAGTCTCAAATTCCACCTTCACTTGTAGAGCGTGCGGAAAATTATGCCGCTCCCGTATCGGCGTATACAGCCATGAAAAGTCTTGCCTCAGACACTGATTAAATTGTCTGTCACAGACGTGTGAGGCCAATGATGATGATGATGATCCCATTTAGTTTTATGTTAATATATTTAGCAGTTTTATCTTAAATTCGCGTTTTCCCTCCTCCTATGCACTAGTTTCTAAAAGCAGAACAATTGGAGCACTTGCTATGACCCGACCTCAGACCCTGCCCTTGGCGAGGCTCCATGCGTAACATCAATTTGTTATGCTAGCAGCAGCTACACTGTAATAAATACATACGTTGAGCCGTATATATAGAGAGCCTGCGTTTGTGGCCAGTGAAAGACAGTAATTTTTCTCAACATCAACAGCCACAAACGTCCACTGCTGGACATGGGCATTTATTCAGTGACAAAATATTGTCACAAACACGGTATTTGAAGAGTTTAAATTATTTGTTCAGCCAAACTGGAACTAAAGAAATTCCCTCAGAACATTGTCTACTTTCCCAATCGGTTTTGTTTCAAATACCAAATTACGCGGTAGCCCAGATGTAAGAGGTGTCGCTAGTCGCCACTAGTCGCAGGTTCAAATCGTGCCCGCGATAGATAATTTTGCAAGTTTTCTAAAGTCGTTTTTGTTTTTAATTTAGACAACAGTCATCCGAAATGTAAATGTCGTCCTGCCATTTTAACTTCTGTTTTAATTCAGCTTTGCTATTTTAAATTTTAACAGTTTGCTCTTGCTCCCATGAGATTATACTACTTTGACATTTGAAAAATGGCTTGACGAGATCTACATTTCGGATAACAACTGTCAAAAGTAAAAACAAAACCGATCGGGAGAGTAGACCAAGCGGGAAAGTCGACCGATCGGGAAAGTAGACAGAGAGTGCCTGAAGGAAGAAATAATTGCTAAGAAACCGCTTCTTTTGCCTTGATTCCCGCTACTTGTTAAACTGGCATAGCATCAATCTTTGTACTCGCAATGTTGATAATTGAACAACAATGCCTCTTGCCTCGGACACGACCGGTGTGGTTCGCACACATGCTTCCGTTAGTAATTGATTTCTTCAGAGGAAACCCTCTATCATGGTTACATGAACATTGCTGATTTAATTTAAATTAATGGTAGCGGACTGTTGTGGCTGTTATGTTGTTATGTTGATAGCGCGCGAGCAAGATTTAATTTAAACTGGTTTGATTTGGACAATTACAGTCAAAAAAATCAGAAAAAATATATGTTATTGTTTGGGTTATTGTCGGGAATCTAACAGATAACAAATACACAATTTGACGAAACTTTAGTACTTGATAGAAAAGAAAATCCAAAGAAGTTTCTATTACAATCATTTACAGTTTTAAAGTTTATGCTTTAATATAGATACTTACCTTTTCTAGCAAAAATGGCTGAATTAGACATTTCAATAGTATTTCTCTAGTTTCTATGTCGTAAAAAATCTCGCGAAAATGACTGTTTCGCTCTGGCGCAGCGCGAATGAAAGAAAATAATTCTTCAGGAAAACGAGGCCTTAATGCGTTGTTCCTATCTATGTAAATTGGTGTAGGATATCTATCGAAAGCGAAACCACTCTATGATTGCAGTTCTATTTGTAATAATCAAGGAAAGCTCTAAAATTGTATTCATAATAATTTAATTTATGTTTTTTTTTTCGTGTGGGACACCGAGTCGATGAACCCTGGTGTCAGAGTTTTTCAACCGCCTACTACTAGCCTCTGACATGGTTGTATAACGACCGCCGTCGTTTTATGATTTGCTGCTAATATGAAGGTGCAAACCCAAGCGCAGAGAATGTTTTTCCAGCAAAATACAAGGTAGCCCCATTTCCGTAAACTATAGTGTTGTGGCTGTTAATGTTGATGATTCTTCTTTACGTGTGGGACACCGAGTCGATGAACGACCTGACCTAGTAGGCCTCAGACACGGTCGTGTACCGACCGCCGTCTAAGTAGTCATAGACAGCAACCGGGACCGACGGCTTGACGTGCCCTCCGAAGCACGGAACCATTTCTTTTCGGACAATCAGTTGGTTCACCCTGCAATGTCCTAACCGGACTTGAACAAATTGCACAAAGGGATAAATCACAATAAAATAATTTGAAACGGATTTAAGTTGTGTTTATTTTGGATTTTACAATTCCTACGTTTCCAGCTCTTTACAGAGCCCGGGGTCACGGATGTCATCCAAAATAAACACAACTTAAATCCGTTTAAAATTGTTTTATTGTGATGAGTAATAGTTGTGCAAACTCAAGAAAATATTAAAGTGATAAATATCAACTTGAAATTGAAATTCTTTAATTAATGTAGGATAGTATTATCACTTATTGACGTCATGAACCGTCTTTGAAAAAAAAAGAAATTTGTATCACACTTTTTTTTATAACATTTTGTTATGTCCTTATAGAAAACCGGCTCGGGCGGGACAAAAAAATACTTAATAATAAAGGCACTGCCACGGGGCTGGCCAGGTTAATCACACGGCATGCAAGTTTACGCCACCACGCCCACCACCATCTGAAAACGATATTTGTTTCAAATTTAAGTCAAGACCTTTAAAGCGTATAGTTTACATGCGTATAATTAACCGGACCTCCTGAACAGGAAAAACCCCCCAAAAAACCTGCCCAGAACTTTGCGAGTGCCCCACCGAGATTCTAACCCGGAACCATTGCGTCGCAGGCAGTCGCACTACCACTGCGCCACATCGGCCGTCCTGCGAAGCGATTATTGATGAAGTATAACTTACGTATCGACTTTATGCCACACGAGAAAGTGACCGGTAGCAGCCATCGCACCAAGGACGTGTACATTATTAACCAATAGGCTATAAGGCCGATCATATTAATGCCAGGGACAAAGGCTCAGCAGGCATATTGTATTGAATAAATATCCTGAGCATTTCACACAGCGCCATCTAGCCCCAAACTAGGCAAAGCTTGTACTATTGGAACTAGGTGACTGATACTAATACTTATACGTAAATTAAATAGGATAAGGGTAGGAAGATGATAATCGGGATATAAAGTCTCTTATCTAACCTTAAATAAGTGCTGTTACTTTCTGTCAAATAAGTTTAGAGAAGAATAGACGGAAAGTATTATTAGTGTATTGCAATTTTAGGCGATGGCTGACAACCTGTCACTATGGCGATACACAATTTTTTATACTTGTAGACATTGCCAATTGTATGTAAATAATTGAATAGAAAAATAAAATAATATTAAGAATTTATATCTCAAATTGACGACATGGATGATAATGGCCTCAATTCGGGATATAAATTCTCTTGACTTACCATAAATTTGTGCTGTCAGTTTCCGTCAAATAGGTTAAGAGGAGGATAGCAGATATCTTAGTTACGTTATGCCTTATAACTTGACGCAAGATACCTATCCTTCTGTAAAAATAAGGCAACGTTGAAAACAATGGTGACTATCTAATAGAAATGCGAAGAACCCATTGACATTTTAAACATGACAGGACTTAGATATCTCCTATCCTATCCTTTTCTAAACCTGCTTATTTGAAGGAAAGTGACAGCACTTATTGAAGGTAAGTTATGAGAATTTATATCCCGAATTGAGGGCATTGAATGATAACAACTGTGTCATGTTTTACACTGCCCCATCAGATAATTGTCAGCCATGTTTATTACTTACTTGATTGTCTAGCAATGTTCGGAACGCATCGAGGTAATACCTTTTACGCATACATCTGCCAGACGAAAGGAATTTCGAATTCCGATCTCATTCTTATACAAATACAGCTACGGTGCGTTGGTGGATGCGCCTGTCAAACGACTTAACAGACGCATCCGTATACGCATCGTAGCCATATTTGTACGGGAATAAGCTCGGAATTCGCAATTTTCTTTCGTCTGACAGATGCATGCGTTACGATGCGTTAAAAATATTCAGCGTCGGGTGACAAGTAGGACCTTCGTTATAGTAATTCTTAGACCAAGAATTTTCCCTGACTTATACTGACTTTCCCTTCCCTCCCTTCCTTCTTTCCCTTTCCCTGACTTTTACTGATCCATATTTCACATGCTTCCTTTCCAATGCACTTTTTACAGCTATTCTAATTTTTCAAGTTCATGCGCTCATAGATTATTGAAGAATCGATTCAACTTGCAGTGACAAGGTCGGTACAACCATTTTGTATGCCTAATGGGTCTTTAGCAAAGGGGGTTGATTGATTCGTTTTATTGATTCTGAAAATGTCTTTGTTTTAAGTTCTTGTTGCTCGTGCTTCATTGGTTAGTGTTATTTTATGAGAGTTTTCTTTTATCGAGGGGGACTTGATTAAGTAATGCTACGTTCACACTATGTTCCTGCTCATGCCGCTGCCGCGAATATTGCCCGACATATATATGAGTGTTCACGCACTGCCGTCATACTCTTCTCGCAGCAATACCAAAAAGCGAAATAGCAATACATTAGGGAGTCCGGGCAGTGGCAGCGGCATGACGAGTAACAGCACGAGTAACCTGTTTACATGCTCGCACTGCCCACTTCTCTTAATTTCTCTGCCCATAGAGACATTGTGTGAACGTGACATAAAGGAGTATTACCGAAGATAAATCGTAGATGTTCTAAAATACTTAATTGCATTTGCATGCCAATCCTACCATCATACCATACTCATAAAAAATTGAATATACTTACATAATATTTTCACGGAAACCAATCATACACTCCTCTCTAGTACGGTCATCCCAATAAGCCGTATTTGTCAGTTGTCAGATTCGTGCCAATGCTATGGCAGAGGGTCCATTTTTCTTTGTAGACATATCTTTTAGTATGGAGATACATACATCAGCCTATTGCAGTCCACATCTGGACGTAGGCCTCCCCCAGGGTACGCCATAAGGCACGATCTCCCGTTTCCGCCATCCAGTCGCTACCAGCCGCCTTTTTTTAAGTCACCGGTCCATCTGGCCGGAGGTCGTCCAACGCTACGCTTGCCGAGGCGTGCCCTCCAGTCGAGAACCCGCTTACTCCACCGTCCGTTGGTTCTACGACAGATAGATGACAGCTGTCAGTAACGATTTGAGTTCACAATATATTAATTAATTTATTTATTTTACTTTATGCAATAAATTTACATGGGCGGACTTAATGCCGAGGGCATTATCTACCAGTCTACCTTAGGGCATGTGGAAATGGGCGAGGCATGTGTAAAATAAATGCAATAATAAACCTAAATCCTAAATCAATACACTAAAATAGTATCACGAACACTAATATATGTAATTAATAAATAAATAAATGATATAAAAATACCTATATACATATATATTACTACTTACTTTTGGAGAGGTTGGGCTTTTTTGATTTTCTTGGTATAAAAACATAATTTGTTTGGAGGTGCGATTTCTCATAAACTGTCCGGGATGGAAGTTTGGGGATTCTTGCCTCGTGTTTGGAATGGTAGAGCGCGTCCGCTGCTGTGTTCTGCTCAGAGTGTCGGGTGTGGCGGGGTTTTTGAATACTGTGCGTAGGGGCTAGTACGATTGTTAATTTAGAGTAGGAGCACTTCTGGGCAGGTTTTTTGGGGGTTTTCCTGTTCAGGAGGTCCGATTAATTATACGCATGTAAACTACACGCTTTAAAAATCTTGACTTCAATTTGAAACAAATATCGTTTTCAGATGGTGGTGGCGTAAAGTTACATGCCGTGTGATTAACCTGGCCAGCCCCGTGGCAGTGCTTTGATTTTTATATTTTTTTATCCCGCCCGAGCCGGTTTTCTATTAGGACATTACAAAATTGTTATAAAAAAAAGAAAATTGTCTGATACAAATTTCTTTTTTTTACAATGACGGTTCATGACGTCAATAAGTGATATGATAATACTATCCTACATTGAATAAAGAATTTCAATTTCAATTAGGTATATCTTATCACAGGGCACAATAATCAGGCAATGTGAAGAAGATAGTTGGATCAATCACACAATCACAATCAGTCGCACGCACAGCTGACTGCTTGTAGGCTGGTGGTTGGCAATGTCAAGAGCAGCGCACGCGACTCTAGTAACTCCCACGTAACACACAAGAGACAATACTCCATGCGTTTTATTTATGTCATTATGGCTATGGTTGCCACAAGCACCACTTGATAACTGGAAAGAGGTTACTTCACTTATTTCACTTTACATCGCATAGTGTTATCGAGAAAGAAAGAAAAGTATGAATGTGGAAGGATGCAGAAGGAGAGGAAGGCCTTAAAAAGTTTGGATGGACTGTATAAAAGATGATATGAAGCAAAAGTGTGTAAACGAAGATTTGACAGCTGATAGAGATGAATGGAAGAAAAAACATGTTGCGCCGACCCCAAATAAAATGGGATGAGTGTAATCAAGGCGAACAGAAGTTGTAGCACACGAAAGTGCCGAAACAGTGAATACCAAATTTATAAACACTTGCAAAATTTTCTAACGGGCATGATTTGAACCTGCGACTTTCGCCATCACTAGTGGCGACGCCTCTTCCATCTGGGCTACCGCAGCTCATCCAGTACCCGCGAATTTTGAAACTGTAGCTTGATGCCAATAACACGTGGCACGGCACCATTTACGGGGTTTGTTTTTAACTAAAAGTCACAGGTTAAAATCCTGGTCGCGGCAGTTTCTTTTTTTGCAAGTTTTCTAAAAGTCCTGAAAGACATTTATTAGATCTTTGATAGTCCTTCCCGATGTTGATAATCATTTAAGTTTTAATATATCTCGCTAGTGCCAGCCCTAATGTTATGCTGTGGCGCTTTCTACGAGTGTTCCTTATTGGTATTTGAATCATAACATAATTGATGATCGTTTTACATTCATCAAGTCATCAAGGTAAAATACATGAAGTCATCAAGGTATAAATAGAGTCACTTACTAATCTATATCGAATGTAGAAAGTGTTTTGCGTTTTTATACTTCACGTTGAAATTTATGGTTTTGTATGGCTGAAGTTAGGCCTGATATACTTAATTTACTTCCGCTGCAGTTTTACATAAAGAATGACAAACAAGCAAAACTTTAGTATTCAAATCTGACATGAAAAATAACAGCTAATTAAGCGAATCTAATCAGCGAATTATGTGCTTGTAATGATTTAAAACTATATGGGCCCTTATGTTTGATTGATATAAAAGAATAGATTCAATTAGCTACGTAGGTAGGGACATATTAATATACTTTCATAAATGAAAATAAGAAATTGAAAAAATGACAGCGCCCGCCGGGACTTGAACCCGGGACCGTGGAGTACCGTTCCACTGCTCTGCCAACTGAGCTACCGGCGCCCCGACGTAAGCCGACGAAATCTTCAACCTCTTGGTACTCGTCTCGAAGCGACGACAAGCGACATCTAGTATAAGTCATTTGAAACGAATTTCTTATTTTCATTTATGAAAGTAATATAGCACTGTGAGTGCAAAATAAAAACCATAGTACACATAATATACTCTTTCGATTTTATCGTGTGGGGTAGCGAGTCGACTAGCGACCTGATTAACCCTGGTGTTAGTTATTCTGATTCATACCTACACGCACATACATATATCACGCCTATATCCCTTGCAGGGTAGGCAGAGCGTAAACGGACATTTACGCCACATCTGACAAATTTTTGAGGGTCATTCGGATAAATTATATCGCTATAGTGAAAGGTTGTCAGCCCATCGCCTAAAATTGCAATACACACCGAATCCCTTAGTCGCCTCTAACGACTCCCACGGGAAATAAATGGGGTGATGCTATTCAAAGCCGGCATCACATGGCATTCATACATACGAGTATGTTCTGAATTGCCGGTGTATCACTCGCATCATGTAGTTCGACACGCTACACATATTACACGGTCCATCAGCGCTCAAGTTACTCCTTATACCTATCGCTTGGCTCTCCGATGGTCAAATAAGGTAATTTTTTTTGCTCTTGACTCTAGTCTAGGTCATAGGACAGAGACAGAGTCTAAGATGGAGCGAGCTCACCCAGAAGAAGCCTGTTCACTCTTACTTTAAAGAGATTAGGGTTGCATGCGTTTGGAAACACAGACGCAGGTAGTGAGTTCCACTCTTTAGCAGTGCGCATTATAAATGATGACTGGAAGCGCTTAGTCCGAATTGGTGGAATGGCAACCAGGTATGAATGGTATCCGGCGGTACGTCTGAATGTCCGATGGTAGAAGGGAGCTGGTGGAACAAGGTCATGTTTGGAAGGTACAGTTGAAGGTGTGGTGGAGTGTACTCCTCGCACAATACATAATTGAGCATCGGGTGACGGTTTCGTTGCTAAGGCGATTGTCATCCTGAAACAGTTTCTTACAATTGGCACAGGTTTAGATTTCATGTAAACTATGACCTTATGACCTATCAATCTGAGTTTTTAAACCGAAATCTAGTTAATGACTCAAAATACTAAAACGGGGTTCTTATTGGGGCCGAAATATCGGGCAATTCAACAAAATCGAGCGCCACGGCAAGAACACAAATTTGGTATTTTGAGTCATTTTGTATGACTGCGAAAGTTTAAAGGAGTTTATCGCAAACTAGTTGGTTATAGTAGCCCTCTGATATGTTTTTGTAACGCCGTCACATTAGGTTTTCTTCTATTTAAGGTGTATCCGTTTGTCTTCTGCCTTCTCCTTAACTTCCCTGTACGACGTGGCCATTATTTTCTCCTTTATCATCGTCTTAGCAGGTAGTCATAATTAAAACAGATTCCGGGATTGACGCCTTAATGTACCCTCCAAAGCACAATCAGGTGGTTCAGTCTACAATTTCCTAACTGAACTGAAAACAACCACTCAACAAGACAGTGATATGACAAATATATATCGACTTTAAGAATCGAACTAGGGACCTCAGAAACCTGAGACCACACTACACCACTCACTGGACAATGAACGCAATTGCAAATTAGCAAATCAGTGATCACTATCTAATCAGCTACAATGTCCGACAGCAAATGTATACATTCTGTTACTTCCTATAAAGTTTTATACTTTCATTGATTGATATCTTTTCTTTCTCCTCGTATTATGTATTATGTTCATTCACCTGCTTCGAAAAGGTAGGTATATTTCCTTTAGAAATTGCCGTGTGGTGTAAAAAGCATCACCCCATTTCTTACCCGTGGGTAAAAGGCGACTAATGGACTCGAGGGTTACAAGTGTATGGCAAAGTGCTGACAACCTGTTACTATGGCGATGCACAATTTTCTAAATGACAGTTATATACAGCCGTTTACTCTTTGCCTACCCCGCAAGGAGTTTAGGGATGATACATGTACATACATACACATACCACGCCTATTATCCCTTGCGGGGTAGGCAGAACGTAAACGGCCGCAAAAACGGACATTTACGCCACATCTGACATATATTTGAGGGTCATTGAAAATTGTGTATCGCTATCTATAGTGACAGGTTCTCAGCCCATCGCCTAAAATTGCAATACACACCCTCAAGTTCCTTAGTCGCCTCTTACGACACCCACGGAAAAGAAATTAGGTAATGCTATTCTAAGCCAGCATCACACGGAACTACATGTATGTTTCGGATGATACATGGTATGTTTGTATATATCATCATCTTAGTAGGTAAGGTAATCATAATAATCCGGGAATCCGGGATCGACGTCTTAATGTGTCCCCCAAAGCATAATCAGGTATATGAATGCAAGCATAGAAATGCGTTCGACGTGTGTGTGTGTAATTTCACAAGCCACATAGAGAGCGGCAAACTGTCAACTGTCGTGGAAGCGCTAAGTGGTATTTGACCAGCTTTCTCGTCTGCCGCGCGTCTGTGTCGCCAAGTACATTGTCATTGTCGCTTGATGGTGCCTCGAAACAATACACCTTTCTAAGTTAATATGTCGTTCCTTTCTAGTCTCTATCTTATGGCAGTTTTTCTTTCTTTGTGAGAACTAACTGAGTAGATATGTAGATAGAATACTAAAAATGTATAACACTTCGATACATACATACATATATCACGCCTTTATTCCTAGCGGGGTGGGCAGAGCGTAAACGGCATTTACGCCACGTCTGATAAACATTTTAGGTTCATTCGGAAAATTGTGTATCGCCATAGTGACAGACTAAAATTGTCTTTTCCGGGTGAGCTCCTACTTTTCCGGGTGAGCTCCTGTCTTTTCCGGGTGAGCTCCTGTCTTTTCCGGGTGAGCTCCTACTTTTCCGGGTGAGCTCCTGTCTTTTCCGGGTGAGCTCCTACTTTTCCGGGTGAGCTCCTTCTTTTCCGGGTGAGCTCCTGCTCCCCACCATACAGTCAGGTGTAGATTAAAAGCCCCGGGGCTAAAAATCGTAGGGTCCACAACTAAAAAAAAAAAAACAAAAAAAACTAAAATTGCAATAAACTCCGTCGAGTCTCTTCGTCGCCTCTTTTGACACCTACGAAAAAGAAATAGAGTGATGCTATTCTAAGCCGGCATCACACAGGCCATAAAGCACTTCCATGTTAGGTAAATTAGTATTTTCAAATTTGGTATTTATTTTGCGGGTTTTCATCGCTTTGGCTACATTCAAGCTGTCAAGAATGGATTAGTCGCTGGGTAGTCGTTGCAAAACTATCACGATAAATGGAGTCGTGCCACGCGTTATTGGCATCCAGATACACTTGCAAAATTTGCGGGAAATGGATTAGCCGTGGTAGCTCGGAAGAGGCGTCGCCACTAGTGATGGCGAAAGTCGCAGGTTCAAATCCTGCCCACGGTAGAAAGTTTTCAAGATTTCTTAAACTAGCTAAGTACTTTTATGATACTGATAATACTGATACCAAAGACAGAAAACGAGCTGATGATAAGGAAAAACTTTGCCCAAGGATCATTATTTATTATACTTGTGATATAAGAAAAAAGCATTGAAATTTTGTATGGAGAGTAAAAACTCTTTTTAATAGGCACCTAGTATCTTACTCATGAATCTAATTCACACATATCACGCCTTTATCACTTGCGGGGTCGGCAGAGCGTAATAAACTAAGATTTTCGCTGACAAACATTTGAGGAACATTCTGAAAATTGTACATCGCTATAGGTTGTCAGGTTTCGCCTAAAATTACAACACCCATGTAACCGTTGAGTCCCTTAGTCGCCTCTTACTGCAACCACGGAAAAGAAATTAGGTGATGCTATTCTAAGCCGACATCACACGGCAATTATTTTTTATTTATTAAATTATAACAATTGCATTATAATATTATGTTATGATGCACAAATGCAAGTGTTACATAAAAATGAGTAACACGGTCATATGTACGGTCGGATTCATAAGTGGAGTCATAGTTAGACTACGAGACAGATTGCAATACGGGTTATTATCCTCTGTACTTACTTTACTAACTTACGCACACACGTAAGATTATCGACTGTAAGTAGAAAAGTCCACCTTAAGGCGTAGCATTAAAACTTAAACAGATTACCACCAATAAGCGACATCTATGTAATCTTTGAAATAATTACTCGGTGATAGCCTATTCGCCACCACATCACCACAAAGTATACATCACACTGGTTTGTCTAAAACTGTATTATAGTTATCCTTATTCGTTCATTTGTAGTAAAGCAATAGATTACATATCTTTATTTCGTCGTTTTGATCACAAGCAACCGTAGCTTAGCGGTAATAGTTCTTACCTTCTAATCAGAACGGAACCGGGTTCCCATCCGATCTCTGTATGTTGATTAATGTTTTTTTAAATGTTTTTATCATATTTTCTCCAGTAATCATTATTTTATATAATATTTTTTTATATATTCATCTATGTATTATATTTATAAATGTTTATTGTAAATTATGTATCAAAATATTATATCTAAAAACATAAACTTATAATATTGTAATAAAACAAAAAGTAAGGTAAGAAATTATTTTATTGGTAGGTATGGTATAACTTTATGTAAATATAATGTAATAATTATAATTAATTAATTAATTAATTAATAGTTTTGTTTGAATGATAAAACACAATATTATGTAAAATGATATTAAGTGTTCATTAGCTGAAACATCGATAGGTAATTATTTATAAGATCATAGGAATGATCCAAATCTTGGATTGAATCTTTCAATAAAGTTATTTAAGTAATAATTTCGTTAGTAATTGATTTATTGTTCTATGTATAACGATGATGCACTTTCCTCGGAAGTAAAAGTAATTGTAATAATAATAAATCAGTTATTTGCCTACATCTCAAGGTTTAAGCTTAAGTACTCGTTTTCGTAATGATAAGATATTGAAGCAAGGCCTTAAGATAACTGACTAATAATGATCAATCTTATATAAATATATATCGATGTTTTAGCATAATTCAATTGCTAATGTAATGCTCCACAAATACCTACTACTGCAATAGTAGGCGGGTAAGCAGGTAAACAGAGGTTGAGTGAGCAACGATTTATCGGGCCCGCTTCGGCATACATTGCTGATTATTTTGTGTATATTCATATATTGTAATGAAATACACAAGATAATCAGCAATGTATGCTAGATCGGGTCAGATTGAAATCTTAAGTAAAAATCGCCGCTTACATAATTAGTATTTGGTGTTACCTCCGCTGTTTTCAACAACACTTAATAAACACTTATTAGACTCGACCAAATAAGTGCATATATCTGTTCCTCTGGTACTCTCCCACACTCCCAGGCAGTGAGCCTCTAAAGCTTCTGTAGTTCTTTCATTGCGCATGTCCCACCTTTGCACCATTAAACCCCATAAATTCTCTATGGGATTTAAGTCCGGAGATTTTGCTGGCCAACGAATAACTTGGATATCTGGGTGCTGGCTAAACCAATTATTCACCACGGCAGCTCGATGCACTGGACAATTTATCCTGGACAAATGCAAAACGAGGAACTTCACTAGCAGGATAAACAGTTAAACATTTCGCACCGTCGTCGGTAGCATGCTTTCCTGTAGCATATCAACATAATTAGCGGCAGTTGCACGCCCTGTTTCTTGTGCTACTAATTCGTCTGGACCAGCGGCAGAACCATTTTCTTCATATTGTTACACCATCATCCTCCGCTGTGAATCATTAATAAGACGAGTCGAGTTTTTACGCTACCTTCCTCTTCAAAACGTGTAACCCAACGTTTAACAGTCTTCCACTAAAACAAAGTAGCATTATTAATAAAAAAGTTTATACTAATCGGTTCACAGCTACCAACATACTATGAGTCAAAGTTTTTAATATTTAAAATACAATTGTAATGAAATAAAACTATACTTACGGCCAGACCAGTCTGATTAGCAATTTGAGTTAAATTAAATCCAATATCATGCAGCGCCACAGATAATTGCAGCGCAACAATACGCTGCCTATCCTGCAAACTGTTATTAGTATGCATTTCGAAGAAATAAACACTGAAGTTTAATAAATAAACTTAGGTTAAAAAAAACACTTAGCACACGCACTATCTCGCAAACGATCTAGCAACAACTAAAATGTAATTCAAAATTTACAAAATTTTGCTTCATTTGATAAAATAAAAACTACAACGAAGATATCGGGATCCGAACCATTGTCTCCACAATAACGGTCAAGAATATGCTTGACCGCGCTACTGACCAAGCTACCGAAGCTAATGATTCATGTAGTGAAATAGTCAATACTACTCAGCCTATTATACAATGGTAGTTCGTCAAATTATAGTATGTTATACGTCATTTGTGTCATTGTGTGAGTGTCGCCGCGGGTGCGAGCGACTTGTTTTCTGAGGTTTGTGTTAACTATGACTCCACTTTTGAATGCGATCGTACAATATCTGGGGCAAGAGGCCGCGCCACGTAATGCTCACTTGTGTGGCTTCTGGCTTCTAGCAGCTCTTGGTCACCTGTTTAACCTTTTTCATGGATAGATAGTACTCCCTATACGGGGTGAAAGGGACAGCCCTCCGAATACTCATAGCGTGTACGCAGATCATGAAACCGATCAACTTTCCCCTCGAAACATATGTCATAAAACAACAAAAAAAAAACGAAGGCCCATACAAAATCACGATCAGCTAACTGCATTTACAGCACGAAACCATCTTTGTTACGGACAATCAGGTGGTACAGCCTGCAATGTTGGCAACAAAACAAAGTGGTAATATCAAGTGTGTGAGGGCCCTCCACGAATCGAACCCAGAACCTTTGCGCCGCAGACAGTGGCACTGCCACTGCGCCACATCAGCCGTCTTCAGTTTTTTGTCTGTTCATTGTGGATCGGAAAAAGGATGTTACATTACCTACGTATAATCCTTCTGCACTCATTTTTCCTTAAATCTTTCCAGTACCAATTGGATGGTTTTGTCCGTTTCGTATTCCATTTAAGATTTGAGTCATTGTGAGTGTCACTAGGATTACAGTAGCCACAATTAGAGAATCGGGACCCTAGTATATAAAAAAATATATAAAGTGAAATTTTATTAGCGACCGATAGCAAAATCTTAAGACGGGCTGGTGATAATGAACAACTTTCCTCAAGGAACATAGTTTAAAATTTGTCAAAGTAAGTTTAAGTTTCTTGTCAGCTGATCGCCAATTTTGTAAGAGATCCAAATATTTTTTTCGTATTTCAACCTGTTCCTTGTTGCAAGTTGTTCCGTATCATCAGCCCGTCTTGAGTTTTCGCTACCGGTCACAAGTAAAATTTCACCCTATCAGTTCCAGGTTATTCTAGAAGTGTACAGCATCTACTACGTCGGGGTCTCCCGATGGTCGGGCGATCCAGACGAGGGCGGTGATTGGCTCATTGAACAATTGCCGCTTTGGCATCGGCGCGAGCGCAGAACCGCGTTATGCAATATAGAATCATTAAGTCAATATCGAGCCGTGTGATGCCGGCATGGAAAAGCATCACCCCATTTCTTACCTATGGGTGTCGTAAGAGGCGACTACGGGACTCGAGGGTTAGATGTGTATTGCAGTTTTAGGCGATGGGCTGACAACCTGTCACTATAGTAATACACAGTTATCTGATTGACCCTCAGACTTTTATCAGACGTGGTGTTAATATCCGTTTTACGGCCGTTAACGCTTTGCCTACCCTGTAAGGTATATAGGCGTGATTTATGTATGTATGTATGTAAGTCTACATCTTTTATTCGTATCGCTAGTTTTTTCTTAATTGTCGAGCCGGTTTTCTATTAGGACAATACAAAATTGTTATTATAATTATAATGATGAATCATGACGTAAATCAGTGATAATACTATCCTACATTGATGAAGTAATTTTGTTTTTATTTTAATTTTGTCCATGACGCTGGACTGGTATGCAATTAAAAAAATATATGTATGATGAACGTGCAGTATGCCATAAATAAAATTCAAATCCAAGTCTTCCTATTTTCGTGTTGGACACCGAGTCGTCCAAATCCAAGTAAAAAAATAACATTCAAAAACGGAATACCAAATTTTAAAATACTTCCCGTGTTAGGTAGGTATACAATTTTTGAAAACTTGCATAATTTATTAATCCCGCATGCGCTTGACAATTTAGCAAGTTATCAAAAATATTCTAAAATCTCAATTATAGATACAGAACAGAGTTAGAATTTATTTCCTCATTTCAACGATTGTATTTTGATTTGAGTCAAGCTATTTAACATTTTTCCAAAAAACTCGGACAGAAATAGAATAATTTGGACCATCCGGTTCGTTAAACACCTACAAGTTAGAAAGTTTAAAGTTCACAAAAAGGGCAGGTGACTCGTTCGTCTACTTTTTATATTAGATTTCTGGTAGTGATCTTAGAGCTACATTACAATTAAAGTACGGGGTGTATAGTAAGGGACAACCCTCCGAATACTGATAGGGTGCATCCAGACCATGAAATTGAACAACTTTCCCCTAGAAACATATGTCAGGAAACGACAATTTTTTTTCAACCTCCAATAAAATACAAAATCACGATCAGCTCACTGCATTTACTATGGGAAGCAAAATATTATAATTACGTTTCCTGGAATATTTTTTTACGGGAAATTGTTTAGTTTCATTGTCTCAATTCACCCTATCAGTATTCGGAGGGCTGTCCCTTACACCCTGTATAGTAGTCAAGAGTTACTTTTGATTAAGTAATGGGCATGTAAACTAGCGTTAGAATATAAATTGTGCATTAAGGTACCACACATATAGACATGAAACTAATTTGATTAGACACAAAGTTACACGAAGTACAATAAGTAAGTATAACGAACAATTATCTCTCGCTAATTTAGAACGCAACGCGTCTAACAAAATAAAAACTGAAACTAAATCATGATTATGCAAATAGTCTTCCGAAACAAACCAAAATTAAAATAAAACTAAATCATGATTATGCAAATAGTCTTCCGAAACAAACAATTTGAACGTGACACGTTCGCTGGTTCTTTTCTGCATGACATGTTTGAATATGTGACAGCCGAAATTGCTCACTCGCGCATGCTACCGTCACGTTGTCAGTGCAAACACGTGAGACGGGTACCTACAGACATACAGATACTCGTAGAAAAAAGTGATGTCTTTTTAGTTTACGAAAAAAAAAACATTAAAGTAAATTTTAGTTGCAAAAAAAAAACAAATTTACGGAATGAAAAAATATTAGCTGCAAATATTTGAGGGGTCAACCCGTCTTTGATACTAAACAACTTTCCCCAAGGAGCATAGGTGGAAATATGAAAAAAATAAGACCTCCCATACAAATTTATACGGTTTGTTTGGGAGGTCTAATTTTCTTCATATTTTGACTTATGTTCCTTGGACAAAGTTGTTCAGTTTCATGTTATCCCCTTAAAATATTTAGTATTTTTATTACATCCTGTATGTGGCTTTAATGATTCATTTCTTTAGAATAAGTTGTTCCAGATTATTCTTAGAATTAACATTATTCGCACGTCTAGCCTGTATGCTGTTTGCATACAATACAAAAACCACGTACAAAATCGCAATCATTTGCATTAGACCACTCTAAACTAAACATACAGTGTGTTGAGTTCTTTTGGAAAATCTAATTACGATTTCATGAATCAGTTATATTCAAATTTCTAGCCTACCGTCTGCAATGTATCGCATTTTCAAGAATATAATAAACGCACGAATATTATTGTCAGAACTACCTGAATGTCCGAAAAGAAGTATTGTTCCGTTTTTCGGAGGGCACCTTAAACCTTCGGTCACGGATGCTGTCTACTCAAGACGGCGGTCGTTACACAACCACGTCAGAGGCCTTCTACTAGTAGCAGGCGGTTGAAAAACTCTGACACCAGGGTTCACGGGTCGTTGAACAACTCCGTGTCCTACACAAAAAGAAGGAGAATTCTACATCCTGTATTGTATAGAACTTTGACTTGCGAATTAGACAGGCAAGATACGTACTTTGGTATCCTTGTCCCCGATAGTCTTATTGCGCAAAATCAAGTCTTAGAACGTCTCTTTAGACATAAACAGTGATTATCGGTCGTTTACCTCAATGTAATTAGTGTTAATCTATCATCAATGAGTTTTATTGGCTAATTCATGAATATTATTATTTTTTTGATGTGGCAAAGCCACTGGCTTGACATCTCGTGAGTTGAGACGTATTTCGCCATTTATGTCAGGTTAGTTAAGTCAAGTCGTTGTAAGGTTATGGCAAGGTTATGGTCATATGTAAGGTGATTTGGCATTACGCCGAGGGAGTCCATAATACAGAGATCCTAGTCTTACGACTAGGGGCTGTGTTGTGCAGTTTATGTAGCACTAGAAACGTGATAGTAAAATTTCCCCACCACGTGCTGACACGCGCGTCACTATACCACAATGTCAAATATATGCATTTATTACAATTTCATATTTAATGTCCAGTTTAAGAATAATTTGTTGCTTAAAACATTATCAGAATTATGAACCAAACACTCAAATAAAAAATCTAAATTATAACCAATTCGCATCCGCCATTACGGAACAGCAACGAACAAGTCCCATGAAAATTATTACAAACTTAAATGTGGGAAGCATGATTGAAAGGTATGAACTGTACGGAATATTTCATTATTTGCTTCTTCCAAAATCTTTTTTTTTATGATTAATTTTTATGGTTTACGGGACTTACTTGTTTTAGATTTGTTAGACAGTCAAGCCCTCTACGTTTCGGCTGTTTAAGAAAGTTTTCTTCGCGGAGGTCGAAAGATCATATACGCCTGCCTGTCAGCTGTGATTGCTGAACACTGAAAACGAAAATTTCATTAACTTTATAAAGCTATAATGTTGTAGGTAACTGTACTTGCTTCAACTTAATACACCTTGCATATAACCGTGGGAAATACAAGTTACATGTTCGTAATAATTCTAGAAACACAACCTTGCTTACGTCCGCGAGTAGAACGTAAAGTTTCGGCTTTAGCAAACAAAATTATATCCTACGACGAGGCGTGTTGCCTCGCGGATGTTTCGTCAGACGGTTCCGTCCTGCGCCTGCGCATCGTATGCTACAAAAATACGTTAAAATACGTTCTGCGACCATTTACGTGTAAATTAACAAAGGACGTGGTTATGAAAAGGATGTACAGGCGTTCCGGGAACCTGGCATTCAGATAAGGTACACCTGTGTGGGGCAATACATTCAAGGAGTAAGACTTAATTTACAGAGGACTGTCATAAGGAGGTATTATGCAGGTTGTAAAGAACAGCCCTCCAAATACTAATAGGGTGCATTCAAAACATGAAACTGAACCATTTATTTCAGAAAAGATCTTTTTTTTTTCATAGTATATATAGGCAGTCGGCTGATCGTGATTTTGAATGAGAGAACTTTTTTTGTCGTTTCCTGACATATGTTACCAGGAGAAAGTTGTTTAGTTTCATGGTCTACCTGCATGCAGCCATCCTATCAGTATTCAGAGGGCTGCCCCTTACACATCGTATGTAAAGAAATGTGATCCAAAACCTACTTTTTTTTAATGTAATAAGTTTCAATATGTAGCTAAGTATTTACCTACTTAATCAATTTATTTTGTAAACGAATACATATTCAAAAACGAACAGCGTAACTTGCATCATAACTTACCGAATAATTATTGTGTCAAAGATCATGTTAAAAATGCGCATACATAATTTTATTTGTTGGAGATTTCTCGGTATGTTAAAGGTTGTAGAATACACTACACAAATATCTTTACAAAGTAAATGCATATAATTTAGCCAAAATAACTGGCTGATAAACTTGTTCGGACATTATAAAAAAACCAAAACTCTTTAGCTTTGGTCCAAATCACCAAAATATTTTTAAAACACTTCCCGTGTTAGGTATAAAAATTTCTACCGCGGACAGGATTTGAACCTGCTTCCTTCCACATCATCTCTCTTCCGTCTGGGCTGCAAAACTGCAAAACTTACCCGGTATATGGAGCCGTGCCACGCGTTATTGGCATCAAGATACACGTACAAAATTGGCAATGGTTGAGCCGCGGTAGCCCAGATGGAAGAGCCGTCGTCACTACCGATGGCGAGAGTCGCAGGATCAAATCCTGCCTACGGAAAAAAAACCGAAGTTCTCTATAACTTAAAACTTGTTTAAGGCGAGTGTACTCGTGAACGACCTCGACAGTGGCGCCACTTCAAAAAAAATTAGATTGTTTGTATAAAGAGTTTTTTTTTTGTGAAGTGGCGCTGTCGAGGGCGTTCACGAGTACACTCGCCTTAACTACTAGCTCTTCGAGTGCTGCGTACATTGTTTAACTTTCTCAAAGAGACAGTCAATCATATTATCATTTACTACAACCACAAACCATTCTTTCTTCCTTTTTCGTGTGGGACACCGAGTCGTCCAACGACACGATGAAACCTGGTGTCAGAGTTTTTCAACCGCCTACTACTAGGAGTAGGCCTCTGACATGGCTGTGTAACGACTGCTGTCTAAATAATCACAGACAGCAACCGGGATCGACTGCTGAACATGCCCTCCATAGCACGGAACCATTTCTTTTCGGACAATCAGGTGGTTCAGTCTGCAATGTCCTAACCATACTGGGAACAAATTCACAAAGTGATAAAAATCAACTATGTGAGTCGAACCTGGAATCTTAATGTCGCGTCGCAGGCAGTCGCATTACCACTAGGTACGCCACATCGGCCATCACCTACTTAGGTCTCGGATCGAATGAATTCAGCTGTGCTGGCGCACTGCGAGTTCGCACGGTCCCGCGGTGGGGTGATGTTATTTATCACGATTCATGATCACGACCACGGTTGGGGTCAAGGTACAGGGTCTGCAGCAACGGGGAAAGTTACAGTACCTACCAGTGATTGCGCTAAAGGCACAAGAAGTAATCTGTGCTAAAGGGTGATTAGAGAAAGACTCGAGAATGTGGTAGAAAATCTTGGTGGCGCAGAAAATTAAGTTATGAAGTAGTTTTGACAATTTATCTCTGAGTGAGGGTGCCCGCACACGTCAGACTTTTTATAGGATCGATAATCGGGCAGATTTTTCCTCCGATTCTTATGACCGATTTTGTGACCGACTCAAAGCACACGTCCGCCACTTTGTCTGTTGGTTTCGAGGGAGTAGCACGTCATGGACGGCCGACTGTCGGTGAGTAGTGTGCGTTAACGCATACATTTCCGAGTGTTCCATTTTTCACCGACAATCGGATCGGTCGGGATGCACCGATTTTATTTCTGATCGACTATTTGTAGGATGTGGGCGTTACACCATTGCAATCAACACGTTCCATTTTACTCCTACAAAAAATCGGTTACCGATTATCGGACGTGTGCGGGCAGCCTAAGTTAGAATGGCAGAGAGCCGACAAGAATGGCCGTTACTCCACCGAAAAGAGCTGCGCTCTTAAATATAAAAGAAGTAAGAATAGTTGAGAGAGAACGGGAATAGTCATGGAAAATTACAAAAGCTGCAATCGAAACGGAATGTACTCAATTTAATAAATTATAGGTATACTTAGCAAAAATCACTGAAGGGTATCGAAAAATGTGGTCGGAGAGTGTCAAGGAATCACTGACAGTCGAATGAATTAAAAATACTGAGATGTACCTACAAGCGATTACAACAGCCGAGTGATCGTTTGAATGTACTTACTTACCTACAACAAGAAAATAATAGCACACACCCACACACATACATAAATCACGCCTATATCCCTTACGGGGTAGGCAGAGCGTTAACGGCCGTAAAACGGATATTAACACCATGTCTGACAAAAGTTTGAGGGTCAATCAGATAGCTGTGTATCACTATAGTGACAGGTTGTCAGCCCATCGCCTAAAATTGCAATACACACCCTCGAGTCCCTTAGTCGCCTCTTACGACACCCATGAGTAAGAAATGGGGTGATGCTATTCTAGGCCGGCATCACACGGTAAGCACATAGCACTCCTATTATCTCTTGCGGGGTAGGCAGAGCGTAAAAACAGACATTTACGCCACGTCTGACAAACAATTGAGGGTTTTTCGGAAAAAATAAAGAAATGGGGTGATGCTATTGTAAGCCGGCATCACGCGGCATAGAAATAATAGAAATAATAGAAATATAGAAATATTACATTTTTTAGCAATTTTCAAATGCAATTTTATCCCGTCGAAAATTTCTGTCAAAATAGGATAGGTACGCTGGTGTCCTCTTATAAAAGAAACATTTAGTGTAGGTGAATGCTAAAGGAACCTAATTAGTCTAATTATAGTTTGTAAGCAATTATGTTTACCTGTGATCTATACGATAAGCAAAATAAAGATTTAAGTAGTTTATAATAGCTATAATTTAGAGTTATTTTAAGGCCGTAGAAACTATTAGGTCATACCACAGCAAACATCACGCAATGGTGCTTGAAAACTAATAAAATAAAATGAAATATTATTGCATTAAATTCGTCCTGATTTTCTCCGTGAATCATCATATTTGACACACTGATTCTACATTACATAAGTCACATCGATAAGAAGAAACGTACCATACGTTTATGACAAGTTTGTATTATAATTGTGCTATATTGGACCTTAATATAAAATTTCCTTTTAAAAATATTGCGTGATTTGTAACCTGGAAATCCTACCAAGTTATCGAGCATATAGCTAAGTGTGATCTCGTAGTTTTTTACACGACTGCCCAACAAAAAAAGGAGTGTAATGTTTTTAGACTTCATGACGTGTGTATGTATATAATATGTGCGATTCTTTTATGGACTGCAGCTCGTTAACTACTGAACAGATTGGAATGGGAATTGTATTGGAAGAATCCTTACATTATTTCGAGTGTCATAGGCTAGGCTTTATCTCAGAAAGCAATCGTGTTATTAATAGTCTATGGCCAGAGAAAAGAAACAAGAGATCCAGATCAAATCCGTGTTGATCCGTGACGCACAATACTTATGTCTGCACATTACGAAAACAGATTAGCATACGAACGAAACAATCGTTGCATAAATAAGTAAGTCTTCAGAGAAAGTGCTCTTATTGGCACGTGACAAAAGTTAAACATACCTTAATGACGAATGCAAACAGGTGACCGTCAGTGATCTATAATTTGGTGCACGTAAGGTATTTAAGGCGAGTGTAACCGTCAATGACCTCGACAGTGGCGCCACTTCGCAAAAAATAAGTTTTCTCTTCATACAAACAATCTATCAGAATATTTGTTGCCCAAGTTTTTAGTATTATCCTTAAGTAAATTTAGAACCTGGGTCGTTCTTCAGGAGGTCAATAATTGTGGTCACAGGGTTGTAAATCCTAAATTATAAAAGTTTGAACAAAACAATCAATTGGAGATGATTTTTCATTTTAATACCTATCGGGAAACTATCAGAAAGCCATGTTTTAAGGTCATTTAGTATTTCAAAACTGAATCTGAAAGTTGAAAACGGGAGGATTTTGGGTGTTCTCCGCGTGTCACACCGCGTACTTGGATTTTACAAATCATGATTTTACTACTTTTCTACTGTTTTGTAGGTATAAACCATATATCAAAATAACCACCTTGAATTGGTGTATTGGTTAAAATACAAAAAATATTTGATTTTCATTTAATTTATATAATAGGCCTCAAAATGTCTCGGTCACACGTTTTCGCGCGCTTTGCCTGAGCGTGATAAAACCCGTCGTAAATTGCACGATTATGAACGAAAACCAGCGAAGTTTTTGCACCGCAAACCGCAAGTTGCGCTGCGGCAGTCAACCAGTGTGGACGGGCGATTCGTTGCTGGGAGACAAAAATATTCGGGTAAGTACGAGTCGTCACACATTTCTGTAAGCCGTGCATGTAATCGGCGTGGATCAAATTTCATCTTGAATCGAATCATCCAGAGATATATTATTCACAGGGTTCATTCATGATATTGTCGACTTTATGAAGCAATAATTTAAATAAGACTTGTTGAATATGTTAGCAAGTTATTCTAAAAAAAGTGTTTTTTTAGTAATCGGCGTGGCGTAATCGGCGTGGTAAAATAGCCACGCCGCTTACAATTCGTCCCACGCCGATTACACTGAACTTATTTTAGTTAAGAAAAGATTGAATATATCAATATATTTTTGTAAATAAATATAAATAATATGTTATTATTATAAATAGTGGTAATCATAACATAAAAATAATTAAATTACATATATATTAAGTTTTTTAGTTATATATTGTTCCATAGTTTAATATGAACTGTTTCTGTCATTTAGACTTAGTCTTTAGACTTAGGGAGAAGATCCAGAGGTCCCAGATTCGATTCTTGGGGAGGATTATACAAAGTTTACATTCGCCAATTTATAAAATTATTCAGAAATTGGGTAAACCTGCGAGACAAACCACATTATTGTCTGCAAAAAGCTGGTTTCTTGCTTCTGGAGGTCTGTCAGTCTCGGTTGATGTCTACGATACTATTAACTAGTTATTTTAGGTTATTCAGAGTTCTGATCAAATTAGATTTAACTTTATGTAATCGTAATCTTAATTAACACAACTGATCGAACACTAATGTGATAGATTTTGATTGTTTTAATTTTTAATTTTTAAAGTTAATAAGTCAAAAAAGTTTTGATTCGAGCCCTTGGCTGAGTGAGCTGTTGATTTTTGAAGCACATTTTAATTATGATTATTTTGTAATTTTCTTTGTCAACAAGGTTCTACTAATTAATATACCTGATCAAACAAATACCACTGCTTTTTTTTACTTT
This sequence comes from Tuta absoluta, assembly GCA_027580185.1. Lineage (NCBI taxonomy): Eukaryota > Metazoa > Arthropoda > Insecta > Lepidoptera > Gelechiidae > Tuta > Tuta absoluta. Next base: position 861,552 of record JAQAHW010000062.1, read on the forward strand.
CCCCTTACTTGTAAAGACTGGTGTTCGCTGTTAGGTATTCATTTAATATGGGTATATTTATATGATTTGGTAATGAAAAAATTTATTTGGGGTGAATTATTAGGTCAGAAAGCTCAATAATTCCTATCAATAATAGGTGCAAAAGTATTCATTAGTCAAAATGCAAAAAAAAAAACAGATAAAATTAACTATGTAATAAGCGTGGCTCGTTTTGTAATCGGCGTGGCACATGAAATTTTAAAATTAAATTTCTCAAAAAGTAAATGTGCTAGCATGGAGCACCAAACGGTTTTATAATCAGGAAAGTACACAAAATCATATTTTTATGTTATATTATTATGTTGAAATCCATCCTACCTAATACTGTGTTATTACTATTCACTATCACTATTAAATAATACACATGTTCGCACTGGGTAGAAATGAACTCGATCAATCTTTATTTACCAAGCCTTATATGTATTTACAAATAACAAAACGATACCGAGTTCTAAAAAACTAGTAGCGACATCTAATGTCTACGCATCTTTAACATACCGCCCACCAAGGACAAAGTGCTATTACGTGGCAGTTTGTCCTTTTACAAGAGTAAATATCACAAAAAAACATAAACCTCAAACTACTCGAAAATAAATTCATTAACTCCTTTACATAACTAATATGTTGCCATGCCAGTAACCCTATTTATAACAATCCGTTTATAATACAGAACCAAAATTAATAAAAAAATAATAAACAAAATTTTAATAAATAGAATACATTGATATCAATTATTCTGCCACTGGCAGTAGACATAACTTTGTAACAGGTCGTTTCAGCGTGCCATTCTTAACCTTTAATGTGACAACTCGCACTATATTATCCAAACCTGGATGAAGAGTAATCACTCTGCCGTACATCCAACGACACGCGGGAAGACCGTCTTCCTTCACCACAACAACGTCACCTACCTTAGGTTGAGGTCTCTCAGAAGACCACCTGTAACGGTTATAAAACTTCGTAAGATATTCCTGTGACCATCGTCGCCAGAAATCCTGCATCATTCGTTGAATATATTGCCATCTTCTGAGAGAGCTCACCTTAGAGGATTCATAATTCCTTTGAGGAGGCAACAGTAACGGTTCTCCAACTAGAAAATGTCCCGGTGTAAGAACCGACACATCGTCGCTCGTACTCGGGAGGACCGACAACGGTCTTGAGTTCAGACAGGCTTCTATTCCTGCTAGCACCGTCGACATCTCTTCAAATGTTAATGTCGTAACACCAACAATCCTTTTCAGGTGATGCTTGACAGATTTTACACCTGCTTCCCATAATCCACCAAAGTTAGGGGATCGAGGTGGAATGAAGTGCCAGTTACAGCCGTTTGTTTCAACACACTCTGCCACTTCATCCAGCATCGACTTTCGCTCGACAATGAAAAGTTTTTTCAATTCGCTGGAAGCTCCAGTGAAATTTGTGGCATTGTCGCTCCATAGGTCCGAGCATCTCCCCCTCCTTGAAACAAACCGCGTAAATGCCTGCATAAATCCTTCAGACGTGAGGTCTGTGACCAAATCGAGATGCACAGCTCTAGTTGCCATACATACAAATAAACAAATGTAAGCCTTATATGACTTATATCCCCGCCCTCTGGCTGTTCTTATTTGGATTGGACCGGCGTAATCTACGCCAGAATGTCTGAAGACACGCGTTGGAGTCACCCGTTCTGATGGTAGCTGACCCATCAGTTGCGTTTGAGTAACGCCAGAGTTCCTTACACACGTTACACATTTCCTCAGACACGACTTCACCAACTGCCTAGCACCTATTATCCAATATTTTGATAGGATGTAACACAACATTAGTTGTGGTCCACCATGTAAGGTTTGTTTATGTGTATCAGCTACTACCAAACTCGTCAAATGTGAAACTTTGGGCAACAATATTGGGTTCTTCCGATTTTTATCAAAATGTGAATGGGTAAGACGACCACCAACACGAAGTATACCATCTTCGTCCAAATATGGGTTTAGTGAACGAAGATTGCTGCTCTTAGCCAGAACATCCTTTTTCCTAATTATACATAACTCCTTTTCAAAATGTTCCTTCTGGCAAGCTATAATAACTGTTGCCAATGCATCTTGAAGTTCCTTTGATTTTAAATAACCTGTAATCTTTGTATTAGACCGACAGTTCCTAATGAAACGCCAGCAATACGCCAACACTCGTGTCATCCGTGTTAATGAAGAAAACCTCTCCCATATAGGTTTTTCTGAGACTACATTAAAAACGTTCGTTTCTTCAAGATTTGTGGTCAAATCCTTTGGTTTCTGATAATTTATAAATTTTTGACGAATGAAATCCGGACCTTGAAACCACATTGAATTACCTACTAATTCAGAAGGGCGTAAGCCTCTTGAGGCTCCATCGGCAGGATTTTGCTTCGACGTGACATGAGACCAGTTGTGTGAATCCAGATATGTCAGAATTTCAGAAACCCTGTTAGCCACAAACACCTTCCAGCGATTGGGATGACTATTCAGCCACGCAAGAACGACAGTTGAATCAGTCCAAGCATGTAAGTTTTCTTTATCAATTTTCATAACAGTTGCAATTTCCAGCATAAGTTTGGTTAACAGTAAAGCACCGCATAATTCCAGCCTTGGAATAGACACTTGTTTGACAGGAGCAACTTTAGTTTTGGATGATAACAAAGTGACATGAACTTGGCCTTCAGCGTCAACTACTCTCATATAGACAACCGCGGCGTAAGCTACCTTTGATGCGTCGCTGAACCCGTGTAACTCAACTGACTGATCACTAATCTTTGTGTGAACCCAACGTGGAATATAAATATTTTCAAGCAGTTTTAATTCTTTCCGGTAAATTAACCATTCATCCAAAATATTCTTCGGTACCTCTTCATCCCAATCTAATCCTGCCAACCACAGCTTCTGAATCATTATTTTGGGTATGATGATACTGGGTCCTACCCACCCAAGCGGGTCGTAAAAACGGGAAATATCCGAGATGATCATTCGTTTCGTTACCCCTGATTCTTTCATGGGTGGTACTTTGACTATGTAGCGGAAGGAATCCTCTTTACGCTTCCAGGTAAGTCCAACAATTTTGATGACTTCATCTTCCTTTATCTTTATTCCATCCTTTGAAACCTTCTTCGTTTCCAAACCACAGTTTCCATTTTCATTTTCTTTCATTGCTTTTATCAGACTTTCATCATTGCTTGACCATTTCTGTAATTCGAATCCTCCTTTTCGCAAAAGCTCATTCATTTCTCTGTACAATTTAAATCCTTGCTCCTTTGTTTCACAACCTGTTAATAAATCATCCATATAAAAACAATCCTTCACCTTACTTGCTGCAAGAGGGTAATTGGCACCTTCATCAATAGCCACCTGTTGTAAGGACTTTACTGCTAGATAAGGTGCAGATGTGAGACCAAATGTCACTCTCAACATTCTATAATGGTTGATCTTAGAATTCTTACTACTTCTCCATAGAATTCTCTGGAAGTCCACATCTTCTTTTGCGACCTTTATTTGCCTATACATTTTTACAATGTCAGCTGTCAAACAGATAGGTGAAGTGCGCCATCTCATTATAGTGTGTCGGAGTTCCGGTTGCAACTGTGGCCCTACCAACAGATTGTCATTTAGGGATTTTCCATTATCTCCCTTACATGAAGCATCATACACCGGCCTAACTTTAGTTGTGTCCTTGTCTTCACGAATAACAGGATGATGAGACAAGTATACAGCTTTCGGATCGTAGATTTCGTCATCTGATACCAATTCCATATGATTGAGCTTCACGTATTCTTCCATGACCTCAGTGTACTTTGTTTTTAAATTGAGATCGTTATATAACCTTCTCTCCAACGAGTAGAACCTCCTTTCAGCAGTTTTCATAGAATTCTGAACCTCTGGAAACCCGTCCTTACAGGGAAGTCGCACTACGTACCTTCCTTCCATATCTCTTTGCGTGGTTTCGGCAAAAAACTGCTCGCAATACTTATCCTCTTGGCTTAATATCTTTTCTTTAGGTAATTCAGCATCTGCTTCGAGCTCCCAGAACCTTTTTAAAAAATTGTTGTCATCTGGTTTGCAATGAAAAACTTGCACTTCTTCTGTTGGTTCTTGAACAACTTGACTGACTGTACTTGATAGAATCCACCCTAGGGATGTACGCTGGGCTATTGGCGAACCTTGTGGAGCTTTCTTCAGACCTTTTTCAATTATTTTGCCGTATACCTCTCCTCCTAGTAACATATCTATACGGTTTGGCGTATGCCAATCCGGGTCGGCCAAAACCAAGTTCGACAGTTCCTTCCATTTGACTGACTCAATCTTGCTGGACGGAATCAGAGAAGTGACGCTCTTCAGCACGAAAGCTGCCACAGGAATAACCACATTAGGATCTATCCGAGAAGTGATGTTAAGATTAACCTTTGCCTTGGAGATTAGACCACCTTCTCCACCTACTCCTGATATCCTTTGATGACAGGGAATTTTATGCAATCCCAGTGCCTGAACCGTAGACTCAGTCACAAAGGATGACATCGAACCTTGGTCTAACAATGCCCGAAGTGTGAATTGTTCACCGCCTTGGGCCCTAGCATTTACTAACGCCGTCGCTAGTAATACTTGTTTAAATACCTTTTCTGAAGGAATTGGTTCCGCTGAAACTAAAGACAATATCGATCTCTGTCCTGAACTCCCAGCAACCGATTTGTCTCCTGCAGTGCCTGACTCACTGCTACCATGACCATCTCTAGCACCGCTGCTATCAAAAACTACCCTATCACCAGGGTTTGCATCCAGGGGGTGTAGAAGCGTGTGATGCTTCCCTTTACATGTACGACAGCGTACATTGCGTTGACAGGACTTGGCTGAATGATTACTCCCCATACAACAAAAACAAATATTATTCGTAAGCACAAATTTCCGACGTGAATCAACGGACTCCTGAATAAACCGTTTACAAAAAACAATTTTATGTTCGCCCGAACAAAACTGACATTTGTCATGCATTGCATGAAATGAACGGATCTGACTGGTGGTATGTTGATTGTTGGGGTATGAGGGTCTTTGAATTTTAAACCTATTATCCGGAGGCAAACATTCCATGGCACGGTACCTGTTTGTTAAAAACTCCTTGAATTGAGTATAAGTAGGTAGCTCATCTGACGAACTACTTATAAAGAACTCCCACTGTCTTCGTGTCTCCGGGTCCAACTTCAATGTCAAAATGTGAATTACTATGACATCCCAACTATCAACATCCACACCAATATTTGAGAGAGCTGAAAGACAATCACTAGTGGTGTCAATTAATTCCTTTAACCCATTCGAGGATTCATTCAAAAGATTGCGTTGACTAAACAAACGCTTCATAATATGGTTGCAGATATATTTTTTATTGTTATACCTTTGTTCTAACAATTCCCAGCACCGCTCGTAATTGTCCTCAGCGACAGGAATATGACAAAGCAATTGCCCGGCTTCACCAGTCAGGTAACCCTTTAGATAATGCAATTTCTGGACACCATCCAAATTATTACTGTTGTGAATAAGTGAAGAAAACAAGTCATGGAAAGTATTCCACTCAGAATATTTTCCTGAAAACATAGGAATATTAATCTTGGGTAACTTTACCTGGCTGGATCTAGGCGCATGTTTTGATTCGTCTTTATCTGATCCCTGTTTTGAATCGTTAAATGAATCTATCAATTCATGAATTTCAGACCTGCTGAACAGATAAGTTTCTTCCGTTACATCATAACAATCATTTTTAACGTAATCCGTGTTCACCCATTGCTTTCGGGGAATTTTCTGTAATAAATTAGTGTGACTACTGGAGAATTTTTCCCACAGACTTTCTAAGTTATTTAACCTTCCTACGTAATACACCTTTGTGCGTCTATCAAGAGGGGCTTTTTTTATGTTATCCAAAACCCTATTTATACGATCAGCCGTATCCTCTTGAGCTTGAATAAGAGTATCAAATTGACTATCAATACTTCCAGATTCGTCTTGACCCATCTTTGTTTGTTTACAAAATAACAAGAAGATCGATTAAAATAAATTGCAAATATTTTGACAATAGGCAATTCAAAATTGACTGACAGAAACCGGCATAAACCCTACTTAGCACAAACTATCAATCACAAATATATAAAAACTTCAAAGTCAAAAATCAATAAAGTTCAAAATTTGCTCCTATGGCCTTCTCGGCAAAAACCTTTTTTTTCTTGAAGTAAAATGTCCCAAATGTAAAAAAAATTAAAACACAAATGTACTCACAACGTCACGTCTCACTTGTAACTCACTTGATCCTGCCCTCTAAGGGCTCCCTCTGTACGTCCTCCGTACGTTACCTCTGAGACCCCCTTAGCCTCTACGCTCGATACCTCTGAGATCTTTCTCAGAGTTCAGCGCGCCCTCCGCGGTCCTCCGCGGCCTTCTTCCTCAGAGTTCTACGCACGCCCTCGCGTGTGTCCTCCAAGGCCCTCCTCTGAGTACCGCGCGCCCTCGCACGCGTCCTCTGAGGACTGTCGGCTCCACTCCCGGTGCCGTCTGTAGATAAGACTAGGGTCCTCCCCAGCCTTCCTCAGCACCAGCTCCGCAGCTGGTACTGCTGTGTAGCCACCGCTGGCCACATAGAGTCCTGCACCTGGTTAGGTGCCCTTCGGAGCCTGTCTCCAGGTCATCCGACTCCAAGGACCAATGTTGAAATCCATCCTACCTAATACTGTGTTATTACTATTCACTATCACTATTAAATAATACACATGTTCGCACTGGGTAGAAATGAACTCGATCAATCTTTATTTACCAAGCCTTATATGTATTTACAAATAACAAAACGATACCGAGTTCTAAAAAACTAGTAGCGACATCTAATGTCTACGCATCTTTAACAATTAAAATTGTCGAAATTAAAATTTGCCACGCCGATTACGCGGAGAATCGAATTTTGAAGAATGACCCACCTGCAAACTCAATGAAATATTCGTTGCAATTAAAGTTACGGAAAGCCTAAAAAAAATACTTTTGGTATTTATTGCCATAACTTTAACTACAGAGAATATTTCATTGAGTTTGCAAGTTCTAATTTCACTTAATACTAAAAACTTGGGCAACGGATATTCTGATAGATTGTTTGTATAAGGAGAACATTTTTTGTGATGTGGCGCCACTGTTGTTCGTCGTTGACGGGTATACTCATGACCGCCAGTGATCTATAATTTGGTGCACGTTAGGTGTTTAAGTAGTAGAGTTAAGTAAATTATTTGTCTCGATTTCTCGTAACTGACTAAAACGGTTAATTAAAAATAGCACTTTCACTTTCCGATAAATAAGTTTAGAAAAGAATAGTTGATGTCATAGACATTAGAGTTATTCGTCTATGTTTCGCGCCATGTCGCAGATTTCCTTAATGTATGGCTTCGGTCAAACCGCCATATTTTTAATCGCCGTTTAATTTTGACAGATACCGCGTAGAATGCGAAATATCTTCTATCCTTGTCTAAGCCTATTTAACAGAAAGTGACAGTGCTATTTTTTGTTACAAATTTTAGTCGCGAACATGGAATTGAGACTATTCTGTATGGTATATAGTATATATACATACTTATTCGCGGATTCGAAGCATCGGAAAACGGGTGCCATTTTCAATACGGTTTTTAATAGTTAGTTGTTCATTTATAATTTGCTACCTACTGAAAAATACTCGAGTGTTTGGGCGTTTATTGTTAGTTGAGCTTAGCCAGCCAGACCTTTTTTCTACCTTGAAACTTGTAAGTTGCAAATAAGATTAGTAGGTCGGCCGGCACGCCACCGCCGCCGCCGGGAATCCCTCAGCAATGACATTCCGCTCAAGGCTCACACGAATACTCCACAGAGGCAGAGAAAGTTGTTATAGAGTTCAGTGTCCGGATGAAGTAATAAAAGTAACACGGCAATGACGACCTTCACGGGTAAGAGTAAACTAATCCGGGGAAAGTGGAACTGCGGGCTTATCCGGAGATCGTTCTCGAATTATAGGTACAGACACCTTTATTAGTGTTAAATATAGTTTTTGAAAACTTGCAAAATTTTCAAGCGCGGGCAGGATTTGAACCTGCAACTTTCGCCATTAGGCGCGAAGGGTATTAGTTGCTAAACTAACTCGGTAGATAGGGCCGTGCCACGCGTTAAGGCAAGGAACGAGCTGCGGCGGTAGCCGATGGCAGAGGCGTCGCCACTAGTAATGGCAAAAGTAGGAAGTTCAAATCCTGCCCGCGCTTGAAAATTTTGCAAGTTTTCAAAAACATTATTATATCCTGATTGTAGGTACACAATAAGTACAGATGTTAGTTAGTGTGGGTTTCATACGGTTTCATAAATAAATTCGTCCTTACACCGGATCGTCAAAATACCGCAACAAGCGGTTCGTGTAATTACCGCATAATCTTATAAGGATTTGCGTATACTGTTGTTATTGTTACGCCTTATAAAATAGGTACGATAAATCTTACTGGAGACGTTGCAATTTGCATAAAATTGCATGCAATTTACGCGAAATGAAGTAACAGAAGAACATTAACCTTGCCAGTTAGACTAATGTTCAGAAAACGCTCTAGTTACTCTGACTATATAAAGTCAAGGATTGTTGACTTCTCATCAATTGCTTTGTGTGCGGTAACAGTTAGATCACTTACCGCTGCTGCAGCTATTGCGTGAAGATCACACTCCACAAGCTCTTCAAGCTACCGACGCTCCCGCCGGCGGGGGCACGGAGGTCCCTCATTTGTTCCCCATTTTGTGAACGGCATGTACTGGGTAGATGCAGTCCGATTCGTTCTTCCCAGGACAACTCCTAAGCCCAATCGCGCCCCAAAGGGTGGTTCTTTCAACCACAAAAACTTCTGAGCCCACCAAATAGTCAGGCGTAGGTTTTAAAGCCCCGAGGCTAATGTCGTACCAACCATAAAAACAATTTGTTCACCGACCGTAAAAATATATCAAGTACCTATATGACCAAGTATAATAATTATACGGCATACTTTACTTTTTCAAATAGCATTGCAAAAACACGCTAGCTAAAGTACCGCCTGTCATCTTCACACTAAAAGATATGTCAACAAAGAAATCAAGTAGGTAATATCACGAATTTGACAGCTGTACAATACGACTTATTGGAACGGTGGTACTTTAATTACGTACAGGCGGGCGGCAAAGCCTCGCAGGATCACAAATTGTGCCTGCGATGCGGCAAACTCCGGTGCAGATAGTGTAAATGTGCATTGCGACATTTGCGACACTTGCGACAAACTACGAGCAGACAATAATGTAGCTCGTTGCCGTTAAACATTTCGTGCAGTGTATAGCCGTGTGGAGCCACAAGGGATTAATTCAGAGAATGGGCAGCAGCGTATTGTGGATACAGCCTTCTGCGCTGCGCTCGCCAACCCACTTGACAAGCGTGATACATACATACGGGGTCTGAGGGACTGTGTACCGAAACTGAATAACTTTTTGTATTATGATGGTACACGAAAAAAAAAACGAAATTACATACATAATTTCCGATCAGGTGGTTGACTTTCTATGGAAACACGTAAAATAATTTTCGTTTCCCAACCCAACATAGGCTCCTTAGTATAAGTTGTTCAGTTTCATGGTATGATCATGCCTGCAATGTTTTCGGTTCACTGTCCCTTACACTGTATATCACGCTTATACCCCTTGCGGGGAAGGCAGATCGTAAACGGCCGTAAAAAAGGACATTTGCGCCACGTCTGACAAAGATTTGAGCGTCATTCAGAAAATTGAGAATCAATACTGAACTGACAGGTTGCATCGTAATACATGTAACCCTCGAGTCTCTTAGTCGCCTCTTTCGACACCCACTGGAAAGAAATGAGGTGATGCTATTCTAATCCGGCATCACACGGCGTGATTATGGCATATACCCCCAAATGAGGGAGGTTCATTCCTAGCAGTGGAATCTATAACAGCTTTAAATAATGAAATGACGTGCGATGCGCATGTTACAAGAAATACCTACGTACCTACCGACTTACAATTTTAGAAAATTTTGCGAGTTTTAAAAATGGTATGACTAACACGTTAAGTGTTTTAAAATTTGGTACTACTTACTCATTGAGATTTACACAACAATCTCTTACAATACTTCAGTAAAAGAAGAACAAAAAAACGCACGAAATAAAAGGCAAGACTCACTGGTGCGTCAATGGAAGTAAATCCGGTGAAAGTAATCCAGCTTTGTAAGATTAGCAGCTTTCGGGGTCAGCGTACTGAGATTACGCAAGCTTATGGTGTTATGCGACCTTGAGGCAGCCACAAGCACAACGGGTCATAAATTAAAAATGAATCTGTATTGTAGGAAACTGGGATTATTCATTTATCATTTATACATAATAAGACGGCTTTCAGAAGACTTACATACATAAATCACGCCTCTTTCCTGGAGGGGTAGGCAGAGACTACTTTCTTCCACTTACTACGATCCTGGCATACTTCTTTCGCCTCCTCTACATTCATCAATCTCTTCATGCATGCTCGTCGGTTTAGGGTACTCTTGACCTGACCTTTCTTTAGCACGTCCCTGATTTGATCGAGGTACGTTCGTCGAGGTCTTCCCCTTCCGACGTTCTCACGCTTTTTTTATATCTAAACACCTACAGAGTACTTAGTGACCGTACTTAGTAGAGTACTTAGTGAGCCATAACGACCAATGTGGCGCAGTGGTAGTGCAACCGCCTGCGGCTCAAAGGTTCCGGGTTCGATTCCAGGCGGTGAATTTATTTCAAGTCTGGTTAGGACATTGCAGGCTGAACCACCTGATTATTCGTAAGAACGATGGTTTCGTGCTTCGGAGAGCTCGTTAAGCCGTCATCCCAGTTGCTGCCTATGATTACTTAGACGGCCGTCGATAAGGCGAGTGTAGCCGTGAACGTCTTCGACAGTGGCGCCGCTTCACAACAAAAATATTTTACTAGTTACTAGTAGTACTAGTACTTCTATTAGCAGGGGTTGCTCGGGTCTTTCGTCGACACAGCAACCCACACGAAAAATGAAAGAAATGATGGTGTACGTGGGCACGCCTTTGCCGATTGCCGTACCGTACCACAATACTGTATACCACATCTGTTGATGGCAATCTTGGTAGTGAGGAAGGAAAGCCAACGTAACAATCGTGACGAAATATCATTTAGCGAAATCAATGTTAGAAAGGAGGTCCGGGGTCCCGATTCTCTTATTTTTAAGTCACTGAAATGCCATCGAATGTTAAATGTCATTATGATACCACTGTGATTTTCTATACTTCAAACTGCTACTTCAAACTGTTAGCAGAATACGAAATTACCAAAATTGTCCCACTGAAAGGCCATTGACACACAATTGAAACGATTTTCATTTAGACGTCTAGTTCTTTTGAGCTTTGTAATCAAATTATAGGCCAGGTAAAAAAGATGAAATTATAACCTAGACAGGAAAAACTTTTGCGAGTTTTCTAAATTACATAGGTAGTATACTTAACACGAGAGTGTTTTAAAATTTGGTATTCTACAATAAACGCCATATTTTAAATAATTCAGAGGTGAACAGTTGTAAATACGCGCCGATCTAGTTTTATTTAGTGTCCCTTCTAATAAACAACTTAAAATTATACTTTAAATAACTAGCTAGAACTTAATATTGGCATAACGATCTCAACTAGGTCTTGACATCCGGCAAAATCACAAAATTATTCCAAACAAGCAATTAAATTTAGTTATTCCGTCGATCCATGATATAACCCTTTACGGTTGCATACAAGTTACTGTTTTTGTAAAATATGTATGCCGTGTGATGTCGGCTTAGAATAGCATCACCCTATTTCTTTCCCATGGTTATCGTAAAACGCGATCAAGGGACGCGAGGGCTACATGTGTTGTGCAGTTTTAAGCGATGGGCTGACGACCTGTCACTATAATAAAAAAAATTATAATGATGATACACAATTATCTGAATGACCCTCAAATGTTTGTCAGACGTGGTGTAAGCGTAAATGACCATTTATAAGGCCGTTAACGCTCTGCCTACCCCAAAAGAGATATAGGCGTGATATGTATATGTATGTAAAATCTGGTCCCGCGGAAAACCTGTATTTTGGGAGTGCCTTGCGCAGGTAGAATCTTCCGAAATTATAATAATAGGTAATATGCGTTATTGGCATCAAGATACACTTGCAAAATTCACGGGCAATGTATGAGCTGCAGTAGCACAGATGAAGGAGGCATCGCCACTAGTGATGGTGAAAGTCGCAGGTTTAAATCCTGCCCGCGGTTGTAAATTTTGTAAGTTTTCTAAAAATTTGTAATAATTTCACATTTTTCCCGTGTTTATTTAACTTTAATAAAACCCAACACAAAACTCGGCCTGCGCACTTATCGTTCTTATTTAAGTTCTACACATGGCGTGACAAGACGATAGTTATCTTAGATTTTCTCAAGTGGCTTATGTTATGTTATGGTAGGAAAGACGTAGAGAGCGTGACTTCAAATTGCTCATCTTTTCTCAAACTTTTACAAAACAATAGATGCATACATTCTGAATGAAATGCTTTTCTATTACCTTGTTAGTTAATTAAGCATAGAACTAGTTCGAAAGTCAGGTAATCCGAAGTAAGGGACTATCAGTCAATGTAACTAGTCATTTTCCCCTATGAAACCAGAAAAAAGAACTAGTTATTGTTTGTTGAAGAAAGTTTTTCAGTTAGGTACGTGGACTGATGGATCTATGCCCGCAAAATGTTCAGTACCTAAAGGCGTGTCTGTTGCGAATGTTTATCCCCAACAATCTCCAGACAAAACACAAAAACTTTGATTTCCATCGGTCATGGAAAACAGAAATGTCTGTGGTGACGGCGCAATGTACTCGTATATCCTTGTTTATGTTTACTTAAAAAAAACTTTGCGGTTGCAAGAGACACGGCTCGTTTCTATACTTAGTTCAAATATTTAAATTGCGGTTTAGTTTAAATAATACCTATCTAAACTATCGACCATAACGAAATAGCCTTGCGATAGGTGAACGTATGATTATTTTAGATCGTATCATTATTGGGCATGATTTGACCATGGGCGAGTCCAATCCATTATGCATCAATCATTGGAATGCCACGGAGTCAGTAGCCGTATTATACCAGTAAATATAAGGTGTAAAGGTGAACAAAATAACGCTCAACTTACTCAGTGTATTATCATTACACTGCGATACATTACGATGCCGTGTGATGCCCGCTTAGAATAGCATCACCCATTTTCTTTCCCATGGGTGTCGTAGGAGGCGACTAAGGTTAATAAGCTTCATCAGTATTAAAATATTAGGCGGCAGGGTGATAACCTGTCACTAAAGTAATACACGATTTTTCTGAAACGATCCTCAAATATTTGACAGATGTGGAGATAGCGACCGTATCTTACGGCCGTTAGCGCTCTCCTAACCCGCCAGGGATAAACGCGTGATATGTATACCTACTTTGTTTAAATTTTTTGGAATAAACGTGTAATCGCTAAGTAACCCCCGTTTTCTATGAGAGGGCTTGCGCTATTAGACTAACATCCTGAATTTGAAATAGGCGTGTTACGGTATTCCATCTTAATAAATAGGTGTTTTGCAATAATGTGCGATCTGCTACATTTTTTATCTAAATTGACTGGACTAGATTTGTTCCGGTATATTTTTTATTTTAGTTGTATCATATTAGTAATCAGGATAATACCCACGCTGATCATTTTCGTGTATCTATAAAAATTATGTATTTATTTGGGTAAAGGTTACCCAGAGAGAAGAGATTTTCCAATTTAAAATAATTATATATTATATGATGTTATTGAACCATTTAAACCTGTCGTGGGAAGCCTTGTATCTACGTTACAAACTACCTATTACAGTTACAATGCCTACCTTCATCCACCCAAAAGTTGTCTGGTAGAGGTCGCATTCAGCCGCCTTTGTGCATTATTTGAAAAGTTTTATTGTTATGTGTTTTGTCCTTCCCTTCCAACAGCCACCACTTGTAATGAATGCCGAACTTTTGTACAATCTTATTTCAGTAGTAAGCACAGATAATAAATACTACGTATGTTTGACATTATTTAAGTAAAGTGTTATTCGTTGCATGGGTCTCTCTCCAAGCAACGAACCCACCGTCATGGGTTTTCCCTTGACATCTTTGTAACAACGTACATATATACATATATCACGCCTATATTCCTTGCGGGTTAGGCAGAGCGTAAACGGCCGAAAAACGGTCATTACGCCACGTCTGACAAACATTTGAGGTTCTTTTAGAAAATTGACTATCTCCGAAGTCACAGATGGTCAGCCCATCGCAAAATAGCAATAAACATATGACCCTCGAGCCCCTTAGTCGCCTTTTACGACACCCACGTGAATTCCTAGTATCGGTGGGTAAAAAGCGACATGATTTTTCCATTCTAACCTCTCGTTTCCCTCTTTTCCAGTGATGAGGAGGACACGGCGAGATTGCTGCGTCAGCTGAGCCGCATCAACCGGCCGCTTGGCGTCACCTTCCCGCAGATGATCAAGCTCATGACGCAGTGTCAGCAGGTGAGTGATGAGGACACGGCGAGATTGCTGCGTCAGCTGAGCCGCATCACCGGCCGCTCGGCGTCACCTTCCCTCAGATGACTCAGTGTCAGCAGGTGAGTGATGAGGACACGGCGAGATTGCTGCGTCAGCTGAGCCGGATCAACCGGCCGCTCGGCGTCACCTCCCCTCAGATGACTCAGTGTCAGCAGGTGAGTGATGAGGACACGGCGAGATTGCTGCGTCAGCTGAGCCGGATCAACCGGCCGCTCGGCGTCACCTTCATGATCAAGCTGATGATGCAGTGTCAGCAGGTGAGTGATGAGGACACGGCGAGATTGCTACGTCAGCTGAGCCGCATCACCGGCCGCTCGGCGTCACCTTCCCTCAGATGACTCAGTGTCAGCAGGTGAGTGATGAGGACACGGCGAGATTGCTGCGTCAGCTGAGCCGGATCAACCGGCCGCTCGGCGTCACCTTCATGATCAAGCTGATGATGCAGTGTCAGCAGGTGAGTGATGAGGACACGGCGAGATTGCTGCGTCAGCTGAGCCGCATCAACCGGCCGCTCGGCGTCACCTTCCCGCAGATGATCAAGCTGATGACTCAGTGTCAGCAGGTGAGTGAGAAGGACACGGCGAGATTGCTGCGTCAGCTGAGCCGCATCAACCGGCCGCTCAGCGTCACCTTCTTGCAGATGATTGAGCTGATGACGCAGTGTCAGCAGGTGAGTGATGAGGACACGGCGAGATTGCTGCGTCAGCTGAGCCGCATCAACCGGCCGCTCGGCGTCACCTTCCCGCAGATGATCAAGCTGATGACGCAGTGTCAGCAGGTGAGTGATGAGGACACGGCGAGATTGCTGCGTCAGCTGAGCCGCATCTACCGGCCGCTCGGCGTCACCTTCCCGCAGATGATGAGAGAGGTCAACAGGTAATCAGAAAAGAATAAAACTTAGTAACTACATACCAAATTTTTATAACTCTCCGCGTGTTAGGTTTACAATTATAGAAATCTTGCTAAATTTTCTACCGCGGACAGGATTTGAACCTGCGACTTCGCCAGCAATAGAGGCGACTCCTCTTAAATCTGGGCTACCGTGGCTCTTCTGTAACCCGCCAATTTTTGCAAGTGCATCTTGATGCCAACAACGCGTGGCACGGCTCCATCTACCGGGTTAGTTTTGCAACTAACACCCAGCGACTAATTCATTCTTTACAGATTGAATGTAGCCGAGATGGCAACCCGCGATAAATTGAATACCAAACTTTTAAATACTTCCCGTATAAGGTACATACAATTTTAGAAAACTTGCAAACTAGTGATGGCGAAAGTCGCAGGTTCAAATCCTGCCCGCGGCAGAAAATTTTGCAAATTTTCTGAAAAACTTAGTAAACTAATACCTAATGAAAATCTGTTATGGAAATAACATTTACTGAGGTGCGTATATTGAAAACCAACATAATATTCAAAGGTCACAATTATGCATCTATTTACCTCATGCATCTCGCAATAGCATACGATGATTCTACATGATTTCGCAATTTGCATGTTACGAAAAAACAGATACTTAGCAAGCTGTCAACAGCATTATTACCAAAGTTCCTGAGAATAGGTAGTTTTCTATTTGAGAACATAAAAAAAAAGTTTAGTATTCCAAGAACTCTGTAGATGGCGTTGAACTGACTACGTAACTAGATGCCAAAGCCAAAAGGCATGAACTAATAAGTAAATGTTCTCTCCGAATCTATCCTCGTTTTTCGTAGAAAGTACTGTGTTAAATTAATACTCTGTGTTGTTTGTACGTTGTTTTCGTTATGGTTTTCGTGAATTTCATGTAAGTAAATATGTTTAGGATGCGAGTGATGTAACAATGATTAGTTACGTTTCGTTTTACGATCTCATACATCCAAGTGAAAAAATCGAAAAAAATTGCGACGTTCCGTTCTTCCGTTCGTCCGCAGCATACCAAGTACAGCGCCATCTATCCAGCGACTATGGAACAGTTTTAGATAAAAAGAAAATTCCCTATTGATTACCTACATTATCAAAGAAACGCCTCGCGTTAGCGTAAAATTGACGGCTAATTAGCGTACGGTCGTTAATTAGGTAAATTATAAATTAGCTAGGCTGTTATTACTAATTGATATTCAATTAATCATATTATAATATAATTGACAGATATTATGTTAATCATGTTGAGTACCTTCCTATTCATGTGAAAGTGATTTTTTAGGTAGGATAGTAATAATAATAACGGCCTTTAAGCGTCTAAATTAATGCTTTTCTGTCTTACCTTGTATGACCGTATGAACATATTTATATCGCTTTTCAATTTGTAATGGCTGCCTTTAGCCAAAGAATACCTCCCACACACAAGGAAACAGGAATGCTGCCTTACGCGAATCCCACATTTAAATGGACTGACGGATGCGTCTGTCAACCAACTTAGGAAACGCGCATAATAAATTAAAAAACTTAAAAACACGACTCTCTGAGATAAAGCCTAGCCTATGACACTCGGGTTATGTAAGGATTCTTCCGATACAATTACCATTCGAATCTGTTCAGTGGTTAACGAGTTTCAGTCCTTTAGTTAATCGCTCATTTATACATACATAGGTACATGAACTATAAAAACATTACACTACTTTTTGGTTGGGCAGTCGTGTAAAAAGCAGCGTTACAATGTGCCTTGGTATCCGTATTTTGTATGTTCCAAATTTCCTTTCGTTTCACAGACGGATGCGTCAGTCAAAAATACGTCCGCCAGTCTATCATAGTGGGAGAACTGTCTTACGGCGAGTGTAGTCGTGAACGGCCTCGACAATGGCGCCACATCACAAAAAAAACGCTTTATACAAACAATCTGTCAGAATGTTCGTTGCTCAAGTATTTTGTATTATCCATAAGTACAATTGGAACCTACAAACTCAAAGAAATATGAGCTGTAATAAAGGTGGCAATTTATACCAAAAGTGGCCGTTTTTAGGCCTTTTTGCCACAACTTTAATTACAGCGAGTATTTCATTGAGTTTGTAGGTTCTAATTTTACTTAAGGATAATACATTTTTTTTGCTACGGACATTCTGGTAGATTGTTTGTACTTATAAAGAAAAAAATAATTATTTTGTGAAGTTGGGCCACTGTAGAGGCCGTTTGCACTGAAACGTCATGCGCTGTCACCGCGCGAGTTATTTGGTCTGTGGCACCATCCCTCGCCAAATCATTGCTTTTTACGTGTTAAAGGGATAAGCTATATTATAAGATCATCATTGGTTTTGGCTAGTTCGTATTTTAATAAGTAATTTCCGCCTAATTATCAAACTAACTCTTTGTTTCTTGCCGCCCAAGGTTGGACGTGTGGACATACCGGTAAGACATGTAATCGCTTGTGATTAGACTGTAGATTAGCCAGTAGCAACAATAACTTATTGTTATGATCTTGTTTCATTGTCTGTTTTTCACCTTGGTTTTTGACTGGTCATGTGTTTTTTGCTTGTTATTTTAAGGAATCAATGTGTTGTTTCGCCAACTTTAGCTTGAATTTTAGTTATCTGTAGCTCGTTGTGTATGGTGTAATGTTCTTCTTAAAGTTTTACAACTATACATCATTCGAAATCGATAAAGGCGAGTGTACCCGTGAACGGCCTTAATAGTGGCGCCACTTCACAAAAAAGTTTTCTCTTATACAAACAATCTATCAGAATGTCCGTTGTAATTAAAGAGGCACTTTTTGCCATAACTTTAATAACAGCGAATATTCCATTGAGTTTTGCAGGTTCTAATTTAACAAAAGGATAATACTAAAAACTTGAGCAACGGACATTCTGATAGATTGTTTTGAGAAAGAGAAAATATTTTTTTGGAGTGGCGCCACTGTCGAGGTCGTTTACGGGTACACTCGCCTTTAATACTTACTTTGTACACACGAAGTGGTCTAAACCTGCACAGCCCGACAACGCCATCTTTTAACGACAAATTGAATTTATTGAATACCATTAAAAACACATTAAAACACACACATTGACTGGCGCGCACTCACACTAGAATTTAAGACGCGCACTTGATGACTAATAATAATTCAAACCTTAATTTCACTATTTACATCACAGCAGTCGTAGCTCAGTGGACTTGCAAAACAGGTAGCTATGGATCGAGTCGTGGTTGGTCGCAGGTCTAGGTCTATTTTTTTTTTTACTTTAGGTTATACTTACTATTTTTTTATGATTATTTTGCTGTTGTTGATAAAATTTTATACTTACCTGTGAAGTATAGTGTGTGATATCGAATAAATATAGAATTTTGAGGATATAAGGTAAAATGAATAAAACTACCATTATATCTATCAGTTAGGTATTTATTTTGGCTTTTTAACTATTCAATGATATTGGGTTGGGTTGCATAATGTTTGTTAATGTGCAACAATAAATAGGTATGTTAAAGTGAATAAACATGTTAATATGTTATAAATGAGATAACAAGGTAGCCTCATTCCTGCATTTATTGTAACAATAACATCACTTAACATATTTTTTATTGGTAACACATTAAGTCTAAACTGAACCAGGGGATCAATTAATTTACATTCTTCGTTAGATTGTGTAAATATAGTAAAACAATTATGCAGAATAAGTGACAGGTTAACTTGGTATTGTTTTTATTTGAGAGCTTGAACAGTTTCAGAAATTAACTAAGCAGTAAGTATAGAATAAAATAATTCCTCTGCAAAATTCCCAACCCAATATGTTAATACCTACCTATTTAAATATTTCAATTTTATAATAATTTATTTTTTAATTTAATTTTAATACCGAAGAGGTGCACCTTCACCAGACTCGATCTGTTCTAAACGGCTTGTCATGCTAGCTACCATGTTCGAACATATTGGTTTACCACGCATGGACTCCCAGGTGAACATGGCTAAGTCGCGTAAATTTTCTTTGGTCCTGACTTCAGATGGGTCCCAGTTAAGGACCATTTGACCCCATAAATTTTCTATGGGATTTAAATCCGGGCTCTTTGACGGCCAGTTAATAACAGTCACGTCGTGCTGGGTTCGCAACCAATCCTGGACAATACGGGCTTTATGCACAGAGCAATTATCATGCACAAAATAAATGTGCTGATTTGGGTAAGCAATACGCACTGTAGGCATCATTACGTCCCGCAATATTTCCACATAACTTCCGCTGTTGAACCTTCCTTCTATTTCAACTAGTTCTCCAGGTCCCATAGAAGACATCCAGCCCCAAAATCCCAGAGTTATTCTGCCACTCATTCTATT
This sequence comes from Tuta absoluta, assembly GCA_027580185.1. NCBI lineage: Eukaryota > Metazoa > Arthropoda > Insecta > Lepidoptera > Gelechiidae > Tuta > Tuta absoluta. The sequence goes on from JAQAHW010000062.1 coordinate 881,445, forward strand.
TGGGAGAATGTGAATTGGTCTGTAACGCTCGCCTCTCCTGCGCCATAAAATCTTGCGTCCATCTTTATCTGATTTAAAAGCTTTTTCATCAGTGAATATTACTACATTATTCTCCCAATCAAAGTTTCTATAATTATGTGCAAATTGGACTCGTGCTTGTTGATGAGCTACTGACAGCTCTTTATGAGCTGGCCGATAACAACTTATACCAGCTGCGTGTAAATGGGTCCTTACAGTTTGTAAGGTCACTCCAAACTCCGCTGCTGTTGAGCGAGTTGACAAGAATGGGGTATTAGCATGCTTGGCAACTATCCCTCGGTGACGCGCTGATGCATCCGTGAACATCACGGCCTTACGACCTTTCCGGGCAGGCAGGATGTCACCGGTATCGGCGTAACGCTTAACCCACAGCGTAACAGTTCTTCTCTGTAATAAAAATACCTAGTCAATCTACAAGTATTTAAAGTAGGTAAATGCCAATAATAATAAATAGGAAACTAAGTAAGTAAATATAATAAGCAATCTAATACCTATTTAAACATTTTAAATAATGAACTTATGGCAGGTAGGTAAGTAAGTATGCAGTAGGTATCTTTATCAAGAAACTAAATGTATGGATGTTATGTATGACCTGTAGCATTTGCGCTAGTTTTGTAAAAGAAAAATATTTAACTTACATTTAATTGAAGACGTCGAGAAATTTCACTAATACTAAGATTATCTTCATATAGCACTATGATTTTTGCTCTAAGCACTGTAGACAAAGGAGCATAGGTAGACATAATTACGATAAAACGATAGCAAACAACAACACAAAGAAATATCAAAAGCTAACGGTTAGATACGTAGGCAGTAGTCGATACAAATCAGATGACTGTGCTCATTACTTACCGTCTAATGGTTATAATGACTATGTGCAATACCCACAAACATCATTCATTCAAAATAACAAATGGGCCGTTGACTAAAAATTATCTTACATATAAAAAACAAAAATCAAAATCCGGACCCTTAGGCGGGATCGACCCAGTGCTCAACTAGTATTCCAACTCACTCTAAATCCAGACGCATACCATCTCGGCTATGCCAGCTGTGACTAATGCAGCGAATTTTTAAACCACTTTACTACTTACCTATGAAGTCCTACCGACCCTTGCTACCGACTATCATTTTGTATTATTTGTAAAGTGCGAATATGATGTATTTAGCGGCTGCGAATGATATGCGCGCGCGTAAAACAGGTTTTCTGACTTCTGCCGGCTCAGAGGTATTTGATTTTTATTTTAGATGGCGTTATTCGTGGTTTTATTTAGACCTGTGCAGCCTATTCATTTGCGCACTGTACATCAAAAATAGGCTTTCTCTATGAAGTGACGGTACGAATGTTGACGTTCGTTATATCGAACGGTAGTGCGTCTGCCTGCTACGGAGAGAGCCCGCTAATAAATACCATAAGTGTTATAGTTTATCTTCTCCACGCTATCCAACCGAATGAAAAACAATGCCCACCTTTCCTAATCATCAACTTTCATCATCAGGTGGAAGGAGTGGAGGCAGCAGAGGAGCAAGAGAGGGCGCCAGTAGCCAGCCACTGGCGTTCAGGGGCTGAGCGGGCGAGCGATGGCGGGGCGCGAGCGAGGTTGGATGCCGGGGGGGCGCATGCCGGCTTCCTAGGGGGCAGCCCGCTGTCACTACTGCAGGGCAGGGCTTGTTTACCGGTTTAATTTTCAAACCGGTATCAGCGCAAGTACATAAAGAGCATTTCATTTTAGTTTGGCTCTCCCGAACCTGAAAATTATCGGTTTACTCCTGAGATTAAAATTATAAGGATTCGGGTCCATTAACCGGTTTAGAGTGGTTTTTACAGGTTTTTCCGAGCTTTCTTTGATTCTTGTCGTCAATTATATTACGGACGCAATATCTGTTATTTGCTGTCGTGTTTTCTTGTGCATCCATTTATAAATATCCCGTATTGCCTAAATTTGTTTTATGCCTATAGGTAGGCACTATAAAATTTAACTATGTGTCTACTCACTACGTAGACTTTAAAGACAAAATAAGTACCTACTGTACGGAAACATAACTCTTTGTAAGATTAACTTGTATTTAAAGCAAACACACTTACTTTCATAGATTGTTCGCAATTCTCCATTAAACACGTCAATTTATGTACCGGGTAACTCATTCTGGAGGGTATCCGAAGCACGGTGCCAGCCGTTGCCCGACCGCAGTCAGTAGGGGGGCCCAAGTAGCACGCTAGCCACGTGCCAAAGGCTGCCCCGCCAACTCGCGAAAAATCCCGATATGCTCCACCGTGCCAGCCGGCGACTGGATGGGAGGACCCGGTGGCCATATTCGGGGGGGGTTCGGGCATCCCAGCAGTCTCCAAATGAGCCTCGACAATTCAACTTTTTCCCCACAAACACTCAAAGCATGAATAAAGTTAAAAAGAAGAATAGGTATATACAACGGCTGCACTTCCTCCCAAAAAAATTGCACCTCACTAACAACCGAGGGTTGCACTCCAATCTCGATCCGGTCCATCACCACCTTGAGACCGAGAAGCCGCACCTGTTCTTCCTAACAGAGACGAAGATAACAACACCGTCGGACGTGGCGTACCTCAACTACCCGGGTTACTCTCTTGAGCATAAGTTCAAGAAGCAAGCTGGGGTCTGTGTGTATGTCCGCGATGACATTTGTTGTCGTCGTCTCCGTTGCTTTGAGAAATCGGGTTTTTCTGCCATATGGCTACTGGAGGACTCTGGCGTGGAGAAAACTCTATATCTCGGCGTTAAACGTAGCACAGCAACGATACCCGACAGCGAAGCTAACTTTTCTGGGGGACTTTAATGCCCACCATAAGGAGTGGTTGTTCCCGTTCCAGAAAACTAACCATGCTGGGTTAGAGGCGCGCAAGATTGCAATATCGCTAGATCTGACCCAGCTGGTGAATGTAGCTACGCGGATACCGGATATCGACCGCCGTCCGCCATACACCCAATGGCTTGGACTTGCTGCTGACAACTGATCCGGACAGTCATTCTGTTTCGGTCTCAGCACCGCTGGGAACGTCCGACCACTGTCTGGTGAAATCCGTATCAACCTGCTCTCCTCTGGATGACAGCCCCAGGGGCACGAGGCGAGTTTGGAGATACGAGTCAGCAGATTGGGAAGAGATGCGGCACTTCTTTGCATCTTACCCTTGGCGGCAAGTGTGCTTCTCTTCGCGTGACCCCTCGTGTTGTGCAGATGCGGTTGTGGACGTGATTCGGCAGGAGATGGAATATTTCATTCCATTCTCCGACATCCCGCTCGGTCACAAAGCCCAGCCTTGGTATAACGCAGAATGCGCCCAATATGAGGCGCGTAAAGAATCTGCAAACCAAGCTTGGGTCAAGGCTCGCGACTGCAAATTAAGAGCTCGTAGGGTTCGCGCGAAGAAAAGAACCTTCAACTGTGCCACCAAGTCCTGCAAACGGGTTTTACGTAAGGCACGTTTTGACCATGTCGGACGAATAGGGGCCAAACTAGCATCACACCCTCCGGGTAGTAAAAAGTTTTGGTCCTGTCCAAAGCGGTTGAAACTAATTTCTGGCGTCCCAACTTACCTCCAATGCTGAAACCTGATGGATCGCTGGCTCACTCTGCAAGTGAGAAAGCAAATTTGTTCGCTTCCTTGTTTGCAAGCAACTCACGTCTGGACGCTGGCTCCAAGCAACCACCTACTGTACCTCGTTGCGCTTTCGATGAAGGAGATCGCAATACACATTAAAGAGGTTCGAAGAGTATTGTGCAGTCTAGACGTGAACAAAGCCAGCGGACCTGATGGCATACCAGCGAGAGTGTTAAGACTATGTGCGCCTGAACTGTCTCCTGTGCTGACTCGCTTGTTCCGCCTCTCTCTTAAAGAAAGAACGGTGCCGGGGGCCTGGAAGTTTGCTAATGTGCAACCAGTTCCCAAAAAGGGCGACTGTGCTGGCTGACCCTGCCCATTACCGTCCAATTGCTATTACCTCCATCCTATGCAAGTTCATGGAGAGGGTACTTAATAGTAAGTTGCTGACCTACCTTGAAGACAATGATTTTCTCAGTGACCGTCAATATGGCTTTCGCCGGGGGCGGTCTACTGGTGATCTTCTTGTGTATGTCACGCACTGCTGGGGCGAAGCCATCGAGAAAAACGGCGAAGCACTTGATATCTCGAAGGCCTTTGACAGGATCTGGCATGCAAGTCTGCTCAGCGAGCTTCTTGCTTATGGCATCCCAGCTGATTTTTGTACTTGGATTTCAGACTTCCTTAGTGAACGGTCCATCAGAGTAGTCGTTGACGGCTGCTCCTCTGCCATTGATGCCGGAGTTCGTCAGGGGTCTGTTCTCTCTGCAACTCTTTTCCTACTGCACATCAATGACCTCCTTCGGCATTGTCTTGTTGGATACGCAGATGATAGTACCGTTTCAGAGAGATACTTGACAGGTGCAAAAACTAGTATACGTTCGTTAAGGAAGGCCATGGTAGAGCGAACAGGTCTGACCTTAAACCTTGTCTCCCAATGGGGCGACGACAATCTGGTCTCATTCAACGCCACCAAAACACAGGCGTGTCTTTTCACTGCAAAAAGGAGTCCTTCCGACTGGACACCTACTTTTTGGGGTACATCTGTCCCTGTCACTGACAGGCTTGAGCTTCTTGGCATGGAGTTGACATCAAATCTAAACTTCGGCGCGACCATCGAGTACAAGGCTCATACGGCTGCTAAGAAGCTGGGCATCCTGAAAAGAGTGAAGCGATACTTTACGCCTGGACAGCTTTTAAGACTTGTGCTTTTACAAAGCACAAGTCCGATCCTGCATGGAGTATTGCAGTCCCCTTTGGGATGGCTCAGCCAAATACCAACTTGCCGCTCTTGACTCGGTGGAACGCAGGGCCAAGAGGCTCATAGGCGACAAAAAACTGGTGGACACCAAGCTACATAGCCTGGGACATCGCCGCAAGGTTGCCTGCTTGTCGGTTTTTTACAGATTGTACTTCGGAGAGTGTGCTCAAGAGCTTCACGACCTTGTTCCACCAGCTCCCTTTTACCATCGGACATCCAGACACACCGCCGGATACCATCCATACCTGGTTGCCATTCCACCAATTTGGACTAAGCGCTTCCAGTCATCATTTATAATGCGCACTGCTAAAGAGTGGAACTCACTACCTGCGTCTGTGTTTCCAAACGCATACAACCCTAATCTCTTCAAAGTAAGAGTGAACAGGCTTCTTCTGGGTGAGCTCGCTCCATCTTAGACTCTGTCCTATGACCTAGACTAGAGTCAAGAGCAAACCCATCATTAATTAAAAAAAAAAACTTTATTATAATCAAAATAACGGAAAATCAAACTTTTTCGTTTGCGACCCATGTTTTTATCATAATGCTTCTTTCTTCCACACACCTTGATGATCGATTACCGGATTACGCACGCTTCGACAAAACAAGTGCAATGAATGATAAAACATAAACACGTGACGTAACATTTGCAGTTTTGGCTTAAACCGGTTTATTAAGGTTTTTGAAGTGCTCGCTCCTTCAATACGCTCAGAGCGATTTTATTGCGAAATACCGGTAAAAACCTTTATTAACCGGTATATTTCAAACCGGTTTCAAGCCCTGCTGCAGGGGATCATACCTGGTAAATAGCCATATTCAAGCTCATGACGTTGGTTTACACGACTTACTTGTTTTTTAGTTGGTAGAGAGTATATCCCTCTACGTTTCGGCTGCTTACGGCAGCCTTCTTCACGGAGGTCGACACGGAGGTTGATGATCACATACGCCCGCCCGTCAGCTGTGATTGCCGTCAGATGTGATCTGTTGACCTCCGTGAAGAAGGCTGCCGTAAGCAGCCGAAACTAGAGGGATAAACTCTCTACCAACTAAAAAACAAGTAAGTCGTGTAAACCCACATCATGAGTGATACTTGTTCGTTTAATCATATTTAAGCTACTATAACTCATCACAATGAAACAATTTTAAACGGATTTAAGTTGCGTTTATTTTGGATTTTACAATTCGTACGTTTCGAGCTCTTTACTGAGCTCGTGGTCACGTCACTCACTTGTCGTCCGTCGTCAGCCACCAATACTTACTTTGTGGTCGTTCCGTGTTTTTAACGCCACGTAACGCAGCATGCGTCTGTCATACGAAAGTAAATTGCGTATTCCAATATTTTTCCATACACATAAGGCTACGTTGGGTTTACGCTGCGTCTGTCAAGTCGTTGACACACGCGGGAACCGCCTTGTTTAGAATTTAAATTATTTTTGTTCTACCGCCATCTATTTCTTAATTGCCTAGCGTAACGTTCCACGCAGAATGCTGATACCGTATCTTGTGTGATCCGTTTAAAATTGTTTTATTGTGATGAGTAGGTAATAGTTGCAAACTCAAGAAAATCCTACTAATATTATAAATGCGAAAGTTTGTATGTTTGTTTGTTTGATACTTCATCACGTAAAAAGAACTGAACCGATTGTAATGAAATTCGGCACTCATATATAAACACGTGGATTAACACATAGGATAGTTTTTATTTTATGCGGGTAACGCCGCGGGTAGGAGCTAGTATTATACTATAAATTTATTATAACGTTAACGTATCCTTCTTGGACTCTTTTAAAAGCAGTATCATAAGTGACTACGGCTTAGAAAATCACACATGCATAATCACAAATACCTGCCGGAAAACATTTTACGACGATGACTTCTTATTCGTAGGTATGATAGCCATTGAAGGCTACAATAGTAAAAAAACAGAAGGATAGACTAAATCATTCAGTCATAAATTGCATCTACAACACTAACAAAAGGATAAACGCAACAGGCGTTGCTTATTAAGTACTTATTAGGAAGTTACTATGCTTGCTAATGTATGTCTGTTTCTAGGTACGAAATGGTGCGGCACGGGCGACATAGCTGGTAACTACCACGACTTGGGCGCGGACCGGCGCCTCGACCGCTGCTGTCGAACCCATGACCTCTGCCCGACCAAAGTGCGCGCCTTCTCCCGCCGCTACAACCTCACCAACAACTCCCTCTACAGCAAGTCACATTGCAAGTGCGATGACATGCTCTTCGAGTGCCTCAAAGCGACGAATACCTCCGCCTCGCACCTCATGGGACACATATACTTCAATCTAGTCCAAGTTCCGTGCTTGGAGGACGCGCCGAACGGTAGAAAGTTCAGAGACGCGAAACAAGGCTTCTAACGCCATCTAGCGGCGAGTAGCAGAACCAATGTTTTACTCTACTCATAGCGCCATCTCACGGACTTTGTAGAGTGCACAGTTGATTTTGATGATGATGTAAAATAGCGTTTTTTTGTGTGTAAATAGATTTTGAAAAATTGGAGAAAATTACACATCAAACTGTGATATGTCTGTGCCTTTTATAAATATGTGTGTTGCTAGCATTTCAATGTACGATGGCGCTATAGTAAATATTATAGATAGAAAATATTAACTGTAAGATAATTAATTACTTATTTATTTTTTAAACAATAATAGTGATTCATGACAAATTATTAGAATCGAGATTTTTATTTTACAGCACTTTTTGTGTAATATGAGAATAATGTGACGTTCTTATGCCAAATAAAACATTTTATTTATTAATATTGTTTGAATGATTTTTCTTACATTTCCTCCTCCCGATATTATCAAATTACAGGCTACAATTTTACATGTGAAATTCGATGTTCATTGCGTAGTCGGTTAGCCATTATGATACCACCTACGAAATGTACTCAGAATTTCCCCTGTAGACTTGTAGCCTGTAGTTTCATTACATAGGCTCAGACCACGTTCAAACACATCTATCAGGCTGGCCAGGGAGCAGTTATGGAAGACCCGTTGGCCAGCTCTAAACGAATTTATTTCACTATCCGTGACTTCGGCATGGGGACATAAATTACCGTGGCAAACGTGGAAATCGCTCAACCGATTACGTACTCATTTTTTTTAAAGATTGTGTATTCAGTTTTAGCCCCGGGGATTTGAAACCTACACGTGACTAATTAGTGGGGAGCAGGAACTAACCTAGAAAAGTTTGTGTGGTTGTTCAAACCAGCCCAATCTCGCCCTTTGGGCGTGACTTGGCTTAGGAGTTGGTTTGGGAAACAACGGATTAGACTGAATCTACCCGGCAGGTGCCGGTAGTTCCTAAAATGGGGAACAAATGAGGGACCTATGCGCCAGCGGGAGCGTCGGCTGCTTGAGGAGGTTGTGGAGTGTGATCTACTCGTAATGGCTGCAGCAGCGGCTACTGTAATATGAGATATCGTCACGTAGTCAGGTTGGCCGGTGCAAAGAAAACTAAATATCGCAATAAAAAAAAAAGCAAAGATTATCACATAAAAGGGTGACGTCCCTTTCCTTGGACGACTCAAAACGGGCCACCATTTTAAGTCGCAGGAATATGACAATATCGGGCAATTAGCTGAGAAAAGTATACTCTGACCCAAGATTTTCCCGTATATCGGCGGTTGGACACATTCTTAGGAATTTGGCAGTATTTCTGATTCTGTTACATTACATTCCTGCGACTGCAACTTAAACATAATATATATATTTTTTAATTAATTATGGGTTTGCTCTTGACTCTAGTCTAGGTCATAGGACAGAGACAGAGTCTAAGATGGAGCGAGCTCACCCAGAAGAAGCCTGTTCACTCTTACTTTGAAGAGATTAGGGTTGTATGCGTTTGGAAACACAGACGCAGGTAGTGAGTTCCACTCTTTAGCAGTGCGCATTATTGTCGCGACGTTTGTCACGATTTATCAAATACTTATAGCAACACCGCCCACACACAAACTGTCAAGTATATTCTCGATAGCTCTGAACATAGGCACAGAATAGATAATAGTAGTACCTACAGAAGCGACACTCCTTTGATGTTTAAGAAAGCCGCCGTTTTAATAGCCTACACTTTTTTTTGTAACATCCAAGACACCGTGCGCTATCTAAATTAAACTCAAGTGCACGCGCATAAGAGCACAAATCCTTTGCGTTCTTTGACTACCTACACGAGAGCTCAAACGCCAGGGCCGGATTCAGGATATAACTATGAAAAATAAAATCCCAAAATAAAATGGAATCACTCTTTTTATTAAGACATCCGTCCACAGAACACCTAGTCCTATTTTTGTCCCAACATCATAATAAATTGATTGGTTTTAAATTTCGTAAAGAAGCACAGCACAAACAATTTATTCCACTACCTGCACGACTGTCTCGTTAAAGAACGCGTCACAAGTGAAATGACGTCACCGCATCGATGCGCGCGCGCTCCACTAGCGAGCGCGATCCGGCTCTGGCCGAGTGTACCGTCGCGGTACACGACGGCGTAGGTACTTAACTCCGTAGGTATAGGCGAGTGTCGCAGGCCTGACATAGGCCATATACATAAAGTGATCTGTAGCTCTGAAACGTGAGAGATAACCACTGCCTTTGTATTTATTAGTTGGAAAAGTATATAATTAATATATTTGTTGTGATAAGTGCACAGAGATATACCCTAGAGAAACAGCTCCATGAATTCAAGTAAGTGTTAAACATGAAAGGGCTTAGAATGTTTACTAGGACACGAATATGTCGAGGGAAGAGACTAGTGTCATTGTTGGAATTGATAAAAGTAGAAAGCTCGGGTAGGCTAGACTTCTGCCCGTCTGAGTGGCTTCTGGTACGTTGATGTTCATAATACACCAAATATGGCTTTGGGGGGAGATTATGTCCTGACTCAGTTTGGGAGTCAATATCAAGTACAGAGGCCCCTGGTAGGCGAGGTACTTGTCTAGCTTGTTAGCATTTAATAGTAATCGATCATGTATGAATGGAGTCTGTGGCCACGTAGACTATGGTGCTTCTTTCCACCCGAGGAAGAGCACTGTAAAGGTGACGCAAAGTACCTTATAGGATAATAGATGTGATGATATGATTGTCACATGAAGAAGTGTGTTGAACTGTCAATGTTTATAAAGAGTAATTGGAATTAAGTATTGATGATATTGGAAATAAGTAAAGGTAACTGAAATTGAGTTGTGACATTGCAAATGATGAAACAGTTCTAAGCCTTTTCCCCTATGGACGGAGGCGTTTGCTTGAGGCAGCGTCTCCTTGTAATTTATCTTTTACAGATGGATCCTTTAACTGTCATGCTTCTGGATATCTACATAATACCTAATAATGATGACATTGAACCTGTTGAACAAGAGATATGTCAAGAAATAACTATGGTGAGTTTGCTTTCAATTCGTCACGACAATTATAAATGATGACTGGAAGCGCTTAGTCCGAATTGGTAGAATGGCAACCAGGTACGGATGGTATCCGGCGTTGCGTCTGGATGTCCGATGGTAAAACGGAGCTTGTGAAACAAGGTCGTAAAGCTCTTGAGCACACTCTCCGAAGTACAATCTGTAAAAAACCGACAAGCAGGCAACCTTGCGGCGATGTGCCAGGCTATGTAGCTTGGTGTCCACCAGTTTTATGTCGCCTATGAGCCTCTTGGCCCTGCGTTCCACCGAGTCAAGAGTGGCAAGTTGGTATTTGGCTGAAATCATGATAAAAAGATATGATATTACCGAAGTAGGTATAGGATATTATATATCTTGTGTGAAAACTTGCAAGTTCCTCTGATACAATAAATGGTGAATCTTGGTGAAAGTTCATGTTAGTAGGACTTAGAGAAATCAAATATTCATCACAAGTAATCACCAGCACAGAGTAACTTATATATGCACACCACACACAACTGAAACAACCGACGGGGTATAGTATTCTTTTACCGACGACGACGGGTTCTGTGCCAGAAATACTTTTACTTTTAATTTTTAAATATAACTTTTTCATAAAGTGACGGTTTGGTTGGGACCGTAAATGAATGGTCACCAAAGAATACTATACTCACTGGCGATGGCGTGGAGATGGTCACTCAACGTTTTAGTGACTATGCTTTAGCATGCTGCTTTAGTGACCATGTCGGGTGTTGCCACTGCCGGCGCCAGATCTGCTATACTTGGTTTTTAAATATAGCAACACTGCAAGTTTGCTGTCAAAATAAAAAAAAACTTCTTGTCGTGTCGATCGTGGGAAAACGGCAAAATATTATTTTTTGTGGTATTTTACGCTCAAAATAGCCGATACACATGTGAAAATCGTGTTTTTAGTTTCCAGGCGATGTGATATGCTTTATTTTTCAAAGTTAAAATCATTAGTTACTCAATATCCAATGATTTTGCCGTGAGATGAGTCGTTGTGATCTTGCAACAAGTGGCTTCTTGAGTTAGCTTGCCCTTCGAAGTAGAATCCCAGATGAGAATGAGATCCAAGCAACCTCATATCACTAGTGCTTGAGTATCTCATAAAAAAAGTAAGTCTGACCAACTGCCAATTAGATTTTAAGTAGGTCGCCGCTCCGAACGTCTACATCCTCAATCGTAATTTATCAGTAATGTAAACAATCCGGAGTGATGATTCAAACCACTCATTGTCGTGTGTTAAATGTTTCCATTACCTATAATGAGCTGTACTTGTTATTTGTATTATCTTACATACATGAATAAATGATATGGTACTTTTATTGCCCAATTGTGAGACTGGTTTTTATAATAAACAGCCCATATTAGACCACTGCTGCGCCACTCTTTCTTTTCACACCTCTCAGAGTAAGTATACTTTTAGAGGTGGCTAGTAATATTATCAATCAATTTCATTTATTATCTTGATCTAATATTCCCATGATAGTATTTTATGTATCTCACTCTAACTTTTGCAGATTACAATGTTGGTTAGTTGACAAACAGCCAATCCTGCTGACAGTATGTCAGCTGTGCACTGCATAGTGGTATGGGAGTGGGCTCGCAGCAGTAATGGCATCACGGAATGGATACCGCATGCCCCAGGGGTTGCAAGAACCCTTGAACGGGCTCATGCTAAGAAACTGACAAGAGTTGTGCTGGCCGATGCTGACCCGGCGTTACGAGGGCATTATGTCAACCTACGCACACTTATGCAATATGCTGACACTCCAGGTATAACTTTAATTGATATGTTTTTAGTTTGGATAGTTATATGGAACATTTTATGTTTTTAACATGATTATATGCTACCATACAAGCAAGGTAAGTGTTCTGTGCCAATACTTATTTAATCTGTGCCAATATTTAACTTTGCTGACATCTTCTGCAACACCTATCATCGGTGCAGTGTCATATTTTGTGGTAAGCTTTATTCATTTTCATCAGAATTTTGTTATTTTTCTTGTTTTTAAAATTCCACCCCACTTAACATCTTGGATGCTGAGCTGCGCTGCCGGTGCAAGGTTTGGAATAATAGATAAATTTGCTAGAGTGAAGGTAAAATAGTGTATGCAACTGCATATAATCAAGCATAACAATGATTGTGTCAAACTATTTTATAGGTAGAGGAGTAGCCTAATGCGATAAACAGACACTGCCATTTTAAGTCCCCCATTGTATGACAGTTGCATAAACTACTATTGTAACTTATACATAAAACAAGTACACGAAAGGAGGATTGTTTGAAAACAATGATTTGTTGCAACTATGTTTTGAAATATCAAGGGTGCCTAAGTTAAACTATCTGTGCTTTAGAAAGGTTTAAAAGTTTTGGTCTGACTTAAAATGGTTGAACAGGCTATATTCTGCAACTTGACGTCTACTTGAGCATATTTAAGATACAGGGTGGGTGTTCACTTCTCGAGCCATCCTAGCTCCCTGAGGAAGCTCAGCAACCCTACCAAGTCACTGAGTGCCTCAGGGATCGACCTTGGGGTTCCGAGGTACCAGTATGCTGCCACCTCTTTGCAGTGTATCACCACATGGGCAGCTGTTTCTTCTTCCACCATGCATGCTCTGCATAGGGGGCTGTCAGTAACACCTATGACTGAAAGGTGCTTGTTACAATGACTGTGACCGTAAATGTTTATTTAATTTATTTATTTAAGAGCCCGTGATATCCCACTGCAGGGCAAAGGCCTCTCTCCTATTTTTCCACATCTCTCGGTCCAGTGCTAGGCTTTGCCAGTTCGGTAGATAGGCGCTGAGTTCATCGCTCCACCTCTTTCGGGGCTGTCCCACGTCGCCTCTTTATGTTTATAAATAAAATAAAAATAAAACAAGCCTTTATTGCTATTCAAATTTTTTCAAGTTAAACATGCTAATTTATAACAAATTAAAAAAGGAATAAATTTAAAAAGACTTTTTTTCATAGTATCCTTTTTTTTCTTCTTTTTTTAATGACTTGTTCATTTTAGTTTATAGTTTGTCTTTCGACATAGGCCTCTTCTGAAGATTTCCATTTTGATCTGTCTTTAGCAGTATGGATCCAAGCTGGGCCAGCTACTTTTTTCAGGTCATCCTCCCACCGCTTGGTTGGCTTGCCTCTACTTTCATACATACATACATATATCACGCCTATTATCCCTTGCGGGGTAGGCAGAGCGTAAACGGCCGAAAAAACGGACATTTATGCCAAGTCTGACATATTTGAGGGTCATTCGGAAAATTGTGTATCGCCATAGTGACAGGTTGTCAGCCCATCGCCTAAAATTTCAATACACACCCTCAAGTCCCTTAGTCGCCACTTTTACTTTTATTATTTTATTTATTTATTTGAATAGGCAGGCAGTTGAAACAACTGATAATGCCTGCATCCTATTCACTGTTCAAGTTCGTCACTATATAGCACTTATAGTTCACTTTAGTTATTAATGTTAAGTTTTTAAATTTGCCACGACACTGTTTTTGATGTTCGTCTAGTTTGTTTTTAAATGCATTTATGCTAGTTGCCGAAACTGTACGGTCAGGCAGGTCATTCCACGATTTGACCACTCGGTTAGTCAGAAAGTGTTTGTGCGTGTTGTTGTGAGATCTTTGTACCTTTAATTTGAGATGATGGCCACGCAGTCGAGTGTTCTTGTCATATTCGAATATTTCTTCAAAATTATCCAGATCATAGTGACCATTTAGAACATCCTTTTGGATACCATTCTGTTATTATTTTTGTGTTTTCTTGTGTTTATATATTATTTACTTTCAGAGGGTGGTACGGAAGAGTGTGCAGTCCGTCGGGCATGTTACTCAGTGCAATCCCCTGCCGGTCGAGGTGTCTGCTGGGAATGGGCGCGTCTTGCTCCTCATCATCAGCATAGTTTGCATTACGAACCTTTGCCCATGGAGGTATGCAATCTTTTCTTGTTATGCAAAATTTTGCCGTTTGCCTGGAATATTTTGCTACTGTAGCGAAAAATTTCTAATTTGTTCTTTTGTTTACTTATTTTTATCTATATACACAACATATTATTACGTTATTGCACACAAGTAGGTACAGTAAAGAGAAAAACACATAAAGAATACAGACACAACAGGCACTGCTTATCTCTAATAAGAAATTTCTTACAGCAGACCTAGGGAAGAGTAATGGCATTAAACGAAATGCACTGCAATGACGCAATTACTGTATTCTTTGTGTTTTTGTTCTGAAATAAAATAAATAAAGAGGTTTACATTTATGACAAAACGTTTCATGAGTGTAAGAAACTTGTGATAAAATGGATAAAACCCAAGTCATATGATGAGGTTGAGGAGATATTGACTCGCATTTAAAACTTGTGGGCCAGTGTTTCTTCAGCATCAAACACATTTAAACACAGTTACACACACACACACACACACACACACACACACACACCACACACACACACCACACACACACACACACACACACACACACACCCCCACACACACATACACACACCCCCACACACACATACACACAAACACACACTTATTCTACCTATATTTTGAATTTTCTTTCTTAATTATGTTTTTGTATTCTCTTTTATTTGAGTTTGTTTAGTTTCTTTAGTTTCTAAAATTTATTTAGTTATAAACTTGCTAATTGTGGAAGAGCGGAATCTCCAAACACAGGCTGTCACTGCTTAAATGGAGATTCCAATCGATCTATTATTAAGGACCTGTTTATAACACAAATAAACTATTTTATTTTTTATTTTTATTTTAAATAATAAACTATAATTTGAAAAGGAAATGTTGTAATGTACTCGTTCCTGAAGTTTTAACATCAACAGTTTATAAAAACTTTGTTGTGAAGAAAGGACAAATATACAAACACACTTTCCCTTAAGGTGGGACGTTTTACACACAAACAAAGTACTGAAATTCAATTGACTTTAAACATGCGATGAAGAGCAACTTTTTAACAAATGATTATGCGAAATGATGAAGGCACAAAACTACTTTTGGTTAACAGATAAAGAGTATTTCGTCCACAATAAAATCAAACTAATTTTTTGCAGCAGTAGCGCCATCTATCGGCGCAAAGTGGCAAATCGCTTTGAACATATAAATCTTATGGTTTACAATTGTTTTTTATTGTTTTGCGAAAATGTTATATCAACACGGGACTTCCCATCGAGTTTTTTAATTGGACTTTTGTCTCCATAAAAGACGTAAGTCCATTTTACTTTTGTATGAAAAACGTCCCACCTAACAAACATTAACATAACATAACATAAAATAAATATACTTTATTGCACAAAAACAAGAAATGGTCATACAGATAGAAAAGAAAGAGTACAATATGGGCGGCCTAATAGCTAGGTAGCTATTTCTACCAGACTACCTTAGGGTAAAGGAGAGTAGATTTGAGATGCGGGATAGTGCTTTTACGTTTATATAAAATACATATACAATAACACCTACATATTTATATAAATAACAATATGAGTAAACTACTACATATCTTATATTAAAATAAACTAATACATATACATTATTATTAGACATTATGAATTTCTTTCAGGTACAATGTTCTCTAGAAGACGCTTGGCAACATGGCGGCGACAACATCACCTGGGAAGGGTGGACGCTCAGCGTTCAGAGGCTCCGGGCTAGACGGTCCGGGTGCAACAGGGTGCTCCGTAGGGCTCCGCAGCCGCCCTACCCGCTGGCGCGGCCGCCGCAGCCGCAGCCGCCGACCCCGCCCGCTAGGACGCCTGTTGAAGGTAATTATCTTATTCTTCTCGCCGTAAGAGGCGACTAAGGGACTCGAGGGTGTGGATTGCAATTTTAGGCAATGGGCTGACAACCTGTCCTATGGCGATACACAATTTTCCGAATGACCCTCAAATGTTTGTCAGACGTGGCGTAAATGTCCGTTTTTGCGGCCTTTGACGCTCTGCCTATCCCGCAAGTGATAATAGGCGTGATATGTATGTATATTTGTTGTCACCGCAGGGCGTAGCGCATACCCCAGCAGCACACGGGCTCGAGCGTGCACAGCGTGCAGTCCGTGCATTCCGTGCAACCCTAATATCTCACCAGACACACACGCACGTACACAAACACATACATACACGCACACACTCAAAACTCTTTTATTGTAATACTGGTTTGTTGTTTAATTCTTAATTTTCTATATTTTTCTACTTTTTCCCTAGGTTTATTTATTACTTTATATCCATGTGTCGCATACTAACCGGTGTAAAAGAGAGCAGGCCCTGTCATAGGTATTTTTTACTTAAAAGGAGGTCCTGGCTTTATGTAATCATGTTTATTCAGGAAATAAAGACACAGTTTCATTTTGTCACCGCAGGGCGTAGACCGCGCATACCCCAGCAGCACACCGGCTCGAGCGTGCATTCCGTGCATTCCGTGCATTCCGTGCAGTCCGTGCATTCCGTGCATTCCTTGCAATCCGTGCGCTCAGTACAATCTGTACAGGTAATGTCACTAAATTGTATAAAATTAAGTCGCTTCCCGTGTCCCTATGTTTGCTTCGAGCTTCAAAAGTACGCAACAGATTTGTGTACGGTTTTCTCTGGTAGATTATATATATAGTGATTCATGAGAAGGGTTTTCATGTATAATTTGTGCCCGGGAAACGGCTAGCAGCTAATGAAACTGCTGGGAAGGCTACTAGTATTTAAATGATTAAAAGTAAGATAATCTGTTTGAGCATTGCTCAGTTTTTTGTTTGATAAAGCGCGTTAAACTTAGCTATAAAGGTTTATCCACTTATGCATATTTTTCCTTACAATAAATTGTTGTACAGTTGGGCCAAAATGTACAATACTAAAGTTTGTAAGCCAGTTTGAAATTCTAGTTTCAAGATCCTTGATATGTTTTCTATTAAATTAATATTCAATATAAATTATTAATTCTAATATTTTTTATTTATATTAACGCCTAATACGCCTGTCTTATAAAGTCTCACTTTACGTAGATAAGCTGGAAGAAATTTCTTAGTAGAAATAATTTGAGTACCAAATTTTAAAACACTTCCCGTGTTAGGTATACAATTTTTGAAAACTTGCAAAATTTTCAAGCGCGGGCAGGATTTGAACCTGCGACTTTCGCATTACTAGTGGCGACGCCTCTTCCATCTTGGCTACATACATACATCGCTTAGACTACATTCAATCTGTAAAGATAGAATTAGTCGCCGGTTATTAGTTGCAAAACTAACCCGGTAGATGGAGCCATGCCAAGCGTTACTGGCATTAAAATACACTTGCAAAATTGGCGGGCAAGAAACGAGCTGCGGTAGCCAAGATGGAAGAGGCGTCGCCACTAGTAATGCGAAAGTCGCAGGTTCAAATCCTGCCCGCGCTTGAAAATTTTGCAAGTTTTCAAAAATAGAAATAATTTGTCTTGTTGTGTCGTTATTCTTTGTATGGAAGTTAGTAAGTAAAAACACTTCTAACGTAGAAGTGTTTTTACATACCATTCCATCGTATTAAATAAAATAACAAACTAAAAAGCCTTATCGCTACAAGCGATTTCTTCCAGACAACCTTTGGGTGGAGAAGAAAATATATGTGTGTCTTGTAATGTTTTTGTGTACAGTAATAGTACATTGTTGTCGAGGTATGAAAAATAAGACTTGGCTGGACGAGTATAGTTTGAAAACCGAGCCGCAGGCGAGGACTTCAATTATACAAGTCAAGCAAAGTAATTTTCCCCGAGGCTTACATAGTGCTTTTCTCAAAAAAAGGCTAGGAAATGAAAGATTGTACTTCTTATAAAAGTTAGCTAGCGACCACAACACAACGAAACAAATAAAAATTTACAATTTTCCCACCAATTGTAATTTTTTACAATAAATTCGCCTGTAAGGCACAGTATTACGTAATATTCAGCCATACTAAATGTTTAGTTCATTCTTTTCTTTTTTAATTCTGGACAGGCAAGGGTCTTCACATCATACAGCCTCGTCTTTAGTTACCTGTTTCATACAAAATTACGTTCCGTTTCTATGAGAGTCATCGAGATAATTTTGAAATCAAATTATGTGGGTTTAGCGTATAACGAATTTATCTTAATGGACACCAGCAAAGGATTTCCATACAACTTTGCTGGCGTGATCTGAGACGTGACAAACAATGGAAAACTTCGCGGTTTCTTTTTTTGAAAGAAATGAACACATTTCCTAGCATGTTTGAGAAAACGTCAATTAAATAGGTGTTTTTTGCTTCAGTCAGCGCCGGCGCGGTCGGACACGCGCAGCGCTTCACCTAAGGAACGCAAACCGGGGCTCGCCAGGCAGATACTACACAACCTGAATATATTCAGTGAGTAACCTATGTGCCGATGTGATGCCGGCTTAGAATATCATCACCCCATTCCTTTACCGTGGGTGTCGTAAGAGGCGACTAAGGGAGTCGAGGGTTATACAGGGATATTTTTTAATCACCCCGGAAATTTTACAGGGTGATTCTTCTCATGATTCTGAACAACTTTTATTATGGGGTCATCTGCGAAATCAGGAAAAACAAAATGAATCAAATTTAAATGCGATATTCTACGCATTTGAACTTGATTAATTTAATTGGCGGGCAAGGAACGAGCTGCGGTAGCCGAGATGGAAGAGACGTCGCCACTAGTAATGCGAAAGTCGCAGGTTCAAATCCTGCCCACGCTTGACAATTTTGCAAGTTCTCAAAAATTGCACGGGAATCAAGGAGAACTTAACACAATAATTTATGGGAGGTCAAATTTTATTTTCATATTTTGTAAGCTTTAGATTTGTGTCTTGTTTCTTTTGTGAAACTGGCAAATATGTCAAAATTTTATTAAGAAGGATGTGATTGTAATCTTTGTCTCATTGCCTTTTAGCTATTTACCCATTCTTTTTTGTTATTGATGGGTTTGCTCTTGACTCTAGTCTAGGTCATAGGACAGAGACAAAGCGAGCTCACCCAGAAGAAGCCTGTTCACTCTTACTCTGAAGAGATTAGGGTTGTATGCGTTTGGAAACACAGACGCAGGTAGTGAGTTCCACTCTTTAGCAGTGCGCATTATAAATGATGACTGGAAGCGATTAGTCCGAATTGGTCCATGTAAATCAATTGTAGTAATATCAATGACATTCAATTTCTTTATCCACAGGCAACAACAAACCGCACATAGACAAACACGAGAAACTCGACACTGACAGCGGTCACTCCGCCAGAGACTCTGAATGTACCAGCACGGATTGTGGGTCTACTACCACCAGGAGGCACAGCGTGGACACCGTCTCCACGTATCTGAGCCACGAGAGCAAAGACAGCTGTCAGGTGAGAGAAAATATCCTTGAAATGAGAAAACAAGGCGTTAATGCCCGAAGTTGTAGCGTCACGGTCCAAAAAAGTAATATAAAATAGTGTAACAGGACAAAAACAACGGAATAGGTTAGTAAAACCAGCTGCAATTGGCCAAGTCACGGTTCATAATAGTAGTTTATGCAGCTGTCATATAATGGGGGTCATTAGAATGCGAGTGGCTGATAAAATAGTTAATATACATACATACATCACGCCTAAATCCCTTGCGGGATAGGCAGAGCGTAAACGGTCGCAAAAAGCGGACATTCACACCACGTCTGACAAATATTTGAGGGTCACTTGGAAAATTGTGTATCGCCATAGTGACAGGTTGTCAGCCCATCGCCTTAAATTGCAATACACACCCTCGAGTCCCTTAGTCGCCTCTTACGACTCCCACGGGAAAGAAATGGGGTGATGCTATTCTAAGCTATAGGCTACACACGGCATAAATATCTACAGCAAAAAAAATTATAGTGTTACATACCAGTAAAACGGATATACGATTATAAACAGTGCTAAGCAGTAAGACCTATAAAACCATCAAAACGGACTAATACATTAGCAAAACGGACCAGTAAGTTATCAAAACGGACCAGTAAACTAGCAAAACGGACCATGAAATTAGCCAAACTAACCAGTTTATTAGCAAAACGGACCAGTAAATTAGCAAAACGGACCAGTAAATTAGCAAAACGGACCAGTAAATTACCAAAACGGACCAGTAAATTATCAAAACGGACCAGTAAATTATCAAAACGCACCAGTAAATTAGCAAAACGGACCAGTAAATTAGCAAAACGGAGCAGTAAATCAGCAGAAACTCACAACTCTCGTTCTATTCCAGCAAACATCAGTAGGATCCTTGCTGAACTGCAGCGCCGGGAGCGATGACGTGTTTGAATCAGGTCTGCCAGCGCTGGCCCCCCCTCCCCCGCCCGCGCCCGCGCAGCCCCCGCAGCCCCCGCAGCCCCCGCTAGACGTCGCCAGGAATGATGCTGAAGAAAACGACCTTATCATTGGTAAGCATTATACTGGTGGATCACCAGGATCATCCTGTTAAGTTTGCGAACAAACTAAAAATACTTTGTGCTTATTTGTAAATAAAGACAATATTTTTTTGCTTGTCCTTTAATATATTATAGAAATATTGAATTTTTTTTCTTAGTGTGATATAAGCTGAGCTCTGCTTGCTTTTTAACTAATCAACTTCGATTTGTTATCTTTAATAAATAAAGAAATTGAAATCTAAACAACACATGCGCTACTAGCTCAAACTGGCCACTTTTAGCAATATCAGTATACATAACTGGAACGCACAGTTTTGACAAGGTTTTATTGATACTATAATTATTTGTGGCTATCGTTTATTCATAATTTGGTTTCCTATTAAATTGCGTATTCAGGCACTGTTTTCTTTTCACTGAGCGGCGCTAGTGTCGCTAACTTTAACCTACTTGTAAATCTTAAAAAAAATATGTATAATAAATTGTTAATAATAATAATAAATTATATATCTAGGTGCTGACGAAGAAGCGCAAAGAGTATGCGCGTGGGTGCGAGGCGTCACCTGCGTACAATGGGGCGCGCTCTGCCCCGCCTGCTTGCGAACTTTAGACGCAACTACTTCCCCTGTGGTCGCCTTGACGAAGTGCCAACATCTGATGCATTTACACTGTCTGAATAGCGAACTGGAGCTTCTGAGGCGGTCTGGACATCCCTTGCATATAGAGTGTCGGGTATGTAAGAACAATCACAACACTTTGCTACAATCGATCGCGTTATGCCCCAACTGTTTACATTGAAAGCAAACTCTATAGGTTTACACGAACTCGCACTATGCCCCGCCTGCTTACGAACTTTAGACGCAACTACCTCCCCTGTGGTCGCCTTGACGAAGTGTCAACATTTGATGCATTTGCACTGTCTGAATAGCGAACTGGAGCTTCTGAGGCGGTCTGGACATCCCTTGCATATAGAGTGTCGGGTATGTAAGAACAATCACCATACTTTGCTACAATTTCACGTATGTGTATTAGAAGCAACTACTACATCTGTGGTTGCCATGACAATATGTCAAGATATGGTGCATTCACACTGCTTGAATAGTGAATTACAGCTACTGAGGAGGTCTGGACATCCACTGCATATAGAATGTCGAGTAAGTTTTACATGAAATAAAAGTTGCAATAGATCGCATTATGCCCTAATTGTTCACATAAAAACCAAACTCTATAGTTTGCTACATCTTTTCACAATGTGTCCCGACTGTTCACATAAAAAGCAATAGGCGTTTCCATGTTTGCACTTACCAAGTGCCAACATTTGATGCATTTGCACTGCTTGAATAGCGAACTGGAGCTACTGAGGCGGTCTGGACATCCCTTGCATATAGAATGTCGGGTATGTAAGAACAATCACAACACTTTGTGACATTATCCGGTTTATTTAGTTTAGAACCTGCAGCTACTGTTTCTACTGCTTGAATAGAAATTAAAGCTGCTGCGATAAAATGAAGATATATTGCATATAGCGGGTTACTGTTGAGTCACTCCAATAATCCAATTTTGGCAGCTATTAACTCCTACTATTAGCATGATTTTGACAGATGTCCAAACTGGCTTAAGAAAGGCTGTTGTGTTCGGTCTCATTATGACCCGGTTATTTACATAATAAACAAAATAGCCAGTAACAATCGGTAGCTATATGACCCAACTATTTACATTAGATGCAAACTCTATCATGTAGTTTGTTACAATATGCTATGCTGTCTCAACGGTTTACAACAATCACAAAATAGATTCACTTCTTACGTTCATCATTTTAAAGCGCATATTAAGCCTTACAGCTTTTTACGTGCTTTTCAAAAGCATGGACTAGTTTTCTTAACTATTCAGAACTCCATGTTAGATGTCTACTAAATCCCTAGTACTATTTATTTAACCGTTTATTGTACACAATATAACACAAAGGACATAACATATAGATAAATACACAACAGGTCAGCTTATTTCTAAAAAGAAATCTCAGCAGACCTAGCGTAGTGAGAAGGCATAAAGTGAGGCATTTGACGTGTATAACTTACTTAGTATGATAAAAATAAATTTAGGCTCATAAAACAAGAATACTTAGTACAATAAATTATCACTTTTGTGACTAAATTGAGTTTTTTTTCCAGGTGTGCGGTGGTATTTACGGTAGGGAGTCGTGTGGAGTGGCGGACCAGCCGGCCGGCAGCATGGCGTGGCGGCTGCAGCCGTCGCCTTTGCCTCAACACGACTGCCCCACTATAGTCGTCACTTACAAGTACGTATACGACGGCCGATATGGCGCAGTGGTAGAGTGACTGCCTGCGACGCAAAGGTTCCGGGTTCGATTCTCGGTGGGGCACTCACAAAGTTGATATTTATCACTTTGTGAATTTGTTCCCGGTCTGGTTAGGACATTGCAGGGTGAACGGTTCACCCTGAACCAACTAATTGTCCGAAAAGAAATGGTTCCGTGCTTCGGAGGGCACGTTAAGCTGTCGGTCACGGGTGCTGTCTATGATTACTTAGACGGCGGTCGTAACACAACCATGTCAGAAGCCTACTGGTGGTAGTAGGCGGTTGAAAAACTCTGACACCAGGGTTAATCGGGTCGTTGAACGACTCGATGTCCCACACGAAAAAAAAAGTACGTATAAATAGAAATACGGATGTACTTAGAGGGTTAAATAGTTTTTGAGTTGTAAAGTCCACGAAAGATAAAATAAATATATAAATATCCTGGACAATTCACACAGCGCCATTTAACCACAAACTAAGCAAAGCTTGTACTATGGGAACTAGATAGCTGATATTAATACCTATATACTTTTTTTTGTAAATAAATACATATTTTACATAGAAAACACCCAGACTAAACACAAATATCTGAATTTTGACTTTACAAATACTTGTGTCATGTGGGGATCGAACCCACGACCCTCGGCGTAGCAGGCAGGGGTACTTTCCAAGTTTCCACTACTCAGATCTACAGCTCCATGTATTAATTGTGTCGAGATAGAATTTTGTTTTCGGTCAATAATTTAACAAACGAAACCATTGGCCCTGGATCTTCGAATCTTTATATCAAGAATATAAAGTGAAGAATGTCTTGCATTGTGCTAACCCAACTGGTAACAAATGTAACAATAGCCTGAATTCAAGAAAATAATTCTTAACTTATTTTAAAATTTGGGCTGTTTTTTTCGTCAAATAGATTTTGAAAAGGATAAGAGATATCTAAGACCTATCAAGTTAAAAGGTACAATGGATTTTTACCATTTCTAGTCAATTTAGTCGCCATTGTTTCCATCGTCGACGTATTTTAAAAGATAACGCGCATTTTGCGTCATATTATAAAACATGACATAACTTAGATATCTCCTATCATTTTCTTATCCTATTTGACGGAAAGTGACAGCGCTAATTCTCGCTCGCCCAAACAGCAAAAAAATCCTGGCTCGACACGCTAGTCACCTGGAAACCAAATTATCAATTCGCGGCAATAAATAACTACAAAGGTTATTTAGAATCAATAAAACCTTGTTAAAACAAATAAAATTTTCTTAAGTTAAGAGAACTTCTATCCCAAATTGAGGCCAATCTTACAAAATGATGGCGGCTGGTAGCGACTGGATGGCGAAAACGAGAGATCGTGCCCTATGGCCACCAATAGCCGTGTGATGCCAGCTTAAAATAGCATTACCCCATTTCTTTCCCGTGAGAGTCGTAAGCGATTGCAATTTTAGGCGATGGGCTGACAACATGGCACCACGGCGATAAATAATTTTCACCAAACAGACTTGGCGTAAATGTCCGTTTTTGCGGCCGTTTACGCTCTGCCTACCCCGCAAGGGATAATAGGCGTGATATGTGTATGTATATGTGTGTGCCCTATGGCGTACCCTGGGGGAGGCAGCATAGGCATAGGCTGATGTATGTATGTATGTATGTTACAAAATAATAATCGTGTTGTTCTGTACGATCTTTGGCTTGATAGATCAAAATGTAAGACTGTGTTGTTTTGGCTGTAGTTTCCAGTCGGGGCGGCAGGGGGCGCAGCACCCGATGCCCGGAGCGCCCTACTACGCCGTCGGGTTCCCGAGGTACACCCTCCTGCCTGACAACTCACTCGGACGACAGGTACATACATACATACATAAATCACGCGTGTATCCCTTACGGGGTGGGCAGAGCGTTAGCGGCCGTGAAACTGATATTAACACCACATCTGACAAAAACTGTGTATCCGTATAGTGACAGGTTGTCAGCCCATAGCCTAAAATTGCAATACACATTAACCCTCAAGTCCCTTAGTCGCCTGTTACGACACCGTCGTCATTGGACGACTCAGTGTCCCACACGAAAAGAAGAATCATAAACTGTCGTAATTTTAAATGCTGTGTACATCAAATACTATACTTTGCACAGCGGTCGACATCCGCCTGTCAAACCACACTCATGCACAAATTCTTATCCAGTCTTGGTGGTTTCTAAGCTGCGTATTAGATAAAAATTACCACATACAATAACACTACCAAGCTACCCAGCGGTTTCACTCGCTGCTACCCGTTTTCCTGCAAGAATTTTTTTTTCCCGCGGTAAAAAGTACCAAAAAACCTGCCTATTGAATCATTCTATATTATAAAAAACCGTACCAAAATCCGTTGCGTAAGTTTAAAGATCTATCTATAGGGTGAAATTTTACTATTGACCGATAGCAAATACTCAAGACGGGCTGGCATTAAAGAACAACATTCCCTAAGGAACATGGGTCGAAAAATAAAATTTGGACCTCCAATACAAAATTCCCGTCAGTTGATTTGAGTTACTATGGAAACTCAAAATACATTTGCCATATTTCAACCTATGTTCCTTGGGGGCAAGTTGTTCCTTATCACCAGCCCGTTTTGAGATTTCGCTATCGGTTACTAGTAAAAATTACACCATACGTAGTTTAAGGGATAGCCCTCCGAATATTGAAATGGAGCATTCAAAGCATAAAACTGAACAACTTTCCCCTAAAAACATATGTCAGGAAACGACAAAAAAATCAATCTTTCATACGAATTTACGAAAATAATCACAATCGGCTGCAATTACTTTGGGAAGTCAAAAATAATTTGACGTTTCCTGAATATTTTTTTTAGGGGAAGTTGTTCAGTTTCATGGTCTGAATGCAACATATCGGTAATTCGGTATTCGGAGGGCTGTCTCTTACACCCTGTATATATGGGATCGGGGCGTTGAATTAAAATCGTTTTGTAGCTTCTTACGTTTATTTGCACTCTTCTTTTAATTATTTTGGATTTAATACCAGATAACCATCGTCTTTCGCCCACGATCTCATTTGAAAAAAAGTTCATTCGCTCACTCTTTCGCACTCATTCACTCTAGTCTATTGTTATTTCTTTTTATCATCGGTCATCGTTCATTCAGAAATAATTATTCAGTCATTCCGTCCGTTCGCTTCATCTAAACATTCTGTTCATTACATCTTACTTATCATCTCACATATGGGATACCATCTATTTTATACTATGTAGTGATTTATTTATTGTCATCCACAGGTGTTAAGCGCCCTACGAGCCGCCTGGAGCGCCGCGCGGCTCTTCGGAGTGTGCGCCTCACAGACCACGGGCAGGGAACATGTGGTGGCATGGCGCGCGCCCCCGCCCCCGCACCGACCCGAGCAGTATTCACCCCCTGCCAACCCCGACAGGGTGTTGAGGTCGGCGTTAGGGAGGCTACATGCGCTGTTGAGGGACGATCTCACTGATGCTGCTAATTAGAAGATAATGGCTTTGTAAGTTTGAGGCTACTCTCAGTATTGAGACGAAATTTGACAAAATTTATGCTAAACTCAACAGGGTTTAGGTAAAACATAACAAAATAAGTTTTTTTACTAAAAAAATCAAGAATATAAAAACGGGTGCTATCAGAAAGTTAGTTCTAAACCTATCTCACACTGACCGAGAATAAGTCGCAACGTGGCGCGCGTAAAAATTTAAAACTCAACATGAGTTATCTGAAACTCAACTACATTGAGAAAAAACTACATAGGTGAAACTCAACAATACTTAGATGAAACTCAGTAATATCTATTTGAAGCTCAACTACATTGAAACAACACTTAACAGTAGTTTAGTTTTAAACTCAACATTATTCATTTGAAACTCAACATTATTCATGTGAAACTCAACATTATTCATGTGAAACTCAACATTATTCATGTGAAACTCAACATTATTCATGTGAAACTCAACCTTATTCATGTGAAACTCAACATTATTCATGTGAAACTCAACATTATTCATGTGAAACTCAACCTTATTCATGTGAAACTCAACATTATTTAGATGAAAATCAATAACATTTAGTTGAAACTCAACAATATTTAGACGAAACTCAACTTTTAGGTGAGACTCAACATATTGAGACGAATTTTAACAAAATTAATATTTGTTGCAAATTCAACAAATGGAAAAACAAACTTTGATGCCAAGAACGGCGTAGCTACACTAGCATGACACTGATATAGACTGAATCGAATTACATCTTAACTCAATGGTTGTCCAAAACTAGGCCAGTATTTTATTTTACTTGTAAAATATTTTAAATTGCTTATGCATGACATTTAGATCAATCGTGGATCAATCAGTAAATTGATATCGTATTAAAATGAGTATCAACCTCCAAAGTGACTTTGTTTTTTTAATTTAGCAATATTACTTAACCCTTTCATATAAAGAAAAGGTTTCGGAATGGCAACATTATTGTGAAAATCCTGTTCATTACCACTTCGGGTGCCTTTATTTAGATCCATTTTAATACGAATTTATGCATGGTAATGTAAATGGTAGCTATTATTGTAAATCAAGTCTGTATCAACAGTATTATATATATATACATTCCTTGCCTTTGGACATTCAAGTTGCATTTAGTAAAATAATTATTAGTATACTAGTGTAATAAGTTAAATGTTGCTCTCTGTGAAAAATATGATAAATAATATTTTGTTTAGTCGACTATACCAGAAGAGGCTTAAATGATGAATGTTATAATAATTATGTGATTTTAAAACATTCCTAAGCAATGAAGCTATTTCTTTGATAAATGCTCAAATATTGGCCTTGATTCGGGAAATAAATTCTCTTAACTTACCTTAAATTAGTGCTGTCACTTTCTGTCAATTAGGTTTAGAAAAAGATAGGAGATATGTAAACATGTATATGTTTTATAATTTGCCGCAAATGCGCGTTATCTGTCAAATAAGGCGACGATGAAAACAATGGCGACTAAATTGACTAGAAATAGCAAAGAACCCATTGACGTTTTTAAACATGACAGGACTTAGGTATCTCCTATCCTTTTCTATATCAATTTGTCGGAAAGTAAAAGCGCTAATTTAAGGTAAGTTAAGAAAATTTATTCACCAAATTGAGGCCATTATACGGGGTGTAAGGGACAGCCCTCTGAATACTGATAGGGTGCATTCAGACCACGAAACTGAACAACTTTCCCCTAGAAAAATATGTCAGGAAACGACAAAAAATATTCGACCTCCCATATAAAATCACAATCAGCATTTACTATGGGAAGTAAAAAAATATTGACGTATCCTGTAATATATTTTTTTGGGAAGTTGTTCAGTTTCATGGTCTGAATCAGTATTCGGAAGGCTTCCCTTACACCCTGTATGCCAGACCGAACTAGTTAAAGATAACAGCGTTATCTATGCTTTAAATAGATTGATTCAGCGTTGATAATAAGCATATATTTAATAAACGAATGACAAGTACTAGATGATAATAAATAGTTTAAAGTGACTCGAAGAAAGTAAGGTTCATAGAACTTTTAATAGTGCAAATATCATGAAACCAACATACTTTATACAAATTACTCTCTAATATTTGTTTTGGGAAATAATAGACAAAAAAAATTATGTGAAATGACTGTCTTCCAAGTTATTTATCTTCCAGAAATATGTTAATTATTGTCTTCCTTTAATAATGTAGGTTATGTAAATAAAAAAATGTAAGAAAATGGTTTTATATTATTTCGAAGGTGTATTGAATAGATTATTATTAATATTTTTTGTCGTAAAATGTCACGACATCACGTATCACATTTACTGTTACGTATATTTCAATGCTTATTGTTACAAGTATGACATAAGAAAATAGTAAAATATGTTCTATTCTCAAAGCAATATTTTTGTCGGAAAGAAATATAAAGCAAATTTAAATAGACTGAAACTACAATTAAAATTAGTTTCATAGTAAAATACTTTTTACGGTGCATTTATACAGAATGTAAAAAAAATTACATGCAAATATTTTAAGGGTGAAATAGTCCATGAAACTAAATAACTTTCCCAAGGAACATAGGTCGAAATACGAAAAAAGTATTTAGACCTCTCATACAAAATGTTCCAGCCGAACGGGTCAATTTGTATGATTTGACATATTTCGACCATGTTTCTTGGGGAAAATTGTTCAGTTTCATGTGCTGGTTCATCCCTTCAAATATTTGCAGTTAATTTTTTACACCTTTTATGAAAATAAGACAATTTTGCTGTTGATATATTAGTGTTATACATAGTTGTAGTTGTAAAATTGTACTTTAGTGCCAAGTTATATTTTAGGCATTATGTGGACCAAGAGTAGATAAATATTTAAGTTTTATGCTATCGTAGAGTAGAGAATTATACAATCTATTAGTAAGGATCTTGCCAGTAAGTGCCTTAAAGATATTTAATTTTATTTATACAAGGTGCCCCGAATAGCCTGTTTTCTAATAGGACATAAAAAATTGTTATAAAAAAAAGAAAATTGTGTTATAAAAATTTCTTTTTTTTTACAATGACGGATCATGACGTCAATAAGTGATAATACTATCCTACATTGAATAAAGTAATTTCATCTTTCAATAGTGACGTCAAAATACTAAATTTGAATTCCTTATACTGAGGGGTATAAGAATCACCCGCATGTACATTCCGCGATTTTTTGTAGCTTCCGACTTATTTAACTTTTAAATTATGTATGGGAGAAATACGATTGCCAGTCTTTTTTTTTATTGTATTCTGAAAAGGACCAATCATGAAAATTAGATGTGCTTAAAAAACAACCACTCGAAAAACCCTATTCTGGATGTAATAAAAAAGAAAAACACCTGCAAAGTACAAAAAATCGCGGGACATACACGGGTGTGATTCGAATACGCCTCAGTATAAAGCATTCTAATTTTTTATTTCGACGTCACTATTAGGGCCATCCTGTGTATAAAAATATTAGAACTTATATCTATAACTGTCTTCCTGATAAATAACGAACTTCCAATATGAGCTTTAGTAGCTATATTTAATGTTTAGTCTAAGTATTATGTTCAAAACTATTTTAGAAAATAAATATTTTAATACATTATTTACTGGATTTTATTTAGATTGCTTGGTATCATGTAATGTTGACAAGGTATACAGAGTTTAAAGGACAGCCTTCCAAATACTGATATTCCGTTAAATAAAAAATTGGTTTCCCAGCTGGTTGTGATTTTGTATGGCAGGTCGATTCTTTTGTCGTTTCCTGACGTATGTTTCTGGGGGAAAGTTGTTCAGTTTCATGGTCTGCATATCAGTATTCAGAAGGCTGTTCTTTACACCCCGTATAGATAATATTAGTTGTATTAAAAAGCCGTGTGATGTAGGCATAAAACAGCATCACCCCATTTCATTCCCGCGGGTGTCGCAAGGCGAGAAAGGGAAAAGTGGGTTTCATGTGTATAACAATTTAAGGCGACAGGCTGACAACCTGTCACTATAGTGATATACTATTTTCTGAAACGGCCCTCAAATATAGGGTAAAGTTTTACTAGTCACCAATAGCGATAACTTAGTATGGGCTTGTGACCAATAACAACTTTCCCCAAGGAACTTAGGTCGAAATAAGAAAAAGAATTTTGGAGTCAATTTGTATGGTAGATCCAAATTGTTTTTTCATATTTCGCCCTTTGTTCTTCGGGGTAAGCTGTTCCTTAGCACCAGCCCGTACTGAATTTTCGTCATCTGACACTAGTACAATTTCACCCTAATATTTCTCAGGCGTGGCGATAGCAACCGTATTTTATGGCCGTTAACGCTCTACTTTTCCTGCAAGGGATAAAGGCGTTATATGTAGTTATCCAGAGATATTGACCTAATGACTATAAATCTCAAAGGTCTCACCTATGAGACTTTGGACTTAACACCAATATGGTACTTAAAAAAACGTTAATTCAATCAATTTTTAGTTTAAATGACAGCATTAAAATAAAAACTATCACAGTTACTTTCACTTGAAAAAAAAGAGAAAATGATAGGTGATAACCCATTAAATGTCCATCATGATACGCATAATTACTACTATATGTGTGGAATAGCTCTCTTAAACGTTTTAAGCAGTAAACCATAGAGTGTTTGTACGTACCAAACGTCGAAATTTGACGTAGGACGAAAGTCGATGATGTAGGTAAGGATATTACGAGATTTAGAATGAGCTTGGTAGGGTTAGAAGGCTTAACGGACGGGGGACTTAAGCAGTCACAGAGTGGTGACCAGGGGGAGCAAAAAGGTCAGCGGGCAGACCATCAGCCCGGTGGTCCGATGATATCACCAAGTCGACGGGATCTCTATGGATGAGTTTAGCACAGGACCGTGAAGATTGGCGCTATATAGAAGGCCTATGCACTGCAGTGGGTGGATGTGAGTTGATGATGATGATGAAGTAATGCATGGTCGATGCCTTTGTTGGACACAGAGTCCACGATCGACCCGATGAACTTTGTCATAAGAGTTTTTTTTCCGCCTACTACAAATAGGTTTCATGTCGTATAAGGAATTCAAAGAGAAGGCTCAAAATAGAGCAGATTGGATATTACTCCACCGACAAGAGCGAGGCTCTTATGACTACTAGTAATAGGCCTCTGACATGGTTGTGTAACCACCGCCGTCTAAGTAATCATAGACAGCAACCGGGATGTATAGCTTAACGTGGCCTCCGAAGCACGGTACCATCTTTCTTGCGGACAATCAGGTGGTACAGCCTGCAATGTCCTAACGAGACCGGAAACAAATTCACAATGTGATAGTATCAACTTTGTGAGTGCCCCACCGGGAAACGAACCGGGAACCTATGCGCTGCAGTCAGTCGCACTACCACTGCGCCACATCGGCCGTCGGTCTTCCGACCTTGAAGACAGTATACGATCACAATCAATAGCCTTAAGCCTTCAGCTAATATCATACATAGGTACATACATACACAGTACACACACATATCACGCCTATAATCCCTTGCCGGCAAAAACGGACATTTACGTCACGTCTGACTAATATTTGAGGGACATTCGGAAAATTGTGTATCGCCATAGTGACAGGTTGTCAGCTCATCGCCTAAAATTGCAATACACACCCTCGAGTTCTTTAGTCGCCTCTTACGACACCCACGGGAAAGAAATGGGGTGATACTATTCTAAGCCGGCATCACACACAGCTAATATCACACTAAAATAACGACATTTGTTTTCCTTCGACCGCTACTGTTTATTCTGCTCTATCGTAATGCTACTGCTTTATTGTCATTGTTTACAGTTTACAATGGCGTGACTTATATAATTGTATTATCATATCAAATTGAGATGATAGAACAAAGGGATACTATCTATTATAACAAAACTAACTAAATACCGCGTGGTATAAATAATTATCAATGCAAATTGGAGCATAGTGCGAAAGTAGATTTTATTCAAAATGGTGGGCGTACGAGAAACTATGGATTCAACCGTTCTAACCGAAGCGAGACTCGAAGCGATTCTTGAAAAAGCTTTAGGGAAATCATGGAAAGCAGAAGAGGTATCAATCAGACCTGCAGCTATCGGTCTGACTGGTTTTCTTGGAGACCACTATCGTGCTACAATAATGGCTAAAGATGTTGTGACTGGTCGTTTGGAAACCCTACGCGTTTTCGTCAAGTGTCTCCCGATGGTGAATATAGAGAAGGCAGAGTTTATAGACTCTAATAACTTTAATAGACGGGAGAAGATTATGTTCCAACTGTTTGAGGAGCTTGGAGGTGATGAAGGTAAGTAATTTTCTACATACATACATATATCATGCCTTTATCCCTTGCGGGGTAGGCAGAGTATCAACGGCCGCAAAATACGGAAGTTTATGTTTACGCTCTGCCTACCCCGCAAGGGATTATAGGCGTGATGTGCGTGTGTGTGTGTGTGTGTGTTAAAGGAACATCAACATCCTACATATATTACGTCAACATCATTCTTACAAGCTAAAATATATTCTGATATATAAGACACTTATAGATACTTCTATTCTTTTCTTTCTTTCTTGAAATCGTACCGTGTGCCGGCTTAGAATAGCATCACCCCTTTTCTACTCGTGGGTGTCGTAAAAACGACTAAGATATAATCATCCAGGTAATGGCCAACATCTTGTACTGCGCTCGCCAATCTGCCTGACAAGCGTCACAAGCGTGGTGAAACTATGTATACTCTAGGTGGTGAAAGCAATCATTAAGGGGAGGTGCATGTCCACCAATGGGCTGTTGCGGCTGTCAGTTAATGCTTATGTTGTTACCGTAATACTTCACATTATTATTTTTAGATTTGAGTTATTTTAAGCTGGACTTTCGTACTGAGCGTCAGTGACGCCGCGTCAGAACGACAGATAGCTGATTGGCCAATGCCACGTCCGTGACGTCACATACGTCAACGTCAGCCAATCAGCTATCTGTCGCTCTGACGCGGCGTCACTGACGCTTAGTTTGAAAGGCTACCTTTAGAAAGCATTTAGTTAAGTTCGCTATTTAGTACCTAGCTACACAACACAATCTAGGTGAACGTAAAAAATACATTCGCCCGTTAATGCCCCTCAAAGTAAAACACATTACCTACTTACATAAAACATATTGTAGCTTGTATTAGGGACTTTTCTATCTGACAGTTCTTGACAGACCTTTTTTATAATGCCATACTTACCAGATGGCGTTGTATTAAGTTGAAATTTTGATATTTGAGTCACAAATACTATGAGTATTAACTAGCTGTTACCCGCGGCGTTGCCCGCATAAGTTGTGATAAAAACTGTCCTATGTGTTAATCAATGCTAGGTACTTCTATTTAAGTGTGCCAAATTTCATTACAATCGGTTCAGTAGTTTTTGCGTGAAGAAGTAACAAACAAACATACAAAGTTTAGCATTTATAATATTATTAGGATAAAATGTACTTTTTAAGATTGGCTAGTAAATTTCCCATCATTCTTACATTTTCAGGTCCAAACGCATGGCGGCCTAAAGCCTACCTATATGACGACACAATCCTAGTGATGCCAGACTTGTCTGCAGACGGTTTCGCTCCTCGACATTTTCAGGACACACTGTCTTTGTCTGATGTTCTCCTGGTCACCGCATCGATAGCCAGGTTCCACGCCGCCTACGCCAACTACGAAACTAAAAAAACTGTCGACCCATTAAGGCCGTACAACTTTCTAGATGAATATGGGGATATAATGACGGAACCTACGTTCTGTGAATCCTTATGGCTACGAGCGGCAGCCAAACTTTCAGCCAACATGATCAATACTTTTTCCGCGAAGTACCAGGGAACCATATCTGATCTGGAGTCTAAACTGCATGAGTTGTACTTGGAGTCCTGCGGCAGTTTAAGATACTACAGTGATACCTTCAATGCGATTGTTCATAAAGATCTTTGGATGAACAACATACTTTTCGCTCCAGGAAGGGCCGTCATAGTCGACTACCAATGTGTACGATACGGTCCACCTACTTTCGACTTAATGATGCTGCTGTATTTGTGTACGACGAGGGAATTCCGTGACAAACACGAAAAAGAAGTCTTTCATCATTACTACTCCGTATTCATCAAATCCTTGGACGCTCCAACTACACGAAGACTGAAAGAGATAGGTTACGACGAAGAAGAGTTCTTACGTTGGTGTGAAAGAGCACGCATGCTAAGTCTCTTCTGCGCTATTGGGATCTTTCCATACGTTCTTATGGACCCTGAATCCGCAGCACGGACCTTTGACGATCCGGAAACCTTTAAAAAACTCACCGATGAGGACAGGTCGGAGCCTGTCATACAATACGCTAGGACTTGTCAAACGTACCTCGATAGGCAGGTTCAAACCACAGAAGAGTTTATAGAGAGGTATTTATTGAAAAAGGTAGAGTAGGGGTCGAATTATATTTAGCGGCTGGGCTGGGTTATGAAACTACAGGCTACAAGTCTACAGGTGAAATTCTTAGTACATTGCGTAGCCGGTTCATATTCCTGTATCATAATGGCTAACCGACTACGCAATGTACTAAGAATTTCACGTGTCCCTCAAGCTGTAATCCTCACCTATGAAAACTTACCGAAAAGCAATTTTGGTTTTGTCAAAAAATAGTACTGAAATAGTGACAAATAGACATATGCAAGAAAATTAGTGACTTCATATTTCCCAAGATACGGCTATCGTTTGGTGAGGATTACAGATCGAGGCTCACGCTGTAATCCCAACTCTCGTGTGAGCAAACGGTGGGGTATTTTCACTTGGTCTACATTCCAAAAAATAGTGCCTAATTAGTGACTAATAGTGACAAAAGATGAGAAATTGTCGCTTTATAATTCCGAAGTTATAAAGGCATCTTGGTGAGGATTATACCTATAGCAATTTTTGCTGTAATCCTCACCTCATTTCTGCTAAACGCTTAGGTCTTTTGACTCAAATTTAGTATCAAAAAATAGTGCTGAAATAGTGTTCTTAAACTGCATTGATATTTATTTAGTTTATGTAGTAGAAGCAATTAAAAAAACCGTAAGAACTTCTCCATACAAAATGGTACAGGTACAGTCGCGAACAATACTTCGTAGAATACAGACTTGATTTTTGCTTTAATTTAGGTAATGTCATTTCTGCCAATATATGTAGGTGTTAACTATAACATAAGTTGAGCCACTGACATTATTTTGGTATATTTTATGAGTAGGTATTTTGGTTGAATATTTTTCAACGCCTTGAACTTTTTAACGGTTTTATAACAATAAAGTATTTATATGTACTTATGCTAATATCTTTCAGATCAACACATCGCATTAATTTATCACATCGTATTCTCTTAACTCTGAAAGCCCTGTTTGGTCGCGCCACCGCTCTAGCCACCGCTAAACAAAACCGGTTTGGCCGAGCCTCGAAAACTGACCGCCGCGCGTGTGAGCGAGAGGGTAGACAATAGTGAAATTATTGCATGCACTTCGCCTGCGTGGTATTTTTTGGTTTCATCACGTTACGCGTTATTGAGTATTATGACAACTCAAATATAAAATTTCTTAAATAACAAATACGCCACTTACGATTATTATGAAAAATTAAAATTAAAACGCACGTTTTGAAAATAACAAAAATTATTATTTAGGTATAATTAGGTACTTAAAGTATTAGTCCTCGCCTCGAACGTCGTTAACTATATAGGGTTAAATCTATTTAGTGACCGATAGCAAAAACCCAGGACGGGCTGGTGATAAGGAACAACTTTTAATATGAATAACCCAAATCAGCTGATCGGCAATTTGTACGGGAGGTCTAATTTTTTTTCATGTTTCGATCTATGTTCCTTGGGGAAAGTTGTTCCTTATCACCAGCCCGTCTTGGGTTTTCGCTATCGGTCACTGATTAGATTTCACCTACCTACTTTCATTTATTTATGAGTTAAATGAATTTTACCACATAAATATGTTTTTTGTTCCATTTTTGCCAAACAAGTTAGGTACCTGTATTTATTTATGTACTACATAGATACAAACATATATCACACTTTTATCCCTTACGGGTTAGGCAGAGCGTTAACAGCCGCAAAAAATACGGTCGTTATCATCGCCACGTCTGACTGATTGAGAAATATTGTGTACTGTCAGATATAAACAAAATACTTGAAGGAAATAAATTTGTTTGATTACGTTCCTACCGACCGACATAACAAACCAGTATTGAGCTTCAAGTACGACAATACGAAGTATTGTTCGCGACTGTACCTGACCATTTTGTATGAAGAAGTTCTTACGGTTTTTTTAATTGCTTCTACTACATAAACTAAATAAATATCAATGCAGTTTAAGAACACTATTTCAGCACTATTTTTTGATACTAAATTTGAGTCAAAATACCTAAGCGTTTAGCAGAAATGAGGTGAGGATTACAGCAAAAATTGCTATAATCCTCACCAAGATGCCTTTATAACTTCGGAATTATAAAGCGACAATTTCTCATCTTTTGTCACTATTAGTCACTAATTAGGCACTATTTTTTGGAATGTAGACCAAGTGAAAATACCCCACCGTTTGCTCACACGAGAGTTGGGATTACAGCGTGAGCCTCGATCTGTAATCCTCACCAAACGATAGCCATATCTTGGGAAATATAAAGTCACTAATTTTCTTGCATATGTCACTATTTGTCACTATTTCAGCACTATTTTTTGACAAAACCAAAATTGCTTTTCGTTTAGTTTTCATAGGTGAGGATTACAGCTTGAGGGACACGAATTTCACCTGTAAAATTGTAAGTTTGATAATATCGGGTACAGGACGTTTGTCGCGAATTTACAAGGATTTTTTTGCGACGAATTCTACTGCGTATCATACAATAATTAACTCTATTGATTGGTATAAATTGTTGCGAACATGTATTTATAATCTTGCGCCGCAGAGGCCAAGCCGCTCACTATACCTAATTCTTATAGGCTGATTTTAATACAAAAATGTGTAAAATTATTACCGGTATGTTCCAATGGGTGAAGGGCCATAACGTAGCTGAAAGGTAACAGCACTTTACTTGATTAACATATTAATGAAACTTTTTACACGACTGCCCAACCAAAAATTTAGTGTAATGTTTTTAGAGTTCATGTATGTAAGTATGTATGTATACTTACTCATATATATGCTATTCTTTAAAGGACTGAAACTCGTTACTACTGAACAAATTCGAATCTGAAGAATCCTTACATTATCCTAAGTGTCATAGGCTAGGCTATTCAGAAAGCAGTCGTGTTTTTAATTTTTTTAATTTTATTATGCTCGTTGTCATGTTTGGACCGGATACTTTGTAAGTGTTCAGTTGGAACACCTGTGTGCTCCTTGGAAATATCATCAGGATTTTTCTTGTGGTATTTAGATGTCCAGATAGATGTCGTTTCAACCATCTCCGAGCGAAAACATTAAACATGTAGATCTCATTGTGAATCGCGATTATGTTAATTATTCCTCCCCCACGGAATAATAAACTACTGTTGTTTGTAGTGTTCTAGATAAATAAATATTCATAATCTAACTCAGTTTTTTATTGATCAGTGATCATGATCACTCTTATACTATGGTTAGTGCTATACCAATGGCTATACCGCGTGTTACAGAATAACAAGTAAAGGATAGGACTCTTGTAAAGAGTCTATTGACAAAAAAAATAAGACGAGTATAGTTATTAAAAATTAAAAAAAGAACATTAAAATTTTATCAACATTAATGTTAGTGTCGGCCGGGGTTTGTACCTACCCGGGACCTGTCGATTACCGTCCTAAATTTTTTTCGATTCTTATTTTCATTCATGATCACTCGTATATTTACCTGACCCGTATTTTCTGTGCAATGTCGTAACTTGCAGCGAAGTGACGGCCATATGGTCTCCGTCGCATATGGCCGACTGGACTGGACAAACTTGTCACTGATCGTCACGTTTTGCCATTTTTGGAACAGCTCTTTAATACTATTTCTCATGCTATTTACACCAGTTCAAATAGCACGTTCACACTATGCACCTGCTCCTGCCGCTGTCGCCAAAATTGCTCGAAGTACAAGTTAAATCCGTGTAAAATTGTTTTATTGTGATGAGTAATAGTTGTGCAAATTTAAGAAAATATTTTGGTCGAAATCTATATGTAATACTTCTGAGGAAGTATCAACGCGAGAGAGAGTTCACACACTGCCGTCATACTCTTTTCTCGCCAATATGTCGTGACTAGCAATTCGAAAAGACATTCTACTCGCGTTTGTGCTGCCGTTCCTTTGACTCGCGAACGAAAAGCCGACAATCGAGGGAGCACGGGAAGTGGCAGCGGCATGACGAGTAGCAGCGCGAGTAACCTGTTGTTTACATACTCGCGCTGCCCACTTACTATTTCCCTGCCCATATTGGCATTGTGTGAACGTGCTATTAGATGCGTTTCGTAATAAGTTTCAAGTTGGTATGGAACAAGTATTCATTGCCTTTCGTAGTTTGTGTTGTTGACATTGCTGAAATGGCTGACTCCCGATTAGGTTACTTTGACTCGTAGTTCAACAATTAGCTAATCTGCTATTTCGATCTGAGATTTTTCTTCTAATTCATTTCACGCCTTACTACTCATAAGGTAGATAGTTACCTAGATATATTGCAATGCAAATTACTAGTAAAACTTGCAAAATTATTTACTGTGTGTCTAATTTTTATGCCGTGTGATGTCGGCTAAGACGTGTGATGTCATCTTTGAATAGCATCACCCCGTTTCCTTCCCATGGGTATCGTAAAATACGACTAAGGGACTCGAGGGTTACATGTGTGTAGCAATTTTAGGTGATGGGCTAACAACCTGTCACTATCGTGATACACAATTTTAATTACCCTCAAATGTTTTTCAGACGTGGCGTAAATATCCGTTTGTTACGGCCGTTCACACTCTGCCTACCCTGCAAGGGATATAGGCGTGTTGTGTATGTATGTAACTTTTATAATCGGTTTAGTATTTTCTAAGATTGTCGATTAAGATTAATCATTTTACAACTTTTCTCATAATGTAATAGTGTAATGATGACGTGTATACGAACACGTACTTTTCTGAAGTGCTAACTGACATTTTCTGGTCGAGATGGCAGCGTGTCGGGTGTCAGGTGGATTGAAGGCAAACTACTGCAGCCAGTCAGACCTGCAAGGCGCGCGCTGGGCGTGACAATGCATGTAACCTCAGTAACGGCCGTTGTGGCGCAGTGGTAGTGCGACTGCCTGCGACGCAAAGGTTCCGGGTTTGATTCTCGGTGGGACACTCACAAAGTTGATATTTATCTCTTTGTGAATTTGTTTGTGGCCGTGTGATGCCGGCTTAGAATAGCATCTCCCCATTTCTTTCCCATGGGAGTCGTAAGAGGCGACTAAGGGACTTGAGGGTGTGTATTGCAATTTTATTCGATGGGCTGACATCCTGTCACTATGGCGATACACAACTTTCCGAATGACCCTCAAATATATGTCAGACGTGGTGTAAATGTCCGTTTTTGCGGACTTTACGCTCTGCCTTCCCCGTAAGGGATAGTAGGCGTGATATGTGTATGTATGTGAATTTGTTCCCGGTCTGGTCAGGACATTGCAGGGTGAACCACCTGATTGTCCGAAAAGAAATAGTTCCGTGCTTCGGAGGGCACGTTAAGCCGTCGGTCCCGGTTGCTGTCTATGATAACTTAGACGGCAGTCGTTACACAACCATATCAGAGGCCCACTACTAGTAGTAGGCGGTTGAAAAACTCTGACACCAGGGTTCATCGTGTCATTGGACGAGTCTGTGTCCCACACGACAAGAAAAGAACCTCAGTAACGTTCGTCAGTGTTGCGTGCTATGAGGCTTTGAGAAACATGCCCAAACAGCATACGATATTTAAATTCAGCTACAAGTTATAAAATAGATTATAAACAGATAGTCTGTCAGGTGTAGACTTGTCAGGTGTAGATTTCAGACGAGCGCAATGGCCAGCCCTGGATCACTCCCCGCTGGCGGAGACTGGGACAAGGGCGGCTTCTCTCCCTATACGGACGTCACCTTGCTAGCTGCGCTCAACATATATTTATTACTAATCCATGTCCAGCAGTGGACTATACCACAGACTGCAGTTGCGCAATGGCCAGCCCTGGATCACCCCCCGCTGGGCGGAGACCGGGACAAGGGCGGCTTCTCTCCCGATACGGACGTCACCTTGCTAGCTGCGCTCAATAGATATTTACAAACCCATGTCCAGCAGTGGACTATACTGCAGACTACAGTTGCGCAATGGCCAGCCCTGGATCACACCCGCTGGGCGGAGACTGGGACAAGGGCGGCTTCTCTCCCGATACGGACGTCACCTTGCTAGCTGCGCTCAATAGATATTTATTAACCCATGTCCAGCAGTGGACTATACCACAGACTGCAGTTGCGCAATGGCCAGCCCTGGATCACCCCCCGCTGGGCGGAGACTGGGACAAGGGCGGCTTCTCTCCCGATACGGACGTCACCTTGCCTTCGCACAACTTATCTGTACTTATTCACAACCAATACTCGCTTAGTGTAAGGTCGTGCACTCACTCACTGTCACTTTTGTAAAGCTAAGTTTTTGATTAAGTAAGTAAATACACTTTATTGCACAAAGTAACGAACAAAAATATCAGAGAAATAATATTTTCAGAATTAGATAGATGATAACAAATTTATATTAATAAAATAGAATCATAAACTTAAATGTATCTTTGTCACAGAGACAGAACGTGACTACCGCCATCAATTCCTGATTCGTGACTGCAACAAGTGAAAACCTGATAAAACCGTGCCTCAAATGTCCCAACAACAATTACAGTCTGATTTATTAATGATTTTATAAGGACAAGACAAAAATAATATGGTATGAGTGACCTAAAAAGTGCTCACCTAGTTTTAAGCAGTGTCACACATACACTCATATGTCACGCCTTTATTTCTTGCGGGATAGGCAGGTCGCTACCGGCTGTAAAAATACGCAAAATCAGATCTTTAAAGAACAATAGATATTTTGACTAAGCTAGACACAGGCTGTCAGATTCGTGATAATACTATGACAGAGGGTCCATTTTCCTTTGTTGACATCTCTTTTAGTTTGGAGGTGACAGCTGTGAAATACGACTTATTGGAACGGCGGTACTTTAGATAAGGCTTTGGCACAGTCAAGGATGGAGAGGGCTCACCCAGCCAAGAAAGCGCTAGCATTCCAACACAAAAACG
The DNA here is from genome assembly GCA_027580185.1 of Tuta absoluta. Classification (NCBI taxonomy): domain Eukaryota; kingdom Metazoa; phylum Arthropoda; class Insecta; order Lepidoptera; family Gelechiidae; genus Tuta; species Tuta absoluta. The sequence goes on from JAQAHW010000062.1 coordinate 923,234, forward strand.
GAACATAGATGGGAGTGCCATATCACAATCATCAAATCAGCCTATCCACTGTTGGACATAGGCCACGCATTTCCAGTCGTTACTCAAAGTTACCGGTCCATCTGGCCGGATGGGTATCAAAGTGAAAATTAAAATTGAAATAACAAATCTCTTGTTGATATTAATGTGTACCTGCCTTAACATTTAAAGAATGTTGATACGTTACAAATGTCATTCGTTACAAATTGAGACTTGCTTGTTTATGTTCGTACTTAAATGAGCACTTGTTTTTTATAGCTATAGTTTTTGAATGGTCCTGGTGTTGACGCTTTAATTAAAAAGAATAAGAGGATACCTTGTGTATTTTTGAATATCCTCGTGATGCATACATTGAATATTACGCTTATATCCATTGCGGCGTAGGCAGAGCGTAAACGAGCATTTACACAACGTATGACAAACATTTAAAGATCATTCAGAAAATTGTGTGTCGCAATAGAGACAGGTTGTCAGCCCATTTCTTAAAATTACAATACACATGTAAACATCGAGTCCCTTAGTCGCATTTTACGACACCCACAGGAAAGAAATGGGGTGATGCTATTTTAAGCCGGCATCATACAGCAGCCGGGTCGTGTCACATGACGCCAATAGGCGCAAAACAAATTTTGCGTTCATACTGATACTTTTTATGCTTCAGCCATAGACCAATTCTTCAGCGTAAAAGCTGATTACGTAAAGTTAAGGGATTGCGCCGTTACGTACGGTACAAGTTAGCTTAAAGGCGAGGACAGAACTCATTGTTATAAGGTTTAAAAAAATAACATTTACATTACATTAACAGCCTTATAGTCACCAAACTTGGTAAGCGTATTGGCGAGCGCAATGCAAGGTATTGTTTGACAGGGAATATTATCTACCAGGCAATCTTAGGGTGAAAGAGAAATAAGAGGATACTTTGTAATTTTTTTATATCATTGTGCGACAATAGAAGAAGATTGATAGAAGATAGAAAACATTTATTTCAAAAACAGTACAAGTAAATATAAAAAGAAACTGTAGATAACAAAATAAACACAAGTAAAAGTTCACGTACACTGGTCGAGAAAAGGGACTCAGCATGTTGTTGCAAAGAGCAGGCAACCCTTAGCAACACTGATATTCTGCCAGTACCAGAGTTACGCTCACGATATTTATGTGTGTTACCGAAGCGGGTATAATATTTTCTTGAGTTTGCACAGCTATTACTCATCCCAATAAATCGATTTTAAACGGATTTCGAAGAGCTCGAAACATAGGAAAAATAAAATCCAATATAAACACAACTTAAATCCGTTTAAAATATTGCTTTCTTTTCAAATTTTATATCTTTTTTCACCTGTATAAATAAATATAAGTATCTCAGTCGTATCAGTACATTCATCGTTGTTATAACTCCCAACAAATTACTTGCATAGTTCACAATTCTTCCGCCAACGCTCTGTAAATGCATAAACTGCACATGCATTTGCATATCACTTATTTAGAACAAATAATTGCTCTATAATTATTAATTATTGCGACACTATTTATAGCTGTAGGCACAAAACAAGCACTGCAACAATTCTGTTTGTTGTTGTATCCTACTGTCTTTAAGAGCGGTTTAATTTTTGAAAATTTGCAATATTTAAAGAATAAAAAAAAATTACAAGGTGTAAAAAAATAGTGGAAATATTTTAGGGTGAACAAGTTCGTGAAACTGAATACTTTCCCCAAGGAACATAGGTCGTAATAAAAAAAAAAAATTTTGGCCCTCCCATACAAATTAACCCGGTCGGTTAACACGCTTAGTATAGGAGGACTAAATAATTTTTTCGTATTTTGACCTATGTTTCTTGAAGAAAGTTGTTCAATTTAATGGGCTGGTTCACCCTTTAAAATATTTCCAGTATTTTTTTTTTCTATAGCTTATATACCTAACACGGGAAGTGTTTTAAAACTTTGGTATTCAAGAGCGGTTTACTTACTATGTTGGACCTTTGAATGTTGCAAGGATCTAAATATCAGAGATTTAGAATCTGCCTGTGCATTATGTGAAACAACGATTACCTACTTATAACTATATATACGGGTTGTAAAGTATAGCTCACGGAATACTGATAGGTTGCATGTAGACCATGAAACTGAACAACTTTCCCCTAGGCACATAATATGTCAGGAAACCATTAACACAATATGACAGTAGAAACTACATCTACTACGCAATCTACACAGAATTTTACTTACCTACCTATAGACTTGGAGCCTGTGGTTTTATAATATGTTGCACAGTACGGGAAAACAGATTTCTAGTAACCGTGTTTTGCGCGCTGATGTCATGTGCCATGGCCTAATTATTGTTATAATTACGTGGAATTAATTGTTGTTAATGAATTTATTTTGATTCATTAAAAAGACAATTTTAACTTGGTGGTGAATTGCCGTGCGATGCCGACTTAGAATAGCATCACCCCATTTCTTTTCCCGTGATCGTAAGAGGCGACAAAGAGCCTCGAGGGTGTGTATTGCAATTTTAGGCGATGGACTGACAACCTGTCTCTATGGCGATAAGCAGTTTTCCGATTGACCCTCAAGTGTTTGTCAGATGTGGCGTAAATGTCCATTTTTTGCGGCCGTTTGCGCTCTGCCTACCCCGCAAGGGATAAAGGCGTGATATATGCATGTATGTGAATTGGTGAATGACTTAATGGTTTCGGAACATTGTGTATATAGGTTCGCGAATCTTTTTAGTCCCAATTTTTATTCCGAGCACTTCTTACTTATCAAGACTATGCTCAACTTTGCTTTATTTTGGAATCAAAGTTAACCTTAGGAGGCAAATAAATGAACATAATTTGCTACCTTTTTTCGTTTGCTAGTTTAACAAAATGTCCAGTCCAAATCGAGAGTATGACTACTACAAATCCTTGCCTCAATCATGGTCACAACTTTCTGTCAAAAAACCACTCTCACTTTCCATGATCTAAAGCGAAGAAAGTGATTTATCGTCCATTAAACAGCTTTTATCCTTAATAGATACCAATACTCTATAGAGCTAATTTTTCAAATCAATGTTTATACAGTTTGCGAATTATAAGCGCTTTACGTAACACAAGAGTTGATTTATGTTGATGATTTATTCACGTCTGTGCAGACGGCCATCTTGCTGTATTTGGCTAATCCTGTTAAGGCTGGACAGAAGATTGACTGCACTATGCGACTATTTATCAATCTGATTGCAGATTGAATCTTCTTTGGAGTTATGTATTTGGTGTTGGTGTAAATGTTAGATACAAGCTGAAGATAGTTATCCCATTAGTATATTTGATGCACTTATGGTAGGTATAATATAATACAGAATTTTCTGGTCACTTCATGTTTTTTTCCGTTTAATTTGGAAATCAGAGAATTGTTGTCAATATCATGGTCAGTCAGTCAATAAAATTTATCAGTCTTCATTGCAAAAACAGCGATGTGGCGCAGTGGTAGTGCGACTGCCTGCGACGCAAAGGTTCCGAGTTCAATTATCGGTGGGACACTCACAAAGTTGATATTTATCACGTTGTGAATTTGTTCCGGAGGTCCGGTTAGGACATTGCAGGGTGAACCAACTGATTGTCCAAAAATAAATGGTTCCGTGCTTCGAAGGGCACGTTAAGCCGTCGGTCCCGGTTGCTGTCTATGATTACTTAGATGGCGGTCGTAACACAACCATGTCAGAGGCCTACTAGTGGCAGTAGGCGGTTGAAAAACCTTGACACCAGGGTTCATCGGGTCGTTGGACGACTCGGTGTACCCACACGAAAGGAGAAGAGAGATTGCAAAAAGACCAAAGAACTCGCGCGAGCACGTGACGTTAGGGTGTTTTGTGGCAAAAGGGCTCTGTTTTCGGGAAATAGTACTTTTTCGATACATCCTCTGCAACCCTAAGTATATGTTTTGATTACTACTTTTCGTTTCTGGTGTTTGGGGATTTTTTGATTAGACAACTCTACGTCAACTCTACATTCTCCTCATTACATTTACTTGTTAATTTGTATTGTCTTACAAACTACTTACTATAGGGTAGTTACCTGGCTGGTGATCTACACTACGGCCATGTTTCCAGTTTGGGCAACTCCAGGTGCATATGTTAAGAAACTACAGGCTCCAAGTCTACAGGTGAAGTTCTTAGTACATTGCGTAGCTGGTTAATACCTCTGGTATCATAATGGCTACCCGACTATGCAATAAGCATCGAATTTCACCTGAAAAATTGTAGCCTGTAGTTTGATAATATCGGACACTGGACGTTGCGGTTTGTCAAGGGATCCTGTGTCACCAATGGCACCATTTCGGTAGTTGGCTGCGGCGCGGTTGCGACACTCGTAATCGATCCTTTAGCTAGTAAAGCACCTAATTTCATGCTGAATTAAGTAGTTGAAGCCAGTGTTTTGTAACTAGCCTGCGGGGTTTGTAAAATATCATGCAAATTGTTGTTCCGGCTGGAAAAGTCATTTATTTTTGACTAACGGTCAGCCAAGCGGTTTCCAAACGCTTTATGTAGCTTGCTCACAGATAAAGCATCCATAAACGAAAAATATGTTTGTTAATCATCATATCATCATCATCATATCAGCCATAGGACGTCCACTGCTGAACATAGGCCTCCCCTAAATATTTCCACCTCGTCCGATTAGAAGCGGCCTGCATCCAGCATTTCCCCGCGGACTTGACCAGATCGTCTGTCCATCTCGCGGGGGGTCGTCCTACGCTGCGTCTGCCGGTACGTGGTCTCCACTCAAGAACTCTTCTGCTCCACCGGTTATCAGTCCTTCGAGCTATGTGACCTGCCCATTGCCACTTCAGCTTACTGACTCTCTTAGCTATGTCGGTGACCTTGGTTCGTCTACGGATCTCTTCGTTTCTGATTCGATCACGTAGAGATACACCGAGCATAGCTCTCTCCATAGCTCGCTGAGTGACTCCGAGTCTATTTAGGAGGCCGACAGTTAGAGACCACGTCTCGGCACCGTAGGTCATCACTGGCATCACACACTGTTCAAATACTTTCGTCTTGAGACACTGAGGGATTTTGGACGTGAAGACGCTGCGCAACTTCCCGAATGCTGCCCAGCCGAGTTGGATTCGCCGAGTGACCTCTTTCTCAAAGTTAGATCTTCCTAGTTGGATTGTTTGTCCTAGGTAGACGTATTTGTCCACCACTTCGAGTATCGAGTTTCCTACTGATATTGGGGTGGGTGCTATATGAGAGTTGGCCATGACTTTCGTCTTGTCCATATTCATCTTGAGGCCCACTTGTTGGAAAAACCCGATTGAGGTCTTGTAGCATTTTGCTGAGGTCTTCAAACGACTCTGCCATGACTACGATATCGTCGGCAAACCGAAGATGAGTGATATATTCGCCATTGATATTGATGCCAAGTTCTTCCCACTCCAGGAGCTTAAAGGCATCTTCCATCGCATTGGTGAAGAGCTTTGGAGACAGTACATCTCCTTGTCTTACACCCCTCTGCAATGGAATTGCCGCCGTGGTCTGATCTTGTATTCGAACTGACATTGTGGCGTTTCTATATAAACACTTCAACACTTCGATATACCTGTAGTCAATGTGGCACCGCTGTAGAGCCTGCAGTACTGCCCACGTCTCGATAGAATCAAAGGCCTTTTCATAGTCCACAAACGCTAAGCATAGTGGCAAATTGTACTCCTCGGTCTTCTGTACAATCTGCCGCAGCGTAAAAATGTGATCTATGGTACTGTACCCTTTTCGGAAGCCGGCTTGTTCGGGAGGCTGGAAATCATCAAACCTGCGAGCTAGACGATTCGTAATAACTCTCGAAAACAGCTTGTAAACATGACTCAGAAGCGAGATAGGCCTATAATTCTTAAGGAGAGTTTTATCACCCTTCTTAAAGAAAAGCACCACCACGCTCCTGTTCCATGCTTCTGGCGTCACACCCTCGAACAAGACGGAGTTAAAGAGCTTCTGAAGGACTTTAAGTACTGGTGTTCCACCCGCTTTCAGTAGCTCTGATGTGATTCGGTCCTCGCCCGGCGCCTTGTTGTTTTTGAGCTGTTTAAGAGCCATCCTAATCTCATACAAGCTGATGTCTGGGATATCTTCGGTATAGTGTCAGGTAAGCTTCGCTCTAGGATCTGTTGAGCTATTAACAGGTTTTGCGACTGAAGTGTACAGCTGTCCATAGAACCGTTCGATCTCCATCAGAACCTCTGGCTTCGTGGACGCTACACTGCCGTCCTCCGTCTTAAGCTTTGTCAGCTGGCTCTGCCCAATAGACAAGTCCCTGGCAAAAACTTTGGTGCCTTTGTTTCGCTCAATCGTTTCTTTAATATTATTAGTATTAAAGTTTCGAATATCGCACCGCAGGGACCGGCATATCTGTCTGTTGAGCCGCCGATATGACTCCGCGTCTTCAGAGGATTGCAGCGTCATCGAACGCCTTTCAGCCATAAGGTTCAGAGTTCGATCGGTTAGTTTTTGAGGTCTATTGTTACGACATGGCTTATAGAACTTGGAGCCAACCGTGTTAACAATTTCCACCAAACCGTTATTGATATCGTCCACGGTATCGCAATCTAGGCAAGCAAAGCGATTTTTGAGTTCCAGTTGGAAGCTTTCCGGCTTCTGAATATGGGTCGCAGATGGTCGGAGCGTAGACTTCACTAGGCGAGACCGTTCTAGTTTGACGTTTATGTTCAATATGCCTCTAACCATTCGGTGATCGCTTCCGGTTTTTATCCTGTGGATCACGGAGACATCATTGAAAATTTGTCTTTTTGTGGCCATTATGAAGTCTATCTCATTTCTGGTAGAACCGTCGGGGCTCATCCAGGTCCATTTCCTATGAGGCGGCTTCCTGAAGAACGAGTTCATCATGTAGAGTTCCTCCTTCTCCAGGAACTCGGCCAGCCTCTGGCCCCTCGGATTCCGATCCCCATATCCAAATGGCCCCACCCCCAACTCACTACCGCTTCTCTCGCCTAGCTTTGCGTTGAAGTCCCCCATCACAATAGTGTAGTGTGACTTGGAAGTATGTATGGCTTGCGAGATGTCCTCATACAAAACTTCTACTTCATCGTCAGGGTGTGTAGAGGTCGGTGCGTAAACCTGTATTACCTTCAGCGAATATCTTTTAGATATTCTGAGTATCAGGTACGCCACCCTGCTTGATATGCTTGTGATAGAGATGATGTTGTTGACGAGGGACTTGTGCACGATAAACCCGACACCACCTTGGGACTGTTGATCGCCCTCTCGGTAATAAAACAAGTGACCGGATTTGAGGGTTATCGTGTCCTGGCCCTCTCTTCGGACTTCAGATAACCCTATAATGTCCCAGTGCAGCCTGCCCATCTCTTCTTCCAGCTCGGCGAGCTTCTCGGCGGTCCTCAGAGTGCGCTTGTTGTATGTCACCAGTGATAATCTACGTCGGTTGTCCGTGGGTGCGTTTGCTTTGGTCATTTGACGGAGGAGCGCCGCCCGGGGATTCTTAGCACCCCTGGTTCCAGTACTCGACCGGCGCCCGTCAACGCCAGTTCTGCAACTGGAGCCGCCGGGAACTTGGGGCCATGGTTTTATTTGTACTGCCATGTTTATTTAGGGGGGTTGGATCGTAACCCGCCACGCTGATCCAGTGCGGGTTGGCGGGTCGCCATTGCCTCGTCCGTTGACCAGCAGGGTGCACCACGGGCAGGTAAGGTTGGCTTGGGCCCCGAAGGTGTTGGTAGGGCCCCTTACACCCCGTTTGTTAATCGATCTAGTACTTTCAGGGATTAATCGATTACACGCGAACCAAAAAACTTCGTTCTTTATTTGAATTATGGCGGGATTTTGCCTTCGAACAACAAAGTTGTTTTCTACTGCGTTTAGTATCAGTTTTGAATAGCATTGCCGTGTGATGCCGGTTCAGAATAGCATCACCCCATTTCTTTCCCGTGGGAGTCGTAAGAGGCGACAAAGTGACTCGAGGGTGTGTATTGCAATTTTAGGCGATGGGCTGACAACCTGCCACTATGGCGATACACAATTTTCCGAATGACCCTCAAATATTTGTCAGACGTGGCGTAAATGTCCGTTTTTTGCGGCCGTTTACGCTCTGCCTACCCTGTAAGGGATTAGAGGCGTGATATGTGTGTGTGTGTGTGTGTGTGTGTGTGTGTATTTGAATAGCAAAATTATCCAGCATTTGGATAGTCCAAAGAGCATTTTACCCAGGAAGTCCTCTGCTAGACATGGGCATCCCTCAATTGGGGGATAATTGCACAAAATTGCTTTACTAGTCGTGTCTGGGAATCTTGTGGGTGGTCCTGTGGCAGTACTTAACAATGAAGTTTAATTTAACTAGTGGGGGATACAGCCAGTCATATTGGAGATTTAATACAGGGTGTAATGGACAGCCCTCCGAATACTGAATGAACTCCGACCACACTCCGGCATCGTAATGCCCGCATCTGTCATTCCATACAAAACCCAGCCGCCGTTTTTAGACCCCCAGATTATTGAATACAAAATTTGAAAACACTTCCCGTGTTACGTATACAATTCTTGATAAATTGCAATTTTTTTTATAAGTGCGCGCACGATGTGAACCTGCGACTTTTGCATACTAGTGACGACGCCTCAGATTATTATCCCAAACAAGATAGCGTGATCGGAGCGGAAAGCGTTTCTGCCGTGTGATGCCGGCTTAGAATAGCATCACACCATGTCTTGCCCATGGGAGTCGTAAGAGGCGACTAAGGGACTCGAGGTTGTGTATTGCAATTTTAAGCGATGGGCTGACAACCTGTCACTATGGCGATACTTAATTTTCCGGATGACCCACAAATTTTAAGTATTAGACCGGGTCTATCGGGATAGTATTTAGGTAAATATTAAGTAGTAATTTACCTGTGTCAACCCGCGACCACAATACATGAAACTGTATTGAAACGTCGCCGGTAAGACACAGGTAAATTACTAATATTTACCTAAATACTATCGCGATAGACCCGGTCTAATACTTAAAATGAGTGAAAGTGATCGCGAGTGCTTAAAAAGTTATATTGCTGACCCACAAATTTAATGTTTGTCAGACGTGGCGTAAATGTACGTCTTATGCAGCCGTTTATACTCTGCCTACTTCGCAAGGGATTATAGGCGTGTGTGTATGTGTAAAAAGCGTGATTTTATGTGACTACTAAACAATTCAATCAATCCGCTCATTCTTCAACCAAAGTTGGTTGTTATCAATGGCCACAACCACAACCAGCCATTCCGTTTCACGGTCGAGTGACGAAGCACGCAGTCGGACTACGCCTACGCATACTATACGGCTACCTTTGGTACTACAATGCACTTGCTTTAGCGGGTGTTTGATTTACATTGCTGTTGTAAAGATCAGCAAGGCCCACAGGTAATATTTATTAAACGGGGTGTAAGGGACAGCCCGTAGAATACTAATATGGTGAATGCAGACCATGAAACTGATCAACTTTCCACTAGAAACATATGTCAGGAGACGACAGAAAACGACAAATACAAAATCACAATCAGCTGACTGCATTTACAGACAGACAGACAGAAACATTTTACTGCTCACTATAATAATTATAACATAAATAAGAACAAAAATAAACAACATAATAGAAGCAACGGCGGCCTTATCGCTGTAAGCGATCTCTTCCAGGCAACCCTGCATACTAAGAGAAAACATTGAAAAAAGACACTGTAAATAGCAGCTGAAATATTTATTAATGGGAAGTTGTTCAGGTTTCATAGTCTGAACCCTATCAGTATTCGGAGAGCTGTCCCTTACACCCTGTATTTACATACTAGCGGCTTGGCCAGCGGTTTCACCCGCTGCTAACCATTTTCCTGTGGGTATAAGACATTTTAATATAAACTATGTTCATCAGGGATTATGTAGGATTCTAATGGTAAAAGATTTTTAAATCGTTCCAATAGTTTCGGAGCCTATTCAATTCAAACAAACAATCAAATCTTTCCTCTTTATAATATTAGTTAGTGTTAATGTAGATTTATGTACCACCGAAGATCGATGGATTCGGAAGATCCTGGAGTCCATGCATCGGAAAGCGCAGCGTGCGACGGCCGCATACTAGGTAGACCGGCGACGATATTGTAAGAGAAGTCGTTAGATCTTATAGCTGTTATTCATGACGTTAAAATCCAAAATAAACGCAACTTAAATCCGTCTAAAATTGTTTTATAGTGATGAGTAATAGTTGTGCAAACTCAAGAAAATATTACGTTAACAGCAACTTATTGAAAACAAATAAAAAATTATTTATAAAAAACTTTTATATACACTCGTCTCATAATGTTCGAATTATGAATTCGAAAACAGATGCATAATGACCTACTTTATGCATTCTGCCTATAAAAACTAGGGTTTACTATAAATTACAGAAGCGTAATGACTTAATGACAAAACTCTTAATACGATAAAGTTGAGAAATGAAACGAAGTTTTTTTTTTCCAATACTCAAATCGCTATCTTCCGCCGCACCTGACAGTTGTTGTTGTACGGTAATTTTTCGGATGTTGTTCAGTTGTTTTAATAGGTTTTTGTTCTGTTGTTGTTCAGATGTTGATTAGTTGTGGTTCAGATGTTATTCCGATGTTGTTCAGTTGTTGTACAGATGTTGTTCAGATGTTGTTCAGATGTTGTTCAGTTGTTGTACAGTTGTTGTTCAGTTGTTGTTTCGATGTTGTTCAGATGTTGTTCAGTTGTTGTTCAGTTGTTGTTCAGATGTTGTTCAGATGTTGTTCAGTTGTTGAGTTAAGTTATTGTTAAGACTCCACATCTAAACAACTGCTAAAGTATAGATTTTTAAAAATTCAAATCAAGCCATATTACGTTCTCGTATTGAATTTGTCCTTGTACCGGCCTTGCAATGGCCGGTGCGTACGTTTAGAAAAGTGTTTCTGAGTTTTTTTTTGGAGAGTGTAGATAAAATAGTGTATGCAACTGCTATAATTAGGCATTAGAATGCTCGTGTCAAACTATTATCACACTCGGCTGCGCCTCGTGTGATAAACAGACACTCGCATTCTAATGACCCCCATTATACGACAGTTGCATAAACTACTATTATCTATCTTATTAGACTAGGACTACCTGTATCGCGAGTGCTAGTTTTTTCCATTAGACAATTGAAGTAGTTTTAAACAAAATATATTGTTCCATTTCCATCCGATAGAAAACAGAGAGGCAGCAATGGATATTAAATAAACCTACGCACGCAGAATCGTCTACTGCGTCTTCAAAAAGTAAACAAGCAACATTTGCAGTACAAATAATAACTGAGCTAATAACACCTTCTGTCAGTGTCCCATTAGCTCACTGATCATTATCTCGAATGTAGTTGATAACATTGTCAACCCATTGTCACCATAAACGGGTAGAGAATTCTTCTTTGCTTCTGTTAAGGAGTTGTTTATATAGGGTGACATTTTACTAGTGACCGATAGCGAAAACTCAAGACGAGCTGGTGATAAGGAACAACTTTACTCAAGGAACATTGATCGAAATATGAAAAGAAATTAGACCTTCCCATACAAAATTGCCGATCAGCTGATTTTGGTTACTATGGAAGCTCAAAATATTTATCGTGATATTCAACCTATGTTCCTAGCGGAAAGTTGTACCTTATCACCATCCCGTCTGAAGATTTTGCTATTAATCACTTTTTTTTAATAAAAAGAAATCGGTCGCTGGTAAAATTTTACCCTATATTTTAACCTTAGCACGATTCAAACTTTTGCGCAATATGGTAAATGTAACTTGATCTAAGTTTTGTATGGATAATCTTTATCGCTGGTCGTTCCTATGGGGATTTGGGGCAACGGGTGAAACTGCTTTAATCTTCATTCTTAGGTAACACTAAGCACCTCTAGTAATACCTATATCATTATCAAATGTACCATCATCGTCTGCATCGTCACTTACCATCAGGTGAGATAGCAGACAAATGCGAACATATATGTATATATATATATATATATAAAAATCGAATCCTAGATAGAAAACCAAAGCTTAGAAGTATTTATCACATTACATTGCAGTGTCGTCAGTCTGTCTGTCTGTCCGTCGCTTTAAGGCCGCACCTACGCGTTGTTTGATTTATCATTTGCTGATCGAAAACCTTCATTGTCTTTGGCTTTTTCTGTTTTCTTATTTAATTATTATCATTGTAAGCCTAGCGAGTCCTACAGCAAGGCTAAACACTTTCTCCCGTCCTTTGTCATTTTAGTGTTTTGGTTTAGGAGCTGAGTTTTAAGGTTATTATAGGACTCAATTCGGGATTACAATCCTCTTAACTTACCTTAAATTTGCGCTGTCACTTTCCGTCAAATATGTTTAGAATAGGACAGGAGATATCTAAAGACTGTCATGTCTTATTGTTATCGGTAGAAACAAGGTGACGATTAAAACAAATTTGCTAGAAATAGCGAAGATTAAGTAATTAAACAAGACAGGACTTGGACATCTCCCACCCCTTTCTAAACCTATTTGGTGGAAAGTGACAGCGCTAATTTAAGGTAAGTTTAAATAATTGTTATCCCGAATTAAGGCCATTTTTAGTAGCTTCTTTAAGCTGATGCATAACTGTACCTATTTGTCTCTTAATTTTTGATTGTTATATTTTTGTGTGTGTCAAAGTCTATTTCAGAAACTGTTTACTATTGCCTTTGGGAGTGTTCCAGAGATCCACTACACGGTTAGGCAAGAAGTGTTTCTTTGGGTTGCTAGCACTTTCGGCTTCATAAAGTGCCCAAAGTCTTACACGTGTGCAAAGTACAGACGTTTTAAATTTTAGGCACATTAATTTATCGTATTAATATTTTTAAAAGGTTTTAATCAATTTGTCTGCTGCCTGCGATCTATTGGGATGTTGGTTAATGGTTTCAGTTTTAAAATACTGTTGTCCCTCTTTCGTTCCGTACCCTACCTACATCAATAATATAAAAGTCACCTCATAAAACAGGGCATGTTATTGACATTTTGACAGCACATCGCCTTCTCGTGGTGCGTACCGTATCGACGCGTGCGCAGTTGTATCGTCACGTCTCGGCGCTAGTCTTGTCTTGTCGCACGAATAATGCTACTGTACTATGCTACCATGCATCCTAATTGCTGCATTATTATTTACTAGATTTCCGCCCAGCGGTTTCACCCGCTGCCACTCATTTTCCCGTGGTAACAGTTGGTTTTCCTGCGGTAAAAGTGGCCTATGTGTTATTCCGGGTTATACTCTACTTGTGTTCCAAATCGGTAAAGATATTTGACTGTAAGCGGTAACAGACATACATACATACACACACACGCAAACTCTTAGATTTATAATATTAGGTTCGGAAGTTCCTTCGGAGCACCTCTGAACAGTTTTTTTGTTCAGTGGCTTCCTATCCTAGTACCTACATAATTTTGGGCGAACCATAATTAACAATTCAACTATTGGCTACCTATTAAAAAATAGCTGTAACTACCATCAAATAAAAGATCGCATAAATTAATCATTAAAAGTACTAAAATTTATTCTAACAATGTTACAGTAACATCACATCAGCCTATAGCAGTCCACAGCTTCAATCAAACACGCTTGATGAAGACAGATGGTGATACAATGGTTAAAGATAAAACATACTTAGGTTAATATAAAATATTGTTAAATAATAGATAAAGATAAAACATACTTAGGTTTAAAATCATATTAAAGGTAGTTAAAACACCTCAATTTAATCTCACTTACTCCCAATTTTAATTGTGCCATGATCAGAATCTTTTATACTCAAAATAACTTTTGTTCAATTCCCCAGACGGTGTTAATCCTCGGATATGGTCGTCAGCGGTGCGTGGGAGTTGATGACGTCATCACGGTGGACACCCTTATAAGGCGGGTGCGACTGCGCAGCCTCCCTCTCTCCCCCCACTTGGACCCCCCCGCGAGACGAGGCTGAGGTAAATTGATAATTATCGCGATTGCACGGTGCTTTAGCGAGGCCTTATACAGTTGTCGTTGTCTTGCTTACAGCTTTGATAGAGCTTTTGTGAGACAAGAATATCCTTATGCAATTATGGTAGTGTATGTATTTTGTAGAAAGTAGACTTGTTATGATGTAGATACATTTTGAACACGATTTATAAAAGTGGCCCTAATATTTCACCCTGATGTAGTCACAATATCAATAGCAATAAAAAAGTAAGTTGGGTAATTGAGTCATAAAGTGTCAGTAATTTACGAACAGCGACACAAAATCATATAAAATCAAGATTTACAAAGGATTAAGCCGTCTATTACAGCAATATATTACTCCAAATACATAATTGATGTCCCTAAAACGCAATAAATCACCTTAATAGGTGGCATCCTGCGCGTGGGCAAGACATATCAGAGATCTCTATGATACAGACAGTTTTGATTTTAGAACGTCTGCTGGAACGGAACAGTCATTGGTTTTTTTATATGTGGGTGAGGCGTTCAATACTGATTATATTGTTTTTCCTATTGAAGATTTGTTGATCTCAATCGATGTTGACTTAAACGAAGTAATCACACAGTTACACTTTACATTACCATATTTATCACATAATTATAATTATTTACATTATCACATAAATATTGAAAAATATAAAATAATTATGTTATTGTAGAGGATTTAACAGATAAATATCAGTTAAACATAGTTTGACAAACATACTTGATAGAAAAATATAAGAAGTAACCTCAATTTAAATATTTTTTTCAATATCAAACGGTAAACGGTCGTGGTAAGAACTCTGTTTTAGTGTTTTGAGTTATTATGTGTGACCGCGAAAGTTTAGTTTATTTTTTCAATAGTATAATGGCTGAATTAGACAGTAATTGAATTAATCTAGTTTCTATCTCGACGAAAACGTACTATCTCGCGATATTACGTAGCTCATAGAAATTTGAGTGCCAAATTATTAGCTGTTTCTCTCTGGCGCAGCACAAATAAAAGAGACCAATTTTCAGAATAAACAAGGCCTCAAATGTAATAAAAGAAGACCTAGGTATCACCACACACAATACAAATGTGCTCTTTGAAATTAAATGGTTTATGTTTGGAGCCATGCTCTATTTTCGAAGTTTTTTATGATATCACCAGATTATTCAATTTCGGGTGTTCGCGTCACGTCATTTATAATTTTATTCTCAAACAAGCAACAAAACCAAACGTTTTACCTTGCGCCTACGCGTCAGTTTAGAAAACAATAATATCATATTATGAGAATTTCAATAGAAGTAATATTGGTTTCATTTGTCATTTGTTATGAAATAATGAATAATAAACCCAGTCACACACAAATTTTCAGTTAAATCCGGTGATTTGATTCATATACTAAACTAAACGTATCACGTATGCGAATATAACGTTACAATGTCAAGCATGTTTTTCTCATTTTAAGGTACCTATTTAAGTAGCTACTTTTATTTTGATACACGATGCAAGTTACCTTCTCAGGTTTAATAATATCAAATAAGTAGGACAAACATTATAACCAAACTTAGCACCGGTTACACAAAAAGTTCGGATTGTGTACGATTTTGTTGTGTGTCTGTAAAGCACATATAACTTTTGTGTCATTTAATACACAAGCGTAAATTTACGATTCAATGTACCTATTTATTTTATTACTATATTTATTTTTAAGTGTCTTTTATTAAATATACATACTTAATATACCCCAGTTTGCATCGTTTTTATCCGCTGCAAATGAAATTATGTTAGCGTAGGTATAGTATACCTAAAGTGACAAAAAGTAAATTGAGTTCGACTAATGGTCCAGAAACCATAAGTAAAAAAAAAAACGACTGAAATATTTTTAAAACAAGAAAATCTAGCCATTCTGGGCTAATACAGTCACAAATTAAAAACCTAGCCAAATAGATGTCTAATATCTTATTGATTTAGTCTTTTCAACTGTTGGTACCAGAGCTATCATATTTTACAGGGGCAGGAAAGCTCAAATTCTTTCAATAGCATGGTCATACTATACCTATATGGACAGGGAAATAGTAAGGGAAGTGGACAATGGGAGAATGTTAACAGGTTACTCGCGCTGCTACTCGTCATGCCGCTGCCACTTCTCGTGCTCCCGCGAGCGTCGGCTTCGTACGCGAGTCAAAGGAACTGGCAGCACGAGCGCGAGTGGAATGTATTGCTATCTCGCTCATAATATTGCTCAAGGAACACATTATATACCCCTTTAAGTATTTCTGCGAGAAGAGATTGACGGCAGTGTGTGAACACTCACTCCGCGGAAGTATTTCGAGCAATATTCGCGGCAGCGGCAGGAGCAGGAGCACGTGTATAGTGTGAACGTAGCAAATGATGACTAGTATTTTTTTGGTTGACACATCAGATAGTGAACTGCAATATCATCTTAGAGTATATTAACACCCAAATTGGTATAAATTAATATTAATTTCTACTTAAATGGTAAGCGGTTATTGCTCCGAGTCATCTCAATTATGGCTACTGTCGAACTTAATAGTCCAACACAAGAATTGTTTTTCAAATATGCTACAACGATAGTAAACTATATAATCTTCTTCTTCTTTTCGTGTAGGACACCGAGTCGACGAACGACCCAATGAACCCTGGTGTCAGAGTTTTTCAACCGCCCACTACTACTAGTAGGCCTCTGACATGGCTGTATAATGACCGCCGCCGTCTATGTTATCATATATAGCAACCGAGACCGACGGCTTAACGTCCCCTCCGAAGTACGGAACCATCTTTCTTACGACAATCAGGTGCCTATGTTATGAAACTACAGTCTACAAGTCTACAGGTGAAATTCTTAGTACATTGCGTAGCCGGTTCATATTCCTGGTATTATAATGGCTAACCGACTACGTGTGAACATCAAATTTCACATGTAAAATTGTAGCCTGTAGTTTGATAATATCGGGTATGGTTCAACCTGTAACGTCCTAACCAGACTGGAAACAAATTCACAAAGTGATAATATCAACTTTGTAAGTGCCTACTGGGAATCGAACCCAGAACCTTTGCTTTGAAGGCAGTCGCACTACCACTGCACCACATCGGCCGTCATTTTCATGCGAATTTAATGCAAAATGATGACGCAATGAGGTCTCAATGATGTCAGTGCGTGGGTGAGAGCCAATATTGGTTATAGCAAGTGCAGTAAATTGATTCATCATTAGCTGAGAATGATAAGGTTTATAATGAATTAGAAACCACATTGAAACCTTGCAAGAGCTATTTTGACTTTGGTTGTTGTTAAAATACATAATCTTTCTCAAATATGAAAGGTACTTGAGGGTTTAATGTGTATTAAAATTTTTGGACGACAGGCTGACAACTTGCCGTTGACGTTCTGCCTGTCCCGCAAGGGACTAAGGCGTGATATATACCTCTAGTATAGTCTGACAAATATTTGAGGGCTTCAGAAAAATTGTGTATCACTATAGTGATATATATGTATGTTGTGAACCTGTCGCCTAAAATTGTAAAACACATGAATACGAATCCTTTTGTCGCTTCTTACGACAACCGCGGGCAAGAAATTGGGTGATGCTATTCTAAGCCGGCATCACGCGACATGAAGGTAGCTCTAAAACCAAAATATCTACTTAGAAAAGCTCTTCTAGTGATTAAAATTTGGCTGTTTGACTACTGTATAGTTTGACTTCAATCTTCAAAACAGACAAAAACAGTATCAATTTTGTTCATTATCACGTAATTTCTGCTACACCTTATACGTTGTACACCTTGTATTTACAATGAGAAGAAGTTGTATTCGTATTGATCGAGCCGGTTCGCAGTCATCTTGACCTACAACTATAACTCTTAAATTTAACTGTTGCGCTTCTACGCGTGATTCACCTGTAGCCTTCGACGTTCGACGATCGTGCTTCATAACGTGACATAAAATTAAACATACCTATTTTAAAATTATACAGGCATAAATAAGTTACGTATTGTTACGTCAAAAGATGGCGTTAAACATGGGGGTTCTCAACTAGCAAAGTGATAAAATTTGCGTTCTAGTAAGTAGTTGAGTGAACTTATCTTCCACGTTACTTTGGTCTCCTTTTTAAACCCGTAGGTAGTCCTTATTGATTCTAATAGATATCAAAATACGCTTAAATAAGCGCCACTAGTACTTGAAATTGATTCTTTTAAAAGTACTTTGGTTTATTATGCACTCATAAATGGAATCTGATTCGGGCACATAAGAACAAAAATCTAGTGGTACTTATATGGAAACATTTTTAAAGACTGGACTCTTAAATAAGGCCCTGGGGGTTCGAAACCTTCATCTGACTGATTTTTGGGGAGCTGGAGTTCACCCGTAAAAATTTGTGTGGTTGTTTAAACAACCAAGGGAGCGAGTTGGAGTTGTTCTGGGAAGAACGGATCGGACTTAAAACAGTGGTATCTGGTGGGAAAATTATTTCTTTATGTGTTATTACGTCATTATTTTTTTATCACTACCCTCTAACATATTTATTTCTACGGTTCGTTTTTATAATGCCTGTGGTTAGATACAAGTAAGTATATTTATGTATTAGTGTGTTATAGATATTATATGCATATTTATATATGATAAACGTATATGTGTAGTATTTATTGTTTATTGTTATTATTCGTTTGTACATATTACTAAGTTATATATATATATTCAAGCATTTCTTTCAAATTTTTTTTTGTTTAATGCACCTGCCTTGACCCTTTTCACATGCCCTAAGGTAGACTGGGAGATAATGCCTTTGGCGTTAAGTCCGCCCGTGTACATTTTTGTGCAGTTAAAAAAATAAATAAAAATAAGGGATATAAAATAGCTAGGTGCTGTTGATGGCATCTAGCTCATAAAGTACCTAAGTGCCTTGGTACTTGTCTAATGATCCTACAACCAATAGACGCTTGTTTTTCCGACAATTTTACCTCCTGTCCACCCACGCGGTATTGTTTATTTCTAGTTTTATATTTTATGGCTCATTAATTATGACTATCCTAATAGACACCTCGTATGTAGTTATTGTTAAAAATGTGGTATACTAAGAATAAGGTTTATTCGTTATCACACTTTGTTCTACAAAAAAAAAAATTGGTTTGTACATAATTCTCTCACGGTTTTTTCTTTTAGGGCTGGGCTCTGCAATTTTAGCCCAGGGGCTTTGAAATCTACACCTGACTATTTGGTGGGGAACTAGGGCTTACCCGGAGAAGTTTGTATGGTTGTTCAAACAACCAGCTCAAAGCCCAATCGCGCCCTTGGTACGATGGGGAAAGTTGTTCAGTTTCATAAGTACCTTCACCTCTTTACTCTTTTTTAATACTCCTTGGTTGCCGTGTGATGTTGGCTTAGAATAGAATCACCCCATGCAGTAACAGAAAATTTCGGTACCGAAACGTTATCGCAATATTTCGGTATGACGTCACACCCTTTAACGTTTAACATACATACATACATACATAAATCACGCCTCTATCCCGGAGGGGTAGGCAGAGACTACTTCCTTCCACTTACTACGATCCTGGCATACTTCTTTCGCCTCCTCCACATTCATCAATCTCTTCATGCATGCTCGTCGGTTTAGGGTACTCTTGACCTGACCTTTCATTAGCACGTCCCCGATTTGATCGAGGTACGTTCGTCGAGGTCTTCCCCTTCCGACGTTCCCATCCACACTTGCCATATACACCTGTTTCGTTAATCTTCTTTCATTTAACGTTTAACCCGAAATAATTTCGGTTATACAATCCCTGCCTGTAACTGTCGGGCTCATAATTATCTTGAGTTTTTTAAGTGAGCATGTCTTAACTGCCAATCGTACAATTCAATTTAATCTGTCGTTGTCTTCAATACCAATGTCTTCATCAACATTATCAACAGAAAGACCCATTCATGCGTCTTTTGGATTCCAATCGAGATGTTCTCGATTCATTCTTTTCATTTGCCAATCATCAGTGAATATCATTATCTTTATTGATTGTGTCATCAAAGAGTTGGTTCTTTGCTAAAACGTTGTCCAACAAACGTTTTACAGTTCACACAAAGTTGATATTGCTTGTGTTGTTCGACACCGTGCCGTATGATGTCGGCTTAGAATAGCATCACCCCATTTCTTTCCCGTGGGAGTCGCGAAGGCGAATAAGGGACTCGAGGGTGTGTATTGCTATTTTAGGCGATGGGCTGACCATCTGTCACTATGGCGATACACAATTTTTCCGAATGACCCTCAAATATTTGTCAGGCGTGGCGTAAATGTGCGTTTTATGCGGCCGTTTACGCTCTGCCTACCACGCAAGGGATTATAGGCGTGATATGTGTATGTATGTATGTTGTCTTCAATACCAATGTTTTCATCAACATTATCAACAGAACGGCCCATTCATGCGTCTTTTGGATTCCAATCGAGAGTTTTCGACAATTTGTTTTCGATTAATTCTTTTCAGTTGCTAATCATCAGTGAATTTTATAATCTTTATTGATTGTGTCATCAAAGAGTTGGTTCTTTGCTTAAACGTTGTCCAACAAATGTTAACAAGTTCACACAAAGTTGATATTGCTTGTGTTGTGCGACATCGAGTCGACTAACGACCCGATGCCGGTTTTCTATTAGGACAATACAAAATTGTTATAAAAAGAAGAAAATTGCGTTATGCAAATTTCTTTTTTTTACAATGACCGATCATGACGTCAATAAGTGATAATGCCCTACATTGAATAAAGTTATTTCATTTTCATTTTCATTTTCGATGTAACATTAACAGCCGTAACAGTCCACTGCTGGACATGGGCCTCCGCCTATTAGGGGTATTGCCGTTCTCGGTACGCCTTGCGAGTGCAGTGCAAGATGTTGCATTCACAGGGAACGCTGCTGACCATTCCCTGGATGATGATCCTGGTAGCTTCCTTACTAGTCGATCGTCAAAATTGTTGTCACAATCAATCTATCAATAATGTGTTTGTAAGCAAAGATCTTTATACTTCAAAGAGCGTCAAACAAGAATGCGCCAAAACCTAGCATAGGTACAAATATTCATAATTTTTACATTATGGACCGTCTTTTATAACAAATTATAATTGAATTAAGAAATTTAATAATGACATGCTGAATAAAACAAGAATCAAAAATAATAAAAATTACAAAAACATTAACAATCTGAAATACAAATAAGAAGTTACAATAAAAATATATTTTACACAATCTCTTTGATATGACTCTTCTCTTGTCTTGTGGTGTGGGACGCCAAGTCGACGAACGACTAGTGTCTAGAGATGACTGTGTCATGGTTCTA
The DNA here is from genome assembly GCA_027580185.1 of Tuta absoluta. Lineage (NCBI taxonomy): Eukaryota > Metazoa > Arthropoda > Insecta > Lepidoptera > Gelechiidae > Tuta > Tuta absoluta. The sequence goes on from JAQAHW010000062.1 coordinate 944,565, forward strand.
CCTAACCATCGAAAAAGGGTTTGGGACTGTCATATTCTTTTGTTACTTTACTCTATCCTTTCACTTTCAAACACTCCTTCCTACTTAAAAGATCGCTTCACTTTCCACTCTTCTACTCTAACCCGTAATCTTCGATCCAGCCATAATCTTACATTGAGCATGATTCCTCACAGAACAGAGTTTTACGCCAAGTCCTTCTCTGTGCAAGCGATCGAATTGTGGAATGCCCTACCGGAGGATATCAGACGTGCTCCGTCTCTTGAAAGCTTTAAGGCGCGAGTCAGATCACACTATCTGTCCGAAAAGTGATTTTCACTTATACTGTTTTGTTTTTCTCCCCTGTCCATTTAATCTGAATGAACATGCATATTTCTCTATAATAATGTATATGTATTAGTTTATTGTAATATAAGGTATGTAGTAGTTTACTCATATTGTTATTTATGTAAAATATGTAGGTGTTATTGTATATGTATTTTATATAACCGTAAAAGCACTATCCCGCATCTCAAATCTACTCTCCTTTACCCTAAGGTTGTCTGGTAGAAATAGCTACCTAGCTATAAGGCCGCCTATATTGTACTCTTTCTTTTCTATCTGTATGTCCATTTCTTGTTTTTGTGCAATAAAGTATATTTATGTTATGTTATGTTATGTTATGTTATGTTATGTTATGTTATGTTATGTAATAAACTGTTTTAAACTTTCGCGATCACGCATTATGACTCAAAACACTAAAACGGGCTTCTTCCCGCGATACTCAATTTTCTTGAATTGTTCGAAATTTCGACCCAGTCGCGTGGCCCATGCAACTGAGTCGAAATATCGAACAATTCAAGAATTCAAGTTTCGCGGTAAAAAGGGCGTATTAGTATTAGGAGTCATCAAGAGTTTTGGTTCTATTCTACCTACAGCTTGATTAAAGAGAATAGACTAGAATATAATAGATTGGCATGATGATCAATGAATCATCACCCATGAAACTATGTAATATACAGCCACCAACACATCGAATCTCTCTCTTCTCTTTTCGTGTGGGACACCGAATCGTCCCACAACCCGATGAACCCTGGTGTCAGAGTTTTTTAACCGCCTACTACCACTAGTAGGCCTCTGACATGGTTGTGTTACCACCGCCGTCTGAGTAATCATAGACTGCAACCAGGACCGACAGCTTAACGTGCCCTCCGAAGCACGGAATCATTCATTTTCGGACAATCAGTAGGTTCACCCTGCAATGTCTAAAAAGACCGGGAACAAATTCACAAAGTGATAAATATCAACTTTGTGAGTGTCCCACCGATATTCGAACCCGGAACCTTTGCATCGCAGGCAGTGGCACTACCACTGCAGATAGATAGAAATAAATATTCAGAGTTTCGGTAGTATGTAGTCCCAGAAACAATATTCATAAAGATTGTGGCGCCAGTAGAAGGTTCTGTTTATCGTTTCCAAATATAAAAAAACTGGAGTTAATTAGAGAGCGGCAGTGAAATGTTGAGTGGCTTTCTCGGAACGCGGGCGATAAGTGTTTTATCTTCACGAAGCCTGCGGGAGTGTCGGGAGAGGCAAAGGACCAAAGGTCCATACAGCGGCCAGCGCTAATACTGTAACGCTGGCTGGTACTGTACTGTACCTAATACAGTATGTATTGACAAGGCAACCCCTTTTATATTCCGTAAAGTTTTTGTAAACAAACTGTACGACCGAATATAAATGTGATGAATAATACAGGTGATATCACGAAAGTACTAATGACCTTTCTAGTTTGGCCGCGTATATTCGTGCTAATATTACGCGGCTAAACGATTGAAATTGAAATTCTTTATTCAATGTAGGATAGTATTATCATATCACTTATTGACGTCATGAACCGTCATTGTAAAAAAAAGAAATTTGTATCACACAATTTTCTTTTTTTTATAACAATTTTGTAATGTCCTAATAGAAAACCGGCTCAGGCAGGAGAAAAAATAAAAAAATCAAAGCACTGCCACGGGGCTGGCCAGGTTAATCACACGGCATGTAACTTTACGCCACCACCATCTGAAAACGATATTTGTTTCAAATTGAAGTCAAGATTTTTAAAGCGTGTAGTTTACATGCGTATAATTAATCGGACCTCCTGAACAGGAAAAACCCACCAAAAAACCTGCCCAGAAGTGCTCCTACTCTAAATTAACAATCGTACTAGCCCCTAAGCTACCCTAGCTAATTCTGTAAGTAAAAAAAAATATGTATAGACCAAAAATGGCTACATTTTTTTTTTGTAAAAATTGCAGTAGATAAATCTACCAGTTTTAACTTATAAAATATTTACTTTAAACAATTGAAATTACATCCATGCAGATTTATAAAATTATGTCAGTTGTAAACTCCACGCTCGCCCCATTTTGGTATTAAAAATGAGTGCGTGTTTCTTGTGCTGCGCTGGAATTTCAGAGCTCCATGCCTCTTTGTCATTAATGTACTTATCTTACTTATAGTAAGCTTTATAACATAATGTTTTCTTGATAACAGACTTAAATTTACTTTCTGATAAACTCAATATATCTTCCGGTATTTTGTTATAGTATCTTATACTTAGACCTTCAAATGAAGTCCTAACTTTAGCGAGTCTATGCTTAGGTTGATCTATTTTATTTTTACTCCTTGTATTGCGGTTATCCCTGTCACAATTTCTAGTGAAAGTATTTATATTTTTTCTAACATACATGATATTTTCATAAATACATGGTGTAAAAAAATTAGCTAAGAATATTTTAATGAGTGAACCAGTACGTGAAACTGAACAACTTTCCCCAAGGAACATAGGTCGAAATATGAAAAAATAATTTGACCCTCCCATACTTAGTGTGTTACCCGGCCGGGATAATTTGTATGGGAGGGACAATTTTTTATTTCATATTTCGACCTATGTTCCTTGGGGAAAGTTGTTCAGTTTCACGTACTGGTTCACCCCTTAAAATATTCTTAGCTAATTTTTTTACACCTTATATATTGACACGGTACAGTCATAATATTAATTTCCTTAAACAGTTCCCTTAGGGAATCACGACTGCAAAGTTTATAAATTGCTCTAATGGCCCTCTTTTGGAGAATAAAAATTGTTTCAATATCAGCGGCGCGCCCCCACAGCAAAATTCCATAGGACATAATGCTATGAAAATAACTAAAGTAAACAAGTCGCGCAGTTGCAATATCCGTGATCTCTCAAATTTTACGTACCGCATATGCAGCTGAGCTTAATCTTCCCGACAAAGATGTAATATGAGGGCCCCATTGGAGACTTGAGTCGAGAGTAATCCCTAAGAAAACTGTACTGGTAGTAAACTCTAATTTTTCATTATTAAGTACGACATGATTATTCAAAGAATGTACTACGTTAGGTAAAGTGAATAATACACATTTAGTTTTTTTCTCATTAAGAACTAAATTATTTGCAGTAAACCAACTATGAATTTGTCCAAGAGTGTTGTTTACTTCGTCATAGTTATGCGCATGTCTATCGACCTTAAATATAAGGGATGTGTCATCAGCAAATAGTACAATCTTGGACAAATTCTCTACCATGTAAGGCAAATCATTTACGTACATTAGAAATAGAAATGGTCCTAAAATAGACCCTTGAGGCACACCAATTTTAACACGAGACCCCAGTGATTTGGCGCCGTTTATTTGGACCTTTTGAGTTCTATTATCTAAATATGAATTCAAAAATTTCAGAGCTGCGTCAGACAAGAAGGGTCAGTACTTCCCTAATATCACCTGTATATTTATTACATTTATATTTAGCCCTATAGGTAACTGATCTGTCAAATTTGACAGCCGAAGTTTGTTTACAAAAAGATAAGTACTAGGTAGGTGGCTTACAGACTATAGTGCACTCCATGCACACTCAACATATTCAGATCAGTTCAGGACAGGAGTTCATTAGAATTGAATTATTAAAAGAAAATGGACCTCCTGGTCAAATTTACTATCCTGTCTGATCAAATAGAAAGTTTCCAAATTTAGGCAAGTGTTTTCAGACAAAAATATCTCATTGTTCATGAGTAGGTCCTTACCCACATAACAAGATATTCTCATCAAGGTTGATATCATGAGAAAAGTGACATCCTTATCCTTGAAGGATTCTCTCATACATAACACCATACTGTATATTCCGTGATGTGACGATCATACAGCCTCGCTCAGGCAGGCCACGGTACTCAGGCAGCCGGCAGCCTGCGCGCGCGCCGGCCAGTCAGTGATCCACCAGTGATCGCTCGGACGTCGCACGCGCACCACGCGCGCTCCACCGCAACCGCAGACCACACCGCGAAAAAATACAACAAAAACACCCGACCCCGAGTGACCCCAAGTGCATACCGAGCGGACGACACGAACGAAACGATTTCGCGAAAACATTCCCTAACACAACACTAACCTTGCTTCGCTATAACATATGTGAGCTTCCTAATTTAATTAATTAAAAACTTTTAAAAGGTGAAAACGAAAATCAACGAACTGTGCATTGCGGAGAGTAAGGAGGAGATAATTTTAAATGCCAACGGGCGTGCTGTGCCGGTAACTCGCTCAGGTGAGTTCCTTCCAACGTATTTTTTGTAATTCCACTTTATTATAAGTTAAAACATTCTACTAGGTGGCCTGTCGCGAGAGGTATGGGGTTTTTGACAGCTGTTTTGGGACGTGTCTTCGCATAAATTAGACTGTGTGTATTGGTCTGCTACATTTGTTACAGATTCAGTTACTTACTGCTAGACATAATACGTAAATATGAACACATAGTACCTACCTACACAGGATGTAAATAATTCAACTGCAAAACCTTTAAGGGTTGAATCAGCCCATGAAACTGAACTATTTTCCCCAAGGAACATAGGTAGAAATATGAAAAAAAATGGTATCCCCATACCTACATAGGTATTGAATTGACTTCGTCGGCTGGATCATTTTGTATTGGGAGTTTGCATATTTTTCTTGGGTAAGGTTGTTCAGTTTCATGGCCTGATTCACCCCTTAAAATATGTGCAGTTGAGTTTTTTACGCCGTATATTATGCTCAAAATGTTAAGGTCTAGAAGGTTTTGAGATAGGTATGCAAGGACCAATGTACACCTAATCTTCTTATTGACACTAGCCCAAACACAAAATCACAAATAATGGAAACTGTGCCAGAAGTCCCAGACTATCTAAAAGTTCTTCATAAACTACATTAAGAAATAACGAATTCTTTATTACACTAAAAACAGAACAATTAAAAACAGAAACTGAAAGAAACAGTACAACAGGGCTTAATGCTCGGTAGCTTCTCCTTAAATCGTTTTTAAAGCTTCAAAAGACGCCATAATTCTTGCAAGATTCTCACTAGACAGGGTCCATTTAAATCTCGACTGGCTCAATGGCGAAGCGGATAGTACCCTTGCCTGCTACGCCGAGGGTCGTTGATTCGATCCCCACAACACACAAATGTTTGATAAGTAATTTTCTGATATTTGTGCTTCGTCTGGGTGTATCTATATATAATATGTATTTATAAAAAAAAAAGTATTCAAATATTAATATCAGCTATCTAGTTCCCATAGTACAAGCTTTGCTTAGTTTGGGGCTAGATGGCACTGTGTGAATTATCCAGGATATTGATGGTGTAAAAAAAAATACTGCACATATTTTAAGGGGTGAACCAGTTCGTGAAACTGAACAACTTTCCCCAAGGAACATAGGTCGAAATATAAAAAAAAGTTGGAACTCCCATACAAATTAACCCAGCTGGCTAACACACTTAGCGGAGGACCAAATATTTTTTTCGTATTTCGACCTATGTTTCTTGAGGAAAGTTGTTCAGTTTTATGAGCTAGTTCACCCGTCAAAATATTTAAAGTTGAGTTTATTACACTTAATTTAAATATATAAAAATATGAATACATACATATATTTCTAATATATCCGATTATAAATCGGACCGGTTACTCAGATCCAGTTATGTTTAAACGTATTCACAAAACTGTATTGTCATTTGGAAAATATTATTGCCGTAAGTTTGATAACATGACGCGATATTTCGCGGAAGGATGTTTGCATATTGACGACATTCTGGATGATACAAATGATGTACAATGCTGCTTTGAGAGTCTGGAATGTTACTCTTTGTTTCAAATACATACACATATCACGCATATAATTCCTTGCGGGGTAGGCACAGCGTAAACTGCGGCCGCCAAAAACGGACACTTACGCCATGTCAGACAACTTTTGAGGGTCATTCCATAAATGCTGTAATTCTTTTCGTGAATTTTGATTTTTTGAAGATCTGTCCACATAAGATTAGGCTCTTGGAATAGCTTAATCCAAGTCGTTTTTGACTTTTGACTTTTGCTTAGTTCACCCTCCACTGTCTAAGAGGCGTGAGCGTGACCAATTGCGTTGTTAGTTGGTTACCGACCCGTGTCTTGTCCCTCTACCTCTATTTAAACTGTCAATAATATTTTTAAATACATACGTCCATATTCACGCCTATATCCATTGCGGGTAGGCAGAGCGTAAACGGCCGTAACAAACGGACATTTACGCCATGTCTGTCAAATATTTGAGGGTCATTCAGATAATTGTATATCGTCATAGTGACAGGTTGTCAGCCCATCGCCTAAAATTGTTGCAATACACACCCTCGAGTGCCTTAGTCGCCTCTTACGACACCCATAGGTAAGAAATGGGGTGAATCTATTCAAGGCCGGCCTCACACAGCAACATTCAATTTCACCTGTTAAATTGTAGCCTGTAGTTTGATAATGCGACTACGGGATTCGAGGGTTAGATGTGTATTGCAATTTTAGGAGATGGGCTGACAGCCTGTCACTATAGTAATTTACAGTTATCTGATTGACCCTAAAACTTTTGTCAGACGTGGTGTTAATATCCGTTTTACGGCCGTTAACACTGCCTACCCCGTAAGGGATATAGGCGTGTTTTATGTATGTAGTTTGATAATGCACAGGAGTTTCGACAGCTTGTCGCACTGTTTGCTCACCTGTTAGATGCTTTTTAAATGTGTCATCAAGGTTTTGGAGGAATTCAATGTGAGTGACCTCATCCCAGAGCGAGATAGCGAGAAAACTTGTTTCCATCTCGCTTGTGTACCTACCTTTCAGTTCTGTTATGAGAATATGCAATATTTTGCTAATGATGACGCAACCATATGTTTTTATAACAAGTTGTAGGAAAAATTAAACCTACTTCACAGTAGAGAAACTTTTAATAGTCTGTATGCTAGTCTGATTGCTAGTCTATATGCTAGTCTGTATGCTTCTTCTTCTTTTCGTGTGGGACACCGAGTCGACAAACGACTCAATGAATTCTGGTGTCAGAGTTTCTCAACCGCCTACTACAACTAGTACGAGTATGCTTCTGACATGATTGTGTAACGACCGCCGCGCCGCGCCGTCTGAGTATTCATATGGTTCAGCCTGCAATGCCCTAACCAGACTGGCAACAAATTCACAAAGTGATAAAAATATATTTTTTGAGTGCCCCACCAAGATTCGAACTCGGAAAGTTTGCGTCGCAGGCAGTCACACTTCCACTGCGCCACATCGGCCGCCTGTATGCTGAAAACTATGAAACCGATTTTTTCGAAATTTGATTCGATTCCAAGTTTAAACCATTTCTAAGTTCATAAAAAAGAATAATTTAAATCGATCTTGTCGTTTTCGAGATATGCGAGAAATTGCATATTAGAATGTATGAAAGTTAGAACATACTTTTGATAACCTTCTTTTTCAAAGTCGGTCAGTTTTTGCCTTCGCAGAAATGAATCATTTAGCACGTTCCTTTAAATAGCCTGCTCCAAATGATAAACCCAAATAAGGTTATATTGATCTGAACAACCTTGGTATCTTTTTCGAACTCGAAGGTGCCTTATCCTTATGCTAATGAGTTTGTATAATTAGTAATTTCGGCGACAGAGTGATAGTATGCCCTCATTACTTGTACCTTCGTCCTTGATATCATTTTGACAATATTTGTGTTTACTGTGTGACATTTCTTTGCGTATTTTTACGATGTGAATATACTGTGTGATGCCGGCTTAGAATAGCATCACCCCATTTCGTTCCCAAGGTGTCGTTAGAGGCGACTGAGGGATTTGTTTTTCATGTGTATTACAATTTTAGGCGACAGGTTGACAACCTGTGCAGTGATACACGATTTTTCTGAAACAGCCCTCAAATACACACGTGTATATTAAAGTATTAAAATATCTAGAAGTGTGATAATTTTTTAAAATTTGGTATTCTAATTTATCGCGGATTTTCATCTCTTAGACTACATTCAATCTGTAAAGATAGAATTAGTCGCCGGTTATTAGTTGCAAAAGTAACCCGGTAGATGAAACCGTGCCACGCACTTGCAAAATTCGCGGGCAAGGAACGAGCTGCGATAGCTCAGATGGAAGAGGCGTTGCCACTAGTAATGGCGAAAGTCGCAAGTTCAAATCCTGCCCGCGCTTGAAAATTTTGCATGTTTCCAAAAATTGTATACCTTTTTTTTTTTTTGTGGACCCTACGATTTTTAGCCCCGGGGCTTTTAATCTACACCTGACTGTATGGTGGGGAGCAGGAGCTCACCCGGAAAAGCTTGTGGTTGTTCAAACAACCAGCTCAATCGCGCCCTTGGGGCGCGATTGGGCTTACGAGTTGTTCTGGGAAGAACGTATTGGACTGAATCTACCCGGCACGTGCCGGTAGTTCCCAAAGTGGGGAGCAAATGAGGGACCTCCGCGCCCCCGCCGGCGGGGGCGTCTGTTGCTTGAGGAGCTTGTGGAGTGTGATCTACTCGCAATGGCTGCAGCAGTGGCTACTGTGATTTCATCATCTTCTTCCGTAAGGATGTGTCTCGGACGGTAAATTGTATACCTAACACGGGAAGTGTAATAAAATTTGGTATTCAGTGTGATAATTGTCACTATCACATTCTGTTTATTTAGCTGTTGTCTGCAGTACTTAGAGTGTCATCACTGATACCTACATAGTATTGATACAACTATTGTGCCGTGTGATGCCGGCTCAGTATAAAATCACCCTATTTCTTTCCCATGGGAGTCGTAAGAGGCGACTAAGGGACTTGAGGGTGTGTATTGCAATTGCTGTCACCATGGTGATTATTGGTGATACACAATTTTCCGAATGACCCTGAAATATATGTCAGAATTTTTGCGGCCGTTTACGCTTTCCCTACCCCGCAATGGATAATAGGCGTAATATGTGTATGTATGTCTGAGCCGATGGCGTAGCGGATAGTACCCCTGCCCCTGCCTGCTACGCCGAGGGTCGTGGGTTCGATCCCCACAAGACACAAATATTTGTTAAGGCATTTTCAGATATTTGTGTTTAGTCTGGGTGTTTCTATGTATAATATGTAATTATTTACAAAAAAAAAAAATATAAGTATTAATATCAGCTATCTAGTTCCCATAGTACAAGCTTTGCTTAGTTTGGGGCTAGATGGCGCTGTGTGAATTGTCCAGGATATTTATTTATGTGTATTGATCTACTTTCTACTTCAAATCGTATTTATGTAAAATCTTTATACAAACCTGCATACATACATAAATCACGCCTCTTTCCTGGAGGGATAGGCAAATAATACTTCCTTCCATTACTATAATCCTTGCATACTCCTTTCGCCGTTATATATGTTATTTGCCGTGTGATGCCGGCTTAGAATAGCATCACCCCATTTCTTACCCATGGGTGTCGTAAGAGGCGACTAAGGGACTCGAGGGTGTGTATTGCTATTTTAGGCGACGGGCTGACAACCTGTCACTATAGTGATACACAGTTATCTGATTGACCCTCAAACTTTTGTCAGACGTGGTGTTAATATCCGTTGAACGGCCGTTAACGCTCTGCCTACCCCGTAAGGGATATAGGCGTGATTTATGTATGTATGTATGTATGTATATGTTATATAAACCATGTAATATCGCATAGTAAATGTTTTGTTTCTTGATTTAGTCATACAGATTTGATTTGTCTTGATATTTAACGATTTTGCTTATAATTGTTTAGTTACAAGCAGCTGCCCTTATTCCTTTTAAGTCTTTTATCTACACTAATATTATAAAGAGACAAGATTTGATTGTTTGTTTGAATTAAATAGGCTCCGAAACTACTGGACCGATTTAAGAAATTCTTTTGCCACTAGAATTCTACATTATCCCTGATGAGCATAGGCTATATTTAAATGCCTTATTCCCGAGGGTAAACGGTTCACAGCGGGTGAAACCGCTGGGCGGGCCGCTAGTTTTTCATAAATTTGAAACGTTTTCTTACCGGTAAAAGCAATCTTTTACAATCAAGATTCAAGTAATTTATTTGTATCAAACGGTATATACAATAGGAGTTCACAGTATCAAAAAAGAATATTGAACATGCCTGCTAAACCACTAAAATACAATAGCATGCAAATTTAAAAAATTATGTATATCCTATGACACAAATCAAAGCAGAAGTATCTTAAAAACACAGACGAATTATAAAAATATATCGAATAATTTTAAAGGTATCCCACTTCTGATAACCGAAATTCATATTTAAAAATAAATGTTCATGGTAAACAGTGGAAGATATTACAGTGAAAACAGTGAAACAATGATTTTATAGCCTTACTAGATTTCCGTCCAGCGGTTTCACCCGCTGCCACTCATTTTCCCGTGGTAATAGATGTTTTCCCGTGGTTAAAATTAGCCTATGTGTTATTTCAGGTTATACTTGGATTAAATCTCATCCAAATCGGTCAAGCCTTTTGTGCGTGAAGAGGTAACAAACATACATACACACACAAACTCTCAGATTTATAATATTAGTACGGATTTTATTAAACGTGCCGACATCGTAGTGTAATCGTAGGGTGACGCGCAATCCATCTATTTTGATAGTTCTCACTGGCTGTCACTGTCAATTCCGCCAATGTCAAAATGGATAGATAAATGTCTGCGGATTCATCCGTAACCTTTAACCTTTAAATGCTAACATAACATTCCTTTATCATAATTAGTTCATGTACTATCTAGCATCATTCTCACCTGTGGCAAAACATCCTATCACTGCACAATATTCTAATGCAAGTCTTAGATATTAGATGATAAGGCTTTCGTGAAAATGCGTGCTTTATCGTGTGCGCGTTGTATACATTGATATTTATACATCAACGGCTGTATATCCCAACCTATGTCAACATTAACAGTACCTATCATTGTGTTAAGAAATGTTTTCTCTTCACTAGGAAGCGCTATCTCAGGAATTTTATTTGTTTATTGCATATCTGTTGATATTTAATCTGTGTGGTCTATGTTCTGTTATGTTATTGCGTCTTATACATTCATCTCGATATTTTAAATATATATAAATATATGTATATCTACATCGGTCGTCTCGTATTCTTTTGTAAACTAAGCTGTTATCGTCTAATGGGGAGATAAGAGGCACTCCGGCGCTGGTACCTGTTGCTCAATTAAGGCGAATGCACTCGTGAACGTGAACTCGTGACAGTGGCGCCACTTGACAAAAAAAATATCTCTTTATACAAAGAATCTAATTGCCATGTAATGCCGGCTTAGAATAGCATCACCCCATTTCTTTCCCTTGGGAGTCGTAAGAGGCGACTAAGGGACTCGAGGGTGTGAATTGCAATTTTAGGCGATGGGCTGACAACCTGTCACTATGGCGATGCACAATTTTCCGCATGACCCTCAAATATTTGTCAGACGTGGCGTGGGTGACCGTTTTTTGCGGCTGTTTGCACTCTACCTACCCCGTAAGGGATTATAGGCGTGATATGTGTATGTATGTATAAAAAGAATCCATCAGAATGTCCGATGCCCAAGTTTTTAGTATTATGCATTATCCATAAGTAAAAGTAGAACCTTCAAAATCAATGAAATATTCGCTGTAATTAAAGTTATGGCAATTAATATCTAAAGTGGCCGTTTATGGGCATTTTTTGCCAAAACTTGGACATTCTAATAGATTCTTTGTATAAAGAGATATTTTTTTCTTGTGAAGTGGCGCTACTGTCGAGGTCATTCACGAGTACACTCGCCTTAACTGGAACGGACGGAACGAGACCTGTCGCCGGGACATGTCGCCGGGACATGCCGCAGGGTGATATGTTGGCACTTCTGCCTTGTCTACTAGTTTACGGCTTCGCGTAGGTTAAGTATAAATTGTCTAGGTTCTATTCTCTGTTTTTATCAAAAGGGTTTATCTCATTCTTTTATGTCATTGACAAAGTCGGATAAAGGTCTGGTCACGGTAATATTATCTATACAGTATTCTAACTTCATACAAACGGACGGCGCGCGAGCTATACCTACGCGCTCGGATCTCGGCATGCGCTCGGCATGCTAGCAGTCGCGGGTGAGGCGGGTATGCCGCAGTGATGAATGGACGGTGTGCAGGTTTTAAATCAGTAACCGCACGAATTTTCACTCGAAATAAGTACAAATAGTATTTAAAATTACAAGTAAAATATATTGTGCTGTTTTTGGTTGCATGAATTCCTCAATAACCCACCCAGAGTAATATAACTTTTTTTAGATTACCTGGAAACTCTGAAAGGTAAGCCTATAAATTAAATTTACGTACTATTAGGTAAGTAGGTACCTACTACGTAGTTTGTGGCTAGTGTCTAAATAGATAGGTATTTCCCTGTATTTCCTTTTTATACAACCGTGTTATAGGTTTGACGCATCTGCAGGTCGGGGTATTTAATTTTTTTTATTTATGTGGTTATTTCTTAATTAATAAATAGAATAGAGTGAAGGAAAGTGATTAACACGAGTGAAATGGGCGATAGTGACAGCCCCATCACATGCTTACGTACCGCGCGGCAGTAGGCACTTATTTCAAGGACACGGCCGAGTTACAATACTGTATAGATAGTATTACCGTGGTCTGGTGCAGGGCTTCGTTAGGTATCTACTTCTGTTTGTTTTATAGGCAGTTGCTTTTAACAGATACGATTTGATTTCTAGGGTTTTATTTCATATATGTTGCTATTGTTGCTTGGTAATATGATACCTTTGTAAAAAGATGGTTAAAGTTTTTTTTTTTTTAATACTTTATTGCACATGGTACAAAAGGCGGGCCTAATGCCACGCGGCATTCTATGGGAGTCATTTGGCAATATATATTAAATGGGAGTCATTTGGCAATATAGATTGAAATACCTTGTTTTAATCATTCAAGCGGTGTTCTACTATTTCTTAACACTTTGTCGTGTGGGACAACCTATTCGACAGATCTATTCCTGTTTAAATACAATATAGTTTATCAAAACTCTTGACCCTATTAAAGTTCTGTAAATATTTTTAATCCGTGAATAGTTAAGTGTCGTGTGATGCCGGCTTAGAATAGCATCACCCCATTTCTTGCCCATGGGTGTCGTAAGAGCCGACTAAGGGACTCGAGGGACGAGTATTGCAATTTTAGGCGATGGGCTGACAACCTGTCACTATAGTCATACACAGTTATCTGATTGACCCTCAAGCTTTTGTCAGACGTGGTGTTAATATTCGTTTTACGTTCTGTTCTCTTCTCTTCTCTTTACGCTCTGCCTACCCCGCTAGGTATATAGGCGTGATATATGTATGTATGTATGTGAATAGTTAAGTATGTACCTATAATAATTTTCCCATGCCAGCTTATGTTGTAACTTGATAGTTCACATTTTTTTCGTCTACAAGTTTACTATCGTATTAATTTACATGTTTTGTCAATTTGCCGGTTCAGATGGATTAAATTCAACCAAAATATTTGTGAGTGGTGTCGAGTCGTAAATATACATATTTTTTAGGAATAGTGCGTTTGTAATACTATTAAATATCATATCAATATCAATTGATTTACCGTGTGATGTCGGCTTAGAATAGCATCACCCCATTTTATTCCCACGGATGTAGTAAGAGGCGACTAAGGAACTCGAGGGTTTCGTGTTTATTAAAATTTTAGGTGAAAGGCTGACAACCTGTCATTATAGTGATACACGATTTTACGGCTTTCATCAACGCTCTGCCGTCCCCGCAAGGGATAAAGGCGTGATATGTTATATCGATTAACAATGATGCAAAATCAAGTCTTAAATATGTCATCCAGAAATAGTTTAATCATCACTACATAGTATAAAATAAAGTCGTTTTCCGTTTGGTGTCTCCTTATATCTTTAGAATTACCCAACGGATTTTGATGCGGTTTTTTTTATTAGATAGAGTAACTTGAGAGAAAGGTTTATAAGTATAATTTATTCCGGGAAATTGTCACATTCACATGGGAAAACGGGTAGCCCAACTGGTAGTAAACTTTTGACCCCCTTTTGACACCTTTAAGGATTAAAATTTCAAAAATGCTGAAACACGTATTTAATTATTTTAAGTTATGAGTCTAATCAGAAATTTTGAAACAGATTACATTTAAGATAAAAAACTTTCATACAAACTTTTAACCCCCTTTTCACCCATTTAAAGGTTAAACTTTCAAAAATGCTGGAACACGTGTTTAATTATTTTAAGTTATTAGTCTAATCACAAATTTTGAAACAGATCGAATTCATTTTAAAAAACGAACTTTCATACAAACTTTAAACCCCCGTTTGACCCTATTAAGGGTTAAAATTTCAAATATGCTGAAACACGTGTTTAGTTATTTTAAGTCATAAGTCTAATCACTAATTTTGAAACGGATCACACTTAACCACTTCGCTCAGGTCGAATTTTGCAACAATAGATTTGTATTGTACTTCAAGTACACATGTGTGCTGTTACGAGCGGAGTAGTTAAGACAACGAACTTTCGTAAAAACTTTTAACCCCCTTTTCATACCTTGGGGGATTAAAAAACCGGAATTTAAAGTAAAGTCGCTTCCCACGTCTGTCCCTGTCTGTTTGTTTGTATGCTTAAATCTTCAAAACCACTTAACGGATTTGGATGAAGTTTTTTTAACAGATAGAGTGATTCAAGAGGAAGGTTTTATGTATGATTTATGTCGAGAGAAGGTCTGTTTCCCGTGGGAAATCAGTTAGCAGCGGGTGAAACCGCTGGGCGGGCCGCTAGTATTATATAAGAGTACCTACCCATATGGTTGGTGTCTTTATTTTCATGTTTCGCCAAGATGTTTAACTTTTCAATATTATCACTCTTACATTAATTCTTCTAAGTTCATCCGGTTGTTCGTCGACTCGTTGTCCCACATAAATTGAAAATCACTCTCACATTAACAGCCACGACAGCCCACTGCTGAACATAGGCCACCCTCTAGAGCAAGATGTGCAACATCTTCACATTATCCCATAGTCGCCTTTTACGACACCCACGAGTAGAATTGGGGAAATGCTATTTTAAGACACCACACGGCAAATTACATTATCTGTTAATTTTAAACAAAGTAATTGTTCTTTAATGTTAACAAGGGTGGGTTATGACACTTACTGAATATAGCTATGTAAGTAAGTCTATTATATCTACGTCGTATTTATGTAGTATATTATTAAGTAGATAATATTGTATTCAGTTTGGTCCCAAGTATGTGTATAAATAGCTTTTCGTTCACCTTTTCATTCTAGTTTACCTGCTTACATCGTATCCTCAGAGTTTCTCAAGGGTTCAGATCCCTTAATGGATAAGTCCGCCTGTGTGTCATTTCTTGTTTTTGATGTGATTTCTGTATTAGTTTTAAGAATGCACAATAAAGAGATTATACATAGATAAATACATACATAGCTCTTACAGCTTAACAATCTTATCACCCTGTATAGTGAGTGGTGTCATCTCTATATTCGTGACGATAGAATCTTCTTGGTAAGATACAACAGGTATCTCTGTTTCCGATCTCGCCCACGGCCAACGTCCACTGCTGGTGCATTAGCTGGTCCAGGGCCGCCAAGGCTTAGAATAGCATCACCCCATTTATTTTCCGTGGGAGTCGTAAGAGGCGACTAAGGGACTCGAGGGTATGTATTGCAATTTTTGGCGATGAGCTGACAACCTGTCACTATGGCGATACACAATTTTCCGAATGACCCTCAAATATTTGTCTCTATTTGTTTACGCTCTGCCTACCCCGCAAGGCATAATAGGCGTGATATGTGTATGTGTGTGTATGTTTAAACGATGGCTCTGTGCTTCAAAGGGCACGTTAACTGGTAACAAATACACAAAGTAATAATATCAACTTTGTGAGTCTCGCACCGGGAATCGAAATCGGAACCTTTGCGCCGCAGGCTGTCACACTACCACATCGGCTGCTATATAATTTATCGATACGTATTCTAGAATCAATAGATACGTTTAACGACATCTTTGAATAAACGAAGCTTATTTACTCATATTACTATTCAAAACGGTCTTCAGCATTCCTCAATATCTAAATGCATTTCTACATAAGTACATATAGACTCATATCATTTGCGGGGTAGGCAAAGCGTTAACGACCGTAAAATACGGTCACTTGCCACGTCTGACAAAATAATCATTACTAATAAAACCAAACACTTTACAAGAGCGGGATTCGAACCTATGTTTGTCGTTGTACCGTGCCGATGCTCTAACCACTGAGCTATCGTATTTTTCAACTCTATTGGTGTTTGCGGATGGCAGGCGTTCATACTGCATTTTATCTTTTTGTACAAGGAGTAATAAAAAGGGTATTGCAATCCGAAAACAGGTCAACGTTCTCATGATACTGAACAACTTTCCGTTTTTTTTAAACTGTAAACTGTAAATTAATCAGCTGATCGGCAAATGTTGTTTTGGACGTTCAAATGTATTTAAAGATGTTTCATGGGTAAAGTTGTTCAGTTTCATGAGTTCTTTGACCTCTTTTCTTTTTATTTCTCATTCTATTTTCTAATAGCTAGGAAAGTATAAGTGCCAAATTATAAACCAATTTTTTTTTTGTTAACTTGCAAAATTTTTAAGCGCGGGAGGAAAAAAATTTTCAAGTTTTCAAAATTTTTATACCTAACACGGGAAGAGTTTTAAAATTTGGTATTCAAATCAATTAATCTCCATTATTACACATTTTGTAGGTATTTCGTGAACTTTTATGTGATGGTATTTAATTTTATATTTTTGAGAATTTGACAACCCTAAAAATGGTATTAAACCATCTTGATATCCAGGATACAAAGATTACTAGTGACACGACGTCATCAGCACTTATAAGTGACATTGTGGATAGCCTAGGTCGCCTACACACACGCCAACACGATCTAGAAATCTGCTTTTCCCTGCTTAGTAATGACAATTTTATACTCCATCTGTGATGGCTGGAAATTATGATGACTGGCTGTTTTTTCTTGGTCATCAGAAAATGGATTCGAGATTAGAGCGACTTTCAAATCAATGGAATCATTACGAATACGTGTCTTATTTGTAACAACGCACACAAGCATACGTATTCATATCATTAAGGCGAGTGGTGCCTCGGAACTAGTGCCACTTTACAAAAAAAACATATTTCTTCGTGCAAAAAATACTTCAGAATTACCTTTGCACTAATTTTGGTACTCGTATAATCGTAAAGTTCAATAAGACCCTACGAACTCATACATACATCAGCCTATTGCAGTCCACTGCTGGACGTAGGCCTCCCCAGGGTACGCCATAGGGCAGGATCTCTCGTTTTCGCCATCAAGTCGCCTTTTTCAAGTCATCGGTCCATCTGGCCTGAGGACAACTGACCGTTATTAGCACTTTCATCCATAACTTTAATAACAGCAAATATTCAAAGCGTTTGCAGTTTTTAATTTTGCTTTTAGATTTTCCAAAACTTGTGAAAAGGACATTGGTGTATTGTTTGCATGAAGAGAAATTATTATTTCCCGTGAAGTGGCGCTACTTTTGCGGCTTTCGCCTTAATGAAAGCTCTGCTAGCCTTGTATTGAAGACCTTTTGATTGACAATCGAAAATTTCCGCTCCATTGATTATTTTAATCGCTCCGCACAAAAACCGGCAAAAACCATGTTTTACCATGTACGTGTCACTTCTGTGTAGGTGCGATTGTTTCATAGGGCCACCTCCGCTAAGATTAGCACATTTTGAACCCACGGTGTGTATCAAGCAGATCAGTCTGGTCCGTCGCATGCGCAGATTATTTACGTGTTTCTTGTGACCGTGCTTTATCGTCATAGTTAACTTGGTTTAGCCAACATGTTTCTTCCAACGCTTTTCTGAATTCTGACATTATTCTTACTAAGATTACGCTGTTTTTAACAAGACCATAGAGACGTAACTTTTTAGCACAGTTTTTAGTGAATATCACGTCTCATTCTTTCATTCTTATTCTCAAAACATTACGCTGTTTTTAACAAGACCACAGAGACGTCACTTTTTAGCACAGTTTTTAGTGAATTTCACGTCTCATTCTTTCATTCTTATTCCCAAAAGATTACGCTGTTTTAAACAAGACCATAGAGACGCCACTTTTTAGCACAGTTTTCAGTGAATTTCACGTCTCATTCTTTCATTCTTATTCTCAAAAGATTACGCTGTTTTTAACAAGACCATAGAGACGTCACTTTTTAGCACAGTTTTTAGTTTATTTCGCGTCTCATTCTTTCATTCTTATTCTCAAAAGATTACGCTGTTTTTAACAAGGCCATAGAGACGCCACTTTTTAGCACAGTTTTTAGTGAATTTCACGTCTCATAAAGAATGAGACGTGAAAAAAGAATGAAAGACATTCTTATTCTCAAAAGATTACGCTGTTTTTAACAAGACCATAGAGACGTCACTTTTTAGCACAGTTTTTAGTTTATTTCGCGTCTCATTCTTTCATTCTTATTCTCAAAAGATTACGCTGTTTTTAACAAGACCATAGAGACGCTACTTTTTAGCACAGTTTTTAGTGAATTTCGCATCTCATTCTTTCATTCTTATTGTCATAATCATAAGATTACGCTGTTTTTAACAAGACCATAGAAACTGACGCCACTTTTTAAGCAACTTTTTAGTGCATTTTGCATCTCATTCTTCATTCTTATTCTCATTTAATGTTCTCTATAATTGTTAAATTCAAAGCAAAAATAAGGAAATTCACAATTGAGCTCAATATTCTTAACTTTCTGTGCGTTTAGTGAATCCATGAACGCTTACGACTATGTCAAGTGATTTATTGTTTTCTTATTTATTATATTAGTGTCATAAAATCATAGTTTTGTTTATAAATAGTGACATCAGCAGTGCTTGTATCACCTGGGATATGTGATTCATCAGAGGCAGAATTGGTAAATACGCTGTTAATTATTTGAGGCGTCTGTTATTTTTGCATTGAAGGCCGCCAAAACAAAGTTAATCTAATTTTAATTAGCTCATTTCATCAGTTATCTAGTTTAATCTGATTTTGACTGTATTGGTATTAATTTAGTAATCTTTGATTATTATTGAATTATTGTTTTACCTGTTAGTTAATGAATGTTAGAGGCGACTAAGGGACTCGAGGGTGTGTATTGCAATTTTAGGCGATGGGCTGACAACCTGTCACTATGGCGATGCACAATTTTCCGAAAGACCCTCAAAAATTTGTCAGACGTGGCGTAAATGTCTGTTTTGCGGCCGTTTGCGCTCTGCCTACCCCGCAAGGGATTATAGGCGTGATATGTGATATGTGTTGTGTTTTACCTGTACATTAAGTTCTCGTTTTGTTACTCAACTATCTTCACGATTTGTTACTTATGAAACTGTTACCTTGGTACCTATCTTAAATAAATAATTTGACTTTTTCATAAATTACAAATCGAAAATACCTATACTAATCTATTATGTTATGACTATATTTTAATGTTATCTTACAATAAAATTATGTAAAAAAAAACTTTTAAAACAAGCTTTTATTAAGGTGCTCTGAAAAGATGAAAATAACATTTTGAATGACTTTAACCACATTCATTTATGACTTTACAGAAATGAAAATATAATAAAAGCTTGTCGCGATGCCTAGAAGAAACTACCTAATTACAGTTAGGTGCGTACCTTATTACACAATTTCAATCACAAATTGAAAGTTTCGCGACAAGCTTTTATTATATTTTCATTTCTGTAAAGTCATAAATGAATGTGGTTAAAGTCATTCAAAATGTTATTTTCATCTTTTCAGAGCACCTTAATAAAAGCTTGTTTTAAAAGTTTTTTTTTACATAATTTTATTTTATATTTTTTAGTTTATGTTACGATAGTTATTGATCAATACGAAAGTCTTTCTATAAAACGGAGAGACCTTCAATAGAAAAACTTAAGGCACGAGGAAAACTAACATTAGGATAAAGTATAATTATCTCTTTTATATTCTATAGAAGTAGGTTGGTACCTACTCCTCCGGCATCCCTAATAGAAGAATTAGCTTGTAATATGTCTTAGTCTTTTCATTTCATTGATGGCGTCATTATTACATGGCCGAGTCCCAGTTAATTTCGAACAGTCTAATTATTCTATCAGGAGGCCTTCTATTGACGTGACCCTAATTCATGGTGGGCCTACCAACTGCCTATCATTAACGAATTCGTATACAAAATTGCAAGTCCCAGCAGTTGAATATTGAGGAGTTCCATAGTTCGAAGACAACCCTGGATGTAGCGTCTAATTAATGGTAGGCCTACCAACTGCCTATCATGAACGAATTCGTATACAAAATTGCAAGTCCCAGCAGTTGAATATTAAGGAGTTCCATAGTTCGAAGACAACCCTGGATGTAGCGTCTAATTCATGGCAGGCCTACCAACTGCCTATCATTAACGAATTCGTATACACAATTGCAAGTCCCAGCAGTTTAATATAGAGGAGTTCCATAGTTCGAAGACAACCCTGGATGTAGCGTCTAATTAATGGTAGGCCTACCAACTGCCTATCATGAACGAATTCGTATACAAAATTGCAAGTCCCAGCAGTTGAATATTGAGGAGTTCCATAGTTCGAAGACAACCCTGGATGTAGCGTCTAATTCATGGTGGGCCTACCAACTGCCTATAATAAACGAATTCATATACAAAATTGCAAGTCCCAGCAGTTGAATATTGAGGAGTTCCATAGTTCGAAGACAACCCTGGATGTAGCGTCTAATTCATGGTAGGCCTACCAACTGCCTATAATAAACGAATCCGTATACGAAATTGCAAGTCCCAGCAGTTGAATATTGAGGAGTTCCATAGTTCGAAGACAACCCTGGATGTAGCGTCTAATTCATGGTAGGCCTACCAACTCCCTATAATAAACGAATTCGTATACAAAATTTTGTGTCCCAGCTATAAACCGCTGAGGAGATCTCTCGTACGGAGCCGATCCTGGCAGCAGCATCAGGTCAAATTTATGATTAACATGCATTGTCATCGGTTCTGGACCAACATGCAAAATTTCAACTCAATCGGATACCGAGAAGTGGTTCAAATTAAACTTGCAAGATTTGCACCGAACAAACATTGTTACTTACTTACTTACTTACTTACTTACATACTTACATACACTGCAAGTTAAATAAAAGCTTTTAAAAAGGAATAATTTTGAAATGTCTTCGCTATTTGTATTACCCCTATAATCATATTAGCTAATTATATTGTACATCCGAAAAGGATATACACATACACATATCACACCTATAATCCCTTGCGGGGTAGGCAGAGCGTAAACGGCCGCATAGAACGGACATTTACGCCACGTCTGACAAACATTTGAGGGTCATCCGGAAAATTGTGTATCGCCATAGGGACAGGTGTTCAGCCCATGGCCTAAAATTGCAATACACACCCTCGAGTCCATAAGACGCTTCTTACGACTCCCACGGGCAAGAAATGGGGTGATGCTATTCTAAGCCGGCATCACACGGCACACTAATGTTAATACACTAACGTAAAAAAATACACCAGGATATTAGGATCACATCAAATATTAGTCAGGCATGGGTGGTAGCGACCGCATTTTACAGCCGTTAACGCTCTGCCTACCCCGCAAGGGATAAACGCGTGATATGTGTATGTACCTACCTACAATAAATACCGATAGCTTGTTCACAAATATTTACCATAACATGCTCAATGCTGATAGTTCACAATAAAAATTTGCATAAAATCCCGTTTTGAGCAGTTTTGAGGTATAACTTAGTACATTCTTTCTGTTATTGTTAGAGCCTAATATAATGCGTGCTGTCATAAAATAAAAGGATCTTTGTTGGAATGCCTTTTACATAATGTGCCTTAACCGAAACTTTTAACAACTTTTTCCCATTATTTCACGCAAACAATTAATAAAAAATTTAGGTAACGTCAAAAAAAATTACTTACCGTAGATAATGTAGTCAGCTGGTTGTGATTTTGTACGAGACATCGATTTTATTTTGTTGTGTCCTGACAAATGTATCTAGGGGAAACTTGTTCAGTTTTAAAGTCTGCGTGCACCCTATCAGTATTCGGAGGGCTGTTCCTTACACCGCGTAATACGACGTACTTACATTGATCATTATCTGTATTTGCACTCATTATTACTTAATATACATTTTGAAGTTGTAATCTCTATCACAGATATACGTAGTAAGTATTCTGTACGCGAAATGAAGAAATCTGATCGTTTCTCAAAACATCAGGTTTCCAGTTAAAACGTATCTGTTGACATTATTATGTGAACTTATCGTGCTATAATCACGGCCAAATCACGGGGACGGAGACATTATATAAGGAGTAACAAGGAGAAGAAAGAAGGTACTCATTAAACTGAACAACTTTCCCCATGGAACATAGCTCGAAGTATAAAAATATAGCTGATCAAGGTCTACTTATTTTTTAAGATATTTCGACCTTTCTATGGGGAAAGTTGATCAGTTTCATTAGTAAGTACCATATTGTATGTGTTTTGGGTGAGAGAATGTATGTTTGTGCAAACCGATGTTACCATTTATCTCCAAAACTACTTGTCCAATTTTAATGCGGTTTTCAGTTATGGATTTGTATTTGAATGGTGCATGTTGTATGTCTGTTTTGCTCACCAAGGTGCGCTGCAGTATATATTTTTATCTTTTTTTAATTACATTGTATTTAAACGTCGAGACTTTTTTTTAATTTATATTCCTGTATTTATTTGTATTAGTAGGGTCGTAGAGGAAACTCTTTTAATAGAGTCCTAGCCTTACCAAAATATTTTGTTTCGTATTTGTTTACAATGTACCTATGTATTTGTTCATTGTTCACAATAGTGAAGGTAGGTATATTGTTCCTTTATAAGACATCAGACAATGAAGTACATACACATACACATATCACGCCTGTTATCCCTTGCGGGGTAAGCAGATTCTGACAAATATTTGAGGGTCATTATCGCAATACACACCTTCGAGTCCCTTAGTCGCCTCTTACGAGTCCCACAGGAAAGAAATAGGGTGATGCTATTCTAAGCCGGCATCACACGGTAATGAAGTACAGCTATTCTTAAAACAAAACAGGATCATTATTTAAGAAAGACGCTACATTCCTTAAACTGTCAATGCACAGTCTGCCATCTCAACATTATACAGCAAATAAATCTCCACCACCCCAATAAGTAAGCCTTGTGAAAGGTTACAGTTCAGTCGGGCCAATTTAAACACGAATTTAAACAGTGGTCAGGAATCTCACTCGAAGGTTGCCATACCTGATTTACTGACTCGACAAGTCAAGAAAAATACTACTTACTCAAACCACGCATGTATTCAATTATTTTAAATTTCACGCTATTTCGTTGTAAATTATTGTACGTAAGCATTTTCATTTTGGGACCACAGTAAATGAAAGATGCAGGAAGACGTCTCCGAATTGGAAGAAAAAAGAAAGAAAACATATTTATTAAAAAATTGTGACAAAGTAAAACGTAAAGACAATAATTTTGACACTTTAACATATTACACAAATAAAATACAAACCTATGCTCTACATTAAAGTATGCAACAGGGCACAACAGTGTTAAGGTCACGACTCAGCATAATGTCTATCTCGAGTTGAGCTAGACGCTGTTTTCAGTCGAGCCTATTTCGTCTGCCGGATCCCGAGAAGTGTCGATCCAAAGGCGAAAATAAAATAAAACCAATTGCACTTGTGTCCGTTTCCCGATACTGTGACGATCTTTATGTATGCTGAGCTGATTGGTACTTAAGTTAGGCCATCCCAATAAGCCATATTTAACTGTTGTCAGTTCCATACTAAACAGGATGTCAACGAAGGATAATAGACCCGCTGCCATAGCATAAGCAAGAATCTGACAGCTGCATTTAAATATGGCTTATTGGGATGGCCGTACGGTACATAACAGTTTCACTTTTTGACAATTTAGTGAAGCATTGCAGCCGATAGCATCTTTTTATAATCCGCTTTAATCTCCCTAATGTGCGCATTTTATAATATTCTCTTCAGTACATATAATAGCCTCATTAGCATTAGCTACGTTAGTATTATCTTATAATTTGCAAATGTGGTGTGATGATATACATTCATACATTAACAGCAACAACAGTCCACTGCTGGACATGTGCCTCCCTTTATTAGCGGATATTGCCTATGCTGATATTGCAAGGTATTCCTTTAACAGGGAACGCTGCTGCCCATTTCCTGGATGAATTTATCCCTCAGTCACTTTTACGACACCCACGGGTTGTTTTGGGTGATGACATACCCTCTTTTACTTGTTAAGAAACACGACAACTAGTATTGTTTTTACGGCTGTTGACGCTCTGTCTACTCCGCAAGTTATGTGTGACTGTGTATACTGAATATTTTCCCAACTGTACCAAAACGGTTTAATTCTCTTATTTGGGTTAGATCTTGTCAGTTGGCAGTTTATCATCAGTTCGGGAGTTACTACTAAGGCATGTAAAATCGGAAGGTTCTCATAACCGGTTTTAAGTTTTGATAATAAAGCTCAAATCCGAAATTACGGTTTTGGTAAGTTATAATAAACATAAGAAAAATGTCTTTCGGATCAATATTTATCCGATTTCAGGAAGTTTTCGCGGGAGTTGTAAACAGTTCTCACTTCTTTTCAAACAGGGGCGGGTGGTAGCAAATGTTCATGATGCCCCAAAAAATGTAGGGAAAACATAAAGATACCTCTTTTTCCAATACCAATTCAAACGATTTTAAAGCTCTGAAAACCGAAATTAAGATATCAGGTTATCGTTCCGTCATTCCGGTCATTGAAATATCAGAATATTCGAACAGATATTCCGGTTTTTCGGAAGACCGGTTTATTTCGGTTTCCATTCCCTAGTTACTGCTGCTTTATGATAATCCTATGATAATGAATTCAGAGTTTTCGGAGCTCCAGCATTGCTTGCATACGTGAATTTTTAATTGGGAGAATGTACTTTTGAAACAGTTGCATTATTAAATGTAAGCCGCAGGTATTAATTAAAAATATACGAAACTAATTAACTAAAGAAATACCTACTCGTTTATGCCTTTTGACGGCCGATGTGGCGCAGTGGTAGTGCGACTGCCTGCGGCGCAAAGGTTCCGAGTTAGGTTCCCGGTGGGGCACTCGCAAAGTTGATATTATCACTCTGTGGATTTGTTTCCTTCCAGTTTGGTTAGGACATGCCATGTACCGCCGCGGGGTGCCGGCTTAGAATAGCATCACCCCATTTCTGCCCGTGGGTGTCGTAAAAGGCGACTAAGGGATGAATCCAGAGAATAGGCAGCAGCGTTCCCAGTGAATACAACACTTTGCACTGCGCGCGCTAATCCGCCTGCCAAGCGTGGTGAGTATGGCAAATACCTCCCAATTGGGGGAGGCCCATGTCCAACAGTGGACTGTTGTGGCTGTTGAAGAAGTTGAAATTGGTTAGGACATTACAGGCTGAACCACCTGTCCGTATGAAAGATGGTAACACAAACAGCGTCAGTTCATCCCAAAGAATTCATTATATAATATCTCATGCCCTGTGATATCGGCTTAGAAAAGCATCACCGTAAGAGGCGACTAAGGGAATCGAAAGTTACATGTATATTGCAATTTTAGGCTGACAACCTATCACTGTACACAATTTTCTGAATGCCCCTCAAATGATTGTCAGACGTGGCGTAACTGTCCGTTTTTACGACCGTTTACGCACTGCCTACTTCGGTAGCGATATACACACACATCACGATATAGGTGCGATTAATGTATTTGTGTATGTATATCTATCATAAATTTGATAATAATAAATGCTTGTAATGTATTGTATCAATTCAAATCTCGATACCTATAATCATAAGATCTGTAGATAACACACTTTGTTTCGGCCCGTGGGCGGAGTCTCGGTTAGCATATTTAAATACAATATTGATTTTGCAAAAAATACCCGGAGTATTTACACATCTGCTAAATTGTTCATGACATATTAGGAAGAGGTAGGTAATAAATATTTATATTGTCCAACCTTTTTGTGAAATACCAAAGGAATTATGGATCCTTGTTTTTCGTCTTTGTCCGTCATTGACATAACCTAATCCTTTGTCGAAGTTACCAAATCACTGACTTTGGTGTAAGTATTTAGGGAGCAAGAATCGTTTTCGTTTAAGGTACAGGGTTAATCCACCGGTATAATATCGGTACCGGTATACCATTTTTAAGGTAGACGGAAAAAGGTTGTTAAAGGTTTTGGTACTGGTAGACAAGCATAATGAAATTTAAAAACACGTCTGCTTTCTGAGATAAAACCTAGCCTATGACACTCGGTATAATGATCCCATTCGAATCTGTTTGGTGGTTAACGAGTTGCAGTACTTTAAAGAATCGCACATATATACATACATAGGTAAACTCTAAAAACATTACACTCCTTTTTGGGTTGGGCAGTCGTGTAAAAAGGTAGACAATGGCGCTACCGAAATAATTTTAATATCTAAAAATAAATTGCGCTCTATTAAGCGAAGTTGCGGAATCGCAGGAGATGTACTTAGAAAACCGTTTCGATAGCAGTTTAGGTACTGTAAAAAATAACGGTACTAGAAAATTTTGATACTGAAACGCTATCGTAATATATTGGTTTGACGTCACACTTTACCATTTTAAACCAATTAATATTGGTTATACGATCCCTGTCAAGAAGAATCATATTCCTAAAGAGTTGGTGTTTGTTTTTTTTAGCTGCCACGGAAAAAGAGGTGTTCTTTTTCAAACCGTGGAGATACTAAATGACTAGCGGCTCGCTCGTTTCAACCGCTGGCAACCGGCATCACCCCATTTCTTTTTCGTTACATGTGTATTATAATAGACGCTGGTGGCAACCGGTCACTATGGCGATACACAATTCTCTGAATGGCCCTCAAAATGTTTGCGGCGTAAATGTTCGTATTATACGGATATTTACGCATATATGTATGTATGTATGTATAGTATAGTATTTATTTACAAGGATATGCTTTTACGCATCATGTAAACCCGGTGCACTCAGGCACAATGCAACTACTGTCGTTTCTTCCACTAGTATCTGTGCCCTCTTCATCTAAAGGAAACCTGTTCCTTCTCGGTGTCTGGTTGGGTAATGCCTGCTTAAAGATCTACTTACTTGTATGAACGTCATAGACCCGTTTTCATACTACACTAGAAAATGTTCATTGCATATATGACATTCGATTATATGCATATTTGTTTATGTTTTAACCGAGTTCAAAAAAAGTTGGAGGTTCTCAACTTATCGTTCTTAGTGTGTTTTAAGACTAAGCGTTTTTTATTGTATGTTTATTTGTATATATTTATTAGGACAACCAATTGTAGTTACAACAATGTTGTAAATTCAACATAAGGTATATTCTAATATACTATACTCTAAGGTATAGACATAAATGCACTACATCTAAAGGTCACATCATGCACACAAATGGATAGGTAACAATGAAAGAAAAATAATTTTTTGTATAGTAGTTTTAGAAAAATCGTGTATCGCTATAGTAACCGGTTGTCAGCTTGTCACTTAAAATGGTAATACATATGAAACCCTCGAGTGCCTTAGTTGCCTTTTACGACACCCACGGGAAAGAAAAGGACATTACACAGCCAAAAGCTTTTTAAACGTTTATTAATACTTAAAGTCATAATACGCTTTAATCACGGAAGTAAATAGAGTTATTTCTTGATATCAACGTTTAAAATAACTTTTACGTTGATCCAGCAACAAAATAACTACAAATAAGCGTTTACTTGTAGTTCAAAGAACGCTGACGTCATACGTAAGTCAAGCACCACTCAGACGCAGGCTTATCTACAAAAATCGTTCCCAGAATTAAATTTATACAACTTTGCAATTGTTCTCTCTTATGAACCTTATTAAATTAATAAAATGAGGTTCTTAATCCGACCTGTATGTAAGTAGATAGGCTTGCAAAGAGGTTTTGTGGGCCTATGTATTAGTTTCATAAATTCTGTATTTGTATTTTTAAATCAATTTAATTAAAAATGTAAAATTTGGGAATAGCAAAACATGTTCGCCCCTCCTTCTGAGCAGGTGCGTAAATTTTGAGAATTTAGTCCTCGCATTCTTTAAAACTACTGTGATGATTATGCTGATTCTTTATCAGTTTTGATGTTGTCTAATTTAGAAGTGAGAAAAAATTCATCAAAATTTGGTCACTATATTTCAACATACAAGGCTCTAACTCCACTGTAAAGACGGTTAAATTTTTGTTAAGTCACGACTAAATTCCATATCTCTTTGCAACTTTTTTGCTCCGGTATATTATGCGTATTGCGAACATTAGTCAATGTTATTTCCTCAAACAATCTTTATCCATTAGTTTTCTAACATTATCTGCAACATTAGGAGAGGAAACGATCGCGGTCATCGATCAATGTATACTCTTGTTGACAGACGGTGGGCGTGCTGAGTCACGTGGCTCTGCGCTTGCGCAGAATTTGACGTTTGCTAGAACGATTACCCTACTGTGCCGACACCACGATCCAGCGTACATTGCTGGTTATCTTGAGTCTATTGTAGTGGAATTTCTGCAATAACCAGCAATGTATGCCGCATCGGGCGTTGTTAGTCAGCCGGCCTTCCCGCTATTTGATGTTCCATTGACATTGACACTTTCGGTTTCTTCCTATTTTCGATTTCTTTCGGGTTCTTAACATTTTGTTTAGAAAGTAGACTTTGTTATTGTTATTACGATAAATCTTATTGGTAATTCACTGTTTTCGATCAGCGTTTTGCCGTAAGAATTACTGGATATCTTGTCAGAATATCAACAAACCTTACCTGCTTTACATGCCCTCAGGATATGCCTTTATTTTACTCTATCTTTCCTCATTCCATCTCATTCATGCAGTCTCTTCAAGGATAAAACTTGCGTGCAAATTAAAAACCGTTTTATCGTCAATCATCTCAAATTTTCGTGTTCCCGCTTCTTTATTATCGTGTCGTACATTATTCATATCTGTTCTCCTTTATTTCTTGATAACAATTTCCTGTTTCATTTAAAAGTTCAGGCATAAAAATTGTTGATGTCATTTGTTTAAATATCTTCCGTCTATACGCTGGCAAAATCTGAGGTTTATAGTATGTGATAGGACCAAAAATATATAGTAAAATCAGTTCTGAGATACCTCAGAACCAGGGAAATTCTTAAAATAATTGAAAACGTTTCTTAATACTCCGTTCATGAGAACTTGACACAAAAACATGATAATTGGTCCAAAAGTTTTATAAATGGTGTTAAGCATTATACAGGGTGTAAGGAACAGTCCTCCGTATACTGATAGAGTGCATGTAGACCATCAAACTGAACAAATTTCCCCTAGGAACATATGTCAGGAAAAGATGAAAAAAAACTTCCATACAAAATCAAGATTAGCTGATTGCAATTACTATTTTTAATCAGTTACACTTGTCGTGTAATATTATTTTATCAAGAAATAAACAAATGAACAAATACAAATGATTGCTGTGTGATGCCGGCTTAGAATAGCATCACCCCATTTCTTTTCCGTGGGAGTCGTAAGAGGCGACTAAGGGACTCAAGGGTGTACAACCTATCACTATGACGATCCTCAAATGTTTGTCAGACGTGGTGTAAATGTCGGTTTTTGCGGCCGTTTACGCTCTGCCTACCCTGCAAGAGATTATAGGCGTGTATGTAATATATACAAATGACGGGACAAATCATCTACTTTATTAAGGCACCTTGTTGTGTTGGCAATTGAAGGCTGGTCAGATAATGCCATCAATTAGCAAGCTTACTGTTCTAACTGGTCCTTATTATACCCATTTTCCGTTACTATGTTCATAGATGACTCAACGTCAATATTTGCCGATATTGACCACGAAGGATGTCCATCTAAACAGATAAGACTTAGATATTCTGTGGGTTTAGTTATTTTAATAGCAACATTTGTTAGAGACAGCGCATCCTTTAAATATTAAGATTACATTCACACACCACACACATATCACGCCTATAATCCCGGTAGGCAGACCGTAAACAGCCGAAACATTTACGCCACATCTGAAAAATATTTGAGGGTCATTCGGAAAATTGTGTACCAACATAGTGACAGGTTGTCAGACCATCGCCTAGTTTTTCAAAACACCCTCGAGTCCATTAGTTGCCTCTTACGACTCCCACGGGAATAAAATGGGGTGATGCTATTCTAAGCCGGCATCACACGGAGCTCATCACACTTAAGATTACAGTGGGATCATTTTAAACCTCCTTAAAGCTATGGGCCGCGAAATAGTAAGGGAAGTAAGCAGCGCGAGCATGTTAACAGGTTACTCACGCTGCTACTCGTCATGCCGCTGCCACTTCCCGTGCTCCCTCGATTGTCGCTTTTTCGTGCGGAAGTCAAAGGAACGGCAGCACGAGCCCTAATGGAATATATTACTGTCTCGCTCACTTGTACAGATGCTAGAAGAGTATGACGGCAGTGTGTGAACACTCAGTCGCGTTGATGCTTCCACGGAAGTATTTCGAGCAATATTCGCGGTAGCGGCAGGAGCAGGTGCATGTGCATAGAACGTGGCAAACCATACACACCTACGTATCGATGGTATTTCTCACACCTGGGGAAAGAGAAAGAGGTATTTCCAAGGCTATAGCCACCAGGGTCGGGTTCTGGAGATGAGGTTCAGGGAAAATTCCTGGAACTGTCATAGGCACAGTTAAATCAGTACCAAAATGATTTAAACTTTCATGTCTAGCCTAGTTGATCTTCTTCTTTTCACACCGAGTCGACAAACGACCCAATAAACCCTGTGTCAGAGTTTTTAACCGCTTTTAACTACTAGTAGGTCTCTGATATGGTTGTGTAACGACCGCCGCCTATGTTATCATAGATAGCAACCGGGACCGCGAAGCACGGTTTTACGGTCAATCAGGTGCCTATGTTACGAAACTACAGGCTACAAGTCTACAGGTGAAATTCTAAGTACATTGCGTAGCCGGTTCAAATTCCTGTTATCATAATGTTTAACCGACTACGCAATGAACTTCGATTTTCACCTGTAAAATTGTAGTAGTTTGATAATATCGGGTACAGATGGTTCAGCCTGCAATGTCCTTACCAGACTGGAATCGAATACACAAAGTGAATAATATCAACTTCGTGAGTGTCCCACCGGGAATCAAACACGGATTCTATGCGCCGCAGGCAGTCGCACTGCCACTGCACCTGCATCACATCGGCCGTCGACTAGTTAATGTAATATTTGTTCAATTGTAGATCGTGTTCGCTGTATTTGTTTATGTATTCAGGTCTTTGTAGCTTTGTCAAGGCATTTCCGCTTATATTTCGCACAGGATGTTTATTTTGACAATTTGTTACCATATTTGTTTTTATTTAGTCCGACTGTTACTTGGTGTATTGTTGTTTTGGTGGCATCTCGAAAAAAATATTAGACATATACCGAATTCTTCTTTTTGTCATTGCCGTGTTATGCCGGCTTGGAATAGCATCACCCCATTACTTTCGTGGGTGGGTGTCGTAAGAAGCGACTAAGAGATTCGAGGGTTACATAAGTGTTAAAATTTTAGGCGATAGGCGACTTAATTACCCCTGGAGGTCGCTCCAGGCTGATTCTGGAGCGTACCAGGGCTACTCTAAAAGAACGGAATTATTTCATTCCGAGTGAATACATATATTTTTTTTACTTATTCTCTTAAGAGAAGTCATTTTCTACTTAAACACATTCATGTTAAGAAAAAATATTGCTGATACAAACATAAACAATTCAGCTCTTTTGGAGTACCCCTGGTACCTTATGTGCTACAACCGACGACTGTACGTCATGTCCCACACGTCAAGAAGAAGATCCAAGGTGTTAACTTTTTTCGGAAGAGGATGACGAAATCACTGTAGCCACTGCTGCAGCCATTGCGAGTAGATCACACTCCACAAGCTCCTCAAGCAACCGACGGCCCCGCCGGCGAGGGCGCGGAGGTCCCTCATTTGTTCCCTACTTTGGGAATATGTGCCGGGTAGATTCAGTCCAATACGCTCTTCCCAGAACAACTCGTAAGCCCAATCGTGCCCCAAGCGTGCTATTGAGCTGGTTGTATGAACAACCACAAAACTTCTCCGGGTGAGCTCCTGCTCCCCACCATACAGTCAGGTGTAGATTTTCATAGCCCCGGGGCTAAGACCATAGAGTCCAACTAAAATAAAAACAAGGTAGGAATGAGCTGCGGTAGCCCAGATGGAAGAGGCGTCGCCACTAGTAATGCGAAAGTCGCAGGTTCAAATCCAGCCCGCACTTGAAAATTTTGCAAGTTCTCAAAAATTGTATACCTAACACGGGAAATGTTTTAAAATTTGGTATTCAAAAACCAAGGTGTTAACTGTATCTTGATGACTTCATAAAGATAACTTTCTTCTCGCTTTGCCCTGAATATAGGCGCGTGCGCATGTCGGGAATACGAATCAATCAAGGAGATAGTGAAAGCGATCTCGAGATGTGTTCCGCGATCATATCATCCCATGAATTATTTATTACTCTCAATTGTTTTCCCGGACTTTATTTTGGGAAAAGTGGGTTAAATTAATATGTGAGTACGATCTTTGTTTTTGTTATTTATCTCGCGTAATAATAGAGGTATAAAAAACAAAGTTGTCATCATTTTAACTTACTTGCGAATGTGAAGTTTTTATGATAGGCATTTTAAACTTGTTCCTCTTTGCCGTGTGATGCCGGCTAAGAATAGCATCACCCCATTTAATTCCCGTGGGAGTCGTAAGAGGCGACTGAGGGACTCGAGGGTGTGTATTGCAATTTTAGGCAGTGGGCTGACAACCTGTAACTATGACGATACACAATTTTCCGATTGACCCTCAAATGTTTGTCAGACGCGGCGTAGATGGTTGTTTTTTGCGGCCGTTTACGCTCTGCCTACCCCGCAAGGCACAATAGGCGTGATATATGTCATAAAAACAAAAGTATTTTAAACTTGTTCCTCTTTAAAGTTTTCTCGGTCAACTTTCGTTATAACATCACAATCATCAATCAAAGTGATTTATTGGATTCTTATTTTTATTTTTGTTAAATTTTTCATCTTATTCCTATTTTATTACCGCACTAGATTTCCGCCCAGCGGTTTCACCCGCTGCCACTCATTTTCTCGTGGTAATAGTTGTTTTCCTGCGGTAAAAAGGCCAATGTGTTATTCCAGGTTATGCTCTTCCTGTGTTCCTAATTTCATCCAAATCGGTTGAGCTCTTTGAGCGTGAAGAGGTAACAAACATACATACATAGACACACACAAACGCTCAGATTTAGTATAGTATTAGTACGGATTAGCAGCGGCGCATTGTGATTTCACCTTCTATTTGATTAGTTTTTCCGCCATTTTCCCTTGGTAAAGTATTATTTTCAACCAAAAAGAAGTACTTATCCTTGGGAGTGGTTTCTTTTTTTCTGTGATAAAAAGTAACTTATACTTGATCAGAATCGTAGTACAAGCTTGAATAAAAAATTATGTAAAGTAGTATTTAACTTAAGTTTATTCCCATAAAATGTCTGCATAGTTTAATTTAAGTGATTATAACTCCACTTAATGTTCACACTTGCAAGAATTATGCGTATCTTAGTAATTATCGTATCAATTATGTATTTTTAATGTAAATTGTGTTCTATTGAATACATTTTGGATCATATATCAGAAAGGCGAAATGGGTTTGACGTGTGTAACGATATTTTGATTGTTATAAATGGACTATTGATCACTAGCTTCGTCACAACTTAATATGTTTGTAGATTTTTTGACGGCGCCAGTAATTACACGACTGCTCAACCAAAAAAGGAGTGTATTGTTTTTAGAGTTCATGTATGTATGTAGAGGTATGTATGTATATATGTGCGATTCTTAAAAGGGCTGAAACTCGTTAATTGCTGAACAGATTCGAATGGGAATTGTATCGGAAGAATCCTTACATTATCCCGAGTGTCATAGCGTCATAGGCTAGACTTTATCTCAGAAAACAGTCGTGTTTTTAATTATTTTAATTTATTATGCTTGTTTTCGCTTACGTTTCAAAACGGTGTTATTATACTTAAATGTAAACACAAAATAAACGGTGGTTTTGTTGTGAGATCCAGGTTTTTGCCCGTTTACGCTCTGCCTGGGGTAGGCAAGGGATAATAGGCGTGATTTGTGTGTGTGTGCTATAAATTTTTCAATATAAATACTCCCCTTTTCCAAGATCTACTCACAATTCTTCCCACTGTCCCCTCTCGGCCGACACGGGTCGTCAGCCATCGGCTCGCGCTCGGTTCAAGGTCTAGGAAAGCAGTGGCCGTCTACCTGACCGGTACTGGCTGGTACACGACCAGTGTTCATTGAGCCCTGACATAATACTCGGTGATTTTTGACAACTTGACTCTTTGCCGATTTCCCAGGTCTTTGATACCTACATGTGACTGATTGGTGGGCAGCAAAGGCTCACCCGGAGAACTTTGTGAGGTTGTTCAAACAACCAGCCCAATCGCGCCCTTGCGGCTCGACTAGGCATAAGGGTTGTTCTGGGAAGAACAGATCGGAATGAATCTAAATAAAACTCGATGAGATGTAAGCGCTTAAAATGAAAATGTAATTATATTATTCAATGTCGGATAACTAGTATTATCACTTAGCAAAGTGCAATCACTCTTCAAGCAGCACTTAACGTACTTTGTCATAAAACAGATTTTTAAGACTATATCGTAGTGGCTTGGGTTTCCCTGTGGGCGAATATGTCAGGAGTCTTTGTAACGTCCATCAACCATCACGATCTCTTTCTATTGGGTACATAGGTCCTATCTGTTAAGACCAAAGTCCCTTGTGTCTAGTATTTTGACCCCATCTTATATCTAGGCCTTATTTGGACGATAACTTGGTCCGATCGTCAGGTAAAGTCTGTGCGGAAAAAGAACCGGCTTGAGATTTGGGGACGCCTCTGTCCCTCAGTATGATAGCAACCTATGAAAAAATTATAAGTTCTATTTTTGCCCACTCTTATTCTCTTTCCTCCGGCCAGATTTACCAATGACTTAAAATAGGCGGCTGGTAGCGACTGGATGGCGAAAACGAGGGATTGTACCCTATGGCGTACCCTGGGGAAGGCCTATGTCCCATGCAAGCATTGGACTGCAATAGGCTGATGTATGTTATGTATGTACTCTTTTCCTGCACAGGCCCTATCTTGGTCCCGTCAAACAAATATCTTAACTTAGTTTTAACCGTCAGATATCTTGATATGCCGTGTGATGTCAGCTAAGAATAGCATCACCCCATTCCTTTCCCGTGGGTAATGTAAGAGGCGACTAAGGGAGTCGAGGGTTATGTGTATAG
Organism: Tuta absoluta; assembly: GCA_027580185.1. NCBI lineage: Eukaryota > Metazoa > Arthropoda > Insecta > Lepidoptera > Gelechiidae > Tuta > Tuta absoluta. Next base: position 980,364 of record JAQAHW010000062.1, read on the forward strand.
CAATTTTAGGTGATGACAACCTGATATTGTGGCGATACACAATTTTCGTATCCTCAAATGTTTGTCAGACGTGGCTTCATTGTTCGTTTTTACGGCGGTTTAAGCTCTGTCTACCCCGTAAGGCGTGATATATGTATTTAGATATCTTGATCCTATCCGTCAGGTGCCTAGGAGCCATCTGTCAGGTATCCCCTTAAACTGGGCAGCGTACCTGCGCCGGACTCGTTTATGTGGTCTCTTTATGCAATAATCGTAATATTGATAGCGAGCACTAACCTGTCGGTTGCTAGGCGCGTCGGATACTTACACTCATCACGCTTCTATCCCTTGCAGGGTAGGCAGGGCATAAGCGGCCGTAGAAATTAGTAATAGCCACGTCTGACAACTATTTACGGTTGACGTTTTTATCGCTTTGCTTAACAATAGGTATTTAAAAAGTGATTAAGGCCAAAAGCGGTCGTAGAAACGGTCTTATTCTAAAATTGTGTTAGACGTGAAACCCTCGAGTCCCCTAGTCGATAATATTCTTCAACGCTGTTTAGCTATTGCGCATTCAAAAGTGGAGTTGCACAAATTGAGTTTTTTTTACACCTAAACGTAAATGAAAACTAGTAGCCTTTCTACTCGACGTTTGTTTGGTTCTGCACCAATAAACAATACGCTTAGTTTATCCATTATCTCAACAAGTCACGTATTACCTCACTCTGTCAGAGTATCAGCCTTCTGTTTTGCCCCAGTTACCTCATGCTCCTAATCCTCTGACGCAACGGTTACCTGGGTGGTCAGAGATAACGTAGGACAATAAACAAACTGACATATCGGCACCTTTTTCTCGTAGTGGCGAAGGAGGCTAATCGGTGAGATAAGAACACCTTTTAAACCTTTTTTTAGTGGAATTGCCTTTCGAAGTATTTAGTAGATTTGGCGTAGTGGTAGTGTGATTTCCTGCGGCGCAAAGATTTTGGGTTCGATTTCCGGCGGGACACTCACAAAGTTTATATTTTCACTAAGTGAATTTGTTTCTAGTCTGGTTAGGACACTGCAGACTGTACCATCTAATTTTCCGTAGATGGTTACGTGCTTTTGAGGGCACGTTATCCGTCGGATTGCTGTCTATGATTACTTAGACGGCGGTCATTACACAACCATGTCAGAAACCTACTAGTGGTTGAAAACTCAGACAACAGGGTTCATCGGGTCGTTCGTCACACGAAAAGAAGAAGAATTAGATAAATGCTGTAATTATTTTCGAGAATTTAGATTTTTTGAAGATCTGTCCACGTAAGATTAGGCTCTTGGAATAGTCGTTTTTGACTTTTGACTTTTGCTTAGTTCACCCTACACTGCCTAAGAGGCGTGAGCGTGACTAATTGTTTTGTTAGTTGGTTAGCGACACATGTCTTGTCGCTCTAGTTAAACTGTCAATAATATCTTGAAGACTATAATTGGGGTACTTATGCACTCACAGTGCTATATTATTTTCATAATGAAAAAATGTTAGCCGCCGTGTGATGCCGGCTTAGAATAGCCTCACCCCATATCTTACCCATGGGTGTCGTAAGAGGCGACTAAGGGACTCGAGGGTGTGTATTGCAATTTTAGGCGACGGGCTGACAACCTGTCACTATAGTGATACACAGTTATCTGATTGACCCTCAAACTTTTGTCAGACGTGGTGTTAATATCCGTTGAACGGCCGTTAACACTCTGCCTACCCCGTAAGGGATATAGGCGTGATTTATGTATGTACACCTTTTTTAAATGAAAAAGGTGTTCTTAATATGAAGTCAAGAAGAGAATTGCACTTTGCGTGTATGACTCACAGAGTAATTTGTAACAAAACTCCTGACTACCTCTTTACAAAATTGAAATGGAAAGACCTTAATACACGAAATAACGTAAGATCGAATGGGCAAAACTTGTTGAAGGTTCCCCGGCATAGAACTGCTGGTTTCAGAGGTAGCTTTGGGTACAAGGCTGCAAAGGTCTGGAATATAATACCACCTCCGTTAAGGAAAAAAATGACCACGACTACTTTTAAGAAGAGGATGAAACAAATTTTGTTATTCAACCAAAAGACCAGTATCCAGGGCTACTTTTCGCCACGTTTCTAATGCACACCACAATGTGTTGTTCTCTGCACATACACAAAAACACACATACACACACTCACGCACACACATACACACACTCACATACACACATACACACACTCTAAACAAAAAGTTATTTTTGCCTATTTTTTTTTTCTTATAATTATAATTTTAATTAATGTTTGTATTATTATACTTAACTAGTGTTTGTCATCAACTTCACCCTCGAAAAATATGTTTATTTTTGAAATGAGAAGGTCGGAGCTGAAAATCAGTGCAGGCAGGTGGTCTTTGGTAACCTGTTCTGCAATAACTGAGCCTCCCACCTTTTGATACATAATTATATTTTCATGCTCACGTTTGTTACTGTTGAGATATTTTATGAACAATAAAGGCTCTTTATTATTATTATTATTATTTATTATTTATGTATGTATGTATGTAAAAATGTTGGCGTCGGCAGATCCCAGGTTTGATCTCGGCCGACGCTATAATTTTTTCAATTTCTTATTTTCACTCATGGGGTAACTATGATTCATGCTAACAATTCTTTAAACTATACTTATAGTGCAGACAGTTCATAGTAACTAACTAAATATCATGAACATAACCTGAGCTTAATGGGTCAAGATATCATTAGTTGTGTCAGATTTCAGCTGGTACCTAATATGAAAACCGAAACCTATTGCAGTCGTTTAGTTTAATGGGTCTATAGTAAAGATGTATGGAAATATCATGTTCGTGATTCTGCTTGTTAGCTCGTTAAAATACAGGTGTTAAATACAATGTATCTGCAAAGATCCAAGTCCAATAAACCACTACCCGTTTGCGTTTTGTCACGTGAACGATTGTCAAAATGGACAGACATGAATTTTTATCTTTGAATCTGATGTAATGTTATTTTTTAATTATTGTTTTCTTTGACCTTAATTCTGTCATCGTCTAAAGGCGACGGGAGCCAAATAAAAAAAAAACACCTTTACCTGTCATCAAACTGTACCGTACCTACTTTGAACCTCTGTATGATTACCGAATATATCTTGTCATTGGCAAGAAACGTCTCAACCCTGAGCGATGTGACGCCTTTAAAAAAATACACAATGTAGATGCACTGCAATGGTGTCTTGTTTACGACGCATTTAAGCAAATCAAGTAGACACTATAAAATGCAAATCCTTAACAGCATCAACCTTTACATTCCCAGCACCAACCTTCGCGCTTTTCTCGTGACATCTGGCTGAGGTCGTGCCCATATCCGTTGATCTGAAGTGTGTCTGTATGAACAAGTCCGCCGTATACGGTCATCTCCAGACCTACCGCCCTTGTCCCGCTTCGAGTAGGCTTTTTTATCGCACACGCAATTTATCTTGATGATTTCATTGATAAAGTTGTATGGGTATTGAATGCTGCTGTGGGAATGGGGTGGTATTTGGATGACAGTATTTTTTAATCATCATTATTGCGGTGAAGCACAAAGCTTCAAGCACTCGAGGGTTTCATGTTTTTTTTTTTTTTTTATTAATAATGGGTTTGCTCTTGACTCTAGTCTAGGTCATAGGACAGAGACAAAGTCTAAGATGGAGCGAGCTCACCCAGAAGAAGCCTGTTCACTCTTACTTTGAAGAGATTAGGGTTGTATGCGTTTGGAAACACAGACGCAGTTAGTGAGTTCCACTCTTTAGCAGTGCGCATTATAAATGATGACTGGAAGCGCTTACTCCGAATTGGTGGAATGGCAACCAGGTACGGATGGTATCCGGCGGTATGTGTATGTATTTTAGGTGATAGGCTGACAGCCTGTCACTCATAGACATAGACATAACAAATAGGTATTTGTCAGACGTTGCGATAGTGACCGTATTTTTAAGGCCGTTAACGTTCTGCCTTCACTGCAAGGGATGAAGGCGTGATGTGTGTGTGCACAAAGCATGGGGTTTGACTGTAAGCACCTACCCATGTAAAGTTGAACGCACAGCAACTACTTACACAAAAAAGTACAAATTTCATTCGGGATATAAATTCTCTTAACTCACCTTAAATGAGTGCTGCCACTTTCAGTCAAATAGGCTTAGAGAAGAATAGAAGATATCTTAGTCACGTCATGTCTTATAATTTGACGCAAGATCGTGTTATCTGTCAAAATAAGGCGACGATGAAAACAATTGTGGCTAAATTGACTAGAACTAGTAATGGCGTAGGTAGAACCCACCCACTATAATTTTAAAACATGACAGAACTTAGATATCTCCGATCCTTTTCTTAACCAATTTAATTTTAGAATCATAGAATCATAGAATTTATTAGTGTAAAACAATCAGGTAAAAATATTAACAGAATGTGACAACGCTAACTTAAGCCAAGTTAAGAGAAACTAATTTCCGAATTAAAGCCAGTATTTGTTTATCATCATAATTTTCGTTTGCACAAATCATGGGGTTTTCCTGTAAGAACTTACACTTTGTCACTTTGTGCCGTGTGATGCCGGCTTAGAATAGCATCACCCCATCTCTTGCCCTTGGGAGTCGTAAGAAGCGTCTAAGGGACTCGAGGGTGTGTGTGTGTATTGCAATTTTAGGCGACGGGCTGACAACCTGTCACTATGGCGATACACAGTTTTCCGGATGTCCCTCAAAAGCTTGTCAGACGTTGCGTAAATGTCCTTTCAATACGGCCGTTTACGCTCTGCCTACCCCGCAGGGGATTGTGGGCGTGATATGTGTATGTATGTAACTTACACTCACAGCATCACAACTTGTTTTGTTCATGGTACTTGCAAGTTGCAACTACACAAAAAAGTACAAATTACATCAGAGGCAGATAACACATTTCCTAATGAGAATGACCATCTGTCAGTGACCATTTAAGTAGATAGGTACTCCCATAGAAGAAGTTGTGACATGTATTGTTAATGTTTTAAAGGTGCGGAAACCGTGTCATTGCGTTCTATGTTTTACTTCACATAACAAATTGCACTTGTAATGGTCGCGCCCGTAAAGTATTACTTTTATTACCTATATTAACAGTAGCCTAGCCTGTAGAGTTTATTTAATTAACTTTATTTAAAGTAGGATAGTTGGTACTATAACTTATTGACGTCATGATCCGTCATTATTGTAAAAAAAGAAATTTGTATAACACAATTGTCATCTTTTTATAACAATTTTGTATTGTCCTGATAGAAAACCGTCTCGGGCGCCATAACAAAATAAAAATAAAGGCACTGCCTCGGGGCTATAACCAGGTTAATCACACGGCATGTATGCCACTACCATCATTAAACGATATTTGTTTAATTGAAATCATGATTTCCGAAGTGTTATTTATTTAGCCGTCTGATGCCGGCTTAGAATAGCATCATCCCATTTCTTTCCCGTGGGAGTCGTAAGAGGCTACAATGGGACTCGAGAGTGTGTATTGCATTTTTAGGCGACGGGCTGACAACCTGTCACTATCTTATGAATCTTATTTCGGTGCCAACGAGAATCACACCTACCTCAGCCAGGTGCATAGATAATATCTTTACCAACATTAAACCTGAAGATGCGGCTGTCATAAATAAATTAAGCTCCGACCATACGGGTCAATTAGCTTCTTTCAAAATTAACATTGAGCAGGCACCTAAACAAGATATTACGTGTGTACCGGTAAATGAAAGTAGGCTAAATCGATATAGAGAAAATATTTTGCAAAAATTACCTGAATTGCCATATAACGAAAATCCAAATAAATTATATAACGCAGTATTTAGTCTTGCCAAAAAAGAATATGACAATGTATTTAAATCTAAGAAAATTAAAGTTAACACAAAATTATCATTTAGTGACTGGGCCACAGTTGGAATTCATAGAAGCAGGCAGAAGTTATACGATCTGTATGAAGAAAGAACATATAATCAATCAAAAACTTTTGCTGATTATGTAAAACGTTACTCTAAAACTTTTAGAAACGTTTGTGCAATAGCTAAATCTAACTTCATCAAAAATAATATAAAGAATAGCACAAACGTAATCAAAACCACTTGGAAATTTGTAAATAATGAAACTGGAAAATCTAAACGTCGTAATGAAAATTATAAACTTATGATAAACGATGAAATTAAAAATACTAATTTGGAAGTAGCTTCCGCTTTTGAACAATTTTTTACTGATATTCCAGTTTCGACTACCAAATCGTTAAACTCATGCCCTATTCTCGCTGAATCTATTCTAAAAGATAATGTAAACCATTGTGATAAATATTTTAAATTTTCTCACGTTAGTAACATTGAAATAATAAAAGTATTTAAAAGTTTACAAATGAAAAATACTTCAGATCTCCACGGCCTCTCTGTTAAAATTATTAGTTCCATAATCGATTGCATTTCTCCATACCTAGCATGTATTTTTAATGACTGTGTAGACAGTGGCGTGTTTCCTGACTTGATGAAGCATAGTAAAGTTATTCCCTTGTTTAAAGCTGGTAGTACTACTGACCCTACTAATTTCAGACCTATATCAATACTACCAACACTAAGTAAAATTTTTGAAAAAGTTATTTTATATCAATTGCAAGGACATTTTTATCGTAATAACTTAATGCACCTGCAGCAATTTGGTTTCACACGTGGTCGCTCTACTACTGATGCAGGTGTGGATCTCATCAATCATATAATCGAAGCCTGGGAGGAATCTCATGATGCAGTAGGTGTGTTTTGTGATTTGTCCAAGGCGTTTGATTGTGTTCATCATGATACTCTGGTCAGGAAGCTACATCACTACGGCGTAAAAGACCACGCTCTTAGTCTTTTGGAATCATATCTTAACAATAGAATCCAAAAGGTCGATGTCAACGGTGAAAGATCATCTGGATCAAAGATAAGAATGGGCGTTCCGCAGGGTTCGATTCTTGGTCCTTTTTTGTTTCTTGTATATATTAATGATCTACCATATCTAGTTAAAGAAAAACATGATATAGTTTTGTTCGCGGACGATACCTCTCTACTTTTCAGAGTAAAGAGGCAACAACTCAACTATGATGACGTGAACAAAGCTATTACCGATGTAGTGCAATGGTTTACAGTAAATAACCTACTATTGAATGAAAAGAAAACTAAATGTATCAAATTTGTATTACCAAATGTTAAACCAAGCTCTACAATTATTAAGGTAAAGGATGAAAAGTTGGACCTTGCGGACTCAACTGTATTTTTAGGCATAACTTTGGACGCCTCGCTCCAATGGGGGCCACATATTGAGAAATTGTCGAAGAGACTGAGTTCAGCAGCATACGCAGTTAAAAAAATAAGACATCTCACTGATGTAGACACTGCAAGACTAGTTTACTTTAGCTACTTCCATAGCTTAATGTCTTATGGCTTACTATTATGGGGCCATGCTGCGGATGTGAACAATATATTTGTTTTGCAGAAACGGGCTGTTCGTTCAATTTATAAATTGGGACCTCGAGTCTCCTTGAGACAGAAATTTAAAGAAATCAACATATTGACATTTGTGTCACAGTACATATACGAAAATCTAGTGTACGTAAAAATAAATATAGATTCTTTTAAGAAAAATTGTGACAGGCATAATTTTAACACTAGAAATAAGGAGCAACTTGCTGTGCATATGAGCAGGCTTAGTAAAGTAAGCAAAACTTTTAAGGGCAATTGTATACGCTTTTATAACAAACTTCCTAAAGATATTCAAGACTTACCCTTAAATAAATTTAAACCAGTAATTAAACAAAAATTGTACAAGAAAGGCTATTATGAAATATCAGACTATATGCAAGATAAATCTCCATAGGTTTAATTCAAATGTATAAAGTAAATATTTTATTAGACGAAACAAGTAGATTTATCTACTGCAATTTTTTGTTATTATTATAATTTTTTTTGTAGCCATTTTTGGGCTATACATATATATTATTCGTTATTTCCAATATTAGCTAGGGCAGTTTAGGGCCTAGAAAGATTGTTAATTTAGAGTAGGAGCACTTCTGGGCAGGTTTTTTGGGGGGTTTTTCCTGTTCAGGGGGTCCGGTTAATTATACGCATGTTAATAACACGCTTTGGAAATCTTGACTTAAATTTGAAACAAATGTCGTTTACAAATGGTGGTGGCGTAAAGTTACGTGCTGTGTGATTAACCTGGCCAGCCCCGAGGCAGTGCCTTTATTGTTATTTTTATTTTTTTTATCCCGCCCGAGCCGGTTTTCTATTAGGACAATACAAAATTGTTATAAAAAGAAGAAGATTGCGTTATGCAAATTTCTTTTTTTTACAATGACCGATCATGACGTCAATAAGTGATAATGCTATCCTACATTGAATAAAGTTATTTCATTTTCATTTTCATTTTCATTATAGGTAGGTACCAATTTTATACAAATTGAACCGTCAACACCTTTAGTTAGTGGTATTTGTAGTAACAAAACGGCTGTCCCAACATTTGTGTATTTTACGCTAAATACCGTTATACACCAATAATAGCTTCCGTAATAATAGCTTTAATGCCGTGTGATGCCAGCTTAGAATATGCCGTGTGGTGCCGGCTTAGAATATGCCGTGTGATGCCGGCTTAGAATATGCCGTGTGATGCCGGCTTAGAATAGCATCACCCTATTTCTTACCCGTGGGTGTCGTAAGAGCCGACTAAGGGACTCGAGGGATGTGTATTGCAATTTTAGGCGATGGGCTGACAAACTGTCACTATAGTGGTATACAGTTATCTGATTGTGTAACACAATTTTCTTTTTTTATAACAATTTTGTATTGTCCTTATATAAAACCGACTCGGGCGGGATATAAAACAAAAACTAAAGCACTGCCTCGGGGCTGGCCAGGTTAATCATACGGCATAGGTGTTATTTTAAAAAATATTTTAAAAAATAAAATATTTTTGAAACATGTAAAGCTAGCTATACTGGGTTCATACGCGTACGTCACGTGTTGTCATAAATCCGACAATTGACTGCGGTGATTTGATTGGACGTGTTGCATCGCAAGTACATCAATACACGTGTCGCTGCAACTCTATCAGACAAATTGGAAGTAATTTGCCATGCCTTGTGATGCCGGCTCTGAATAGCATCAACCCATAACAACCCGTGGGTGTACACAAAATCATTACAATAGACACAAATACAACAAATAACGACACAACAGGATAACTTATTTCATCAAAACATTTCTTCCATCTGACCTACGTAAAGACATTTGTCTTGATTGTTTTAGTTATGTAAATTAAGTACTTTACGAAAATTCACATTACCAAAATTCACGTAAGTATCAATGACATAATTCGCGTGCAAGAAAATGGCGCGAAACAATCATCCAATCAGGTGACCTCGCGCGCGACATATGGCGTCCCGGCACTCTGATTGGTCCGCCCTGACCTCTCTTATTGCATCGATTATTGATTGATTTGTTATTGGCCGGTTTATTTTTAGAACTGAAATGTTTTTCCTCTTTTCGTTAGTTTTGAAATGTTTTTTCTTTTTTTTTCAGCATGTCTGAAGGGGACGTGTCTATGATTCGAGACGAGGACGTGTTGCGGCGTATGGTGAGTGAATTTTTTTTTGACCCTACCTTCTTTTACATCACACCAACACATTACGCCTATAATCTCTTTCGGGGTAGGCAGAGCGTAAATGGCCACTTCTGACAAATATTTGAGGGTCATTCGGAAAATTGTGTATCGCCATGGGGACAGGTTGTCAGCCCATCGCATCGCCTAAATAGGCAATACACACCCTCGAGTCCCTTAGGCGCCTCTTACGACTCCAACGAGAAAGAAATGGGGTGATGCTATTCTAAGCCGGCATCACACGGCACCTTCTTTTAATCTTATCTTATAGGGCCGTCGGGATCCCACTTCTGGGCAAAGGCTTCCTCCACAGATCTCAAGGTGCCTCCACATACCAGTTCTTAGATAATCCGTCTAGTTTGTCTCATTTGATAACTTGACAACTGACGACTCTGGAGCAGGTGATGTAGACGATCAAAACCACTTTACACTAACTAGACAACTATACCACTTTATTACCATCTTCGTCTAGGCCTACCGCGACTCTTGGTTACCAACCTACCTTTATAGATACTTACTCTTTGACCTGGAAATACCAACATTCAATAACATCACTAGGCAGGTCGCTTTGTAATCAATTATGGGTGGTGCTTTGCAAATCGATGAAACTGATGTTCGATGGCGACATTATAAACGCCTGAGAAAAATATACTAGCAATTACCCAGCGTGTTAGTGACGATCAGTGCTGTATGTTATGAAACTACAGGCTACAAGTTTACATGTGAAGTAACATTGGGTAGCCAGTTCATATTCCTGGTATCATAATGGCGAACCGACTACGCAATGAACATCGAATTTCACCTGTAAAATTGTAGCCTGTAGGTAGTTTGATAATATCGAGTAGAGATCGAAATTAATGGAGCTACGAGTATTCACAGCTACTACAGTCCACTGTAGTACCTAGCCTCCGCTTTTCGTTGGGTATTGCCATACTTACCCTGTTTGGCAGTCGGATTAGCGAGCGCAGTAAAAGATATTGCATTCACAGGGAACACTGCTGCCAATTCCCTGGATGGTCGCCTTTTACGACACCCACGGGTAGGCTCGGGCTGATGCTATTCTAATCCAGCATCAAACGGAGCTATTAAACAGCTGTTATCTGATGACATTCCAGTGGCAACAGACGGAGGACTTCGGTAAGAAGAAGGAGATCCGCGCGCACATGTACCGTCTCCGCGAGGAGCGTCTCCGGAGCCTCTACTCACCCGAACCCAACCACGGAAAAGGTTAATACGATTCACATACTCCATGATACATCAACAACCAAAACAACCTAGGGATTGTGAATATAGCCCGACCTATATTACCATCTATTACTTTACCACTAACTAGATACTGCTTAAACATCATTTATACTGAAGCTCTTTTTCTTAGATAAACGATTGGTTCGGAGCAACAGCGAGGACCAATCTTTCATTACTTATTCTTTTCATTTTGTTCACTTGGGTTTACCTATACTTTATAAGTAAACACAACGCTATCGCGTTCTAGTTTACTTACAGCGACATCTGTTGTAAGTAATAAACAGATTGTATAACAGAATTATTTCAGTTAAAACGGTAGAGGTTATGACGTCATACCACAACTTTTCGGTACCGAGTTTTTCTGTTACTGCATCATTTCCTGTACAGTAATTTTTACGATACCTAAACCGCTATCAAGCGGTTTTTCCTCATTTTCCCAAACTTTGCTTGATAGAGCGCAATGTATAATTTTGATATCGAAATTATAACGACAGCGGTAGGTACAGCAATTCTCTACTTTTCTTCTTCTTTTATAATCTTTTTCCGTCTACCTTCAAAACGTATATCGGTACCGATATTTTACCAGTAGCTTAACCCTGTACCTTAACCGAAAACGATCCTTGCAACCGTCGATTGTTGGACATGGTCATCCCCTAATAGGATAGGGGGTGTATACCATACTCACCACGCTTGACAGGCGTGTTGTGTTGAGATATGCGCCGGAATATGATGTGACACTTTACGCCTCACTGAAAAACGCTAAATATTTTAGCTAAAATCATAGATAAAAATGAATACAGAGACATTAAAATACTTCACTATACCTGAAAAGTAGCATTCTTACACTAAATAAAGTATTTTGTGTTTCGTGGCTAAGCAAGAAGATATCATAAAGCGGTCGTCAAGTCTGATAGTGTTTTTTATAAATAAACAAAGCGTTTATTCTCATAAAAAACGGTTTCGTTGTTACAAATTTTACAGTCTTCCAAACTGTACAACAGTTTGTTGGCAGAGAATAGCTCTCCTTAACATAACTGTATTTTTACAATAAAATATTGCAACAGGCTTGAGTGATTTTGCCAATGTCATTGAAGTAGAAAGAGTCAATTTTGTAATGTTGCTTGTAGTGTTGTTTTGTAACGAGCCCGTCCACAGGTATGGCCTCAGCGACACACGTGCAATCTCTGCTGGACCAGTCCTTCCAGAGCCTGAAGAGCAAGGAGGTCCGCGACGCCGGATCCCCGCCCAAGGACTTCTGCCGCCAAGGTGTGGAGACACCGGAACTTAGGCCCTAACTACTTCTGTTGTTTTGTGGAATCTTTGTGGTTTCGTTCCTGTACCGAATCATCAAAATAGAGCAGATTTGCATTACAAAGAATGAACATAAATTACGTCTAAGATTTTTTTTCTGGAAGCCGTTTCCTTGTACTTTTTTGTACCGTAAAATATGTTCTCATGGGTGATATTACCACATTTTCACGATTAAAACCACAAAATTTCCACATTGTATGAAGGCGACTAAGATGGGCCTCCCCCAAATTGGGGGGTAACAAACAACTAACCGCGCTTATTAACTGGATGCGGTATTGTACAGTCCTAACTGACGGGACAGGAGTTAGTTCACTGGTTGATTTTACAGTTTTAATGGCTATATAAAGGATGTGACAAAACTTGTTAACCTAAGTAACTATCACCAAGCCAAACTGAAATATCAAAATTCTGATTGGTGATTGGAAGTAACTTCATTTCAACATGTACAATTAACCTCGTCTTATCCACTTCTATTAAGGAATATTTATTTGATACTTTTTTCATAGCCTCGTCAAAACAAACTGGGTAAAACATTTCAATGAATCTAAACTCCTGCCAAAACCACTACCTTCGAATAACAGAACTTATCTTTTTTCAGATCTGAAAGAGCTTTCCAATGCTGGATGGAACGTGGAGTCGGAGAACAGGACCACAGACGATGGACACACCAAGATACGCGCCATTCACGCCGACATACAGGTTCCTACACACACACACACACATATCACGCCTATAATCCCTTTCTGGTTAGGCAGAGCATAAACGGCCGCAAAAAACGGATATTTACGCCACGTCTGACAAATATGAGGGTCATTCGGAAAATGGTGTATCGCCATAGTGACAGGTTGTCAGCCCATCGCCTAAAATTGCAATACATACCCTCGAGTCCCTTAGTTGCCTCTTACGACACCCACGGGAAGGAAATGGGGTGATGCTATTCTAAGCCGGCATCACACGGCACTAGTTCCTACACAGTTTCTTTAATGGATTTTCTCTTGATATAGCCTAAGCCAGGTGTGGTTGAGACAGAGTCAATAGGCTTGTGACCTACTAGTCAAACGAGGCTTTTTTTAAAATGATATTATGTTTCAATAACTGAATTGATGTTGTAACGTCACTATACACTATTTAGAATGGAGTCAAAATAATAAACTTTTTAATTGTTTCTTAGTTGAATATATTTTGAAAAACAATTGATGAGAACTATTTAACTTTGGACTGGTTTCAAACATCCAAGTCTTGTGTTGTATTTATTATCCAGTACACAACCCTATGGCAAGGTTCCCTAAGAAACTTAAAAGGCGCTTATACTTGCTTATTTTTTACGCCGGACTCAGACTTTTTAAGCGTAAAAATAAATGATGAAATAAAGTTAATTATATAATAAAGTATCTCTTTCTTAATTAATTTTACAATAAAAGATGAATAACAATTTTCCATTGATTATTTTTTCTAAACAGGGCCGATACGACGTTGAAGGAGGGCAAGGGAAGTTCGAAGCACTGGACAGCCGCCGTCAAGCGCACTCCGAGTATCAAGATGGCAACACCAGCGTCAAAAAAGATGAAGCGGCTTCCAAAACCGCCCACGCCGAGCAAGTCGTGCGCAAAATCGACGATGGAACTGAATTCTCCTCTTCGGCTAAAACTTCTTCGACATCCACGTCGAAATTCGAAAAAATCTCAACCGAAGTGCCATATGACGAGAGTAACGCTAAGTTCACTCAAAAAACTAACACGAGCGACTATGAAAAGACACTTAGAAATAGCAGCTTTGAAAACGGAGAGCTTATATCGAGGAAGATTGACTATCCCGATGATGCGACTAAGGTGATAGTTGAAACGAGATGTCTGCCCGATGGTACGCGAATTACGAGCACTCGAAAGGAATTTCGCACGCCAGTTCAAAGTACTCGCTCTGAACAGCATTCTAGTAAAAGTGAAAGCAGGTATTCTAACACTTCACATCGAGCGGACTCTTCTTCCAAAATTACTAGAGAATACGACATCGTTGATTCTCAAAGAAAGGCTGATGACAATGATTTGAAACGAAATCGCTTTGACTACCAACATGTTGACGAGAATTTACAAACACAGCAAAATATTTCAAAGACTTCTGACTCAAAACGATTTGAATCTCGTGATTCATCTTCTAAAATTATTCGAGATACTGTTGATAGTCACCAGGAATTCGTTGACAATAAACGATTAGATACCAGAGATTCGTCATCTAAAATTACTCGTGAATCTATTGAACGTACTCAAGATGTTTCTGATATAAAACGATCCGAAAATGTTGATGTGTCTTCCAAAATTGTTCGTGAAACTGTTGACCGTCGTCAAGATATTTCTGATGTCCAGAAACTTGAAAAAAATTTACAAGTGCATCGTGATGACGTGAGTTCTAATATAATAAATCAGCATTCTGAAACTATAATTGACTCAAATGAAAGTAAATTTGTTACTGATGATAAAACAAATGTTCATATAGATTATTCAACGACGCAGCGTACTGAAAAATATGACTCGAATGTCGACAAAACTGATCGCCGTAAGACTTTCACGACAAAAGATAATCAAAACATTCAGCGCGATGTAAACGATACGATACGCTTCAAAAACAATGAAGAACGTCTTCACAACATCGCAAAAGATCAGAAAACCGACGAAATTTTCGACAACAAGGCCATGACAAGTGACCAATATCAAACTACGTATTCCAATGATTACACACAAAAAAAGATCAGCAATGATTGGAGCCCCACTCATCAGGCTTGGGCTAGTACGCTGCGTAATGATACTCCTTCAACCACCCGCCCGACTACCAGGGCATCATCTCCTGGCAGTAGGACTTATCAGTCAAGCACTTCATCTCTGAGAAGCAGCGTGAGTCCTGACAAAACTTGCAGGAAACCCTCGAGCCGTGGAGGCAGTCCAAGCAAGACTGACCGCGCGTATTCCTCTGATAGATACTCAAGTACGACTTCGACTCATACAGTCACTGAAAGTAAGAATTACAAGCATGCTAGCCCTGATAGAAAGCCTCCTGTATCGCCCAGTAGGAACAGCAACAGTCCGGATAGAAAACCGGATGAATACCGTCAAAGGCCTAGTCAAAGCCCTGAAAAACGATCGGACTTAAGGCCAAGCAGCAGTCCTGAAAGGAGACCATACCAATCTTCCTATAAACCGAGTGAGCGAGGATATCCTCACCACAGTACATCTCCTGTTAGATCCGGAATAAGCCCGGATAAGAAAACCTCTGATCACCCGAAAGACATTCCTTTTGCAAGACCTAGTGCAAGCCCTGAGAGGAAACCTTACAAGCCAACTTCTAGCCCTGATTATCCTCGAACTAAATCTTCAGCTAAGGATTCTCCCAGGACTAGCTTAAGTCCTGATCGAAAACCTGGTTACGAACCATCTTCAACAAAAACTAGCCCTGGAGACAGATATCCAAAAGAATCATCTCCAACAAGGCCTTCTTCAAGTTCTGACAGAAAACCAAGTTATATAAAACCTACAGCCGCATCTAAAACTCCTGACACTGACAGGAAATCTCCCACAAAACATGTGCTTTCCTTTAGCCCAGAAAGAAAGACTTACGGTAAAAGCACCGTCAAAGAAGAACACTACAAATTCATTGACGAGGAGACTAAAATGTACACCCGCACTGATCGCGATGACTCTACCTACACCAAGAGGGTATCTACCAGCCCTGATAGATACTCGGGACCACGTGACCGTAGTCCTTCTCCTTCTAGAAGTCTTGATGATGTCCCTGATTGTGCCAGAGCGGATTCACCATCTTTAAGATCGTCTCTAAGAAAAGGCCGATCGCCCTCCCCTCCCAAAGGACCCGTTACTTTTACCGATGATCAGACACAGAAGATAAAAACTGCTTCTTCTGATGTTACTACTAAATATGACGATTACTTCACCAAAACTTCAAAGATTTATGATTCTCCAACTAAGGAAATACCAAGAGAGCCTTTGCCTTCAAAGTATGGAACTTACGACAAGAAACGTCGTTCTGAAGAAACTGAAGAAGTGACATCATTCACCAGCAATAAGGCCACTACAGATGTGAAATATGATTCTCTAACGCGCCGTGAAAAAACTACGAAGAAAACTAATTCGCCTCTTTCACCAACAAAATTTCCGAAAAACAAATGTACTGATTCGCCGAGGGAACCATCTCCAACTAAATACGGTACTTATGACAAAAAACGCCGCACAGAAGAGAAAGAACTAATTATTTCTACAAAGGATACAACAGATTTCAAATATGATTCCTTGACTAGTGAACAAAGAAATAAGGATGTCCCTCATTCACCAACTAAGAAAAATCTACGAGGTAACGTTTCACCCGTGAAGTCTCCCACTAAGGATACTAAATACAAGCATACAACCGATTTTATCGCAACAGAAAAATCAACTGAGGAGATTAACAAGAAAACAAGTGTAACTGATCGGTCTAGAAAACTTGTTACTCCATCAACAAGTCCAACTCGAAAACCGAAAACTGAGGATACAACTCCATCTACCGGACAAAGTTCACCTACTACTTCTGTTAGTGGATTCGTTTACTTCAGCTCTCCTAAAAATGAGACCATAGTAACCGATTTAGATGACGAAGAATATTTCTCCCAAATTAACAAAACTGAAGAAATTAAAACTATGACGCATGATCGTCCTAAAACTCTGAACGTTGAAAGGTCACCCTCACCCTCAAAGATACCGTGTCGTTCCCCATCGTTGGATAAAAAGTTTACCCCAACCAAAGACAGTCTTCCAAGAAAGAGTTCTTTGAAAAAACCTCTAACTGACAGTATTAATCTGTCCCCGGATGAAAAACCACCATCAAGCTTCCGTGTGTCTCCAATAGAAGATGTACCACAACACAAAATCGTGAAAAAAGATCGTCCAGATAAACCTGTGGACTCACCGATCAAACCGAAAGCACCGTTTGAAAGGAGAGAGACTTATGAAGAACGATGCCTGAAGATTCTTGGGGTAGTTGACAATGGCACTGAAACTGACACTGTTACTAAAAAGATAAGGTCTTCAAGCGTATCACCCTGTCGTAGTCCAGAAAGAGAAACATCTGCGTTTATATCTCACACCGATAAAAGGGATACCAATAAAGTTACCGTAACTGATTTTATAGCCAAGGAGGTAGAAGACACTATCAAGAAGAGTACTGCTTACGATTGTACTACTGAAAAGAGAGACAGGAACTTAAGAACCCCATCGAGGGAAAGCTCTCCTGCTAAATTACAGGATATAATTAGCCAGAAAAATGTTGCAAATGATGACGAGATAGATGATACCAGAAAGGAATACACTTCAAAGATCACTCGTGAGAGTCCCAATAGAGACATTGGTTATCAAAAACCTCGTTCGAGTGTGAGCCCTGTAAAAAAGTTGCATCAAACTCCTAAAGTATCCACTCCGATAAGACCGAATCAGAGTCCGGATAGGAAGTATTACGAAGCTGGAAATCTCGATTCTACCCGTACTACATCCCCGTTGAGATCTTTCCCTAGTAACACACCAACAAAATCCACTCCCGAAACACCTACTGAGAAATACACGAAGCCCAAATCTCCGTCAAGGCCTTCAGCAAGTCCAGTTAGACAACCAGGTTTCATGCGAACTACAGAATCCACTAGTAACAAATATGAAACAAGTGAAGACCACGAAACTACTATTCGACGAAGTATTGACAGAGAAGTGGGGTACCGTATAAAAAATGATAAATCCCCTCAACGACCTAGTACTAGTCCTGATCGTGAACGTGAAAAGAAGCCTCAAGACAAAACTCCAAAGCGATCATCCGTCAGCCCAGATCACATACCTGGTTACATGATGCCTACAGAAGCTACTATTCTGAAATTTGAAGATAGCACCACGGAAAAAGAAATATGCCACCATCATACTGAGGAAATAACGAAGAAGCCACAGGACAAAACTCCAATGCGATCATCCATCAGTCCAGACCATATACCTGGTTACATGATGCCTACAGAAGCCACTATTCTGAAATTTGAAGACAGCTCCACGGAACAGGAACTATGTCACCATCATACTGAGGAAATTAAGAAGACGCCTCATGACAAAACTCTAATGCGATCATCGGCCAGCCCAGATCATATACCTGGTTACATGATGCCTACAGAAGCCACTATTCTGAAATTTGAAGATAGCTCCATGGAGCAAGAAATATGTCACCATCATACTGAGGATATTACATCTACAGAAACAGTTAACAAACATTCAAAAATTCCCGAAAAACCTTCTTTAAGGCCTGATTCTCCTACTAGGAAACCAGCTGAATCAAAACTTCCGCGTACTCAATCACCATCTAAGAAACATACGTCTACTGAAGATACCACATTGCTCATTCAATCTGAAAGAGTTTTAGATCGTGTCCAGCAGTCTTTGAGAAAGTTGTCCCCGAATCGCGAGCATCGCTCACCAAGTCGCGAGAGAAGCCCTGGCAAAACTACAATAAGTCTGCAGGATATTGATGTTGTAACTACTGAAACGCAGAAGATATCTACTCAAACAATGAAAGAAGAAGGCAGGAAAACAACGAAGGGATCAACTGTTAAGACTAATGTTACTCGCACAGTCAAGCCCAAGGATGATAAACCAAAAGATCAAAAGCCAGCCAGCAAAACTCCATCGAGAACTGTTTCTCCAACCAAGAAACCTACGAGTACCGACTCGATGGATAAGTCCAGGAGTATTTCGCCTAAAAAGCCACTATCACCTACAGATCGCTCGCAATCACCACATGTTTCTAAACCGAGTGGCATAAAGCCAAGAGAACCAACACCATCCTCATTCGTCAGAAAACCATCTGGAAATGTTTCTCCAACTAAAATGGAGAAAATTACAATTGACGTCAAAAAGACAACAATCACAAAACAAAACAGTGCTTCCAAAATTGCTACCAAAACTATTACGACGAGAATTACTTCTTCTACAAACAAAACTGAGCCTGAACCAAAACGTGCACCGACACCGAAAGGCAATAAAGAAAATGTCAGCCCTAAGAAGGATGATATAAAGATGATGCGAACAGCAAGTGACACATCGCTTAGAAACAAGAAACTTACTCCGCAAAGAATGAAGTCAAAGCCTGAAATACAAGTTAATGACTTGTCACCCACAAGAGTGCCTAAAACATCTTTCCTCAAGAAACCTACAGGAAGAGAAACTCCGACAAAGTTAGCCCCAAAACCAAAGTCGGCCACGGCTTTGAACTCAACTCAAGATGATGATGAAATCATAATAGACATGGTAGAACAAGCAAAATCGTCTAGGGAAAACTCGCCTGATCGTATTTGTCCCACACCAGTCAGCTTTCTAGAAGATGTGGGCACACCTCGTTACCCAGATGAAGTGCGCGAGCCAGATGATGACTTCCGTAATCGCACTCATCACACCATTCATGAGACTGAGTCCATTGTCGATGATATTGTGGAAATAAGTGAGGATGATGAATTGTTCGTCAAAAAGACTGAGTTTGATCATATTTCAGAATCAGATGAATGTCTTCTTAGCGTTACTGATAAAGTTTCAAAATTTACGAACAAAATTGAGACAGTCAATAAACCAAAAGATTCTGCAGCGCAATTCAAAGACGTAGAAAGGGAGAATCATTCGGATTTAATCGATGAAAACCTAAAATTAGACGAATGTTTATTGTCGGTTTCTGAAAAGGTTAATAAGTTTGCAAAAGGTCATCAAGGTACAAGAGATAAGAGTCCATCACGAAAGATTAAAGATGAGTTTGATACAGAGACTGTTTACCAGGATGACTACACTAAGCTGAGTGTGAATGACAAGGCTCATCTATTCATAGAGACTGCTGAGAACTCGAAGGCTCCAAAAACTAAACCTAGTCAGAAAGTCGAACGCCCGGACCTAAGCAATGTTGATGATTCATTAAAAAGCGATGAATGTCTTCTAAGCGTATCTGACAAGGTACACAAGTTTGTCAAAACTGCTGAACAATTCTTGCAAGAATCCATTGAGACCGAAGAGAAAGATCGAAAAGTAAGAGAACAATATGAAAAGTTTATGCAAAAACTCGGACAGGAAGATGAAGACATCCAAGAAACTAAAACTACAACTCAAAAAGCTACAAAGACTTCTGAAAAAAAGGACCAAAGAGTTTCTGAAGAGATAACACCGTCATTTGCGAAAGAAACAACTACTTCTCACACTAAAATCAGAGAGTATCCCAGCTCTAACCTAAAACCTGCTGATAAATCACCCACTGTCAAAATAACGACGCTACGAAGTAGTGAGGCAGTTAAAAAGGCCAAAGCGCTGTTTGAAAACATTGCTACAACTCAACAGACTAAAGATACTAAGACGACTAAGCTGTTGGATATCGGAGTAAAGAAATCTCCCAAAACTGACTCAACAACTGTTTTGCATCCTTCAGTTGAGGATTTGCCTAATGAACCTGAATCAGATACAGATGGATGTCCTTTGAGCGGTACTCCAACAAAAGGGTTATCACAACCTAGGTTTGACAAAAGCCGCAGCCCAAGTCGTCACACGACTCAGTCTCCAGAGGTACCCAGAACTAAGTCACCCGTGAGACACCACATGCAGACTACAACTAAGACAGTTCTATCGAGATACCCGGCCGCGCAAAATGATATTCCAAGAAAAACGCGTCCTGAAGTTGAAAAGTTTCCGAAACAAACTCGTCCAGAACTTGAAAATCCGCAAGATAAAGCACCAAGCTTCCAACGACCGACAACAAACAGCCAGATCAAAGAAGAAAAGACAGTTGAAGAAACAGAAGTGTCAACTCGGCGAGGAAGCGGAAAGTTCGGTGTGGAATTACGAAGAACGAGTGTCGAAAGATCTACCGTGAGCAGTGAGAGACGTCGCAGCAGTACGGACCACCATCAGCCCTGCATTGAAGATATCTTCGACCTTGACCTCCTGGAACAAATGGTCAGTAAACACCGCCTTTGCTGCATGCTGATCTTCGTTGTTATCTCGATTGCTTATTTATTTTTTTAAACTTTCAGTTGGAAAAGGTCGTGGGCTACGAGCAGAGGCGGCGCATCCGTGCGCAGATCCGTGTCGCCAGGAAAAAGGAAACTGAATCTGATACCACTTACACTAGACACACTAAAACAACTAAAACCAAATCACCTGAAAGAAGACTTCATACTAAATCTCCCGAACGGAAAACACCGCAAAAAACATCACATGATTACTCTTCAACGGTTACTCAGAAGTCGTCTACACGTATCGAACACAGTCAACCGAAAGAACAAAGCAAACCTTTGATGAACGGACACGCTAAAGAGCCTTTAGAAAAACGTCAAAGGCCTCAAAGTCCTGAAAAGCCGAGATCAATTAAGACCAGGTCACCAGTCCGTCAGCCCAGCCCAGAAAAGAAGACAAGGACGGTCTCACCGTCTAAAGTATCTCCTAAACCTAAATCGAGTCGGTTTAATGAATATGCTTCAGCATACATGAAGAGGGTTGGTCTTAATGAGACAGACAAAGTCAAACTATTTGACAAAACGAAGAGGACTGAGACAGAGGACTTGAAGACGAAGCAGAGCAAGACTGTAAATAAAGCCGATACTGAACATCATGTCACAAATAAGAAGATTGAGGAACACAGTTCGTCAGAGACAAAATCTATGTCGATGTCTAAAAGCTTCTCTGAAAGGACGTCTTCAAAAGAAACTATAGAAGTTGTTCATGTAAATGGCAAACGGTCTCCGTCACCAGAAAAGAAAAGGCGCATTCATAGCCCTTCGGAGCGACTCTACCAACGATCCCCAAGTCCTGACTTCAAACGAAAGACTGATTTGAACAAAAGAGAAACCGTTATCAAAACTGTTTATGAAACTGAACCTAAAGTCACAAAGAAGGAAACGATAATCAGAACTGTTGTTGAAGAGCGTCCGAAAGCTGATACAACCAAAAAAGAGACAATTATCAAGACAGTTTATGACATAGACAAGAAAGTTGCCCCAAAACAAATACAGGAAGAGAAACCTTCTTGGACGATAAACAGAAACCTTAAAAAAGTTACTTCAGAGACTCGAACATTCAGTAATAAAAAGGTAGAGGAGAAAAAAGTTCGTCCAGCGAGTCCTAGCAAAGCTATTGTGAGGCCTATTGATGCAGTTGTATCCAGCTACGGACCAGGCCCACTTGATGCCGATGGCAAGCCATTATTTGGCATTAAAGCTTTAAGGAATGGCGCCTCCAATTACCAAGGTAAGTGACAATGAATGACCTAAGTTCTTTCATTATTTGTTGTAGCTGCATTAGAGAATCGTATGATCAAAATACGAGACTAACGAGTAAGAAGAAAATACGATGAGTCATCCTTTGTTATTCTATTTACAATTTGCCTTAGTGCCACTACCGTTTACCTCATTAAGTAAACAGATATCTTTAACAGAAAATAGATGCTATTCTAGGAATCCACTAGTGTATCTGTGACAGTGGCCTACCTAGCTGATTCACGCTCTCATTCGCCCCAATGCACATGTTTGCTCAGCTGAAACACCGTATCGGATTTTCTTAATCCTTCAACTGGTCTGATACTTTAGTATTCGCCACACTTCATTTCTTGTCACACGTAAAGAACTAATTTAATATATACCAAAGTATGTGTATGTTGATGTTTGTTTAGCAACTGACGCACACACATTGTTGAATTGTTACTTCCTTCACGAGAAGTATTACTGAGTGCCAATTGCAACAGTTTTGTCAGTGAGGTGAACATTTCAGTGAGAAGTTGTTAACAAAATGTACGTGTTTCCAGTGAAAGGCACAGTGATTCGCCAGGAGTACCACTCCAGGAACGGCAGTGAGCCTGAAGGAACGGTTTCTGTCACGGCATACTCTACTGAACCTGAGGATTTGGAGCGCCTATTGCAGACTCAAGGGGAGAAACCTTCTCGGATACACGGTTTGGCCGCAATCACGACTACTAAAAAGTTTGGCGGCGAAACTGGGACTTCATTCAAGGAGGCGCACAGTGTAAGTGCCTGATAAAATTATCAAAGCAAATGTTGTGACTTTTTCAACGCCTGAATTTTTTTTATAAAGCAATTTCATTACTTTGTTTTGATTTCGTTGTTATCAAAACTGATTCACTGCACATCTTTATCTTTACATTTCTATTGCTTTCTCTTGTTATCTGCATAGTAGCGGCAGTTGGTAGCACATTATTTGTGTTTCAAACTTTGAATACACTTTAGCTCGCCCTTGTCAACCTATACAACAATGGCTGACTCAGAACCGGGCATTGTCAGTATTTGTCGTTGTAATTCATTCTACAATTTGCTTCAACAGAAAGAGGAACGCGCTGCCTTAGACCAGTTCACACATAACGAACGAAGAGTCATAGAGGAAACTAACATGAGACAAGAGAGGTCAGAGGGAAGGCAAGAGAGGATAGAAGCCAGGCAGGAGAAGAAAGTAGAAGATA
Organism: Tuta absoluta; assembly: GCA_027580185.1. NCBI lineage: Eukaryota > Metazoa > Arthropoda > Insecta > Lepidoptera > Gelechiidae > Tuta > Tuta absoluta. The sequence continues at coordinate 1,004,080 of JAQAHW010000062.1, forward strand.
AGAGTAAGGAGAGGCGGGAAAAGGTGGAAAAAAGAGAAGATAAGAAAACGGTGCGCCAGAGTTCCGTAAAGTCGCTCACTGAGAAGTACATCAAAAGTGCAAGTAAGTAATAAATATCGTTTTATATTCGTAACTTATTTGTTTTCAAGCGGGTAAAGGACCTTTTCCCGGCATAAATTGTACATTAAAACATTTTTCATCAATCACACTATCTACTTGAGAAAACCGCATCAAAATCCGTAGCGTACCTACCTTTAAAAGATCTAAGCATACATAAGGATATAGGGTCATGGGAAGCGACTTCATTTTAAACTATTCACTTAAGGCACTTAAGGTGCCTTCTTCTTAGAGTTTCTACACGCAGTCTTAACCAGATAAAGAAAAAAGTAAATGTCGTGTCGTATCAGGAGGTCAAGAAACTAGCAGAAAAGCGGGTAAATTTGAAGTTACACCACCACCGACAAGACTTTGGCTCTAAAATATGCACCACCTAGCAATAGTAACATTGTTTTGTAGGGGATAAAATACAGCACGACTATTACACGTGAACGGTTTGTATGTAGATATTATAAATTTTGATTTGCTTACAAAATACTTCAATCTGTTGATGTTTTAAATGATGTGGTCTTCCAAAACTCGTAGAACAAATACTCCTCAAAAAAGTAAGATATTTAGCGCATACGTAAGACAAGAAAAAATGCTTCGTTAAAAGTGCGATTGGGGCAAATTGCAGCCATGCACGTGTCTAACAAAAATTCAATGAACCAAAACTTTGAGACCAAAATTTCACAAAATAAAATTACCAATCACGAAAAGCAATCTTTTTCAAAACAACACAAGATTTTTTTGTCACGCGATCGTTACCAAATATTTTTTAAAGACGGAGAGCTGGCCTCGTGAAAAGATGTACGACTTGATGGCTAACGGAGTCTATCTATACATTTTTTAGGTTTTAGTTGGCATGGTATATACATTCAAGAAGGTAACGTACCTAATCAAAATAACCAAAATATACTAAATCATTATGTCATATATGTCCAAAATAATTAATAAACGTGCCGTAAATGTTCTTTTTTTACGGCCGTTTGCGGCTTTGCCTACCCCGCAGGGTATAGAGCGTGATATATGTTCGTATATACTTTCATACACAACTATTTGTAAAATTTAAAAAAAAAACCGCTGTGTAAGTAGCTTTTGTCGCTCAAAAATCAGCAATCGCACATTTCCTTAGCAAATTGCGCTATTTGAAAAGCGTGCAGGTATCGGTGGAAAGTTAGTTGGTGGTTTCGTACTTCGGAAATCATTTGATACAATGTAACAATATAATGACAGTTGAGTGTCACTAGAATTACATCAGTCCGTTCCGTTCTTCTGATAGCAACGCCTAAGCCCAGTGGCGCCCCAATAGCTGTAACTGGTTGTTTGAACAACCACACAAACTTCTCCGGGTGAGCTCCTGCTCCCCACCAATCAGTCAGGTGTAGGTTTCAAAGCTCCGGGATTAAGACAAAGAGTAAACTAGAATTACAACGGCTACAAAGAAAGAGAATCGTACACGTTTAACTCGCGGGTGACAGCTGAAAACCAGTGTTACCTCCTGGCTTAATACACTGAGAAATAGCCTTTCACATCACTGCAACACACCTGTGTGCATTTTGTGCGATAAAATGGAATGCGTAATAATTTTAAGAATTTGCATTTTATATAATTTAACGTGATTATCTATAAACGTAAATGTGTGTGATGCAGAAATATGAATAAAGCATTTTATCTATCTATCTATCTATCTACACTGAATCGTAACAATCTCTTCAACTATAACGCGCAGACAGTAAGGTAGCGTAACTGCGCGCGCTTATGTAAGGAACTTTCATAACCGAGACCGGTGCATCCTGAGGTTCACTGCAGACAGTACCCTCCTTGCCACAGTCGGGTGAAGTTGTAAAGGTGACAGTACCCACCGTATCGCAGTCGGGTGAAGTGGTAGACTAGACCACAGATAATATAATGCTCTGTAGTATCTAGACACAGTTGATTTGACAGTACCCTCCTGAGCGTAATCGGGTGCAGGTTAAGGAGGTGTAGTGACAGTTGACATTACCCTTGTGTGATCGCAGTTGCGAGTGAAGTGACAATGTCAGTGGCAGAGCGGATAGCGTGGTTTCAAAGTTCTGTTGGTGAGTTAAAGTCGGTGTTTATTTTTAACGTACTTCGAAAGGGGCAAATTGGTTCTCAACTCGTTGGGTCCTTGTTAATTTAAATTTTAATTTACTGATAACGAAAGGTTACTGCACCTTAGGACTACCTTAAGTCATATATTCGTCACACGAGATCTAATGATGGGATCCTGGTAAAATCGATGGAATTCTTTGAATTCCGTACGCATAGTTAAACTTGGTATGTTATTAAGTCAGTAGTTCCAAAATTATTATTACTATGTTGGTACGTTACCGAATCTCGGGCTCATAGGGACCCGGTCCTTTGAGGCATGAGTGGGGCCGAAGCCAACAGCACAGAGGCCTTTTTGCACCAAATAATGTATTGTGATGTGTACAAAATTATTATTATCATAATTAGCCTATCAGATCCCACTGCTGGGCAAAGGCCTCCCCGCGGTCTTCCACTTATTTCGGTCTAAAGCCAAATATATACACATCACGCCTTTTTTCCTTGCAGGGTAGGCAGAGCGATAACGGCCGTAAAAATATAGTCGCTGTCGCCACGTCTGAGAAATATTTGAGGGCCGTTTCAGATAAATCTAGTATCACTAGTGACAGGTTGTCAGCCTGTCGGCAAAAATTGTAATACACATGAAACCCTCGATTCCCTTAGTCGCCTCTTACGACACCCACGGGAAAGAAATGGGGTGATGCTATTCTAAGCCGGCATCACAAGGCAGATTTTAAGCCGGCATCACAAGGCAGGTGCCATCCTTATCACAGGCATCGAATCTGTCAAAATTATTGTAGATACATTTAATTGAGACGAGTTTCCATAGCATCACTTTGGTTGCTATAAGAGTCCCTCCTGAGGTTCTGCATGGCTGCGCGTGTCCAGCGTGCGATGTAACGCTAATGGGCCGGAAGGAGCAGTGCGTACCGCGTGTGACGTCACGGGTGACGTGTAGTGCGTGCGCGCATGTAGACAGGACAATGCGCATTCAAACGCGCATTTGTACACACTAAAAGGCGCATGGGAATCCAACTGACACTCCCTTTTTGTATTGTGTACGTACATTAGTGTTTAGTTGTAGGTGAATAGAGAGTAGTGCTAGTCAGTGCACTTGGTTTAAAAGGATATTTTACACTTATACAGTGTTATATTATACTCATAAAATAAAAAGCGGTTCGGCGGCTTTAACCCGGGACCGTGGGGTACCGGCTCCTTGGCAACCACTGTCAAAATTTAAATTTCTTGATCCTCCTCTCGAAGCGACGATAAACGAGACCTAGTAGAATTAGTAGTACATACATACATACATACATAAATCACGCCTATATCCCTTACGGGGTAGGCAGAGTGTTAACGGCCGTTCAACGGATATTAACACCACGTCTGACAAAAGTTTGAGGGTCAATCAGATAACTGTGTATCACTATAGTGACAGGTTGTCAGCCCGTCGCCTAAAATTGCAATACACACCCTCGAGTCCCTTAGTCGCTTCTTACGACACCCATGGGTAAGATATGGGGTGACGCTATTCTAAGCCGGCATCACACGGTAAGTATTTAATGTAATTTAATTAGTAGTACCTACTTCTTTATTTAAATTTTTTCACTAGGTACATATATGATCGCCTACGTTTTCATTGAAGCGTTTTTCATACATTCTACCATATTCTACTAACTACGCGTAATCGGGCATATGTGCGATTTCAGAAGTGACTGACAAGTAAATATAAAATTAAATAATAAATAAATGCCGAGAGATGCCGGCTTAGAATAGCATCATCCCATTTCCTTCCCGTGGGAGTTGTAAGTGGCGACTAGGGGACTAGAGGGTGTGTATTGTAATTTTAAGCGATCGGTTGACAACCTGTCACTATAGCGATACACAATTTTCCGAATGACTTTCAAATATTTTATCAAATACGTGGCGTAAATGTCCGTTTTTGCGACCGTTTACGCTCTGCCTAACCTATAAGGATTATAGGCGTGATATGTGTGTGTGTAATAAATAAATATTCGGACAATACACACAGCGCCATCTAGCTCTAAACTTAGCAAAGCGTCTACTATGGAAACTAGATATCTAGTTTGCATGGTCTATCTAGCTGATATTAATACTGACATGTTTTTTTTGTAAATGAATACATATTGACATATATCTATTGACGATTGAAAACTGTAGCAGATAAATAAACTGACAGATTTTCAAATTCTAATTGATCCACTTTTATTCTGGTTCATCACAATTCAACGCACAGTCTGACCATGTAAAGGGCGGGGCACACCGGCTCCGTATCCGTTCCGTATCCAGCTCTCGTCCGTAGTCACGCACGAACTTATGACGTTGTAATGTATGGGACTGTATGAGATACGGCACACCGCTTGCGTGCAGCACGGAACGGATACGCCCTTAAAGGCGGGGCACACCGGCTCCGTATCCGTTCCGTATCCAGCTCTCGTCCGTAGTCACGCACGAACTTATGACGTTGTAATGTATGGGACTGTATGAGATACGGCACACCGCTTGCGTTGCGTATCCGTTCCGTGCTGCACGCACTGTAGGGTTACGCCGTAGTTACGCCGTACAGCTTCCGTCCGTAGTCACGCACGTGATCACGTCCGTACACCCCTGCCACACCGGGTTACGGATACGATACGGACGTGGTTACGCAGGTTACGGCGTACCTACGGACGAGAGCTGCAAGGGGTCTGTTGCGTACCCAGCCGACGCCATATTGCTTTTCATGCTTATTTCTCGAATCGAAAACTTACGCGATGTCTCGAGAAGATTGGGAGGACGGCCTAAGTAGTTCTTCGGACGTAGAAGAAGCATTATTGCTTTTATTGTGCCAAAATACTGTGACTACTACGAAACGAAAATGGGTCCATTAAATTAACCAAAAAAGAAGAAAATCGTTTAATAAGAATCGTTTAAGAAGATAATAAATACCATTACGCGTCGGTCTCAGGATTTGGAGGTCCCGGGTTCGACATCTATTGTATTTTTGTATATTTTCACCAGGTGATACGTCGAAGAGCGAGCGAACTGCGTACCCTAAAGCGGGCCTCATCCTCCGCACCACCAACCTGAAGGATTCTGTCTCCAGTGATTCCTCGACTCATGCTGGTAAGCCTTCGACGAGTACTAAGTATATTCAAGAATAGAGCATTTCATTTTTATTCAGCAATAGAAATTAGGAGACAGGCAGCAGTGTTCTATGTGACTGTATCACCTTACTCTGCGCTTGATAACGCGCTTGCCAAGCGTGATGTCCCAAAGGTTGCCTGTTAGAAATTGCTACCTTAGCAATAAGGCCGCCTAAATTGTACCGTTTTTTTCATTTTTTGTATATGTTTGTTTTGTTATGTTTAGTACAAATAAAGTATATTGTATTGTATTGTAATTATGTTTTTGGCAATCCTATTGCCACTTTCGAATAATCTCGGGTTTTTTTTACAACGAGTGAGTGGCAGTCAGTCTTCCGCCTTAAATTATGTTACACATTATATTTTGAGTCCTTTATACGATGCCCATGGAAAGAGAGAGGGTCAGTGCTATCCTAAGCTGGCATCTTTTCATGTACTTGGAATTTGATACATCCTAAAGCAAACATATATATATATATATTTTATTAAGGATGGGTTTTCTCTTGACTCTAGTCATAGGACAGAGACAGAGTCTAAGAAGGAGCGAGATCACCCAGAAGAAGCCTGTTCACTCTTACTTTGAAGAGATTAGGGTTGTATGCGTTTGGAAACACAGACGCAGACAATGAGTTCCACTCATTAGCAGTGCGCATTATAAATGATGACTGGAAGCGCTTAGTCCGAATTGGTGGAATGGCAACCAGGTATGGATGACATTCACAAACATTCCACTTCCCCAGGTCTAGGGCGGACAGACAGCGCCCATAGCTTAAACTCCGTGGAAGACAACACCGTCGTCACCACTCGCACCACCCAGCAGCTCAACGATGGTGTCCGCACCACCACCACCACCACCAGGCAGGAGGTCAGGGGTCACGAGGTCAAGGGTCAAGAGAGGTCGTTCCTCGACTCCAGCACGAAGGTCACTGGCGTGCAGGATATCTTGTCGAGGATGAGGAATGCTGATATCGGTAAGAATTTAAATCTTAGAAACCTCTTAATAGTTAATGCTTTGACTAGACATTTTATTGGAACTTTAGTCGGCCGGGGATTGAAATTTGGAAGTGTTCGGTCAAGGCGCCGGTAGCAGTACTCCACAGGTCTTGGGTTCAAGCCCCAGCTACCGCAAACATTTTTCAATTTATCATATTTAGCTTCGTTTGGAAGTAAACGTGGTGGTGTCATTTGAAACAGATTTATCAGTAAAACTTAATGTCATAATAACAGCCGACTAATCGGCTATTGAGCTGACTATTATGCTGACTACCAAAATGGCCGTCTAGTCAGTACATCTCTACTCTTCTTCTTCTTTTCGTGTGGGATACCGAGTCGTCCAACGATGCGATGAATCCTGGTATCAAAGTTTTTCAACCGCCTACTAGTAGTAGGCCTCTGACATGGTTGTGTAACAACCGCCGTCTAAGTAATCATAGACAGCAACCGAGACGGACGGCTTAACGTGTCCTCCGAATCTTTTTTACAAAAAATCTGGTGGTTCAGCCTGCAATGTCCTAAACAGACTGGGAACACATTCACAAAGTGATCAATATCAACTTTGTAAGTGCTCTACCGAACCCGGAACCTTTGCGTCGCAGCCAGTCGCACTGCCATTGCGCCACATAGGCCGTCTCTACTAATAACACTTCTCTTACCAACAGTGATAGAAGATGGTGACACGACGGAAGACAGCGAGGCGCGTGCCCTGCTCAACAAGTTCCTCGGAGCCACAGTCCTCATGGCTGGCATGCAGAACTACATACAAGAGAAACCCTCAGGGAACATCTCAGTCAGAAAGGTTAGTTTCTTCTTTTTCTTCGTCATTTATTTATTTATTACAAAATACAATGTATAGCCTACAGGATAAACTTAAAAATACCATACAAGGAAACAGAAAAACATAACAATATAACAAAAATAAACTTAGGAGAATAGTAAGATCAGATCAAACTTAAATATATATTTTCTACCATACACTAAGTCATAAATTTTTTACAGTGAGCAAGATACCTCTTACTTAAATGATACATGCTTTCGGTAAATAAGTCCATGTCTGGTGTCTGATTTAGGAGTTGACCAATGAGGCCTAGCTCTCGTTGAAGAGGCGACAGACGTCGTGCCTCCGTGCGGCAGTTCGGTATAGGTAGAAGCTAATAGCTAGAAGGTGTCATATCCTCATGACTGAGGGACGTGACTTTTCTGGGCTATAACCGTCACCAGCTTCCTCCAAACTTCTCTGTATTGAGCCATGTGTACGGCCGCCTGTAGGTTAGTTTATACCTACATTTTTATCTAAACTCTACCTTTACAAGAAATTGTAGGTACCAAAAATTTCACGCGCTCGTCACCAACGATTCCAATTTTTATAAGAGTGGACTCTTCGATTCTGGACCCAGGGCTTTAAAACCTACTCTTATATTTTTTATACTACTTACATTGTATAAAAAATACGGAGTACAACACCGCTAAAATCAACCAACTAACAACAATATATAACAACTTACCTTGTGAGCTTCAAAATAAGGAGCAAAAACAAATATAAATTCAAGATAAAAACTAAAGAACATCTTTTATATCAATTTAAAAATAATAAAATTGTATTTTTGGTTGAGTAAATATAATTAATAAAATGTTTACATGCTGCTTGCTAAAAAGGATTTATAAATTGTAAAATAATATAAGTAATAATTAATTTAAACAGTTGCTATACGGGAGCGTTTCCTTCTGCCAACAAACTGTTTTGCAGTTTGGCGGAATCAAATTGTATAAAACTAACTGTAAAAAAAAAAAAAGATGTTCCATCGATATACCTGCACCTACTAAAACGCTTTTCAGCACAATTTGCAAAACAACACGGGATTAAAATCTGAATTATATTTAATTATTTTGTTTTATCGTATGTTACCTGTGCTCCATACCTATGAGCTCATTGTTTGACTGAAATAATTCTTGCAGACGACTCGTTTATCATTTTGGCACATGTCAGACTCTTCAAATTACTTTTAAATTAATGTCTTGTTGTGTTGTGGAAGGTTAATCTTTGGGTTAATCATATTTTTGACAACATTTTCTTTCATACTCACCTTCAAGTGACCGATTTACACCTATCTACTACTAGGATTACATACATACTTCAGCCTATTGCAGTCCACTGCTGGACTGCTGCCTCCCCCAGGGTACGCCATAGGGCACGATCTCCCGTTTTCGCCATCCAGTCGCTACTAGCCGCCTTTTTAAAGTCATCGGTCTATCTGGCCGGAGGTCGGCCAACACTTCGTTTGCCGAGGCGTGGCCTCCACTCAAGAACTACTTTACACCACCGTCCGTCGGTTCTACGATAGATGTGCCCAGCCCACTGCCACTTCAGTTTGCTACACTTCCAGACTATGTCCGTTACGTTGGTCTTTTTGCGGTTAGTCTCATCCGGATTTTATCCATTATAGAGATACTGAGCATAGATCTTTTACATAGCTCTCTGAGTGTCATGTAACCGGTGGGCCAGTTTTACTGTCAGGTTCCACGTCTCGGCTCCATAGGTTATGACTGGCAGGACGCACTGATCGAACACCTTGGTCTTGAGGCATTGTGGCAAGGGTTAACTACTAGAATTATCTTACCTTATTTCATTCCGTTGGCAAAATCTTGATACTATAATTTGCTGATGTATATGCCATTCGGAAAATTGTGTATCGCCATAGTGACAGGTTGTCAGCCCATCGCCTAATATTGCAATACACACCCTCGAGTCCCTTTGTCGCCTCTTACGACTCCTACGGGAAAGAAATGGGGTGATGCTATTCTAAGCCGGCATCACACTGCATCTTATAGGCATCAAAATTCTTAGAATCCCAAAGCTGTTGACCAGTTGTGGACTTGATAAGCGTCCGTGATGCATTTTGGCAAGAGATCACAGAATGACTCCCATTTAGCATATTGTAATTATGTCAAATGAAACTTATCATTCTTGAGAATTTTCCTCATGTTATGAGCCTGGCCATCTCAATTATCTGAAGTAATTAATGACAAAGTCTGTGCACAAATTAGACACCTCATAAAGGAAAGTTTTAATACCACCGTATCCCCCATAACTATTCGCCAGATGCGTTCAACTCCCATGGAAACGACATGGCAGGCCCCTTTCCCTATTAGGGGTATTGCCATACTCAACACGCTTGGCAAGCGAATTGGCGTGCAAGTGAATTGGCGTGCAAGTGCTGCTGCCCATTCACTGGATGAATTTATCCCTCAGTCGCTTTTTATGACACCTACACTTTATAATTCACAGTGCCGTAGATTAAATACATAACATTGACATTCAATCAATACAGAAATATACATATAAATATAAAACTGAACAATTTATTTGCAAAGAAGTTGTTCCTTAGTAAACTAGTGAGTAGGTATTACAAATAGAGACGCTTAATACTTTGGATTATTTTCATTAGAAATTTTTGGTATATATCTGGGAGCCTTATTTTAAATTTTGTTATATATCTGTACTAGCTTTTACCCGCGACTTCGTCTGCGTTAGATAGTTTTTTTAGGCACAGGTTCTAAAGTAGATATGTAGAGGTATATTCATAGTAAGTATGACAGTGATATTAGAACAGTTCTTATCTCTAATGTTTAAAGATGACGTGCTTGCATCTGTTGTTAAAGGGACAATTCAAAACTTGCTATCCGGTGTACTGATAGATATCAATATTTATAACCATTGAATACAAAAGTCAGTAGATAACAAAAAAATCCTAGGTAAAAAGTTGCCAATGTCCTTTTTCAACTTATTCCCATCATACTGAACAACTTTTGTTTTGGAACCACTTCTGTATCTCTAATAGTTTAGCTAGGCTTCTGATGGTACACCTGGTGGTCTACATAATGTACTCCAGATCTTCTTTGTCCTTGTGAAAAGAAGCAGCCTATCATACTGAACAACTTTTGTTTTACAACCATGCCTGTATCTCTAATAGTTTAGCTGGGCTCCTGATGGTACACTTCGTGGTCTACATAATGTACTCCAGCCAGATCTTCTATGTCCTTGTAAAAAGAAGCAGCCCATCATACTGAACAACTTTTGTTTTGGAACCATTTCTGTATCTCTAATAGTTTAGGTGGGCTCCTGATGGTACACCTGGTGGTCTACATAAGGTACTCCAGATCCTCAATGTCCTTGTGAAAAGAAGCAACCCATCATACTGAACAACTTTTGTATAAGAACCATGCCTGTATCTCTAATAGTTAGCTGGGCTCCTTATGCTACACCTGGTGGTCTACATAAGGTACTCCAGATCCTCAATGTCTTTGTGAAAAGAAGCAGCCCATCATACTGAACAACTTTTGTTTTAGAACCATGCCTGTATCTCTAATAGTTTAGCTGGGCTCCTGATGGTACACCTGGTGGTCTACATAAGGTACTCCAGACCCTCAATGTCCTTGTGAAAAGAAGCAGCCCATCATACTGAACAACTTTTGTTTTAGAACCATGCCTGTATCTCTAATAGTTTAGCTGGGCTCCCGATGGTACACCTGGTGGTCTACATAAGGTACTCCAGATCCTCAATGTCCTTGTGAAAAGAAGCGGCCTATCATACTGAACAATTTTTGTTTGAGACCATGCCTGTCTCTCTAATAGTTTAGCTGGGCTCCCGATGGTACACCTGGTGGTCTACATAAGGTACTCCAGATCCTCAATGTCCTTGTGAAAAGAAGCGGCCCATCATACTGAATAACTTTTGTTTTAGAACCATGCCTGTATCTCTAATAGTTTAGCTGGGCTCCTGATGGTACACCTGGTGGTCTACATAAGGCACTCCAGATCCTCAATGTCCTTGTAAAAAGAAGCGGCCCATCATACTGAACAACTTTTGTTTCGGAACCGTGCCTGCATCTCTAATTGTTTAGCTGGGCTCCTGGTGGTACACCTGGTGGTCTACATCTGTACTCCAGACCCTCGAATGGTGATAAAAAGTAGCCTATGTCCGTTCTCGATATGCTAGCAATCTCTGTGCCAAGTTTCATGAAGATCGGTTCAGCGGTTTGGCCGTGAAAGCGTAGCAGACAGACAGACAGAGTTACTTTCGCATTTATAATATTAGTGTGGAAGAAGTTGTTCCTTAGTAAACTAGTGAGTAGGTATTACAAATAGAGACGCTTAATGCTTTGGATTATTTTCATTAGAAATTTTTGGTATATATCTGGGAGCCTTATTTTAAATTTTGTTATATATCTGTATATAACAAAACAAGCCAAGCCGTCTTACTATCACAATTCCGCCTAATTTAGGTTGCTATAGTAAGAGCATAGTTAGACTAATAGACACTGTGAGAAAATCACAAGCACCTACATATTGTTAAAACATATTTAAGTATCTGTAAATAAAATCACCGTAATATATGAAGCCATAATGTTTTATTTCAGTTACAGCAAGAATTCATACTTAAATAACATAAATATTAAAGAACCACCTTTATTTCGCACCACATTTACAAAATATCTCATTAGAAGTAATTCAACAATAATTAGTTGGCTAATTCAATTTTTAGACAAAGCAAGCAACTCATTACCAAAATAATAAGCCAAAATGTAAATTAGTTAGCCAAATACATATTAGTTAATTAGCCGAAATAATTAAAATAATTAGCCAATAATAATAATAGACAAAATACTCATCTTCCAAATTCCCAAAATAGCAGCGAGACCCACAAACTCCGACAAGTTACCGCGAGGACGTTCAGAACAGAATGACCCCCACTATGCCCAGTAAGGCTTTTATAACACGATCAAAACAAGTCCCGAGGTGGGAAAAACAGACAAACAGGATGTGACGTCACAGTAACTTGTCAAAGATTTCTGTTATCTTATTTCTTTTAATCTTAGGTTTAAAAATATTATTTCTATTTAAATATTTTCGCCAATTTATAGTATACAAATTAACATTTTATTACAATATTCTGATTGACATTAAAATTAATGCATTAAGTCAATACATAGTCTTTTTACTCTTAAATCTGGTAAACCAATTGACTGTCTTTTAATAATTCATAATTATCTAGAAATCGGGATTAAAAATAAGAATATAACTTTAAATTTAATATAATCATTTATCATGCCTAATAATTCGCCCATCCTGACCTCTATTTGCGTCCCTGCAAAAGATAAAATAAAATCAAAATTAGTGTGATCAAATAACTTAATTATATAGCCACGTCAAAATGATTTCTTGAAATTGTTATCGATAATTTACTTCATCAACCCAACAGATAATAAAATCGTCTATAAAAAGAATAAACATAGTTTTATGTCCCAAAAGTTTTATATTCAATCGTCATAATGACGGCCCAGAGAATGTTCATTCATCACTAATATCATAATTTTTAATATGATTTTAGTGACGGCCCAAAGATCAATCGCCATACATATGGCGGCCCAGAGATCAGTCATCACAACAGCAGTTGGATGGCCCATGAACTGAAATAAGACATATTTCCATTAAATAAATTCCACATCATTCGTCACATTCAAATAAATTAGTGACGGCCCAATCAATGACATACTCACAAAAATGCGGCGCAAAGATAAATTTTCACTACAAAACCAATGATATTGAAATCCAACCAAAAATTATACTAACCATGTGAACATTATGACTAATTACCATTTAACTCTCCAGCAAATCAATAAGTTCTTCAGTACTGTTCACACTCGAATCGCTTGAATCTGTGTCGCTATCTTCATCATTTGTCATTCGCCTCAAAACATCTGCTGATACTACAGCTTCAAATTTTTTGTATCCTTTCAATCCTTTTAAAGCTGTTATAATGTAGCGGTCATTACCAAGATATTTTTTTATTTTGTATGGTCCGCTGTATTTTTCTTTTAGCTTTCTCCTGACGTCTTTTGAACCAGCTTCAGAATTATTCCATAATACTAAGTCATTCACTTTGTATTGAGTAGGTTTCTTCCTTCTGGAATCAAACCTCTTCTTCATATCTGCAGCCTTCTTTTGAATATTGTCTTTTGCTTTATTATAATTGCTCTCGACAGTCTCATCATTGTCAATTATGTTTTCTGTCATTCCTTGAAGTAAGCCTCGCGATGATTTGAACATTAATCTGTAAGCACAAAAGCCAGTGGTCGCGTTTATAGTATTGTTGATACCCCAAGTTACTTTATTTAGGCAAATGTCCCAATCTCGTTCTTCCTTCGTGCTTTTATTAATAGATTCAATCAGAGTGCGATTAAATCTCTCTACTTGTCCATTAGAGCGCGGTGATGCTACTGCATTTAGTACATGTTTGATTTGGTTGGAAACACAAAAGTCTTTAAACGTTTTGCTCGTAAAAGCTGAACCACGGTCAGAAACAATTCGTTTCGGATATCCAAATTGACTGAAAATATCGGCCAATTTTTCAATAGCTTCTACAGACTTTGTAGTTTTACATGGTTTAGCCCATACAAATTTTGTAAACGCATCAACAATGACAAAAAGATATGAATTTCCTTTCCGGCTTTTGCAAAAAGGGCCCACGTGATCGATATGGAGTGTATGTAACGGTTCACCCACTTTTTCTATTGGGTGAAGCTCACCTTCCAATCTGCCATACTGCCCTCTCTTGTATACGCAGTCTAAACAGTTGTTTACGTATTTTCGAATAAACCGCGTCATTTTCGGAAACCATACATTTTCTTTTATCAGTGTTTCACATCTTCTCAGCCCAGGATGACCTATATCATCGTGGTATTTCCGCATCACGTTCCATCTTGCATGTTTCGGTACTGCTAATCGTAATTGATCATTGGTGCACTTCCTGTAAACTTTGTTGTCTTTTAGTACGTAGTTATTTGTCACATCCGGATCATTAACATTACCTTCAAGTTTTTCTCGAATTACCTGCAGTTTTGAATCTTGATTTTGTAAACAAACAATCCAGTCCAAAAGATCCAACACTAAAACGTGTGGTCTGCAACAATCAGGAGGAGACTACAGGAGCTCGGCTTAAAGCATCCACATGTTTATGGGTACTTCCTGGCCTATGAATCACTGTGAAATTGTATTCTTGAATACTGAGCCACCATCTTGCGATGCGTGGTAATAGATCACGTTTTACAAAAGTTTCTCTAACTGCAGAACAGTCGGTGACAACTCTGAATTCAATTCCCGCTAAATAAATCCTAAACCTTTTTAAAGACTCTACTACCGCTAAGGTTTCTAACTCATATGAGTGATAAATTGATTCTTCTTTAGATGTCTTCCGACTAAAGTACGCCACGGGTTTCATTTTGTCATTACATCGTTGTAAAAGAATCCCTGCAATGCCCTTACTGGATGCATCCGTGTGCACTTCAGTTTCAGCATTGTGGTTATAGAGAGCCAATAATGGTCTAGAAGTCAAAATCTCCTTAAGAATATTGAACGCTTTCTGCTGATCTGCTGACCAAACCCATTGCTGATCTTTCTTTAGAAGCTGGTACAAATCATGAGCGATTATTGCATATCCTTTTACAAATTTACGAAAGTAGCCTGTCAGTCCGAGGAACATCCTAAGTTCGTGAATATTCGTTGGTTCTTTAAATTTTGTGACTGCATCTATCTTTTTCTCTCCTGGTCTAATGCCGTTTTCGCTTATATCATAGCCAAGATATTGAATCTCTGTCTGCAAAAAACGGCATTTATCAATATTCAATGTTAGTTTGGCATCTCGGACAATATCCAAAACAGTGTGCAATGTATCCAAAGCTTCCTCTTCATCAACAGAAGCAATCAGAAGGTCATCCATGTATGGCAGTACCTTGTCAAATCGTAAGGATCCCAATATTTTGTCCATTAAGCGTTGATAAACGCATGGCGAGTTTGCTAACCCAAAAGGCATTCTTAAAAATTCATAGTGGCCTTCTGGAGTTATAAAACCAGTCTTTGCAATGGATTCTTCAGTTAAAGGAATTTGATAAAATCCTTGACTCATATCAAGACTAGTAAAAACTTTTTTCCCGCACAGTTTTTCAATTTGTTCCTCAATTATTGGCAAAGGGTATTTGTCCTTAATAGTAATACTATTCAATTTTCGGTAATCGACACATAAACGGTAGTCCCCGTTCTTCTTGCGGACTAAAACAATGGGGCTGGAATAAGGAGAACATGATTCACGAATAATATTATTGTCGAGTAAGTCTTTAACCTTATCCCGCACCACAGCTTTTTCGGGCTGGGACATCCTATATGGTCGATAACATATAGGCTTCTCCGAACTTAACTTGATGTCCATTTTTATCTTATCAGTGCATCCTAATTCTTGAGTAGAAGAAGAAAAACAATCGGCATATTTTTCCAACAACTTGAGAAGTTTTTGCCTGATGTCTGAATTCTTTGTGTCACACTGTATTTTGTTAATATCAAGGGTCAATACGTCTACCTGGTCTCTATCAGATAAGTCCGTTCCCTCTGAAGCAAAAGTGATTTCAGGGCCTGTGTCACCTCTGGCTAACAAATCTCCCTTTTCTAACAATAATGGGACCCGTGAATTATTCCTCACGTTTAAAATACCTGAACTTCCTGATAATAAAGTTGTAGGAATTGTATAGTCCCTGATTTCATTACAGCAGGAGCGACCTTCGACATAAACTTCTTCTTCAGTGTTGTTCCATTGACAGTAAATTTAATTTTAGGATCATTAATAATTGGTTGTCCAATTATTAACTTATGCTGGACCTTTGTATCTGCGATGACCAATTCCTTTTGGAAGTGGGTGCCATCAAGAACAATGTTGACTTCAGCACATCCAATTGCTGGTGTGAGACTTCCTCCAAAACCGCCGATAACCATATTACAAGGCTTTAGAGTTAACCTAAGTTCCCGGGATATTTCTGGACAAGCAACGTTAATTTTTGCCCCAGGATCTAAATATGCAAGAAATTGTTTCCCGTTAATTGTAACATTCCTAAAATAAGTTTTATCTACCTCGTTTGTAATATAGTTGACTGCAGTTGTCATCGTATTGGGAGCTCCATCAGGTTTGGTAGTTTTCAGGTAGCACGTTTCAGCAAGGTGTCCAATTTTACCACAATTGGTGCATGTCGGTCGATTCTGGTTCTTCGGACAGCGTCGCACTGTATGTCCCAGCTCATTACACAAAAAACATGAGAGAACCCTTTTGTTCAGGTCTCGCGGTTGACTATTTTCATTAGATTTACTATCTGTACCTTTTTCAGTAGGGTAACCTCTTTTAAAAGGCATCTGTGTGTGTTTGGCCTTGGTGTCCTCCATGATAGCCAAAAAGTGAGAATGCAATTCAGAAGGGGTCTTGTAATTACCCGCACGGGCTGCAGCTTTCAAATAAATGGGAAGACCATCAATTATGCATGCGACTGCCTTATCCCCGGTTATATCGAGCTTTGTTAAAAGTGCGTTCTTCTGGTAATAATATTGAGCCATAGTTTCCGTTTGAAGCTTCCTTCTTGCTAGCATCTCTCGTAGCGCTTCAGCGTAATCAATGTTACAAGGAAATGCTTTCTTCAGTTCCTGTTTCCATTGTTCCCATGATAAATTATAGTCCTGGAGAGAGGAATGCCATACTCGTGCCATTCCTCCAAGCCTGGACTGCATATAATAGCTTTTTGCAGTGTCAGACCAATTATGGATCACAGCGAGTTGTTCTATTTTGTTAATCCATTGGTGTGCAAATATATCAGAGGTTTCTGGGTTAAAAATCGGGATAATTTCAGCTTTGACGGCAACGTTATCATAATAATATGGTTGGACCTTACCAGGAATATCCGAAGTCTTGTTACTTTGAACCGCTGATGATGTGCAGAGATCGCGGACTTCCTCTGCAGCAACCTCCTGATCACCTTCACTCGGTGCTGAACGCCAGGGTCTCCATTTCTTAGCAGGCGGCAGCTCCTCCACCATGAAAGATTCCATCACCGGACGACGAGAGCGCTTCGGCATCGTGATCCCACTTCTGAAAATTGTTAAAACATATTTAAGTATCTGTAAATAAAATCACCGTAATATATGAAGCCATAATGTTTTATTTCAGTTACAGCAAGAATTCATACTTAAATAACATAAATATTAAAGAACCACCTTTATTTCGCACCACATTTACAAAATATCTCATTAGAAGTAATTCAACAATAATTAGTTGGCTAATTCAATTTTTAGACAAAGCAAGCAACTCATTACCAAAATAATAAGCCAAAATGTAAATTAGTTAGCCAAATACATATTAGTTAATTAGCCGAAATAATTAAAATAATTAGCCAATAATAATAATAGACAAAATACTCATCTTCCAAATTCCCAAAATAGCAGCGAGACTCACAAACTCCGACAAGTTACCGCGAGGACGTTCAGAACAGAATGACCCCCACTATGCCCAGTAAGGCTTTTATAACACGATCAAAACAAGTCCCGAGGTGGGAAAAACAGACAAACAGGATGTGACGTCACAGTAACTTGTCAAAGATTTCTGTTATCTTATTTCTTTTAATCTTAGGTTTAAAAATATTATTTCTATTTAAATATTTTCGCCAATTTATAGTATACAAATTAACATTTTATTACAATATTCTGATTGACATTAAAATTAATGCATTAAGTCAATACATAGTCTTTTTACTCTTAAATCTGGTAAACCAATTGACTGTCTTTTAATAATTCATAATTATCTAGAAATCGGGATTAAAAATAAGAATATAACTTTAAATTTAATATAATCATTTATCATGCCTAATAATATTTAGAACTGTAGAATATTTTATGTGTCTCCTTAGATGGTACTAAATAGTGAATACTAGTGGTCATTCAATGCGGGCAAAGAAAATGTGGACGTAAAAAGCTGTGGTCTTACAAACCACTCGTAAATGGCTGAGCGAGCTTTTGCGCTTATAGGGGTTAGGTTTATGCGAAAGCTCCGCTGCCTTTTCAATACTGCGGTCAAATAATCTAACGGCATCATTGGCAAATTGCAATTCGGGATCATTAATTGGACGACTCGGTGTCCCACGCGAAAAAATAGCAATACAGGGTGTAAGGGACGGCAGCAGGCATGATCAAACCAACGTTTACTATAGAGTCTATAGTGTTTTTAAAGGAAGTTAGTCAGCTGATCGGTAATTTTGTATGGGAGGTCCATTTTATTTCATATCTTTATCTTTGTTTCTTGGGGAAACTTGTTCCTTATCACCACGCAATCTGAGTTTTCGCTATCGGTCACTAACAAAATTTTACCCTATATATATTTTTCTGAGCAATATTAATAGAACTATTAGATCCTACATTTACCCTGTTTCTCATGTAATAATATGTTATAATTATAAATGAGAAAAAAGTCTATTTATCTCCGTCACGCAAGTTGATTTGTGCTGTGGAGCGGCCATGTTGGACGTAGATGCAGCGCGAATAAAATTGCGCCTATTTCCGTACGCGGCGGGTAAATAAACTCGTCAAGAGCTCGAGATCTTTGCGCGCAAGATCTCGCGCGGATGCGCATCATGCGCTGCGTTGTGATGCGCGCAGCGAAACGTATGCGCGACTAGCTAGGCTAATTTAAAGAGATAGATAAAGAGACAATTTATTTGTTAAAACATGAGTAAAATTCAAATACCTACAGATGTCAGTGTTATACATAGTAATAAGTCCTTCATGTTTGGTCTTACGACATACAAATGTAAAATTTTGAGAATATAAAATTTTTAGGTCAATTAGTCGAATAAAACATGGACGAAGACTTTTTGTGGCGGAATGCAAAGTTATTTAAAAATATACGGTACAATATTCCTCAAAAAGCTTATTGCTCTGCTTCCTTTTCCACGACTGCCCAACCAAAAAAAAGAGTGTAATGTTTTGAGAGTTCATGTATGTATGTAATGTAGATATGTGCGATTCTTTAAAGGACTGAAACTCCTTAACCACTGAACGGATTCGAATGGAAATTGTATCGGAAGAATCCTTGCATTACCCCGAGTGTCATAGGTTTTATTACAAAAAGCAGTCGTGTTTTTTTTTTTTCATGTATAAAGCTGGTGTGCTACAAAACTTAAAAAGTACGTAACTTGCTAATAACAAGCATTCATGTAACATTATTTTGACGAGCTTTCAACGGTGCGCGCTAATGATTTCCTAGTAAACAAAGCGCTAGTACTATTGCCGTTTTAAGCAACGCGTGCGCGGAAAGCGACGAAAAGCGCCGGCAAAAATAACCTACTCGCACCGACATTTTACTGAACACATTTCCCATACAACACATCTCACAGATTCAGACAGGCAGATATGAACTCTGAAGACTTTAACGCGGATGTGTGTAGGTGAAAATTCGCGTACGCTATCTCCCGTACTATATTAGGCGTGGTGACGTCAAAATGGCTGCCGCGGGCAGTCCGGCCCGCACTCCAGCGCAGAGCGGTTCGCGCCAAAACTGACATGAAACAAAAACTCAAAAAGTAATACCATAGATTAGATATGAAACGATAAATAAATAAAAATAAAATTAATAAGCTTAGTGCTAGACCGCATGTAGACTTATTCCGAATTTAGAAAACGTTAGTGCTTAGAAAAAAGGATTGCGGTTTTTCCAACCCTCAAGTTTTCAAGTAAGTTTTTTTGTGCTTTTTCTCTGTTTTCGTTATTTATAATTTTTTATAATTTTATTTGTTTTTTTTTTTACTAAGTATTATGTGCTCCTGTTGTCTTCTTACATAATGTAAATCTCAATACACATCTGAATTAAAAAGCGTAGGTATGATTTTAATGAATTGACGCTGTGAATATAGTTTTCCACCTGCTACAATTTATGTAATGGATGTTGGTAGTCTGCTTATTCTGGGATAAAGAGAATAGCTAGTACAATTTGGAAAACATTTATTAGTTATCTTATCACTAGAGCTGCACCCGCCGACTAGTCAACCATTTTTATAGTCGGCAAGTAGTCCACTGAATAGCCGCTTAGGTAGTCAGTTGTAAGAACGTCAATAAAAAACTAAATAACTTGTAAAAAGTATGTTCCAAGCTGAGACCACGACTGTTAATTCTATTGTATGTCAAATGTACTAGTAGACAAAACGAGTACCTACACTTGCAATTTTTTCTCCCAAACGTCACCAATGAATGATCGGCTCAGCTGATTAGTCGGCCATTGTTGTAGTCGGGCCATCTCTAGTTATAAATAAATAAATATCTTGGACAATTCACACAGCGCCATCTAGCCCTAAACTAAGCAAAGCTTGTACTATGGGAACTAGATAGCTGATATTAATACATATATACTTTTTTTTGTTAATATATACGTATTATACATAGTAACACCCAGACTAAACACAAATATCTGAAAATTATTTAACAAATATTTGTGTCTTGTGGGGATCGAACCCACGACCCTCGTCGTAGCAGGCAGGTGTACTATCCGCTACGCCATCGGCCCAGTCAGTTATTACATACTTTATGAATAATCATTCAAATAGGAGCCTCACGATGAGATGCATAGGAAATAGTATATAGCATAATCATCATAGCAACGCAAAGCGTAAAACACAAATCTTCAAGTACATGGAAAGCTTTTCCGAGCTTCTATGTTCTTGCAAATAAACTGTCTTGACTCTTGGAGTTGCATCAGCCTTCGTCCTAACATCTGTACTTACCTAAGCTCTTTGGCATGGCATTGATAATATTAATCGGGTAAATTCTGAAACCCTGGTGGAACCAATGAAATTAAGATCATAGGCCGGCAATAAGTATAGGTACAGCCCCAATAGAAAGTGGGGACTTCAGTTCTCAATTTCATTTAATTCCATACCAGTTGGAGTTGTACTAAGTAGAAATTTTGACATTTGAGTCGAATATATTTCATCTACCATTACGTTACGTTATATTATACATTTTTTTACATACGTTTCGTACGTTTGTATGAAAAAAAACTTTTTCAGTTTAGCTCGGCGCCATCTTAGAACACTTGCAGATTGACTAGAATATCTCCTGTATAGGTCACCACGTGTTGTTGGCTTTTTTGTTGAGACATTTTTATGTTTTCATTGTCAATTACTGTACTCGTTCGTGAGCAAATAATGCTGGGACCAACAATGGCTGAATGGCTAATGACGTTTGAGCCAGATGACCAGAAGAAGAAAATTGTCGACTAATTGTAACTTTTCAAGATCATGTAACAGAAGCTTTCTATTTACACCTGAAACGCCGTGACAGTCCAACCTGACATTGGCTGTCAAACATCTCCGCCGGAGCGAGGCCGGTTGCGAAACTCACCACAAAAATATAACAACTGAAGAATGCGTGGAATTTAACGTGTTAACTATTAGTCAACGACATTCTTTTGGTGCCGCGGTAGTCGTAGCCCTGTCTCCAGATTAATCAATTGGTGATTTAAAAAAAACGGTTTTTTCCTCAAGCAACGGAGTCTCGTTCCATTACAAATCAAAGGATTCAAAGGGCTTTTATCGGCGGTCTTTTATTTTCTTTTTATTAGGCTTCAGGAAATTTTCACCTGAAAATTTTTTAAACGTGCCAAAGCTAGTTTTATTCGTTGTTTCAAAGTCTTTGTTATTTTGCTCCTTGATGAATGATACTCTAATGTATGACAATTTAAAAGTTATAATTTGGCAAAAAATTTACCGCCCACACAGTGGAGTAATACTTAATAGCCCTGTATCTTATTATAAACTACTAATCTGATTTTGATGAATCCTTATGAGACTCCCAAGTAAGTCAATTATGTACCTACTAAATTAATAAAAACACAATTGGACCAGCTGTTTTTGAGATATGCGACGACAAACATACATCATTTTACTCTATGTTTTTTAATGAAACTTTCTATCAATGTGCATAAATACATTTATACTTACAATATATAACAGCTGCAATCACGCTTCTTTGTAGAAACAACATGTCACAGCAAAACACAAATCAGTATACCAACTTACCTATTAATTTCCAATACAGCGCCGTAGGTAGTAATTTAGAAGCTAAATCACGACCGATTACAACAACCAAGCTCTACAATCAATCAAAACAACAAACTACAATTTACACATCAAATCGTAACGACCACTATACTCTATCCATGCCAACAGTGCTTTTTTGACAGGCATCAAATTGTTTTTTGTTAGTACAAGAAAATATAGAAACCAAAAATTTCATGCTAGCGAGATTCGAACCTACAAATTATGAGTCAGAAAAGAGAGAGAAAACATCGTTTTACAAATTAAATGATTCCTTGTCATGCCGTTTTCTGCATTCCTGCATTTTCAACACGGAGAAAAAAAAGAAACATACATATTTCACGCCTGTATCCCTAGCGGGGTAGGCAGAGCGTAAACGGCAGTAAAAACCTACATTTACTCCAAGTCAGTAAAAAAATTGATTTGAGGTCATTCTGAAAATTTTGTATCGCCACAGTGACAGATCAGCCCATCTTCGAAAAATGCAATACACATGTAACCCTCAATTCCCTTAGTCACCCACGGGAAAGAAATGGGGTGATGCTGTTCTAAGCCGACATCACACGGCACGGCAAAAAAAAACGATCGGCATTTCATATAGAAGTTACGTCAATCTACAATCTGCCAATTGTCAAAAATACAGAGCTATACTGGATATACTATAGTTGTTATTGTCATTCGCCACAGACAACAAAATTGCAGTATGTACACTCCGGGCTACCGCGCCACAGCCTAAATAAGCCGTTACAACAATAACAAACGCGCAATCATTCTGTCCGCCTCCGTACTACATACATACATACATACATATATCACGCCTTTATCCCTTGCGGGGTAGGCAGAGCGTAAACGACCGAAAAAACGGCCACTTACGCCACGTCTGACAAACGTTTGAGGGTCATTCGGAAAATTGTGTATCGCCATAGTGACAGGTTGTCAGCCCATCGCCTAAAATTGCTATACACACCCTCGAGTCCCTTCGTCGCCTCTTACGACTGCCACGGGTAAGAAATGGAGTAATGCTATTCTAAGCCGGCATCACACGGCAAACTACTGATCATAGATCATGCTTTCTGTACAATAAAGCGTGTTTTAAGTGACCTGTGACAGCTGTCAGTTGGTTCAAACTACTGTAGCGTAGTAGACTCTATAGTAGTTTCTCTGCAGACCTTACCGACTTCGGAAACTGACAATCATGATGAGATGACAATATTTTAAGGGGTAAACTAGCCCATTAAGCTGAACAACTTTCCCTGAGGAACATAGGTCGAAATATAAAAAAATATTGCATCCGACCGGTATATATATTATATATATTGCATACATTGTATATTGCATACATTTGTAAGAGAGGTAATCAATATTTTTCATATTTCGACCTATGTTGTTCAGTTTAGTGGGCTGGTTCACCTTTTTGAATATACATAAATCAGCCTACAGCAGTCCACTGCTGGACGTAGGCCTACCCCAGGGTGCGCGCACGATCTCCCGCTTTCGCCATCCAGTCGCTACCAGCCGCCTTCTTTAAGTCATCGGTCCATCTGGCCGGAGGTCGTCCTACACTACGCTTGCCGAGGCGTGGCCTCCACTCGAGAACCCGTTTACTCCACCGTCCGTCGGTTCTACGACAAATGTGCTCAGCCCACTGCCACTTCAGTTTGCTACACTTCCAGACTATGTCCGTTACTGTCTTTTTGCGGATAGTCTCATTCCGGATATTATCAATTTTGAATATGTGCAGCTAATATTTTTACATCCTGTATATCCCACCTTTTAAATATGACATCCTCTAATCTGCAAAATACGGAGACTTTCATATATAAAAGTTCGGAGGCAAACAAGACTCTATTATCAACAAACAAAACAAAAGTTGTGAAAGCGAACATTGTTGTAATTTTCTTTCATGCAAATTATGGAATATTATAGTGTTTCGTTCGTAGTTACAGTACCGGTGGCAGAAAGTAACTTGCTATTGCTTAAGTAGGGGATTAAGGATGGTATTTTGACCATAAATTGTAGTAGTAACATAGGTTGAGTGGCCCGATGGCGTAGTGGATAGTACCCCTGCTTACTACGCCGAGGGTCGTCGGTTCGATACACAGCACATATATTTGTAAGTTGCTTTTCAAATATTTGTGTTGAGTCTGGGTGTTTTCCATGTATCGTATGCATTCATTTACAACAACAAAAAAGTATTTATGTATTATTTCAACTAGTTCTCATAGTACAAGCTTTGCTTAGTTTGGGGCTAGGTGGCGCTGTGTGAAATCTCAATCTTTTTTTTAGGTAGATATATGAATACTTCCAAAAAGCAATGTAAACATCAACTACTTTTTACAAAAAGTACCTACCTACCTACAAAAGATGTTTCGATCAAATAATTTATAATTCCTTCTTATTTATTCATACAGGGTGTAAGGAAAAGTACTGCGTTCCTTTCAACAAATTAACCCGCCTATTATACTAAAAAACTTTACCCAAGAAACAAAAAAAAATTGGCTTCCCAATTCCCATACAAAATATAGCAGCTGACCAAGTCGGGTTGTGTATGAGGTCAATTTTTTTTTCATATACTTATTGGTCGTATGTTACATGAGGAAAGTTTTTCAGTTTCATGGGCTGGTTCATCCTTTTAAAGAAACGCAGTTCTTTTCCTTACACCCTGTATATAAAACATTTTATGTGTAAAAGTAAATTTTTAATATTAAAGCGATATAATCAATACATTCACACTCATCCGGTTCTTAAATCAATCAAAATATGTATTTTTTTATATCAAATATTGGGAATCGACTGCCAGGAAACGGGAAATTCAACTGAAATAAACTGCATATTTAGAAATAATAAATGTTTGCGGAAGGTGGTGATTTTGTGGCAGATATCATTCACTCACATATCACGTCTATTTTCCCATGCGTGGTAGGCAGAGCGTAAACGGCCGCAAAACGGACATTTACGCCACGTGTGACATTTATATGAGGGTCATTCGTAAAATTTTGTATCGCCACAGTGGCAGGTTGTCACACCCTCAAGTCCCTTAGAAGCCTTTTGCGACTCCCACATGAAAGAAATGTGGTAATGCTATTCTATGCCAGCATCACACGGCACCGTGGCAGATATACCTCGGATATAATAATAATAAAGAATGACTTTCGCATGTTGATGTTATATGACCACTGTCGAACTTGTACATTGCAATGAATTGTTCACTTTATGTCACGTCCATTGTTTCACTTGGAAATTGGTTTTAAGCTTTCTAGTATCAAGGAAATTTTTGAACATTGTATTATTCGCTGTTCCTATTTATAAATAAAAAGTCTATTTCTTGCAGCGTAGCGCTTTAATAACAAAGTTTTAAATGCGTCCCAAGACGTCAGCACTGAAAACACATTCGCACCTTGATCTACACTTCCTGTTGCATGCTGCATGTATAAATTTTCAGCAGATTTGTTTGTGTCGTTTTCTCCTGGATAACTATTATTTTTCACGTTTCATTATTCTCAGCGTTAAACCAATAAGGATACAAGAGTCCAAATGACAGTAAAAGCACAGAATATATAATAGTACAAAAGACAAATTGAAAAGGTAGTAAAACTCTGAATACTGTTTTGCAGTGACAATACAAAATAATGAAATCATGCAAATTTTATGAAGACAGTGTCTTGTAAACTCATAAAACACTGTCTAAGTTAGCAATATCATTAATATTTAAACAATACAAAACCATAATACTTCCACGGTGTAAAAACGTTGAAAAATAACTAAAACGAAAGGAAAAGAAATCATTGATAAGTAGTTCAAAATGAAAAGCGTTTGTTTACAAAATTGTGTATTACACTAACGAGTCCATTCTAGAAACTCAGTTTGGAAAGAGCCCAACGTATACTCTATATATAATGTATACATGCAGAATGCATCTGCTTGTATACATTTTCAGTAGATTTGTTTGTGACATATTCTTCTGGATATATATTTTTTTCAGGTTATCCACTTGCTAGAGTTAATACTTACCTACCCGGCTTCAAAGTCATTTACTGTGTATCGCCTTAGCTTACTGAATGCTTTCATACCAAGTTCTCAAGAATTATGTCACCAACACTCATGGATGCACTATACGTTCATGACAAAACTACACACATGCGATTAAAAAGTAAAAGTGTAAATCATTAATCAGAAATTGGCACTCTTACCGATGAGAGCATTATAATTTGAATTGAATGAATCGATGACACACTTGACACAGTCGCGATGGTGCCAAGCAACGTTCCCATTAATGATTAGGCTAGTACATAGGCTTCGTAAGTTCTAATGCTTTGAGAAGAATGACAACATTTAAGTTTATTTACACATCATCATCATATCGTTTGGCAATCCCTGCTTGAATCATACGTCAATGTCTAGGTTTTCCAGCCAGCTCTCTGCGTCAGGAGTTTACTCCTGCAGATCGTCTATACCACCGGGAAAACCGGGGCGGCCCATGTGGCGCAGTGGTAGTGCGACTGCCTGCGACGCAAAGGTTCCGGGTTCGATTCTCGGCGGGACACTCATAAAGTTGATATTTATCACTTTGTGAATTTGTTCCCGGTCTGGTTAGGACATTGCAGGCTGAACCACCTGATTGTCCGAAAAGAGAGATGGTTCCGTGCTTCGGAGGGCACGTTAAGCCGTCGGTCCCGGTTGCTGTCTATGATTACTTTGACGGCGTTCGTTACACAACCATGTCAGAGGCCTACTACTAGTAGTCGGCGGTTGAAAAACTTTGACACCAGGGTTCATCGGGTCGTTGGACGACTCGGTGTCCCACACGAAAAGAGAGAGAGAGAAAGAGCGAGACCAGGAAAACCAGTGAAGTGGGCATTCGTTCACAACAGTTTATTTACTATCAAATCATTAATACCTCTTGGCCACAGGAAACAATGTTAAAAAACTGTGGTATTTGAAAAGTCAAATTGTTTCGTTTAAAAACTTTTTTTGGTCCGTTCCGTAGCTATTAGCCCTACGTATTCGTACATACATACATCACGCCTATATCCCTTATGGGGTAGGCAGAGCGTTAACGGCCGTAAAACGGATATAAACACCACGTCTGACAAAAGAATGAGGGTCAATCAGATAACTGTGTATCACTATAGTGACAGATTGCCAGCCCATCGCCTAAAATTGCAATACACATCCCTCGAGTCCCTTAGTCGGGTCTTACGACACCCATGGGCAAGAAATGGGGTGATGCTATTCTAAGCCGGCATCACACGTGTTCGTAGATGTTATTTTGGTAGCGTTGATGTCCCTTTTTTCTCCTTCATCTTTGTTCCTCTTGAAACATTTCTCAATACTAAAATATTTCTTTGTTTCAAACACATCTTCCAATGGTGTCAAGTTCTCGCACTAGGTCAATCAACAATCGGCGCTTGTGGATCGTAACCCAACCCGATCGCACGCAGTTCGTTCACCGGCTAATAATACGCCGATACTGCCAAATATACGCACCACCGGCGCGGCGCCCGCGCACGACAGCGCGCATGGTATCGCGCAAGTAGGTCACAGGCACGGGAGCCTTTACTGGGAATGTTCACATACATACCTACATACATATAATATACATTACAGTCAATTTGCTTCTGTAACTACTTGCAAATCTTTTCTATTTGTCTTTCTTTTAATGTAAAGGTTGCCTGGAAGATTGCTACAACTTTACTTTTAGTTTTAAGTTTTCTGTATTGTTTTGTTTCTGTTGTCTCTATCTATCTACATTTACACACACGCTTTTATCCATCCTAGATCTCTTGCTAAAAAATTGTCGTTAGCGTCACATATGACAAATATTTAGAGATCATTTTGGAACTTGCTTATCACTGTCGAAATAGGTTTTTACATGAAACCTTTGAGCACCTTAGTCTCTTCTTAAGGAATCCACGGTAGAGAAATGGACTGATGCTATTCTGAGACACGGCTAATATTACTGGAATGTTTACGTTCTATACAAACGCGTAGTCTAGTTATCCAGTGAAGTTGGCAAGAGTTTTGTAACACTAATGATCGTTACTGAAAAAAAGAAGTTATAACAGATTACAAAGTAAACAACGGAGAAACCACAGACGACCGAAAGGTCAGGCGTAGAGAAACTGAAAACTTTATGTCCACAGAGAAAAGAATTCGCGCGCGTGAAGTTTGGGTGCTCTGTGCAGACGTAGGATTTTTTTGTAAAACCCTTGGCGTAAAACCAATACAAGAAACCAATTGACAGTAAAAGACAAATTGAATAGGTAGTAAAACTGAACACTGTTTTGCAGTTACAATACAAAATAAAGAAATCTTGCAAGTTTTATGAAGACAGCCTCTTGTTAACTCATAAAACACTAACCAATAAGCAATATCATAAAATGAAAATAACTTTGCACTGTAGTGCAAAATAAACAATATCATTAATCTTTACACAATACTAAACCCTAATACTTCCACAGTGTAAAATAGTTGAAAATATATAAAACGATAGGAAAATAAATCATTGTTGTTCAAAATTAGAAGCGCTTATTTACAAAAATGTTGATGATGTTATACTCTAAGTAGTCCATTCCAGAAACTCTTTTGTTTGGAATGAGCCAAAGATATACCCTCACAATGTGGCAAATGTGATGACGCCTTAGTGGTAGTGCAACTGCTTCGATTCCCAATGGGGCACTCACAAAGTTGATATTATCACTTTGTGAATTTGTTCCCAGTCTAGTTAGGACATTAAACCACCTGATTGTCCGAAAGAAAGATGGTTCCGTGCTTCGGAGTACGTTAGGCCGGTTGCGGTCTATGGTCACTTAGACGGCGGTCGTTACACAACCATGTCAGAGGCTTCCTAGAAAGCGGTTGAAAAACTTTTGACACCAGGTCTTTATCAGGTCGTCGGTTGACTCGGTGTCCCACACAAAGAGAAGAAGAAGAAAATGGGGCACATTACTTTGTTTCCTGACGTTAAGACTTTAATTGTATTTACAATTTGTCAGAAAACACACCAAAACGCCATTTGTCCTTTTGTGATGCCAAATTATTTGTAAGCTTTAAAATTTTTATTCTCACAAACATAAACATTGTTATTTGTTATTTTAAGTCCTCCTTTCTTCTTGGCCTTTGGCTCAACTCCCAAAAAAGCCTGTAAAATTTCACAATAAATATCATTGCCGTCCACAAAGTCGTCCACTGCCATTAATCCCCTTCATATCTCTTGAATCTTTTTTTTCCCTTTATCTTTTGACGCTTTCACACTCATAGTTACTTGATTCCCTTGTCATGAGCACGTGGTTAGGATATCTTGGGCTGGTGCCAATACAGGAGGAATGACCTCCAGGCCCGTATTTCCTTCATGGCCCTATTTGGCAATTGGCTCATCTTTCGTCTCTTTGCACGGCCAAGGTTGCTCTCGTTTCTTTCCTTGCTTATATTCACTGCGCAGTTTTATTGCATCAAACCGCAGTGCCTTTTGTCTTTCTGTTGGAGATTCTTTCTTCTGTTCTTGCTCCATTTTATTTATGGATTGGATTGGATGGATGGATGATTTTTGAAACCTACACCTGACTATTTGGTGGGAAGTAAAGGGTTGTGTGGCTGTTCAAAAACCAACCCTTATCGCGCCCTTGGGCTTGCCGGTAGTTCCCAAAATGTGAAAAAATGAGGGACCTCCGCCTTTTTTATCCTAATTATGCAATATTTTTTCTTTCTGTTATTACATTGTATTTTATGTTTGTCGTCCAAATTTTTCTTTTCTTTTGTCTTCTAATTCAGCGTACACGGCCTGGTTATCATGTTTAACCTGACATTTATATCCTAAGCTTTTTGAGCGAGTAAATTTCGAAATACTGTTTGCTTATAAATTTTATGAATCTTATTTTTTATAAATCCTATTTATTTTACAACCAAGCAATAACCCACAGCAATAGATCAACTAGCCGTGTTTACAAAGAAGTATTTACCTATTCGGTCAGTAGGTACGGAAAGCTCCGGCAGATGTTCAGTTTACAAGCTTTATAAACTTGGCTGAGCACCAGAAGGCCGCAAGATACACACATCCTTTACTATTCATCTTAGTTCTGTGGCTATTTCTGAAGCAAATTTTTCGTTTAGTACCTACATTAACCTACCAATTTAAGGAATCAACTCATTTACACGACTGCCCAACCAAAAAAGCAGTGTAATGTTTTTGGACTTCATGTTGGTATGTATATGTATAATGTGCGATTCTTTAAAGGACTGAAACTCGTTAACTTCTGAATAGATTCGAATGGGAATTGTATCGGAAGAATCTTTACATTATCCTGAGTGTCATAGGCTAGGCTTTATCTAAGGAAGCAGTCGTGCTTTTAAATTTTTGAATTTATTATGCTTGATTTGTTCAGTTTTAAGATAATTCAGAATAGATTAATCATTTAAATGGCTAAGTCGATGTGCTACTGATAGTACACAAATAAACACCTTGCTCACTGGTTTGCTCTGTTAATTTTCCAAACGAAAACTCCATTCTTCAACAGTTTCTTTTGAACTTACCAAATTCATCTCAACAATTTCCACATTACAGTTCTAAATACCTTGTAAATTCTTCAGCATCTTTACGGGGCCACATCAGTACGGGGCCACATCCATATCCATCAGATCCTAGGAAGACAGGCCATCGTTGCAGTCAGCCGCTGTGTCCACGCCTGGTGCGCTAATAACTGCCATTATTCGATGCACTTGATAATGAGGTGGTAGCTCCACACTTGGTAGACTATGCGAGACGCGCTCGATATGCCGATATCAATGTAGGCTGTTGGATTTTTCACGTGTCGCAAAAACTAGCTGTTGATTGATTTGTTAAATGGCAATGCAAGTACAACATACATCTAAAATATTTTTTGAAATGAATTATTACACAAAAGGTATTTTTGATTCCATTCATGTTTTGCTTACGGCTAGTTTTGCACTTCTTATATTTACTGCAGCATCAATATATCTTATATGTAACAAAATTGGGAAAATTTAAAATGTAAATGGTATGAACTGTATTTATTATCTTTGATCCTTCCAATAACTTCTATGTTATGGATTCTTGTCCTTGATTTCAGAAGGTTACAGCCCAGATTACACACAAAATTTTGCAAGTTTGATATAATCTCTCGAAAAATTTGTATTACATCATAACATTTCTCCACTTTCTTGCAGTCAGTAGCGTGCAATAGTTCCGCTCTGTGACCACCATGCTCTTACAGACCAATTACAGAATCTCCGCTATCTATGTTGGTTAACATAATTTCACCAGATACTGAATAATTTAATTGCATTTGGTTAAATCACTCTTTTATTGCACTTTTCTTTCTTTATGGTTAATTACCTTTTTATTAGAATTGTTCTATAACTTTCTATGTCAGTTCTTTTTATGTATCCTGTTATATGTAAAGGAAATCGATTTTCAGTATTTTCACTTACCTCCACTTTACCGATAATTCAGTGGCAGACAGACTGACAGCGTAAAAGTAAAATTTGCCGTCGGTTTCACAATTTAGTACGTTTTTGTACCAACTCTGTTTTAACTCTTTCTGTTAATCTATCACAAGTCACAACATACCTTACAAACATTACGATTTAATGCAAGTTTGTTGCATTACAAACTATAGCTTATGTGTTATAGTCTTTAGTCCCTAGCGTTTATTAGGGTGAAATTTTGCTAGTTATCGATAGCGAACTCTCAAGAGAGGCTGGAGGTAAGGTACAACTTTTCCCAAGGAACATACGAAAAAAAAGGACCTATTAGCTGATTTGAGTTAGGAACTATGGAAGCTCAAAATGTGTTTGTCATATTTCAACCTATGCTCCTTGGGGAAAGTTGTTCCTTATCACAAGCCAGTCTTGAAATTTCACCTAAAAGTTACAAATAAAATTGTCTTTGTAAAATCCGTAAGGTATTTTATCTACACTCGTCTCATAATGTTCGAATTATGAATTCGAAAACAGATGCATAATAACCTACTTTATGCATTCTACCTATAAAAACTAGGGTTTACTATAAATTACAGAAGCGTAATGACTTAATGAGAAAACTCTTAATACGATAAAGTTGAGAAATGAAACGAAGTTTTTTTTTGCCAATACTCAAATCGCTATCTTCCGTCGCACCTGACAGTTGTTGTTGTACGGAAATTTTTCGGATGTTGTTCAGTTGTTTTAATAGGTTTTTTTTTTGTTGTTGTTGAGATGTTGTTCCGATGTTGTTCAGATGGTGAGCAGTTGTTTAGATATTGTTCAGTTGTTATTCCGATGTTGTTCAGTTGTTGTTCAGATGTTGATCAGTTGTTGTACAGATGTTGTTTCGATGTTGTTCAGATGTTTTTCAGTTGTTGTTCAGATGTTGTCCGGATGTTGTTCAGTTGTTTAGTTAAGTTATTGTTAAGACTCCACATCTAAACAACTGCTAAAGTACAGAATTTTCAAAAATTCATACCAAGCCATATTACGTTCTCGTATTGAATTTTACCTTGTATCGGGCCTTGCAATGGCCGGTGCGTACGTTTAGAAAAGTGTTTTTGAGTTAATTTTTGGAGAGTGTAGATAAAATAGTGTATGCAACTGCTATAATTAGGCATTAGAATGCTCGTGTCAAACTATTATAAACAGACACTCGCATTCTAATGACCACCATTATACGACAGTTGCATAAACTACTATACCTTAATTTTTTCATATTTAGCACCTTCAGTCAGTGTTACAATATGAAATGCACAAACGCATGTTGGCGTTCATCCAAGCCTGTGAACGTTGCACTCCGAACCTCAGACACTGCACCAATTCGTTCCTGTCCTGCTGCATTTAGACGGTCATCCTTTTTAATTTTATTGTTCTCATCGGGTCGTTGACCAGCATCACTTATTTTTTGATTCTTTTCATCTTAATGGTTGTTCGTTGATTGTGCCCTACGATTTTAATTAAGGGTCTGACAAGACCTAAAAATTGACCCTTTTTGACAAACGGCAAAATGCGCGCGTGCGAACAGGACGGAATCCTGCCGATTTGACATTTTTTCGTATTTTTGATTATAGCTCGGTCAAAAATAAGTTATTTGGTAATCGAAAACAATAACTTACTAGCGTTTTGTAAGGCGATCATTTTGTTAATTAATTATTTCGTGTGTATTTTTCACACAGTACGCGTAGTGTTTTTTTAGAGGTGACTTCGCGATTTTTTATTTCGAGCCAAGTTATCAGTATCATGTTTAGGAAACAATAACACAATGGCATTTATCCCAAACATAACTTATTTATTTCAGTAGGTTTTCTGCATTGTATAAAAATCGCTTATGAATGTCGCTTTTGGGTGTACTCAGCCTCTTAAATGGTTTTGACAATATTTGATTCTTACTTGGACTTTAAGCACTAGATTTAGGTAGATACAATTAAAATTTCAGATTTTTTCTTTTCATCTGTCGGATAAATTGAAGACAAACGGGTCAATCACGAATTCACGACCGCAAAAAACACGATATCGTTATCGAACTTAGATGGGAAAAGTCACGAATAATTGCGTTCTGGAATAGAAAGTAAGTAATAGAAACAAAAACAATATTTAAACGAAAAATCACGCCTAGGAATCACAATCAACAGTCCACTGCTGGGCATGGGCAACCTTCTATTTGGAGGTGTTAGCCATATGTTTGGCAGGCGGGTTGGCGAGTTCAATGCAAGGTTTTGTATCCCAAATCACAAGGCGCTCTGCTTGCTATTTCCTAGCTTTAGTAGATTTATCCCTTCACCCATCTCGCCGTGTGATGCCGGCTTAGAATAGCATCAGTCCATTTCTTCCCCTCGCGCGTCAACTAAGGGGCTCGAGGGTTTCATGTGAATAACAATTTTAGGCGGGATTAATGTGTATAATAATGTTAGGCGACAGGCTGACCAACTGTTACTTTAGTGATACTCGATTTTCCTGAAACGGCCCTCAAATATTTGTCAGACGAGTGTACAGCGACGGTACTGCGAGATAGTGCAAAACACCTGAATATCACGTGGCGCGGGGTGGACATCGCTCATAATGACAACCCCAAGTACCTTGGTGTTGTTCTGGACAGGTCGCTGACTTATAAAGGGAACTGTCAGGAAGTAAAGAGCAAGGTTAGTGCACGGAACAACATCATCCGTCGCCTAACATCTACGCAATGGGGAGCCGTTCCTCATGTTCTTCGCACCAGCAGTCTCGCGCTTTGCTACTCTGCGGGCGAGTACGCTTGCCCCGTTTGGGCGCGCTCAGCGCACGCGAAGAGTGTGGACGTGGCCCTCAACGAAACGTGCCGGATAATCACGGGTACGCTGAAGCCGACTCCGCTGGCCCATCTGTATTTGTTAGCAGGCATTGCACCACCAGGCGTCCGCCGCGAAGTGGCCTGTTCCGTAGAAAAGCAAAAACAAGAGCAAGATAACAGGCACCCACTACACGGCCATAAGCCACCCCCTCCCCGCCTGAAAAGCCGCCACAGTTTTATGAACAACACCAAGCCTCTCGACACTGACCCATCCAAAGCAAGAGTAGAGCTGTGGTCCAAAAAATACCCACCCAAAAATGCTTATACCTCCACCAATGAGAAGCTACCGCCAGGTCACAACCTTCCCTGGTCAACCTGGAAGGCGCTAAACAGATTTCGGTCAGGTATCGGCAGGTGTAAGGAGCTCAGAAAGAAGTGGGGCTTTTCTTCTGATGACACGTGTGAGTGTGGCGCCTTACAAACTATGTCACACTTAATGTCATGCCCTACCTCTCCTGCTGCTTGCACACAGGAGGACCTATTTCGAGCCAACCAAAATGCTATTGACGTAGCGACCTTTTGGGCTCAAATACTGTAACACGGGGTACATCGCCATTGACCCGAAAAGAAGAAGACAGCGACGGTTTTTTTTTTACGACCGTTACCGCTTTGCCTATTCCGCAAGGGATTAAGGCGTGATATGTGTATTTATGTATTTATATACCTCTTTCGCCTTTTAGCCGCGGCTAGTACTGGGGTGCTATTCTAAGCCACACGGCAAAATATATTTGGCTAATTCCAACGGTTCACTCTCGCGCGATGAAATTGATTGCTTGACGTTTCGCCCTCTGCGCTCGCGCCGCTCGCTTGCATGTGTGCAAACGCAAATACGGACTCACGTGCGAATATGCCTTGTGATGCCGGCTTAGAATAGCATCACCCCATTTCTTAACCATGGGTGTCGTAAGAGGCGACTATGGGTCTCGAGGGTTGGATGTGTATTGCAATTTTAGGCGATGGGCTGACAACCTGTCACTATAGTGATACACAGTTATCTGATTGACCCTCAAACTTTTGTCAGACGTGGTGTTAATATCCGTTTTAAGGCCGTTAACGCTCTGCCTACCCTGTAAGGGATATAGGCGTGATTTATGTATCTATGTATGTGCGAATATTTATTACCGTATTTATGTGGATCCGTCAGTATTGTAAACAATAAACTGTATTTAATTTGAGGAACAATCGGTTATTGTGTACGTTATTAATATTTATCTATTTTTTTTATTTATTTTTTTTTGTTTCCATTTTCAAAAGCAAGCATTTTTACATTTATGTTCTACAAGGGTTCGGTACTTTTGTCTAACTACTAGTACTTACTGAATACTACAATGAATTGGGGTGAGAGCCTGGTGATTCGTAATACGGGACCTCCTAGTTCGAACACCAGTCTTTCACAAAGGCTTATTAATTGTATAATATTAAGTACACCTCTGTAAGCTTAGTATCTATTATCTCCTTTGTGAAAGAAATAAAAGTACATTATTATAATTATATTATTATTATCTACTCGATCTACGAGATTATAACATTACAAGCATAATAAATTAAAAAATTAAAAATACGTCTGCTTTCTGAGATAAAGCCTAGCCACTCGGGATAATGTAAGCATTTTTCCGATACGATTCCCATTCGAATTTGTTCAGTGGTTAACGAATTTAAAGAATCGCACATTATATACATACATACATACTCGTACATACATGAACTCTAACAACATAACACTCGTCTTTTTAGTCATGTAAAAAGTGCCAATATATTTTCTTTATTTCTACATACATACATAAAAATATCACCCCTATATCCCTTGCGGGGTGGGCAGATCGTAAACGGTCGTAAAACTGACATTGACGCCACGTCTGACAAACAATTGAGTCTTCAGTTGGTCATTCAGAAGATGGTGTACCACCATAGTGACAGGTTGTTAGCCTATCGCCTAAAATTCCAATACACATGTAACCATCAAGTCCCTTAGTCGCCTCTTACGATACCTACGGCAAAGAAATGTGGTGATGCTATTTTTATACGTATTTTTTCCTAAAGCACGTATTTTCGTATAAGAGGTACCTAGAGTTGTTTAGATGTGTTAAACAGCTCAATAAAGTTTATCTCGATGACCGTTTAGTGCGGCTACGTGTCTAACGACTGAACTGCATCAGGTTTCATAGCTCTGCTGATCTCAACTGGTCAGGAGGTGAGCGCGTGTCTCCATCGAGTCACTTGCACGCGAGCTGGGATTTTCTACCGCGGGCAGGATTTGAACCTGTGACTTTCGCCATCACTAGTTGCGACGCCTCTTCCATCTGGGCTACCGCGACTCATTCATTGCCCGTAAATTTTGCAAGTCGCGTGGCACGGCTCCATCTGCGTTATTGGCGTCAAGAGACACTTACAAATTTCCCAGGTAGATGAAGCAATAGATGAGCCGCGGTAACCCAGATGGATAAGAGGCGTCGCCAATAGTAACGGTGAAAGTCGCAGGTTCAAATCCTGCCCACGAAAAAAATTCAAGTTTTCTAAAAATGTTATACAGGAAGTGTTTTAAAAAATTGGTTATCGAAACGCAAATACTGAACATGACAGATTGAGTTTATAAATTAATAGACTCTTGATCAGCATAAAGGCAACCGCAAATGAATTGCATTAAGTTTAAGAAGTTGATAATAATGATGTTAGCGCAGCCTTAAACTGTTGTTCTGTAAATCCAACATCCAAAAGTCCAGCTTGCAGAAATCTATTGTGATTGTGAATGTTTTGTGAATCTTCTTACAAAATAAGATGCACTTGAGACGAAACACTTTGACTTTAGAAAGTATCTTCCAGTTCCATGACATCCAAACATAAAATTAATTAAATTACTACCATACTATAATGTAAATTAATAAACAATCGAGAAAGTACGTTGTTACATACGCTTACTGCAAAGTTTTCAATTAAAATCTTTACAGCCTCTTGTATAAAAGATAGCGTAATAAAATTACGATCATAATAAAATTGCGGTTAGGGAGAGTGTATCTCATTATAATTATAAAAGTTGAAATCTTTTCGTACCGACTTCAACTTTGCCTATGAAATTTAAAGGGCTTACTTAATTTCTTCCGGATATCGTATCAGATACTATAAGATACGTAATAAATTTCTTATTAGAGATATATTAGTGCCTGTTTTGTCTGTATTCTGTATGTGTTTGTCTCTTGACTGTTACAATAAATCGTAAATAAATAAAAACTTGACTGGGTGGGACATTTATACAAAAAAAGTATATTGTGGTACATTTATAACAGGTTTAAAAAATTCAATTACGTAATTAAATTAATATCCACCATAATTTGATCGTCAAGAAAAATAAAGAATATAAAAAATATACAATGTAAGTAAATGGCAATAATGAAATGAGTACAGTATAATAATATGTTAAATGTCAATAAAACTACAATAAATCAATTTTAAATTTAAATCCAAATGCTCTTGAACAGAGTAAAAACAAAGACCTCGATGAATCGGAATCCCCTCTTGTTTTTAAATCGGTAAAAATGTGTCTGCTTTCATATAATTCCAGGTGCCTATGTTATGAAACTACAGGCTACAAGTCTACAGGTGAAATTCTCAACACATTGCGTAGCCAGTTCATATTCCTGGTATCTTAATGGCTAAACGGCTACGCAATGAACATCGAATTTCACCTGTAAAATTGTAGCCTGTAGTTTGATAATATCGGATAAAGGCTTTGGATAAAGGTGTTGCTCGCGCGCGACACCTGTCTTAAAAACTATATTTTACACGAGATCATCTGATCAGATAGTTTTCCGGTCTGATGTTGTACTTCCTCTCTCATATTTGTAAATACTGGATCTGTCAAAGTATTTAAAATTCAAAGCAAATCGCCACCGAAAAAAAATACAATTATTCGTAGGTTTTCATCGCTTTGATTACATTCAATCTGTAAAGAATGAAGTATTAGTAGTTGTAGTATAAGTTGCAGAAACTAACCCGGTAGATGCAGCCGTGCCACGCGTTATTGGCATCAAGATACACTTCAAAATTCGCGGGCAATGAACGAGCCGCGGGAGCCAAGATGGAAGAGGCGTCGCCACTAGTGATGGCGAAAGTCACAGGTTCAAATCCTGGTCGCGGTAGATTTTGCATGTTTTCTAAAACTGTACACCTAATGATGGGTTTTAAAATTTTTTTTATTCGAATCTGAATTGCCCTGCATTAGGTTACATAGTTTTGTCAGAGAAGATCATTGTCAGCGTCCCTTTACGAGAATTCCACGTCAGCAGTGTGTTTCGTTTCGCTTAGTTCCTTATAGGCTGTTTTCTAGTGACCGAAATGGAATACTGAGCATGAACTTTCACCATTACATTCATTTTGTAAAGTGTAACATGAATCCTTTCAGCCTCAGTATTTTTTATGTTCCACCAGAGACACGCGTTATGAAGACACTTACCAAATGTTATTGCATTGCAGACGGCCACATTATTTTTATCTTTACGACTGTAAAGTGGTTCAGAAGCGCCGGCTCCAGTCTTTTGAAGGTCAAAGTCGTTTATTCTGAACTTTATTTTTGAGTACATCTACGTTTCCGCAAAGAAAGTGTTTAATTTACTCTACATTTTAGTTTTATAGCTTTAGTCTGTTAAGAACTTCTTAATGATCAGTCGTTCATTCAAGCTATTCATTGTTTAGTCTTTTCTATGGCTATGTTTAAATTTTAGGTAATTTATTTCTTTTTTAAATGAATTTGTGTAAAAAAATGAAATTTCTTAAAGCAAATTTCCTAAAGAAGCCAAATAAGTTATGGATAGATGAATTATAGAAAATACATGAATAAAAAACATTAACGCAATCTTATATTGACGCATAAACATAACCAAGACCATATTTCTTAAATAAAACGTGTTAGTCATTCATTCAATCAATTAAAAACAACCCACTGGTGTACTACTACAATCGGTGTTCCACAGGGTGGCATCTTCTCTTCACTATTTAAATTAAGGTTTTTCCCAGCATTGAATCGAATCATTGTGCGTAATGTTCCTTGGACTATTATTAATCTGTAACCTAAACCACAGCAGAATCTCTTTTCATTTCAATCAATGCATTAGAATCCCGGCGCTTGCACCGGGAAGCTCAAACACATGCGCGGGCGCAGATATTTTCGCGCCTCCCTCCGGCTAGAGCGGTGACCTGCCAACTATGCGCTCGCCAACCCACAAGCCCACTGATCTTCTACTCTCAAAAGATAATTATAACGTTCAGGTGCATATCCGCCATCAATTTGGGTTACGTAAATAACTAACAAGTGATACAGAATCAGAACACCAGTTTATATTGGGAATGCTAGGGAGTATTTTAGAATGGCAGTTTGTGTTACAATCGGTTGCCAGCAGAACTAGTAGCGCTAGTGTTCCAGCTGATTGTCAATGTTCCAAGAGATCCGAGTATAGTTTCAATTGTAGGAATATAGAATGGTAATGGTAGCATCTAAATCAACAATGGTTTTACAACCCGTACTAATATTATAAATCTGAGAGTTTGTGTGTGTATGTATGTACGTTCGTTACCTCTTGACGCTCAAACGGCTTGACCGATTTGGATGAAATTTGGAACACAGGTAGAGTAAAACTTTGAATAACACATATGCTACTTTTTACCGCGGGAAAACAACTATTACCACGGGGAAATGAGTGGCAGCGGGTGAGACCGCTGCTGGGCGAAAATCTAGTAAGCTATAAGACAGTTGCAGATTCGTGCTAATGCTGTGGCAGAAATTCCATTTTCCTTTGTTGACATATCTTTTAGTATGAAACTAATACCTGTCAAATATGACTTATTGGGATGACCTAACTGTAGGTGCTTTTTCATACACATACTCGTTATTACTTCCAGTCTTCCACCAAATAGTTGTTTTAAAAAAATCCCCTGTATTTGTCCGTGTACTGCATACGCAAATATAACATTTTGTCACAATGTACAATGCCCTCACTTTGACACCAAGATTTATCGGGTCGTACGTTGACTCATTGTCCCGTTAACAACACAACACAGACTTAACAACTTCAAAATTTGAACACTCAGAATTATATCTCTGACTGGCCCGATGATAAGTGGGTTTTCAGACATTATCAGATATTTGTGTATAGTCTGGGTGTTTTCTATGTATAATATGTATTTAGTGTTAACTGTTAACCGAATCGTAGAGAGATAAACTCTCTATCAAATAAATAACAAGTGATTCGCGTAAACCCACATCATAATATGTATTTATTTACAAAATAATAGTAATGCTAATATAATATAAAATAAATAATAAAAAGCTATGCTTAGTTTAGGGCTAGATGGCGCTGTGTGCATTAACCATGATTTATTTATCTCTTCCATCAAGTGTACCTATATTTAGCAGCAGACGTAAATCCTCATGTCTATCGTTTTCTTCCATCATCACCCTCGTGTCATCGCTCCAACAGACGACACCAGCTCGTTGTAACGTAAACACTAACAGCGCCAAAACATACAACAACCAGAGATGTGAAAATTGATTTGTGTCTGCTTGTTTCTTCATACTTCTTAGAAGTTCGTAAATAAATTGTTTTATCTACACTCGTCTCATAATGCTCGGATTGAAATTCGAAAATACTTGTGTAAAGAACTGCTTTATGCATTCTGCCTATAGAAATAACGTATTCTTCTCAAACGCTGTAACATTAAGTCTTATGGGAATTACATGCCCCTATCACTTGAAAAATCATAACACAATGAAATCGCAATTTATCTAAAATCCGCTACTGTCACATTGAAGTACAGATCGTGCAGCTTATTTACAAAATGTTCTTTATTTAATAGTAGTGTCGCGATAGTTACAGATAGAGAAATTGCTAATAGTGGACACTTTACGGATGTTGTAAGTCAGATAAAATGGAGAAATGAAACGATGTGTTCTGTTCCAACACTTTGAATCTGTGCCACTACTCAAATTTGACGCCATCTTCCGCCGCACCTGTCATCCGTGCCGCATATTGTGTGGTTTTGTTTTGTTATGTTTTTGTTAATTTTCTTGTTCAAAGTTTTTTTACCATATTTTATTTTAAAAATTTAAAGTGATGAGGACATTTCCGCGCCAACTTAGATATTTTACGCGCCGTTGGATCGATCGCCGGTGCGAAGGTTTGGAAAAGTGTACGTAGTTGATTTTTCAGAGATTTTTTGTACAGTGCAGATAAAATAATGTATGCAACTGCATATAATAAGGCATTATAGGACAGTTGCATTAACTATTATTGACTGGCTAACGTTGGAAGTATATCCATCCAGCCCTATATTGTTCCATAAAGACATGAAGGTTTTTTACATCTTGTAATTTATAAACCCTATGAGAGGGTATTTAAACGCTAATGCAGCAAGCAGGTGACCTGTGTATTGCTTGGGTGATAAATATTTTATTTACAACTCAAAGTCTCCAAAAAAAGGTATATTACTAATAAATATTTGTTCACTAGGGAAACTCTTAGGTAATTCTTGCTTTTTGTTAGGCAAAGCGGCAGTAAGTCGGTCTCCGCCAATTCGCCACAGTTTCCTCTAAAACAAACCGCATCTCAGCAACATCTGAAAGACATATTGTGTCTTTATGTCCACATTCCGGTGCCCAATCGTAAATACACCGTCGCATTTTGTACACCTGTTGCTCAATAGTCTTAAATGTGCCAATATCCAAAGTTATTTTGATAATTTTCTACTCTATTTCAGTGACGAAGGGTGACCTTTAGCAAAAGGTAATCCATATTTAAAACTCGTGATTTGTCGGCTTATTGTCAAATATATTTCGCTATTTTCACCCAAATAGGCATAAATACTCACGAGTTGTCGGCTTTCACCTATCAAAGAGATGTTTTTTTTTTCTTCTTATCGTATCAATGGGATACGCCCAATGCAGATTGTACAAAATCTATAGCAGCGATGGTAGGTTGAATAAAATGAGGTGTGGATAGTGTGCAATTTTGAAAAGGGAAGCCGATGGGAATCGTGTTGTATGGACCGTTCGCCACTGCTAGGTGTGTATGTTTGTTTTGATTGCGAGATTTTGTTTCAATTTTGAATGACTTACTTATCTCATCTTTTTGTCAGGTAACCGATAAAATCTGGTCATTCTATGAAGATTCTATTCGAGTTTATATAGTGAAAGGATAATAAAAATATTGACGCTAATAGATCTGTTAAAAGCAAATTCAAAATTGCTTTTGATAGGGATGACAATAAACGTTTCTATGATCAGATTCAGATGACTATGTACAGAAATATACTTCCGAAAAATTGCTATGTTTGAATAAGAAGAAAGAAGTATCACACTAACCCGTTTAACTAAATAGTGTTGACATAGTTGTGAAATGGACTGTATCACCGATTGATAGGAATCAATAAAGTGTAACGAGCACATGCTCACGATCCGATAGGTATCTATTGAAACATTGGCACTCGGTCAGAACCGATGGCGACACTTCGACTGGGGATCCGATGATTGATACCTGATTGGATGATTCATAGAACGACAACATCGAAGAAACAAGATCGTAGTAAGAAAGTTCTAGATGACTATTCTCTTCTCTTTTCGCGTGGGACACCGAGTCATCCAACGACCCCATGAACCCTGGTGTCAGAGTTTTTCAACCGCCTACTACCACTAGTAGGCCTCTGACATGGTTGTGTTACGACCGCCATCTAAGTAATCATAGACAGGAACCGGGACCGACGGCTTAACGTGCCCTCCGAAGCACGGAACCATTTCTTTTCGGACAATCAGTTGGTTCACCCTGCAATGTCCTAATTAGACCGGAAACAAATTCACAAAGAGATAAATATCAACTGAGTGTCCCACCGAGAATCGAACCCGGAACTGTTGCGTCGCAGGCAGTCGCACTACCACTGCGCCACATCGGTCGTCACACACATATCACGCCTATAATCCCTTGCGGGGTAGGCAGAGTATAAACGGCCGCATAAAACGGGCATTTACTCCACATCTGACAAACGTTTGAGGGTCATCCGGAAAATTGTGTAAAGCTATAGTGACAGGTTGTCAGCCCATCGCCTAAAATTACAATACACACCCTCGAGTCCCTTAGTCGCCTCTTACGAATCCCACGGGCAAGAAAGGGGGTGATGCTATTCTAAGCCGGCATCACACGGCTAACATCGGTCGTCGTAATACATATATACATAAATCACGCCTCTTTCCCAGAGACTACTTCCTTCCACTTACTACGATCCTGGCATACTTCTTTCGCCTCC
This sequence comes from Tuta absoluta, assembly GCA_027580185.1. Classification (NCBI taxonomy): domain Eukaryota; kingdom Metazoa; phylum Arthropoda; class Insecta; order Lepidoptera; family Gelechiidae; genus Tuta; species Tuta absoluta. Next base: position 1,047,931 of record JAQAHW010000062.1, read on the forward strand.
TCTACATTCATCAATCTCTTCATGCATGCTCGTCGGTTTAGGGTACTCTTGACCTGACCTTTCTTTAGCACGTCCCCGATTTGATCGAGGTACGTTCGTCGAGGTCTTCCCCTTCCGACGTTTCCATCATATTAGACAATAAACTGTTTTAAACTTTCGCGGTCACACATAATGACTCAAAACACTAAAACGAGGTTCTTACCGCGATACTCGATTTACTTGAATTGTAATATTATACATTTCAGAGACATGCGCAATTTATGGAATCACCGCATCAACCATAGTTGTTACTACTTGACGGCCAATATGGCGCAGTGATAGTGCGACTGCCTGCGATGCAAAGGTTCCGGGTTCGATTCTCCGTGGGACACTCACAAAGTTGATATTTATCACTTTGTGAATTTGTTCCCGGTCTGGTTAGGACATTGCAGGGTGAACCAACTGATTGTCCGAAAAGAAATGGTTCCGTGCTTCGGAGGGCGCGTTAAGCCGTCGGTTCCGGTTGCTGTCTATGATTACTTAGACAGCGGTCGTAACACAACCATGTCAGAGGCCTACTAGTGGTAGTAGGCGGTTGAAAAACTTTGACACAAGGGTTCATCGGGTCATTGAGCGACTCGGTGTACCACACGAAAAGAGAGAAAGAGACTAATTATAAACACAAATAAGTTACGTACGGTGTGACTCAAGAAGTGGAATACGAGGCAGAGTTATGGTTTCCTCAGCTTTATTGTAAGTATGTATGTATGTATTAACTTTATTGTACCACCAGACACATTTATAAGAACAGTTACAGAAATAAATTTAAAAACAAGAGGCACAAAGGCGGACTTATCCCATTAAGGGATCTCTTCCAGTAAACCTTTGAGAGACTCAGAGGATATTATGTTATTATACGCGGTACTTCAGCATGGTTAAAATAAGCTTACTCTATCAATATATATTATAAACAAATAACAAATACACGTACTTGATCATAAATAAAACACACAAACAAACACATATCATACATAAATTAATATACACATAAATATATCATAAACCCTATAAATTGTCCATGTCACCCAGATCGTACCCCCAAACCTTCTTGATGTTGGATTTGAACAACTTCACATTAGCTCTCTATATTGTACTCGGAGATCGTCCGGCAAATAAGAACTTATTATTTTTGGTTTACATAATCTTAAATACTAAATAATTCCTAATTCAAATGCTTATTCGGCATCTCCCACTTCTTCTTCGCGTGTCGTTCTTTGCCCGCCAACTTTGCAAGTGTATTTTATGCCAGTAACGCGTGGCACGGCTTGCAAACTCTGTCAAATTTGTAAAGACTGACAGACTCACTTGCTTACTTAGCGCTTTATTAACGACTAGCGGCCTGCCCAGCGGTTTCACCGGCTGATAACGGTTTTCCCGCGGGAATAAGACATTTTTCCGTATAAAATATAGCAGGGATAATGTAGAATTGTAATGGTAAAAGTTCTTTTTAAATTGGTCCAGTAGTTTCGGAGCCTATTCAATTCAAACAAACAATGAAATCTTTCCGCTTTATAATATTAGTGTAGATGTAGATGCGAAACAAACAAATAATCAAAACTTTCCTCTTTATAATATTAGTGTAGATGTAGATGTAGATGCGTCGTGGAATGCAACATAATTGCAACTGCATGCATTACTGGGAACGAAACAGGACATCTCTTTCTGCCCCTGACTCATGCAGGATTCCAAGAATTTTCAAATTGTTCTCTCAATCCTTTTATTGTCTACAAACTGTCTCAACAGAGTAATTACCACATGAAACTCTCTTACGTTTAGCTTGTTTGATATGCAGGTATTTATTTGGTTTCCCTTTACAGTGTGCATTATCAGCTATTAAATAAAAAATAAAGAGATCTTTGAGTACCAAATTTTTAAAACACTTCCCGTGTTAGGTATACAATTTTTGAAAACTTGCAAAATTTTCAAGCGCGGGCAGGATTTGAACCTGCGACTTTCGCATTACTAGTGGCGACGCCTCTTCCATCTGGGCTACCGCAGCTCATTTCTTGCCCGCCAATTTTGCAAGTGTATTTTAATGCCAGTAACGCTTGGCATGGCTCCATCTACCGGGTTAGTTTTGCAACTAATAACCGGCGACTAATTCTATCTTTACAGATTGAATGTAGTCTAAGCGATGAAAACCAGCGATAAATTGAGTACCAAATTTTTAAAACACTTCCCGTGTTAGGTATACAATTTTTGAAAACTTGCAAAATTTTCAAGCGCGGGCAGGATTTGAACCTGCGACTTTCGCATTACTAGTGGCGACGCCTCTTCCATCTGGGCTACCGCAGCTCATTTCTTGCCCGCCAATTTTGCAAGTGTATTTTAATGCCAGTAACGCTTGGCATGGCTCCATCTACCGGGTTAGTTTTGCAACTAATAACCCAGATGGAAGAGGCGTCGCCACTAGTAATGCGAAAGTCGCAGGTTCAAATCCTGCCCGCGCTTGAAAATTTTGCAAGTTTTCAAAAAAAGAGATCTTTATTTATCAACAAACACAAATTGTACAAGCAAAAGCTTTAAAAAATAAAAGTTGGTAAAAGGGAGAACAGCTCAGCATTTCTGCTATTTTTCAGTGTTATCCCACTTTTTTTCGGACCCAGTTTACACTATAATAATATGTGTACAAAATAAAAGTATAGCTGAATACCTATTAGGGTGAAGATTTACTAGTGACCGATAGCGAAACTCAAGACTCGATAGTTATAAGGCACTACTTTTCCCAAGGTACATAGGTTGACATGAAAAAATAATAAGACTTCCCATACAAAAATGCATATCAGCTGATTATAGTTAGTATGGAAGCTCAAACTATTTTTGTCATATTTCGATCTATGTTTCTTAGGAAAGTTGTTCCTTATCACCAGCCAGTCCACTGATTTCAGTATCGGTCACTAGTAAAATTTCACCCTATAGGTATATTTCTGTTTATAATATAGTTTTTTTTTTTCTCCGCAAAACATTATTTTGTGTGTAATAAGTACCTGGTTTTTTATAAGATGCGTAATACCAGCTGTCGACAAGTACAATACGAAAACGCAAATATTCCTTAACACTAATGCGAGATCAAATATTGTTTCGAGAGCTTGTATATGTTTGCACTAGACTTCCATCCAAACAGACTTTAACATAAGAATACAGAGTCATACATTTTAAAGCGAAAATAATATTTTACGTTCTTGTACGTACATAACAACAGTATACAGGATGTAAGGGATAGCCCTCCGAATACTGATAGGGTGCATTCAGACCATGAAACTGAACAACTTTCCATAAAAACATATTTCAGGAAACATTAAAAAAAATTACTTCATTAATGCAATCAGCTGATTATGCTTTTGTAAGGGAGACCGATATTTTTTGTCGTTTCCTGACATATGTTTGTAGAAGACATGAGTTGTCAGTTTCATGGTCTGAATGTAGCTTATCATTGTTCGGAGGGCTGTCCCTTACACCCTGTATATTGAGAGAATTTTAAATGATTCATCATCATCATTAATTTTAGAGCCTCGCTCTTGTCGGTGGAGTAATATTCTCTTTGACTTCCTAATACGACATGACACCTATATTTTCTTTAGTAAATTTTTTTGTTGGATATATTTTTAATTGATTATATGCGTAATTTTTTTATGCTCTTCTATTCATTTATGATCAATGGTGCTTAAAATCTCAAATACTATAAACATCCTGTGTCATCAATGAGTTTTTTTTTAACCTTGCGCCTTCATTATGAATTGAAGGCATTATTGATTGTAATAAACGAGCCATATAAATAATCAATGGTAATCAATAAACAGGCATATTCAGTTGAGTAATCGATAGAGCAACAAGCTCGTCAAAAGGTCGAATATTTTTAAAACACGCGTCTATTTTAATGAATACGATCTTCAGTTTTTTCTTTAAGGCGAGTGTAGCCGTGAACGACCTCGACAGTGGCGCCACTTCACAAAAAAAATCTCTTTATACAAGCTTGCTATAACTTTAATTACAGCGAATATTTCATTGAGTTTGTAGGTTCTAATTTTACTTAAGAATTATACTAAAAACTTGGGCAACACATAACAGACATAGATTGTTTGTATAAAGAGGTTTTTTTTGTGAAGTGGTGCCACTGTAGAGGTCATTCACGAGTACACTCGCCTTAAGTGTTAGTAGGATTATGTAAAGGACGTTTTCTATTAAGTGCTTATAAAAGTTACTAAACACAGGACATATTACCTTTAAATCTCCAGGTAAGCTCGAAATAAAGTAATAAAATACGTCTTAATGTTTGAAAATCTAATGGTGACTGATATCTACTGAAAATTGTGGATAGGCTGGTTATAAGGAACATCTCTCCCATGAACCACAGGTTGAAACATGCAGTGGTAGTGCGACTGCCTGCGGAGCAAAGGTTCCGGGTTCGATTCCCGGCGGGGCACTCACAATGTTGATATTTTAACGTGTATTTGTTTCCGGTCTGGTAAGTACATTGTAGGCTGAACCACCTGATTGTCCGTGAGATGTTTCCGTGCTTTGGAGAGCCCGTTAAGACATCGCTGCCGGGTGCTGTCTATAATTACCTAGACGGCAGTCATTACAAGACAATAGCAGAGGCCTACTAGTGGTATTAGGCGGATGAAAAGCTCTGACACCAGGGTTCATCGGGTCGTTCGTTGACTCGTTGCCCCACACGAAAATAATTGTGAAACGTTATTCATTATCAATCAACACTGTACAATTCTACGCTAATACAAGACTTAACAGGCTTCTTCTGGGTGAGCTCGCTCCATCTTAGACTCTGTCTCTGTCCTATGACCTAGACTAGAGTCAAGAGCAAACCCATCATTAATAAAAAAAATACTGTCGGTTTCTGATTCGGATATTTCTGATGAAAGAAAGAAAAAATGTTTATTTGTTACCAAATATTGATAAACATAAATTAATAGTTAAAAAACTAAAACACGTTAACAAAAAGGTACTCGCTCAGCAAAATGCTTTCAGACTGTACTTGAGCAGCACTCCCAAAGTGCTGGTCTTCCGCGGAACCAGATTTTATGGTTCTTGCATTTATCCGAATTGTCAGAAATAACCACCGAAACATCACACGGTCGAAAATAAGCATGAGATAGCGCGGCCATCACATAAATTCAATCCCGAAGATTATAAAACTACTAGAAGAAGCTATTTTTGTGAATTGAAACTTCCACTAACAATATTGTGAAAGTGAGTGAGTTTGTTTATCCATCAAGCTTTTGCGAATGAATGAAAAGACGTAATTGCGGCTACGAAAATAAGCCTTCAATGTATTTTAGGACCTTAGCGTTTACCTTTCGAACTCATCTATGGAACTTCGTAAGCTCTCCATCTGAGAAAATCTCATAAAATATTCGCGAATTCTTCACGGTCAATGCCGGGGTAAGAAGAGTATGTTTTGACTGCCGCCTACATAGATATCAGCTACCTACCTACAGCTGTTACATAAAAGTTTCATGTCTAATTATCTGACACTGTTTTATTTATTCGATGTCATCATGTCAGGTACGTCCAGTAGTGTTAATATTTGTTTAACCGTTTCGAAACTGCGGACGTTTGAAGGTGGAGTCAGACAATTTTCACCAGGTTATATGAATCCTGTGGAACACTTACAAAGTTAATATTTATCACTTTGTGAATTCGTTCCCAGTCTGGTTAGGACATTGTAGAGTGAACCACCTGATTGTCCGAAAAGAAAGATGGTTCCGTGCGGAGGGCACGTTAAGTCGTCGGTCCCGGTTGCTGTCTATGATTACTTGGACGGCGGTCGTTACGCAACCATGTTAGAGGCCTACTACTAGTAGTAGGCGGTTGAAAAACTCTGACGTCAGGGTTCATCGGGTCGTTGGAAAACCCGGTGTCCCACACGAAAAGAGAGAGAGAGAGTTTGGAGGAAGCTGTTGACAAACACAGCACAAAACAGTCACGTGCCTCAGTCAGGAGAAGAAGAAGCATGTTCCTTCTTCAATTTTCTATGCACTGAGCAACGTTTTTTCCTCTACAAGTAGGAGTTTAGGTTACCATTACCACTAGTCGATTAATCTAGGCTATTACTAGTCAATGGTACCTAACAGTCTGGTCTGAAGCCCTGGTTCGGATGTGGTCTGTCAGACTGGCCCCGTTACTACCAGCCACAGTCGCGGTTTGCGGTTAAATATCGGCTTACAATTCCAATTTGCTATATTTATGTCAATCGTACCTTAACATACTTAAACACTTGCAATGCTGTAGGGTAAGGTAATGTTATCGAAGGGATGGATAGAGGTTTTTCACGAAAAGGGATATATATAAATAAGTAAAATAAATAAATAAGTTCAGGGTCGGAAAAGTGAGAATGATACCTCTAAATTTGACGTTTTGAGTATACTATTATATCTTGTTTATGACTTGATTGTGTATAAAACTGTATGTTTTCTGAAAAGATTATTAGAAGAAGTGGATGCAATTATCATATTTTCTTGAGTTTGCACAACTGTTACTGATCAGATCACAATAAAACAATTTTAAACGGATTTAGGTTGTGATTATTTTGGATTTTACAATTCCTACGTTTCGAGCTCTTTACAGAGCTCGTGGTCTCACGGATAAATTGTTTTATTGTGATGATGCAGTTATGCTTAATTTTTCATCAACACATGTTTTTAGCATGAAAAAAACGCTGAATGCTTAAAAAAATCGTGAAGACAAGAGTGTACAAGAATAGCGAGAAGGGCGACAGTGACAAGGTCTTACCCACTACGATAGTTTTCTAAAAATACGTAGCTAATGTTCCCGATACACCGCAGAGCTGGAAATGTTTCAAAGGGAACCCTATAAAATAGAATGAAGCCATGAAAAATTCTTACAATTAAGCTTAGTGCGCTAGAACTCAACTCTTAAGGCGAGTGCACTCGTGAACGGCCTCGACAGTGGCGTGGCGGCACTTCACAAAAAAATTATCTTTATACAAACAATCTATCAAAATGTCCGTATAAAGAGAAAACTTTTTTTTGAAGTGGCGCCGCTGTCGAGGCCGTTCACGGCTACACTCGCCTTAACACATTCAAGTCAAAAACACGCTATTCTTGATATAATTTGAATAAGAGCTCTCTACTTTATTTTGGTAGTATGCATTGTAACGGGTGTGAAATTAGCCCCGGAGCTTTGAAACCTACACCTGACTGATTGGTGGGGAGCAAGGGCTCACCCGAAGAAGTTTGTGTGGTTGTTCAAACAACCAGCCCTATAGCACCCTTGGGGTGCGACTGGGCTTAGGAGTTGTTCTGGGAAGAACGGATCGGACTGAATCTCCCCGGTAGGTACATGCCGGTAGTTTCCAAAATGGGGAACAAATATAAGGGACCTCCGTGCCCCCGCCTCCGTCGTGTGAAAACAGATTGCGACGAGTTCTTCACGGCTTCAATCTGCTGAGTCGTAGTTCCCTTTGAAACATGCTCTACTGCTCTAACCGATACACCAGCTAAACGGCTCAACACTCTTGACAGATGTTTACACTCAGATACGAAAGAAAACGGCCTCGCCCCAACATTATAAATGGATCTTATATTTCGCAACTAACGGCGTTGTGAAAAGTTTCGATTATTTTATGAGTTAGATTTTTTAATGTGGTATTTTATGTGAAAACCTTTGTTACACACCTTAGCTACCTAGCAACTGATGATATGCCTGCCTATAAAAATAAAATTAGAGTTAGATTATTATGTGACTCACGGGTTTTCATGTGAGATTTTATGTTTATGAAAAAAAACAATGTTATATTACCCTTTTTTTTTTACTTGCAAAAATTTTTCAAGCGCGGCCTGGAAAATAATAATGGCCCTTTGTGTGAGAACCCTCTGTTACATTTTAGCACACATCACGATTTAGCGGGAGTTTAGCAAAATTATTTATGTGGATGATCGACTACTTTTTACTCTTATATTGATACGAACCATTTTCGGTGCGTCTTCTGCATTTTACGTGGACATCATTATCCGCCACAACAGTCCACTGCTGGACATGGGCCTTTTGGGAGTTATTGCCTTACTCATCACGCTTGGCAGGTGGATTGGTGAGTGCAGTGCAACATGTGCATTCAAATTAAACGCTGCTGCCCATTCTCTAGATGATTGTCTTTTAGTCACTTTTTACGACACCCACGAGTAAAATTGGGGTGATGCTATTTTATGCCGGCACCACACGGCTAATGCTGCATTTTAACATTCAGAAACTGTGTCATAGATTCATAATTCATCTTGATTTTGCAATCATATGGTAGGTATAGTTGTTTGTTACAATAATACAGTATCTGATATAAAATCAGGAGAGGGTACTGAATTTTTTTTATAAAGATATACATACATACATACACATATCACGACTATAATCCCTTGCGGGGTAGGTAGAGCATAAACTGCCGCATAAAACGGTTATTTACGCCACTTCTGACAAACATTTGAGGGTCATTCAGAAAATTATGTATCGCCATAGTGACAGGTGTCAGCCCATCGCCTGAAATTGCAATATACACCCTCGAGTCCCTTAGTCGCCTCTTACGACTCCCACGGGCAATAAATGGGGTGATGCTATTCTAAGCCGGTATCACACGGGAATAAAGATATAAATAATAAATAAATATCCTGGACATTTCATACAGCGCTATCTAGCCCCAAACTAAGCAAAGCTTGTACTATAGGAACTAGATAGCTGATATAAATACTTAAATACTTGTTTATTTTGTAAATAGATACTTAATATACATAGAAAACACCCAGACTCAACAAAAATATTTGAAATTAACTTCCAAATACTTGTGGGGTACCCTTGGCGTAGCAGGCAGGGGTACTAACTACCAACTACGCCATTGGGACAGGGACAGCCATATTTATGATTGAAGTTAATATTGGCCTCAATTCGGGATTTAAATTTTCCTTACTTGCCTTAAATTAGTGCTGTCACTTTCCGTCGAATAGGTTTAGAAAAGGCTAGAAGATCTCTAAGTCCTGTCATTTTTAAAAACGTCAAGGGTTTTTTCGCCTTTCCTAGTCAATTTAGTCGCCATTGATTTGATTATCGCCTTATTTTGACAATTATCACGTATTTTGCATGAAATTATAAGACATGACACGACTAAAATATCTCCTATCCTTTTCTAAACCTATTTAACGGAAAATGACAGCACTAATTTAAGGCAAGTAAGGAGAATGTACATCCCGAATTGTGGCCAATGGCGACTAAATTGACTAGAAACTGCGAAGAACACATTGACATTTGTAAACATGATAGGACTTAAATATATGCTATCCTTCTCAAAACATATTCGACGGAAAGTGACAGCACTAAGCAAGGTAAGTAAAGAGAATATGTGTCCCGAATTGAGAGCATTGTTCATGCATATTATGATCAAAATTCTACCAATAGGTACGGGGCTGAAAATAGACATTCCCTTTTAAGGGCATCCCACCCAACTTCCTGAAATAGCCGTTTCCACGTGCAGTTTGTTCCGTGTGATTGTTGCATCATTGGCAATGCACTTGTGCACCTGTCCTGCGCTTGCACCGCTGACGGATGCAACGTCTGGTATTGTTTATTGTCACTCTGTCACATTTATGACAGGGCGACCTTCAGTTTTTGATGTCGCGTGCGGCAATGTTCTAAATTTTCCAGATCATAGAATAAGCTTTTTGTAGATAATTAAAGCTAAGTGTGCCGTGTGATGTTGGCTCAGAATAGCATCACTCCTTTTCATTCTCGCTGGTGTCGTAAAAGACGACTAAGGGACTCTAGGGTTCCATGTGTTTTACAATTTTAGGCGATAGGGATATACGGTTTTTCTGAATTGAACCTCAGATATTTGTCAGACGTGGCGATAGCATAGTATAAAGAAGGAAGTACGTTATCTTCATACAAACGCACCGTGCGCGATAGTATCTATGCGTCGTCGCACGCACACGCGGACACATCTCGGGTGGTTTCGCTCTGCGCTTCGTCGGGGCCGCTAGTCGACACCGCACGATGAGTCACGCGTCACGGCTTACTAGCACCGCGAAACCACGATTGTAAAATGGTTGATTGTAGCAGAAGAAAGTATTGCTGTGTCTAAATTATTCATCAATTCCTGATTTGTCTCTTTTCAAATTACCTACTGACCAGAATAGGTACCTAAGTAAATAATTTGTTTTAATATGATAGATATTTTTACGATGTTAAACTCGATGATGAGATTTATTAGTTGTATTTAGTTGTCTATTTGGTGTAATTATTGGTGTTCTTCCTAGTAGGTATAGGTGCTTATAATCTGAAGTTGAGTCTGCCAGTTGCTCACATTAGGTATTGTGAATCCTTTCTTGTCTTGTGAAGGGGCACCGAGCCGTGAACGACCCGATGAACCCTGTTGTCAGAGTTTTAAGCTGACTACGTAAATTAACTTGGAAAAGTCCGTTCGCTCAGATGCGATCGCGCGTTCCGGTATTTGTCAAAGGACGCCGCGTACAAAAGCAAAGTTAGAGCGATCATTGATGAATGAATTAATGATCAATCATCATTGAATTAGTTATATTTTTACAGAGATGACATGCTCAACCAACTCCGCCCCGCACGTCTGCTGGTCGTGCAACCAGATGCCACTCATTGTCTCATGTTTCCCAAACAAGATTATTTCTTTCATTAAATAGGTTTCATCATCGTCTGGTTAGGTAAAACTGACCTCAGACACCTTGGTTGGACCAAAACAATTTAAAATACAGCTGCTGCTGCTCCACGCCAAATCCTAGGCACTAAATTGAAATTTTGTTGAAAGGGACAACCCTGAGAGAGTAGGTAATTATAGCGCGGATTGGGCCGGAGTTGGCCTACTTCCCCCCTTCTTTATACTATGGCGATAGCGGCCGCATTTTTACGTCTGATAACTCTCTGCCTATGTATAAGCTAAGAAAAAGAGCTTTCCTAGGTACGAAGGGCTTTTCACTCTAAACTCTCGGGGTCACTTAACTATCAGACTTTTTAAAATTGAATATTTTCATTAGAATTCCATACTCATTTCTGAACTAAGGCCTCCTCCAAAATCAATAGGTAGGTCGACCATATCATCTTCATCATCATAATATCAGCCCACATCTACCCATTGCTGAGTATAGGCCTCTTCTTTTTCTCGCCAACTACGCCGGTCTTGTGCCTCCCGCATACACTGTTTGCCAGCAACGGTCGCTAGGTCGTCCGTACATCTAGACCATATATTATGTACGAGTACGAATCAAAACAGCACTATACATGGATGATATTACAGTAATTTCTAACATGAAATATCTTTTGTTCCCAGGAAACCACTCGCAGCTCCACAGCCGGTGGAAAGACCAGCACCACCAGCAGACGAGTCGAGGAGGTTGACCTTGAACGGTGCTGGGACGAGCCACTCCTGAGGAAGCTTGTGAGTATCATATTGTCTTCAAAAGCTTTAGAATATACTAGCTGAGGAAGAAGGTTGATCAAGATATGGAGGACTTCTTTTTCGTTGGGTTTGTTTATCTGACTGATAAATCCAAAGTACAAGCATATTGCCGTGTGATGCCGGCTTAGAACGGCATCATCTCATTTCTTTCCCGTGGGTATCATAACAAGCGACTAAGGGACTCCAGGGTGTGTATTGCAAATTTAGGCGATGGGCTGACAACTTTGTTACGTGGCGTAAATGTCCGTTGTTTGCAGCCGTTCACGCTCTGCCTACCCCGTAAGGGATTATGGGCATGATATATGTATGTATTTACTAGTATCTATACAGGGTCTTCTTCTTCATCGTGTCAATGGATCATTCGTTCATATTATCGTACTAGTATCTATACAGGTTGGCCCGTATAGAGACTTCCAAAGTAAAACTTTGAATACCGCTATAATAAGGGGATCCGATTCATTCGCATGTATGTTCTGCGATTTTTTATAGTTTCCGAGTTAATCAAATTTTAAAGTTGTTTGGGAAAAATTTGCTAATTAGGCCCCCCCATTGTACCTCAACGCACCACGTTTTGTAATAAGATAAAGCAATAACAAAATTGAAAAACGAGTAAAAAAGCAATCGCTTCCTAAGCGATAAGGCCGCCTTGTATACACTTGTTTTTACTGCATTCCCTGTGTGTAAAATTTCAACTTCATAAAGTATTTTTGAAGTTGAAATTGCTGCAATAATATTTCACCGATTGTCCAAAAAAAATGGCCGTCTGAGACAAAAAGCAGCGTAACGAAAGTGAACCGTTATATTACGTTACCTAACCGGTGACGAATCGTAAATCACCGGACGTATGCGAATGAACCAGCCCGGTAATTGCCAAAGAAAGCCCGTGTCTAAGTGCGCGTGAGTTGCGACGGCCGATGTGGCGCAGTGGTTGTGCGACTGCCTGCGACGCAAAGGTTCCGGGTTCGATTCTCGGTGGGACACTCACAAAGTTGATATCACACTTTAGAATTTGTTCCCAGTCAGGACATTGCAGGGTGAACCACCTGATTGTCCGAAAAGAAAGGTGGTTCCGTGCTTCGCAGGGCACGTTAAGCCGTCGGTCCCGGTTGCTGTCTATGATTACTTATACGGCGGTCGTTACACAACCACGTCAGAGGCCTACTACTAGTAGTAGGCGGTTAAAAAACTCTGGGACCAGGGTACATTGGGTCGTTGGAAGACTCGGTGTCCCACACGAAGAGAGAGATATCACCCCAGCCGTAAAATACTGTCCGGTACTTGCCGTGTGATGCCGGCTTAGTATCACCCCAGCCGTAAAATACTGTCCGGTACATGTCGGCTTGGAATAGCATCACATCACCCCAGTTTTTCCCGAGGGTGTCGTAAGAGCGACTAAGGGACTCGAGGGTTACATGTGCCAATACACATTTTAGACGATGGGCTAGCAAACTGGCACTAGGGTGATAACCATCACTAAAAATACTTAATTTTCTAAATGACTCTCAATTATTTGTCAGCCGTGGCGTAAATAAATGGCCGTGTAAGCTCTGCCTACCCCGCACGGGATAAAGGCGCAATATATGAATGTACGAATTAGAGCAGTTACACCGTAGACGTTCGAACTTCGAACCTACCTATCTGCTCTGTTATTTAGTAACGATTATCAATTATTGTTTTCTGGTATTCATAGAGCTTTGATATAATAAATAACTAATATACTGACTACTACAAAAACATTGGATTGATAATAATATTAGGTCCTTACATATGAAATTGGCGTTTTGAATGGGAGGAACAAAAAGTCGTTTTTTTTTAATATAGTATATTTATTTAATCAAAGTATGAGCCATTGTAATCTATGCACTTTTGCCATCTCATAGGTAGTTCATTGATCCCTTTACTAAAAAAACTATTCGGACGGGAATCAATAAAATCTTTGAAGGCGATTTGGACTGCCCCATCTGAGTTGAATTTTTTCCCTTGCAAGAAGTTATCCAAATTTCGAAAAAATGGTTATCTGTTGGAGCAAGGTCCGGGGAGTACGGTGGATGCCTTAGACATTCCAATTGAAGTTCTTCTAATTTGCTAGCCGTCTGTTGTGCAGTGTGTGGTCTAGCGTTGTCGTGAAGCAACAGTGGCGTAGAGCGATTGACCAACCTCGGTTGTTTAGCAGCTAGCTTTTCCATCATGGTTTGCAATTGCTGACAGTAGACATCTGCCGTAATCGTCTGGCCAGATTTGAGAAAACTGTAATGAACGACACCGGCGCTAGTCCACCAAACGCTTACAAGTAACTTTTTATTGGTCAAATTTCGCTTGGAGCAGGCTTTGGCTGGCTTGCCAGGGTCCAGCCATTGCGATGAGCGCTTCCGATTATCGTAGAGAATCCACTTTTCATCACAGGTAATGATTCGATTTAAAATCCCTTCGTTATTGTGCCGGTCAAGTAATGTAACGCAGCAGTTGACGCGCGTTTGCCGGTTTGCTTCACTCAATTCGTGAGGAACCCACCTTTCAAGTTTTTTAATCTTTCCAATTTGCTTCAAGTGGATTAAAAGGGTCATTCTCATAATGACACGGAATTTTCTCACTTCCATGTCATTTTTCAAATTTAGTTTTTTTGGATAATTAAATATACGTTATCAAAGTTTTTCTCATTACAAACACTAGACTGAAATTGCCCGGTTCTTGGACCACTAGTTTCAGAGTTATTTGATGTCCACTATTTGCGGACATGGAAATGAAAGAATTCCGTGGCAATTTTTCTTTTATTTGATATTAAAATAATTAAAAATGTTTTTTAATATATAAGTAGTCAGTAATGTTTGCTAGAGCTTAAAGAACGTATTTTAGTAAAAATAATTAATACATTACTATTATAAATATTAAAATAACGGAGGGCCACTATTTTTTTGTCATGGAAATGAGATGTCCACTCCTTGATTTGTAGGAAATATAAAGAAAATTAGCTTTATTTACTTAGTTAAATATTTATTTAGCATCCCACGAACATGAGGGTGTGGATACTGATAACGTTTACATAGTGACCGACTGCAGAATGCAACAAACAGTTTTATAACACTTTGTATTAAAGTAACTTGTGGCCAAGGTTGAAAAGAGTACCAACATAATATTAATATAGGCTCGCCCGACTGGGAAGCAGTTTGAAGTGGTCATCAACTGGTTACGCGCGCTTTATACTAGTTTAAAGTGCGTTGCGGTTTCGGTAGCCCTAGCCTTGGCACGCACATATATACATGAAGGAGTTTTGCTTCTAAGCGGTTGCCAATATTATGTATTCTTTTCTATAAGAGACATTCTATAGAAAAAAGTGGTTAGCATGATGGACTGCTTTTATTGGCGTACAGATATCGCGGGTTTGCAGTACCTGGTATAGAACCACTTTTTTCTATAGAATGTCTCTTATAGAAAAGAATACATAATAATGGCTACCACTTAGAAGCAAAACTCCTACATGTATATATGTGCGTGCCAAAACTAGGGCTACCGAAACCACAACGCACTCTAAACTAGTATAAAGCGCGCGTAACCAGTTGATGACCACTTCAGACTGCGCGAGGCGGTGAAATATCAGAGAGCGGGTGGGAGTGCCGCGTCTTAGCGGTATCTTGTTTAAAATGTAACAAATGTCACTCGCGCTGATGCGCTGCGAATCACATGACACACCACATGTCAATATCCATCTAGCCGTTTGGGCTGTAACCCACGAAAAAGAAATTGCATGTCTACATACATACGTACATAATTAATACATAAACACATACTTAATACATACATACATACATAATTAATACATAAACACATACATAATACATACATACATACAGACAGACTCCCGAAAAACTCTAACCCTCCTTCTAAGACATTCGGTAGAAAGACATATAAAATTAACTACAAAAGGTTTCATTTCATAAAAATAGGTAATAATGAAAAATACCCGTACTTCCACATATTTACGATTAAAACAGGCATTGGATTAATTTAAGAACAAATATTCATAATTTAAAAACTTTGTCCAACTGTGGACTGCAAAATTTTAATCATTCTCTCATTTCCATGTCACTTTCTCATTTCCATGTCATCTCGAACCATGGAAAGACATGGAAATGAGAACATGGAAATGAGAACGAAAGCTTATTTTGCAGTTTAATAAAAACCTATTCGTTAAAATTTAATACAGTACCGCCTCTTATTTTAAGCATATCAAAGGTATTCCTCAGAAAAAATATCGATAATACCTAATAACTGAATAACTGGTAATCGACTAGCATGGAAATGAGGTCGGTACTGGACAAAGTCGTAAATGTGAGAAACTTACCCTCGCCATCGAAGATATAGCGGCGAGTGGAGCCTGCGTCCCCCACGACATTGTCGGCGGTACTAGCCGCTACGAATTCGTGAGTAAAATCGACAGATAGCTTTTACCGTCATGAATATATGAGTGAGAGAGTAGCGCGAGGTAATTGTGGGCTGATTCGAGGCTTCAACGCAAAAATCCGTGATTATAAAAAAGTTTCTGCCGTTGTGGAAACTAAAAACATGCTAAAAGATAGAAAATATAATTGTTTAAAAGATAAGAAAGCATAACACGACATAGACTTGTAATTTTAGGATCTATAACAGTCTATTTAGCGCAAGGTAGCAAAGAACCATGCCATGGACGTGAGAGAATGCATGTTTGACAGAAAATTTGCAAAAAACTGACCACATATTTGATGAATTAAATGTTTGACCATATGTGAGAAGTGCTGAAGTTTGTTGAAGTAAAATTTTATAACGCTCGTCCCAGAGGAAGCAGCACTTTTTAAGCGGAACGTACGAAAAACGCGGTCGATGAGAACAACCC
The DNA here is from genome assembly GCA_027580185.1 of Tuta absoluta. Classification (NCBI taxonomy): domain Eukaryota; kingdom Metazoa; phylum Arthropoda; class Insecta; order Lepidoptera; family Gelechiidae; genus Tuta; species Tuta absoluta. Next base: position 1,064,280 of record JAQAHW010000062.1, read on the forward strand.
AAAACAGTTTTATCACTAACACCGAAGCCTGCAGCTAATTCGGACGTGGTTTGCGATGGATCCGCTTCCACAATAGCCTTCAATTCTTCATTATCAACTTGGGTCTCCGGCCGTCCACGGGGCTTGTTTTGCAGGTCGAAATTTCCAGAACGAAAACGTTGGAACCAAAAACGCACTGTGTTTTCTTTTGCGACACAACCGCCATACACATCATTAACCCTTCGAGCCGTTTCCGCAGCACTGGTGCCACGGTGGAACTCGTACTCGTAAATAACGCGATATTTCAAATTTTCCATTTTGTAAATTGAGCGATGCAAACAGAAAAAAGATAAGTAAAAAAACAAATGAATGACGGTTTACGAAACACAACTACATGTGGAAATAGCTGTATAAATTTGAATTTCGAATTCCTAACCAAATAGGAGAAATTTGTGATCAAAGTGGCCAGTACGACAAAACGACAATTTCATATGTAAGGACCTAATATTATTGAACGTTATTTTTTTATTGTTTACCTAACACGGGAAGTGTTTTAAAAATTTGGTATTCAATTTATCGCGGCGTTTTAGACTACATTCAATCTGTAAAGATAGAATTAGTCGCCGGGTATTAGTTGCCAAACTAACCCGGTAGATGGAGCCGTGCCACGTGTTACTGGCATTAAATACACTTGCGAAATTGGCGGGCAAGGAACGAGGAAGAGTCGTCGTCACTAGTAATGACGAAAGTAATGAGTCGTCGTCACTAGTAATGACGAAAGTCGTAAGTTCAAATTCCGCCAATTTCAAAAAAAAATGTAGTTTTCTTTAAGGTAGAGTTTCTGTTCTATTCCTTTATCTGATTCTGAGAACTGAAAGTATATTCTAACTTCGTAATCAAATCAAATCCCGTATCCGTACCGTACTCGTAAACTATTTTAATCTGTACCTTCTCATTTAAACCGCATAGCACTTCTTCTTTTTCGGATCGACGAAAAACCCGATGATCACTGGTGTCAAGAGTTTTTCAATCCCCTTCTATTACTTGTAGGCCTCTAACATGGTTGTGTTGAAACCGCCGTCTAAGTAATCATAGACAGCAACCGGGATCAAGAGCTTAACGTGCCCTCCGAAGCACGGAGGAACATTTTAATCAGTACCTTCTTATTTAAACCGCTTAAGTACTCTTTACTACACTTACACTCTCACTTTCGATGGTGACCGTCCAACAGTGAGATTACCAAGTCATCGTCGGTCACCGTCACGTCCATAGATACTATAAACTAAAGGGAGATGTGAAAAGGGGGCGTGGCCGGTGCGACACTAGTTGGTGCAGAATGATCATACTTTGCTTCCGGGGGTGATTATTGTGCTCAGTCGCAGTTCAGTCGCGATCGACGTTTTTAGTGAAATGCCGTGTTGTTCAGTGGTAATTTGCAAAAATCGAAACAATAAGTGCAACTTCAAGTATCATGGAGTCACATTCCATCGGTAAGTAGTCATTATTATTGATTTTACATCAAAAATAAACAAAATCAATTTTGTAGTAATATTTTTCTAAGATTCACCACGAACCATAGCGATAGTCCCAGTTCTATAAACAAACGGTGTACAATGCTTACTCTGCTCAGAAGATTGTTCAAATGTCTCGTTTCCGTAACGCAATGGACAGTGAACACATCAAAGTTTACAAAATAATGCAAGTTGTATAGTACCGCCGCTCCTCGCAGTCGTGAGTTAGTGTTTGTAGTCCGATTGTGTAAAGTATCGATAGATTTGATTTATTTTGCAAAAGTATTCATCGTGATTTTATTAGGATATAGAAGTCAATAAATATTAAAATTTAAATAGAAACATTGCAATGTTTACAAAAAAGTTATAATTACAATTATATGGCTAAATTAATATCATAATCTATTGGGTATATTTTTTTTAATTTAATTATTTAAATCCATGTGTGGCACGATTAATAAATAGCATTGAAAGTAATATTAATGCGACCATGACTCGTCCGGTGATGTAATACAATTTTTTTCTTAGCTGTTGCATAGTAAATTAATTCAATTTACTTATTTGATTTTTTGTCTCAGAAGTAGGTAAAATTCATGGCCTACTTCTTATTTTCTTTTGTCTCGTGTGCGAAGGAGACAGAAATATCTGTTGTCAATAACCGGTTTGTTTTTTTATTTAATTACGTAGGTACGGTGCGCAGCGCACAGGAAAATGACTCACTTATCTACACTCAGCCACGTGGTATTTAAAGTTGTTAAAAAAAAACTGTAGTATTGTAAAGGATATTATAAATTATCGGATTATATGTAAGATAAATCGCCATGGATATAATTTCAAATATAAAGTTAAAATTTAAAAGACGAAGCAGGTAGAATTATCTACTGTCATTTTATTTTATTCAAGCGGAGCCAATTTTGGCTATATTTATTTTTTTTATTTGAATTTTTGGTAATCGTTTGCCACTATAGACAGCCATTTTACGCATACGATTTACATGACCTTTATAGGCAACATTTAATTTTTAGGTTCCCACGAGATCCTATATCAAAAAAGGAGTGGATTAATGCCACAAATAGAGGAACTAATTGGTGGCCACCCGAAAACAGTACCATATGCTCATCAAATTTTGAGGAAAATGTTTTAAACCTTTCACAAAGATTCGGAAATTGTTCGATTGGGCTGTTCCAACATTGAAACTACGAATTGTATACGTCAACGTGACATGTCCAGACTCTGAAAAATCAAATAGATCTTCTAGTAATCTTCTAAACAGTCCGGTAAATGGAAACAGTACGACTGCTTATGAGGTAGGGTAGGTACAATGTTAATAGTATGTTATAGTGTTAAATTTAGAAAACAAATGTTATTAAAGTTTTATTTGATTATTGAATAGTTACTTATAGAACAAATAGTATTTGTAATTATATGCACATAAATGTTAAGTTTGATTACAATTATTTGTAAAGTTTTGTTTATTATTGAATTATAGTTATAAAACAAATAGTATTTGTTAAATATGTACATATTATGTTAATTTTCATTAAAAAAAATGTAAAGTTTGTTTCATTATTGAAGGTTTAAGGAACTTATTTGTATGTACATATTTGCTAAGAAGATAAATCAAAAATCACTTGTAAATGATTCTCAAGAATACGAGTATTTTACTTTTACTTTTACTTATTAACTTCCACTTGTTCAGGAATTTATAAACATAAAATAAAATAGGAAATAATATTTTCAACCTTTATTTACTCCTAAAGTATATCACTGACGACATTTTATCGAAGAGTATTTTCTGTTTGAATTTAATGCACTACCGATTGACATTTGTTTCATCTCCTAACGCAAAAATTACGTAGTTTAATTTTCATCTCCATACCATACTACAATGTCCCGCCATGCTCTATTAGATATCGACAATGAGTTATCGACGCTGTCAATCACTAGCGTAAAATTCAAATTGTTGAGTGTGTGCGTGAGTCTCGCTCGCGTCTTTTGATTGGTCTAGTTTTGTGAATGTACGAGTGTAAACTCGCGTTCGTATTTCTATGCGCATGTAGGTGTAAATTTCTGTGGCGACATCGGGACTCGAACAAATTTCGCTCGGTAACAAATCTCCCTTTAGTTTATAGTATCTATGGTCACGTCATATCACGTAACAGCACGTAACAACACGTAATTTACGTGTATTGTGCGTTGAGCGGATCAACATTTAATGTTAGTTTATTTGTAAGGTACTTATTGTTGGGTAAGCTTTTTATGATCATTTTTGTGACACACTTAGTTCGTTTGTGTCATTGTTGATAGGTGTTGGTGAATGATTTGCATATTATTGATGGTTATTTGTAATATATATTAAAAGGTACAAAAATAATACATGTAACATGATACTTCTGATATAATTTTTGAAAACTTGCAAAATTTTCGAGTGCGGTCAGGATTTGAACCTGCGACTTTCGCATTACTAGTGGCGACGCCTCTTCCATCTGGGCTACCGCAGCTCATTCCTTTGTTTGTTTTGTAAACTAAAACTAACACGGTAGATGGAGCCATGCCACGCGTTACTGGCATTAAATAAAATACACTTGCAAAATTGGCGGGCCAGGACAGGAATGAGCTGCGGTAGCCCAGATGGAAGAGGCGTCGCCACTAGTGCAGAAGTCGCAGGTTCAAATCCTGCCCGCACTCGAAAATTTTGCAAGTTTTCAAAAATTTTATACCTAACACGGGAAGTGTTTTAAAAATTTGGTATTCACTTCTAATATAAATAATAAAAATATCTTGGACATTTCATACAGTGCTGTCTAGCCAAACCAAACTATGCAAAGCTTGTACTATGGAAATAGATAGCTGATATACCTATATTATATTACATACAATTTTTCTTATAAAAACAAAGAAAACACCCAGACTCAACACAAATATCTGAATATTTTCTTTACAAATATTTGTGTCTCGTGGAAATAGAACCCACAACCTTTGGCGTAGCAAGCAGGAGTACTAGCCACTACGCCATCGGGATACTTAATACTATAACTGTCTCGGAGTTTAAAGTAAATCATGAACGTAATTAAATTTATTTTCACTTACTCTAGTTTTGATCAATAAAATTAGTAGCAGGTAGAACAAATTTGAATTTAAATAGGAGTTATTTATTACCCATAAAAGTGGAACTAACGGCGATAGAAATTAGTTATAAGTTATTATAAGCACTTGCACTCACAAGCCGGTTTGAGTTCACTGTTCCATGTGGGGAACGTGAGTCAGCCATAGCAACGTGCCGTTCCTATTTTATTAATTTCCTGGGAATATTCCCAAAGGGATGTTCCCAGTAAATTTCTAAGTTTCCGGGAATATTTCCCAAGAATTTATGACTTTAATTTTCAAAATGTTGACCTAAGTTTTTTGGGGAAAGTGGTATATAATTACGAGCTAAAGCAAACTTAATTACGAGCTAAAGTAAAGCTAAAGTAACGTTCACTTTTTAACATGCACCCTACAGAAAGACATGCCTACAGCATAATATTATTCGCATGGGTAATCCCTCACTACATTATTTTATTTTACTCTTAAATAATCGTATTTATCCACAATCTATTTAAAATTTACCGTAATATTCAATGTTGTAATGCCCTCTTACTTATTTTGCTTAAAAAAACACTTAAATCACTAATAAAAAAAATATATAGTTGATTTAACAAAAAATTGATACATTCGAAAATTTGTAAAATATTTTTTCGAATCAATGTTTCTATGTTTCCGGGGAATATTCCTCGTGCCCGGGAACGTTACTGGGAATATTCCCAATGTTACCGGGAACGGAACGGCACATTGCTATCAGCCGCAATATGCTTGTGACAGATCTACGTCTGGCTTTTAGAATAAAATGTTAAATCAGAGGCGACTAAGGGACTCGACGGTTGTGTGTATTGTTATTATTTAGGCGATGGGCTGACAGCTTTCTGAATGTTTGTCAGACGTGGCGTGAATGTCAGTTTTATAGCTATTTACGCTCTGACTACCCGGCAAGAGATTATAAGCGTGGCGTGATGTATGTGATATGTTTGAGTTAACTTTTCCGTGGGAACGTGAGTCAGCTGTTATTCAGTTTTTTCTAAAATGGCCCCCATACATTTTTCAGACGTGGCGATAGCGACCGTTTTTTACGGCCGTTACTCTACCTACCCCGCAAGGGATAAGGGCGAGATATGAATGTTAGAATGTACCTATGCTGAATCGGGCCCTTTTAGCAGGGCAATACCAACTTTACTGGTTACACCAGCTACTTTGACAAGTTGATTAGTGCTCAGTTAATGAGCCTTTTGATCTATGTCCACTAATTAATATATCCTAGAAAATGTCTAGAGAAAATTTCTCTATCGACAAGTAAGTAACTTCTGTTAATTAAAGACCATGAGTTAATAGGAGATTTTCTTTTTGTGGTAAAACTGCTTTGAAATTGATACTTAATTAACTGTAAGTAGAGTTGGTACATTTAGGTTACAGATATGTTTGTATTCGTACCTATTAATACGGAAAATGATATATACCCCTCAATTCGGAATGTACATTTTCATAACTTACATTAAATTTGTGCTGTCACTTTCCGTCAAAAAGATTTAGAAAAGGAAATATCTAAGTTCTGTCATGTTTAAAAATGTGAATGGGTTCTTCGCATCGCAATCGGTTGCGTAGTTGTAAAGATCTTAGCATACATAGGGACAGCTGAAAGCGTATTTATTTTACACAATGTAGTAATGAAGTGGGTAAAGTCATGAAAAGGGATTTTAAAGACTAGATATAAAAGGTCCAAAGACTAGATTTAAAAACTCCAATCATCTGATTTTGTCTAAGCTTTATCATCATCGTAATATTTCCATAGTTTCGTAGTTATTCAGTTGGTGTAGTGTTACAATTTGGCTCAATGTCAGAAACAGAAATTGTAGTTTTCCAGGAATTTCGCAATCGTCGCCAATTTTTTGTCACAAAATATTTTTACAAAATCTACTGCAACAAGTAGAGCAGGTTATACACGATCGAATCATGGGGCTCCACTTCCGCTTTTACACTTCCGGTGGGGACATGCATAGTTTAAGGTGGATCTACATGGGCCGAATTCTGCTAAATGAAAATCTTTCAGTTGTATGTAGATAGCGTGTCAGTGACCAATCACTTTTGAAATTGAAATTGAAATTCTATATTCAATGTAGGATAGTATTATCATATCACTTATTTATGTCATGAACCGTCATTGTAAAAAAAAGAAATGTGTATCACACAATTGTCTTTTTTTATAACAATTTTGTAATGTCCTAATAGAAAACCGGTTCGGGCGGGATAAAAAAAATAAAATCAAAGCACTGCCACGGGGCTGGCCAGGTTAATCACACGGTATGTAACTTTACGCCACCACCATCTGTCACTGTCGCGGAGCGGATATTTTGAGGTTTACGATTGGCCATGCACCGCTGGGCTCCACTCCTTACAACTCCGCCAGAAACGAGATACACCCTTAGTTTTTTGTGGAAGTAATACACATATCACGGCTTTATCTGTGTTAAAGGCCGTAAAAATACGGTCGCTATGACCACGTCTGACAAATATTTGAGGGCCGTTTCAGAAAATATCTATCTGTCGCTAATCTGTAGCTATCAGCCTGTCGCCTAAAATTATAATACTTACACATGAAACCCTCGCATCGGGTCCACGACACGCGCGGGAAAGAAATGGGGTGATGCTATTCTAAGCCGACATCACACGGAAACAAATTATAAAAAAAACATATTTTTTATACCTACTTTTTAATCTGTCGCATGTAACCGCATCTCATATTCTACCAGCTAGCAAACATACCAGTATGTCCGGTATCCACTAACCAGTAGCCATTACACACTCTCATGCGCTTAAAGAGACGCAAGCGCAAACGGACGGTGACTTTCGCGCGCTACGGCCGTCGCACGCGCATGAAACTACTTTATTAACCACAGATAATATACCTAGCTAAACTGTGTGTATGTAGACGCCTTAAGTAGCCGGAACGGAAGAGAAATTGCTATTTAGTGCCATGTTGAGCGGGATACAAAGATTATGTGTAAGGTTTTTAGTGTTGAAATAAGTGCTCTTTTTTTGTTGTGTCAATTCTGAAACAAGTTTTATTATAATATTTTCTTGAGTTTTCACAACTATTACTCATCACAATAAAACAATTTTAAACGGATTTAAGTTGTGTTTATTTTGGATTTTACAATTCCTACGTTTCGAGCTCTTTACAGAGCCCGTGTTTATTGTGATAAGTTTTATTTTTTTATTTAAGTAGTTTGGTCACTTATGTGTCTAAGTTACGTTATGGGAATTATCCGAAATACTAAATTAATTATGCATTTTATGAAAATCATAAAATTTTATTCCGTATTCAAATTCAATTTTAGTTTTCCGTAGTTCGACGACGAAGCCTGATCATGTAGTTAACTGTGTCTGAAGTATGACCTGAAAATCAATCTAGACACGAAAGACAAATCGGTATTAATTACTACGTTTTTTTGAATCCCACACAAGTTTAAAAAAAATTCAGTGTACCCCCGAGATTCGAACCAGGGATCTACAGATCCTGACATCAAACTCAAAACGTTGGATTCAGAGGCATTAATGAGTGTAGTGTTAATGTTACTTGTGTTGTGTGTTACAGTTGGAGGAAAGTACCGATTACGAGCAGCGGCGCCGCATCCGTGCGCGAATTCGCAACCTCATGGCTGAACAAGAAGGTATGTCTGACACATGTTGAAAATCTGCAAGAAACACAAAATAAGGTGGAATTTCAATAGTGACCAATACTGGAAACTGACGATGAGCTGAGAAACAACTTCCCCATATGGTTTATACTTGTCCTGTCACAAGGAATTGCTGATCAGCAGATTTAATTACTATAATATCCATGTCAAGTAGTGGATCGTTGTAGCTGTTGATGATGTTACTTATAATCGGATCAGGTATATATAAAACCCGTAAGTACTCATTATATTTTTATTACGTCACACAGCACTTTTTGCCTTAGGTTTAAAGAGAATATTTGTCTATTTGGGATCTGCTTACGATTTTGTGCAAAGCTGTAAAAAAGTCCACGATGGAACCTAAAAAGGCCACACAAGGTAGCACCAAGCTCATTTCATTTATTCATTGCTTTGCTTACATGTACAAGTATAACATACATACATACATACACACATCACGCCTATCATCCCTTGCGGGGTAAGCAGAGTGTAAACAACCGCAAAAAACGGCCATTTACACCACGTCCGACAAATGTTTGAGGGTTATTTGGAATATTGTGTATCGCTATAGTGACAGGTTGTCAGCCCATCGCCTAAAATTGCAATACACACCCTCGAGTCCCTTAGTCGCCTCTTACGACTCCCACGGGAAAGATATAAAGTGACAGATAAGTACATGCACCCGGATAGGGCATTGCAATTGAGGCATGCATGCATTTGTCGTTACAAAATACATACATACACATACACATATCACGCCTATTATCCCTTGCGGGGTAGGCAGAGCGTAAATGGTCGCAAAAACGGGTATTTACGCCACGTCTGACATATATTTGAGGGTCATTCGGAAAACTGTTGTTGGGACAGGGGTGAAAGTATTTGAAACACAAGGATGAGGAACGCTTACCGCTGGTTCGATGGCGTGGTCTCGTGCTCGGGCGAGGTGACGGGGGCCCCCTTTGTATGTAATTTCACTCCAAATCCGCTGATTTTCCTTTTGTTGGATGGATCACGGCACGGATGACTCGCGCGCGCAAAACAATAAGTTATACGTATTTGCTGGTTCGCTAGAAGCCGATCGTCGGAACGTACGTGTTGACCGGATGGCGTTGAAGGGCGAACAGGACGGGCAAGCCGAACTGTCAATTTGACATTAGTGGGTTCTTCAAAATACCCACATTACAAGGCGTTCCTCAGGATTAGGTTAGGGACAGAGGGTAGTGACATAATAAAGCTTATACTACACTATCAACTATTATTTAAGGTTCATATACACTACCTATGCCTAACATACCGCCCCCCAAAGAGCTTCTAAGCTCTTGAGTAACAAGAAATATCCTTAACTAGAGATTGCTAAAAATAATACCTAATTGAGGTTCCTGAATCTAACTAAAATTAACCTAAGTGAAGTCAGCAAGTAAAACTATAAGCTAATTTTGGTAAGGTAAGGGACTAAGTTTAGCCACAGACCTGAGACAGGTACCGTTAGCGATTTTCAGCTCAACGACGCGGACAATGTTGTCGGCGCCAGGGTGCAACTTGATTACTCTTCCCTTTTTCCATTGGAGAGGGGGAAGATTGTCCTCTTTTATGAGAACCAAATCTCCAATGCTCAGATTAGCAGAAGTTTGACGCCACTTGACACGTTGTTGCAAATTGTTTAAGTACTCAAGGTGCCACCTGCGCCAAAACTGCTGAGAGATTTTCCGCACTAACTGCCAACGAGACAACCGAGAGGAAGGTATATGGTCAAAATCATAATCAGGGATAGCTACCAACGGTTGGCCTACTAAAAAGTGTCCAGGAGTGAGCGCTTCAATGTCATCAGTACTCTCTGATAGCGGGCACAAAGGCCGTGAATTGAGAACAGCTTCAACATGCGTAAAAACCGTAGTTAGCTCCTCAAAGGTAAGAACTTGCTCACCGATGGCCCCTTTAAGAAGCTTCTTTGCAGACTTAACTGAGGCTTCCCATATTCCACCCATGTGAGGAGCATATGGGGGGTTCATATGCCAGCGCACTTGGGCATCAGCGAAATTTTCATATAACTCGCGACTATTTTGTGCGAGAAAGGCTTCAACCTCGCTTAGCTGGCGTTTGGCGCCTTGAAAGTTTTTTCCTTGGTCCGAGAAAACATCAGTGACTTTACCTCTGCGATGGACAAATCGCTGAAAACTTGCCATGAAAGAATCAGTGCTGAGGTCAGAGGTTACCTCCAAATGAACTGCCTTGACTGCAAGGCAAATGTAAAGACAGAGATAGGCCTTTCTCACCTTAGCGTTACGTATCGTGGATACCTTAATGCTGAATGGTCCCGCAAAATCAATACCCACTTTGATAAAAGGGCGCGCTTGCTGTACCCTGGTGGTGGGTAAATCACCCATGAAAGGCTCCAAAGTTTTTGCTTTGAGCCGATGACAACGTTGACAACGGCGGATTCGGTTTTTCACCGCGCAACGTACAGACAAGATCCAAAATATTTGCCTCAGGATATTGATCAGCGTGGAGGGACCGACGTGTAAATTTGTCTGATGATAATAATCCACAATCAAATCAGTGAGATGATGCGATTTAGGAAGCAGCAGAGGATGCTTTGAAGAGAAAGGTAAGTTAGAGTGTCTCAACCTTCCGCCAACTCGCAAAAGGCCTTCAGAGTCCAAGTAGGGACTCAAACTAGAGATCGAACCTTTGAGGGGTCGATTTTTAGAAATAGCTTTGATCGTATCAGCGAAAACCTCCGACTGCGTTATACGAACCGCTCGCTTGAGAGAGCTGTCTAACTCCTGTACGCTCAAAGGTCCAATGAGCCTATTATCACGATGACGTGCGTTATGACAAAATCTAAGCGCCCACGCTAGAATACGTTGAAGACGCGAAAAAGAGCTGAAACGGTTAATAATCGCATCGGTTTCGTCAATATCACGATCCGATGATGAGCTGTTAACGTGTTGACACGTCAGTGACTGTAAAGGTTTAAGTCCGGGAAGATTTGCATCGATCTCGACTGGGTCTTCAGACGGCCATGAGGCCGGATCGTTTCTCAACCACGTAGGTGACCACCACAAGGGATGGTTTACAAGATCAGACGGTTGCAAGCCTCTGCTGGCACAATCGGCGGGGTTGAGCGATGATGGAACATGGCGCCATTTTACTGAGGGATTGAGACCTGTGATCTGAGAGACACGATTGCCTTCGAATGTCTGAAGTTTGTGAGGAGGCGTACGAAGCCACGCAAGAACAATCTTGGAGTCGCACCAAGCGATGGTGTCATCGATATTTACGTTTGATTTTAAAACGTTGGTAACGTGAGCTAGTAAATTTGACAGGAGGAGAGCACCACAAAGCTCTAGACGTGGGATGGTCCATTTTTGTTTGATGGGTGCTACCTTTGATTTTGCCAGAAGCAAATGAATCTGCGCTTCGCCTGACAAATCCACCACTCGCAGATAGACGACTGCCGCGTATCCAGTTTCCGATGCGTCGCAAAAACCGAGAAGATCGCATCGCTGCGCTGACGCACACAAAATAAAACGGGGCACCCGTGACTGACCTAAAAGACCAAAACCCTCGACAAAGGTTTTCCAAACGTTTTGGAAATCCTCCGGAAGCAGGTCATCCCATCCGAGTTCATATGCCCACAAGCGTTGCATGACAACCTTGGCATAGAACGTGACTGGGGCCAGAAAGCCACAGGGGTCGTAAATCCGAGCGATGTTCGATAAAATCTCTCGTTTGGTGTTGCATTTACCGAAGTTAGAAACGCGATAAACGAAACTGTCGACTTTGGAATTCCATTCAATTCCTAAGATTTTGAAAATATTATCACCTGAATCCTCAAACCGTAATGGAGTTTCAAGATGATCCCTTGGAAGATCCTGCAATAACTCATCTGAGTTGCTAGCCCATTTGCGAAGCTGAAAGCCGCCTTGTGATAAAATATCTCCCACCTCCTGCTGTAAAGCTTTGGCTGATGCGAGATCATTACTTCCTGTGATGATATCATCAACGAAGATATCTTCAGACAAGATACGAGCAGCCTCAGGATGAGTCTCTTTGTTGAGCGACGCAAGCTCACGTATGACGCGCATAGCAAGAAAAGCAGAGCTGGTTACCCCATAGATCACGGTCGTAAGCTCGAATTGTTGAAGTGGAAGCTCAGGGGATTCGCGCCAAAATATTGTCTGGTACTTGCAATCCTCTTCGTGCAGCCGCACTTGGCGATACATTTGTTTGATGTCACATGTGAAGACAATTGCATGCGTCCTGAAACGAAGAATGACATCCACAACATTTTGCTGAAGCTTTGGACCGGAGAGCAAAATCTGATTTAGGGATATACCGGAATTACTGGGTTCTGATGCGTTTAAAACTGAGCGGAGCTTGGTGCTGCTACTTTGCTCTTTGAGTACACCATGATGTGAAAAATAACATCTGTCTACAGATGGAACACAGTCGATAGGTCGCATATGACCCGCCTCTAAATAATCCTTCCAAAAAGCGATGTAGAGCTCACGAAGAACTGGATCCTTTTGAAGTCTGCGCTCTAAACTATGAAATCGCTTTAAGGCTTTGGTATGAGTTTCACCCAAAGGTTTGTGTTCAGTTTTGAATGGCAAGCGAACTATGAAACGACCTGTGTTATCTCGAGAATGAGTTTCCACAAAATGTTTTTCACATTGTACATCCTCTGGATCTTGCACAAGAGTAACTGGAACCTGCTCCACCTCCCAAAACCTAGTAACGATAGAGTCAATGTCCATTGTGCAAGATAGAGTGGATAAACTGGAGAAAGTTGGTAATGTAGAGTCCATGAAAATTCGACCCATGATCACCCATCCAAATATAGTGCCAAAAGCCGTAGGAAGGCCTTCCCCTAATGGAAGCTTCCTACCATCAACAATTTGATCATAGAGATCAACACCGATCAACATGTCAATAGGCCTTCGCTTGCTGAACTCACTATCAGCAAGCGAAATATCCTTACAACTATCGACCACCCTAGATGAGACTTGAACACTCGGTAAGTCTCCTGTTATCCTTTTCAGTATGACAGCTTCAGTGACCAACGGTGGATGTGAACTATTTTGAAGCGATTTGATACTGCAAGTAACAACACCGTTAGTGCGCTGAGCGGCCTTTCCAAGACCGTATAAGGGAGCAGAAGTTGAACGTGATAAACGTAACGTCTGTGCTAACTCTTCTGTAATAATGGTGGTTTCGCTGCCATTATCCAGAAGAGCCCTTACTCGATGAATATATCCGTTGACATCCTGGACCCCGACCAAGGCCGTACCCAACAACCTAGCAAACCCCTTGTGGCTGCTATTTGTATGTAGAGACTGGACTGTGGACACAGTGTTCGGCACAGCAGACTCATTCCCTTGAGGAGCAGGAGAATCGGACCTGCTCGTTGATTGAGCAGAACATAAATGAACATTTTGTTCCAGATGCAATTTGGTGTGGTGCCGACCACCACACACTAGACACGTAGACTTTGAAGAACACTGGCTAACGGAGTGATTCCGCATACAATTGTAGCACAGCCTATTAGTCTTAACGAATTCCCTTCGCTGGATAGGTGTCATAGAATTGAATTTATCACAAGAATAGAGATTGTGTTCCTTGGCGCAAGATGGACACTTTAAACTAGAAGTCATGTTCACTGCTAACGCAACTCTATTTTGATTTGTTTGTGAAACACTACTGTTGGATAGACCTTTAGAGGTAGATACTGATTCTAAAACCCGAAGATAAGTTTCCAAAAATTTCAGTAAGCTACTGAAATTAGGAATCACATTTGGTTCCGAACAATGTTCTAACTCAAATCTACTACGAAGATCTATAGGCAGCTTCCGCACAATAATATGAAGTAACATGAAACTCCATTCATCCACGTTAAACTTGAGCGCAGTGAGAGCCTGCATGTTCTCTTTTATAGTATTAACAAATTTCCTTAAATTGTTATTCAGATTGTTTTGATTTATGCTGCCTAAAGATAAAATTTGTTCCAAATGTTTGTCTGCTATTATTCTCCTATTTTCATACCTTTCCCTGAGCATGTTATATGCTTTTAAGTAGTTAGCAGTTGAAATTTCTAAATGTTTGATCAAGCTTTTTGGTTCCCTATCCAAAAAACTGAGCAGGTAGTGCATTTTTCTCACATTAGGAATGTCCTGGGCATGATGCACTAAGCTGTCAAACATAGCAATAAAATTGGGCCACTCTGTGTAATTCCCATTAAATGTCTGTATGGTAATCTTAGGTAGACATAGCTGATTGCTGCTGCTAACTCCTGAGCTGGTGTTAAGTTGGTCAACTGATGAATTTTTGTTATTTGAAAGGGATTCTTGCATGACCTGAATTGAATAGTACATGTCATGAAAATTTACAAATATCGCATCAATATCCTTTCGGGCTGCCTCGTCGGAGCAGTGTGCAGCCAAATAAGTGACGGCATCTTGAAATTTATCACGACAATCCGTAATATCCCTAAAACGAGCTCTGAAGTTCGCTAACAACATTCTATCATCTGGCAATAACATTAGTTTATTCGCTAACTCATACAAATTGCAAATATAAGCATTTTGCAAGTTCATTACAACTTGTAGCTGTTTATATTTAGATGAATTTACGTTGGGATCGAGATTATGTTTGTTTTCATTCGTATTTACATCTTCTTGGCTTTGTTTTTCGTCGTTTTTAGACATTTTGACAAGAATGCGTTTGACACTTCAACAAAGTGTTGCTATTTTATAAAAAATAATCCCTAGTGCTGTACTAAGAAACGTTCAATGCAGTAGATATGTATGAAAACCGGTAAAATGAGTTGATTCAGTAAGACTGATCGATATGATTTGAACCCAGTACAACCCTATTTGATCAAGTCTGTGGTCAGTAACAGAATAAAAATGGCGTACGAAATATGAAATACGAATGGAAGGTTATTTACCTATGGTGTCACAGGAATGAAGGAATATCCGGCTCGAAGGACCAAAATATGTTGGGACAGGGGTGAAAGTATTTGAAACACAAGGATGAGGAACGCTTACCGCTGGTTCGATGGCGTGGTCTCGTGCTCGGGCGAGGTGACGGGGGCCCCCTTTGTATGTAATTTCACTCCAAATCCGCTGATTTTCCTTTTGTTGGATGGATCACGGCACGGATGACTCGCGCGCGCAAAACAATAAGTTATACGTATTTGCTGGTTCGCTAGAAGCCGATCGTCGGAACGTACGTGTTGACCGGATGGCGTTGAAGGGCGAACAGGACGGGCAAGCCGAACTGTCAATTTGACATTAGTGGGTTCTTCAAAATACCCACATTACAAGGCGTTCCTCAGGATTAGGTTAGGGACAGAGGGTAGTGACATAATAAAGCTTATACTACACTATCAACTATTATTTAAGGTTCATATACACTACCTATGCCTAACAACTGTGTATCGCCATAGTGACAGGTTGTCAGCCCATCGCCTAAAATTGCAATACACAGCCTCGTGTACCTTAGTCGCTTCTTACGACTCCCATGGGAAGAAATGGGGTGATGCTATTCTAAGCCGGCATCACGCGGCAAACAAAATAATAAAGATAAAAAATAGAGCAGATAACAATAGGATTTGATTTATTTGATTATAATAATACAATTTAAAAATAACATTTAAAAAAATATTCAGTGGCATACATGTACTTTTTGCTAGAACACAATTTTAATCCACAACTTGAACAATTTAAATACCAAAAATTTACATGAGTGGGATTTTTTAAACATAGTTTTGCAGCAAACGCAATCGGTTGAAATGTTTGGATTCTATACAAAAAATGTATGTACAGAAGAGAATTGACTTCCCGTGTTGAATATTCCAGCTTGCGCAAGCGCCGTAACGGAAGCGCTGGCGGCGGGCGCGGACCAGACAACACCTGACAATGACGCTCGCGGTGAGTCCCTCTTACTGCCTCTCTTGCAAGGATTACTCGGCTCCGGCGGAGAGAAGCTCCTCGCCGGCCTAGGAGCCGCCGGCGCAGACGTCGTCGCTGATGTACGGAGATCCTTAGCCAGGCTTAGGGCTGCTCTAGCCCCACCAGCCAACCACCCGCAAGCTAACGCCTTACTCCAACTCGCGGATAGATTAGAAGATGCATTGGCTGCAGCTGATAGGATTGATGGATGTCGACGGCGCCCGAAGCGGCGGTCACGCGCTAATAGACATACAGTCGGCGTAACACAAGAAGAGTTAGAGCAGGCGCGAAGGCTTGTTGATAGGGATCAGCTAGCTGGTGATATGCCAAGAGAATCCGTGTCCAGTGGTTCGACAGCCGTATCTACTGCGGCCAGCGGTGAACCAACACCGGAACGCCGACCCAGCATTGACCCGAATGAACCTAAATACGAAGATGCCGTCAGCTATCACAATCCCGTGTCGGCCCAACAGAAACAGCCCCCAGTACCCCAACAAGCCAACATAGAACCGACACCAGTCAATCATGATGCAGTTACGAACCAAGTAGTAGAAAAGCGCGCACCAGGAGTTAAACGGAATGAATTCTTTAGGCATTCGATAGCAGACCAACCGATGACTCAATCACAAACGTTAGCTCAACCCCCGTCCCAAGGTTTACCAAGAATGGACAGACGCCCTTCCGAAAAGAGCGGTATCGCAGCGATTGCGAACAAATTCAACGCACAGATTCAAAAAGAGAACGCAAACCCGTCTCCGAGGCGATTCCCAAAGAATGCACCGATCGTTCAACAAAAGCAGGTTAAGAAAGAGGATTATAGGCAAATACCTCTGTACGTGCCACTTCCCCCGACTTATAACTTCGCAGCACCTCCCGTTGAGGATTCTAAACCTTTGCCACGGTTCAACAATGCAAAGCGTAACCGTATGAAGCGAGCTAATACGATCAACATAGGAGGATCTCTCGCAAACTATCTTGACAGTGACACAGATGATGACAAGAAAGCGCCATTAGTTCCACCTTTCCGTCCGCAAACTGAGAACGATCGCAAATTCGTAGCGTTCATGCAGAAGAATGAACAACAGAACGGTATCAATGGACATGCAAACTGGAGCAATCGCTTCGGAAATATCAAACACGCTTTCGAATCTCGTGAGCGAGATGATATAAGGGACAATAGTCGATCATCTTCTTCGTCTTCCGCGCGGCAAGTGTGGCGCAACCCTGAACCGCCAATAACAAACCACGTTCCCTCCGCGCCCCGCGCCCCTCGCCGCGTACTCGCCGACGTCAACACGCACAACGAAGTCATCAAACCACCATGGGCTAACGAGAAACCAGCCAAGCCTGCATTACGCACACAAACGCAGATGATCCACCCGCCAATGCCGACTCCACCGTCTCCGCAAAAAGCGGCGCCTCCAGTATTCCCCTCCGTACCGCCTCAGTCACCAACCAAACCGGTCGTAGTGAAACCTTTCGCGGCTAAACCGATCCCGGTGAACCAATTCTCACATAACCCAATGTCGGCCTTCAAACCGCCGAAGAAGATTATGTCGCCTGTAGCGGCGCCGAATTCGCTCGTGTGGAGCCCGCCGTCCGTCGTCGCTAATGCCGTGTCTCCGTCGACGGAGCGGCCGCCGGGCATCCCGACGAGCCCGCGGCCGGTCGCGGCCAGCCCCACCCCTCCATGGGCTGCAGCCACTGACAAGCCGCGTAGAACAGCCAACCTCGCCTCGCGATTCGAAGGCGACAAACTCAGCACCCGCGGGGCGCCCCTTCCCTCCCCACCTCGCTACTCCGATATCCCGAACTACTCCGCTCAGCAGAACTACCCGGTCCGCCCGATCCCGAGTCAGAATGACCTCTCAGCTCCAGAACTCGTCAAAAAATTGGAAACCGTACGCCCCAATTATGATCCTCCACCATACAAGCCCCCACCACAAAGCCCACGACCTTACGAGTCTGTTAACCAAAATTATAATCCACAGCCGATGTATCAGCCTCCGCAGCAGACATACCTCCCTCCTCAACAGACTTATCAACCCCCTCAGCAGACTTATCAGCCCCCTCAGCAGAACTACCGCTCCCCACAACCGCCTTACGAGCCTCCACCGCAAAAGTACGAACCTCCAAAAATAGACGCTCAAAAATTACAAATAGAATTTTATGAGAAACAAATCCGTGAGAAAATTCGTCGCGAGGCGGAGAAACCGACACCACCTGCGTATACGATCACTGAATATACGCCAACTACTATCTCCACCTTTGTACCGCTACAACACACTCCGGATATCGAAAAAGCGCGCGCTCATAAAGTTGATTATCTTCCCGATGTCGTCAATGAAACTTCAAATTACGAGCCGGCAACCGTTCTGCCGCGTAGCCCGCTCCAAAAGCCCAAAGAGGTTCCTCACGCGCAACAAAACGGCCACGGTGCAGAGGAGACCACAGAACATGGGTGCGTGGAGACGCGGGTTATGCGCGGGCCCGTGCGCGGCGTCGCTACGACCACCGCGGGCGTGCGCACGCGCTACGACGACGGACGCCGCCCCGCCGCCGCCGACAGCCTGCGTGATGTCCTGGACCGCGTCGCCCCCGCGCCGCAACCGACCCGCCAGCACCGGCCGCAGCCGCGCCGCGCGCAGGTACCCGCGCCCGCTGTACAGACCCCGCCCCCCGCCGCCCCCGCCATCTCCCCCGCCGCCCCCTTCCCGCGCAGCCCGCTCGCCGCGTCGCGCGACTCGCTGCTCTCCGGCGAATCTGGGGCTTCGTCCGGGTCTATTCCACTCAGCAAGTCCGGCTCCTGGCACCAGCTGGCGATGGCACCTGCCCCCGCCCCAAAAGCGCCTTCCCCGCGGCGTATCGTGTCCCGAACTAAATCGATGCACATGCTCGCCGCGCCGAAGCTATTCGAGGGCGGCATCGCTCGGGAAGAGCTCCCGGAAAAGAAGAAGACGGTCGAGGCGTACTTCAGCGGTCAAGCGACGAGCAAGTCGAGTTCGATGCGCACGAAGACGTCCCGTTCCCAGAGCCATTCAAGCGGAGGGTTCGCGCTGGGCCGCAGCCGCACGATGCCCGCAGTCACCGAGCTGCAGTTCCTGGACGAGACCAACGCCGACGACGCCTTCGAGGACCTCGTGTCGGGGCTCGCGTAGAGGCGCTACATTCCACTAGTTAGGCGGAGGCGAGCGAGACGCGCGTGAGTCGTGTGTGTGTGGGCTGCTCTAGTGCTTGTGTCGAGCCCCCCCGCCCGCTCCGCATGCCCCCCCTCCCTTCCCCTGTTACCTCCCCCGCGCCCCGCGGCCGTGTCACGTGTACATATTGATTAATTCATTTCACGATCCCCGTAACTGTGTTATGTATTTTGACTAATAGCTTATGTTATAAGCCGTCTTGTTGTCTTGCTGTTTTCCGTATGTACGTGTTGAGTTCGTGTTATGTATTTAGTGAATGAGGCTAGTGTTACAACTGGGTTTGTCTGTGTTGCAGTGGAGGAGGCGGAAGTGACAGTGTCGTCGAGCGTGCGGCGAAACTCCTCAGAGAAAACTGTTAGCAGTAGCACCACTACTAAAACTTCAAAAGGTAAGATTTAAGAATAATAATAATGGTGTCTCTTCACACCGGATGACCCACAAATGTTTGTCAGACGTGGCGTAAATGTCTGTTCTATGCGGCCGTTTACGCTCTGCCTACCCCGCAAGGGGTTATAGGCGTGATATGTGTTTGTATGTATGTGTCTCTTCAGAATCGAAACAGTTTGTATGTCTTACAAAATGCTATAAAATGTGCAACCACTTAACAGAGATTGTTCTCGTATATTAGTTTTCAATTAAATCAGATATATCAATAAATAATTTGCTTCGCAAGATTAGCAAGTTAACCGAGAAGAGCTTAAAGGTGAGATGTCTGTCTTAACTTGTAGAACTATTTGACACCAAAACTGTACGTACAAAAAGTTTCTAAATGAACCATCTCCACAACCTTACATAAATAACATAACTTAACTTCATCCTAAAAAGTGGCCTAAAATATGGCCTGCTATAAGTTATAGGATATTTTTTCCTACAACTTATATCTACAAAGTTTTTTTAGAGGCGTCTCTCTTAACTTGTAGTTTTTTAGTTTGTAATACTTAATTATTTTTTTTCAGTAATCGAGAGCATGACCAAACCAGCCCCGAAGCCTGTATCGCCTTTTGCCAAGTTCAGGCAACTCGAAAAACAAAACTCCATTAATTCCCCCAAGTAAGTACCTCATTAAACCAACCCCCCTTTCAAAACCCATCCTTCAATATAGCCATCCAACACACAAGCATACAAAACTATTCATATCTATACTATGCATAGTTCAAATATGGCTTCATATGATAAGTAATTTAATGCATTTTTTATATTTATTTTTTGGCAGCCACGTCTGTGGATACCAATAAGGATAGATACAAGTAAATATACGAGTTAATGATATGCGTATAACATGTATATTAGTGCTTAATTTATATGATAATATGTTACACTCATTAAGATTTTGAGAGGCAGTGCTTAAGGCAGTCCAACAAAAACAGTATTTAAAGTCTGTTCTTCAATAGTTGATAAACAAAAGTCATAAAGATTTGCATGGCCCTTAAGGCGATTGTAGCCTCGAACGACCTTGAGCGTTTAATACTTTCACAATCTTGTATCACGAAATTGATGTGGTGAGCGATAGTGACTGCGCTAGACAGTTTTTGCCACAGTTTAGCGACAGTAATTAAGGTGTCAATGTTAATATATTCCGTGGTTTTACTTAAGTCAACTTTTTTAGAACAGACTTTACCATTTTGTCAGATTACGCGTTTCATAAAATCATGCCTATGTCTCGTCCATTATGCAAACGCTCAAGTAGTTTAACATAGTAATATAACTACATTATTTTTTATCGCGGCAACTTGTAAATAACAGCCGAAAAGTCGTAACTCGCACAGAGCGTTAGCACACGAATGTGATAGCACAGAAACTAAAACTAATTCGTCTTTAAAAAATAAAACAAATGGTGGCAATTTTTGCGTGCGCATTTCTTAGATCATTCTTAGTTACTCCTGAAATTTTTGTTAAAACGATTAAGATATAGGAAATCGAACAGTTGTCATTTGCTTGCTAAACTGACGTTGGGTTCCTGAAAACACACCAAATTAATAAGCTCTGTCTAAGATATCAGCTGCGTCACCCCACACAGTAGCCTTTATGCGAGGCCTACAGTTTGATCTCTCTTTCACTTTCTCGTGGGAAAGAAAGAGAAATCCGACTAAGGGTCCTACATAAAAATTTATTTGTACGAAAATACTGACCGGCATATTACATAATCATATTTGTCATCCGATATATCGGGTGAAATACTAGTGACCGATTCTGCAAACAGACGACGGTGATTAGGAACCATTTTTCCCAAAGAACTTCGGTCGAAATATCAGCTGATCAGCATTTTTGTATGGGACGTCTTTCTTTTCATATTTTGACCTTTGTTCCTTGGGGAAAGTTGTTCCTAATCACCAGTCCGTCTTGAGTTTTCGGTATCGGTCACTGGTAAAATTTCACCCTTTATGATTGTCAATAATGCTAAATAGACGATTGTAACCAATGAGGCGTCTTTTAGTCAAGATAAATGTTAATGTTATACAGCCCTGTAACAAGCTAATATTAGGAGTCAAACGTCACTCTAACAGACAAATGTCAGCTATAGATTATCCCTTAAAAAGTGCCAAGATTAACTAAGAATTGCCCAAGAAAATGCTTGTCAGAATGTCGGCCATAGTGTCGCGTGTGAGAGAGACAGGAGATTAACGCGGTTGGTGGTTGTAGCTCGCCCGCGACCCCCGCCACCCCCGCCACCCCGCAGAGCCCGGGCTCTCCGGCGAAGACGCCGTACTTCAAGTTCACTGACCCCGCGCTACAAGCGAGCGCGCTCACTATCAAAGAGCGACTGCTGCAGTGGTGTCGCGACAAGACCCGGGACTACGAGGTACCGCGCCGCCCCTTTGCCACGCCCCCAGCCTGGCAAGCCACGCCCCCAGCCTGGCAAGCCACGCCCCCAGCCCGGCAAGCCACGCCCCCAGCCCGGCAAGCCACGCCCCCTGCACCGGCGACGCCCTTAACGTTGACAACACTTTTTCAAACTATTGACACCGTCAATTCGATAATTTCTCTAACTTAAAATAGCGCTGCCACTACCCGACAAATAGGTTTAGAAAAGGTTAAAAAAAGAAGAAAAGTTACGAGTATCTTAATCATGTCATGTTAAAAATATCTATGGTTTCTTTGCCATTTCTAGTCATTTTGTCGCAATATTTTTAACCTTTTAGTTTTGAGTGATAACGCGTATTTCGCGTCAAATTATAAGATTTTTTAAATCCCTTCTCCTTTTCCTAAACCTTTTTGACGGAAAGTGATAACGCCATTTTAAGTTAAGAGAAATTATCTAATTGTCACCATTGTCTCCACAAACTATCCTTAAAATATGGTTTTGTTTTATAAAGTATATGCAGAAGAATACATAAGTCATTATTCATTTGAAAACCAAATGGAGACAATCAGTGTCAATAAGTTTCGAAAGAACGTTGTCAATTTAGAACGTAGACCCTCTGCACACCCTACTGCGTTCACTATACGCTACTTTACACCGGACACCATAATCGTCTGTACAATAGATTTTACCCACTGATTTTGTAACGTTCTTTTATTGTAAATATTCTATTTGTTTTAAAAGTATTTTTTCTTATTGTTTGGGAATTAATTCTTTTGGGTTGTATACTCGTAATTGTGCTGGAATAATAATGGTTTGTTATTTAGAGGGATCGTCTCTGGTGCAGTATTGGTTCAGGCGTCGATATTTTGGGGGATATAAGAAGATAGGGAACAGAGAGTCCAATCCAAACGAAAAAATATGGTAGATTTTACGCAAATTATGTACATTTAATTGGTTAAAGATATTGGACCTTCTGTACCATTTCTTGGTTGTTCTATGGGCGTACTCCCGCCGCCGGCGCATGCCTGTGTGCGTGCACGCTCTATTTAGTATAACCGCCGCTGACGTCACTCACTCACACACGCTTACCTCGCTTCCAGTCGGCTATACATGTACATATTGTAATTTATTTATTTATATACAAGTTTCACCGCATTTCCACACGACCGAATCGTATTACTTTGGTCTACATGTAATCCTTATCCTAATATCACATTAAAATTATTTATTTTTATGTTGTTATTTAAGTTTTGATGTTAGTTTAGGTTTGTAGTTGTGGTGTGATAGGTTTTAAAAATAAAATTAATTAAACTAACATTTGAAAAATAAGCATGGTGTTTTCAATGTGCGTAAAAAACAAGATACTCAACACAACGAAAAACATTTGTGTTATATCAAGAATAAAATGTATTGCATGGTTTTATACTGTTCATTTAAAAAACTGTAAGTAATGGGGTATGTATGGAAAACAACGTGTAAATAATTGGTTTTTGTGATGTGATGATAATACATTTTGGTAAGCAGAAAGAAGGGTAATTGTTGTTTTCCACTGTAATAAAGTTTTAGATATGTAGTTAGTAGTCAGAAGAAAATTTACCATAAATAAACCAACCAAAGAACTATGCACACCGTAGAAATTTAGAAATTGGTGTACAAATCTCTTCCTAGTTGCAAAATAATACAGTCCATTTAAGTTCACACAGTTTTGTAAAGTTATTACTTTCTTTATTATAACGGGTCTAGTAAGCACAACATCTACTTAAAATCTTTCTTTTCAAAAGCCGGGTTGACAATATCAAAGTATGTGTGGACAAAGTATATTTGACGCGCTACTTTGATCATGGCAACACTGATTAAAGCGGATTTAGATGACCATCCTCATAGTGACCGCATTCAACATACGAAATACACTTTGATAGTGTCAACCTATTATACCTTATATAAGGTGTAAAAAAATTGGCTGAGAATATTTTAAGGGGTGAACCAGTACGTGAAACTGAACAATTTTCCCCAAGGAACATAGGTCGAAATATGAAAAAATAATTTGACCCTCCCATACTTAGTGTGTTACCCGGCCGGGATAATTTGTATGGGTGGGCCAATTATTTTTTTCATATTTCGAGTTTCGACCCATGTTCCTTGGGGAAAGTTGTTCAGTTTCACGTACTGGTTCACCCCTTAAAATATTCTTAGCTAATTTTTTTACACCATGTATAATTGGAACAATCGCGAAAGACCTAAACAAAATGTATGTTATTTGCCGCGCAGAATGTAAAGTTGGAGAACTTCTCGACGTCGTGGGCTGATGGGCTGGCGTTCTGTGCGCTGATCCACCACTTCCTGCCTGACGCCTTCGACTACTCCAAGCTGTCGCCGCAGCAGCGCCGCCACAACTTCACGCTAGCCTTCAAAGTCGCCGAGTGAGTACCTCTGTTTTGACCATACATACATATATCACGCCTATAATCCCTTAGCCGTGTGGTGCCGGCAGAGTAGAATAGCACCACCCCATCTCTTCCCGTGGGGGTCGTAAGAAGCGACCGAGGGATAAATCCGACCCAGCACAACGGTCCTGGAGAGGCCAACGCCACAATTAAACCCGGAACGGGGTCTCCTGGGGGCGCGTGTGACAGAGATCTACCGCGCGGCAGACTCCTGCAGCCGACCTGGCTCCGCACGTATCGACTAGTCGTTCCTGCGGATCCAGCCAGGAAGGCCGAGAGGGTGGCGCAGGTACGCAGGCAGCCCTGCGTTTTCCATAATTGCGTCCCAGGCAACGCAGTGTCTGCCTCAGACACTGTTTAAATCGTCTGTCACAGACGTGTTAGGCCAATGATGAATCCCTTGCGGGGTAGGCAGAGCCGCAAAACGGTAATTTACGCCACGTCTGACAATTTGAGGGTCATTCGGAAAATTGTGTATCGCTATAGTGACAGGTTGTCAGCCCATCGCCTAAAATTGCAATACACACCCTCGAGTCCCTTAGTTGCCTCTTACAACTCCCACGGGAAAGAAATGGGGTGATGCTATTCTAAGCCGGCATCACACGGCATTTGACCAAACCTCACATTTAGTTCAACAGGTATAGGTCAGTTAACTCGCGGGGCAAGAAGTAGGTGGGCTGGGGTATTGATACACACGTAATTAGTTGTTCCAAAATCCATCTTGAGATATATTACTCCAATGCAAAATGAAATACCTACCGAGAGTGTAGACTGTCAATTCCTCCGCTACCACCTACTTCTTGCCCTGCGGGCGTCCCGCGAGTTATCTCGTTTGCCTACAGTTAAAGAACTCTGTATTTTTTTTTATCTATATTGAGTACCTACTTTCGCAGCTCATGCTAGATCAGTCCGATCCGTTCTTAACCGAACAACCCCTAAGCCCAGTTGCGTCCCAAGGGCGCGATTGGGATGGTTGTTTGAACAACCACACAATCTTCTCCGGGTGAGCCCTTGCTTCCCACCATCGAGTCAGGTGTAGGTTTCAAAGCCCCGGTGCTAAAATCGAAGAGTTCAGTCTTAAACTTACGCTAGACACGGCACATCACAAGAATAATCCTGAAAATGCATGCATGTGCAGTACTAGTTTACAGAGGATGCTCAAATTATTGTTGAGATTGCTGTGCGTAAAAGTATTAAGCTTGTTATTTTTAGATTTTTTGTGTATGCAGTTAAAAGCCTTGTGCTTGTAACTATTTAAACTTTCATAGTCAGTAGGTAAGGCCTTATATGCTTGTAACTATAGTACCGCCGCTGAGAGAAGTCGGTTTTGACAGCTGTCATCTCCATACAAAAAGAGATGTCAACAAAGGAAAATGGACCCTCTGCCATAGTATTATCACGAATCTAACAGCTGTCAAATACGACTTCTCTCGGCGGCGGTACTATAGTTGAATTTCTTTTGTAAGTGGGTAAAAGCCATGTGCTTGTAACTCTTCAGATTTTTATTGTAAGTGGGTAAAAGCCTTATGTTTGTTACTATTAAGATTTTTATTTTTAACTGGATTAAAGCCTTGTTTTTGTCACTGAGAGAATACTATAAGTGCGTAAACAAACTACTCATTTTTTTATCAATGATGGGTTTGCTCTTGACTCTAGTCCTCATTTCCATTAGGTAGGTGCTAAAAGCCCTTAGCTTGTATTAATGTATTTTTCTTTAATTCCAGTGAGAAGGCGGGCATCTACCCACTGCTGGACGTGGACGACATGGTGGCGATGCGCAAGCCGGACTGGAAGTGCGTGTTCACTTACGTGCAGGCCATACACCGCCGGTTCAAGGACGAGGCCTGATCTACTTTACTTTGTCCAAGTAGTTTTTTAAACAGTGCTACTATGGCTGAGTGACAGCTATTATTTTCTGTCCTTTTCTATCTCAGGGCATAATGTTGTCCCTCTTTATCTAGTTTGTTGACAATTCCTACTTGGACAGAGTATTCATACTACCCGCGCCCCATCCAGTCAGGGAGACGTCAGCGCAGACCAATGCAATGCGGGTGTGGCGTATTCTGAGTGACATTCTAAAGAATTTGTGAGGGATTTTTGAACTAGCAATTCCGTTTATTGGTTAGTCCAAAGTTGGTCTAGTGTGCTGTCAATTTCTGGCAAGTCTTTTTAATAGGGATGACACTCGAAAGTGATGATACGGTACTGTGCCATCTTTCGGTTCTGCTCCTTTAAAAAATACTTAATGAGGATAAAAATATACGTATAGTGAATGTTAGAGCAACATTATTTATTTCTA
The DNA here is from genome assembly GCA_027580185.1 of Tuta absoluta. NCBI lineage: Eukaryota > Metazoa > Arthropoda > Insecta > Lepidoptera > Gelechiidae > Tuta > Tuta absoluta. The sequence continues at coordinate 1,091,235 of JAQAHW010000062.1, forward strand.
GCATTCGAAATGTTCGAAAATAAGATTTAAAACTAGAATGCACAAAATAATACGCCACAACCGCTGTCTAAGACGCTAGTTTTGAGTAGTCGAAAGCTTTAGTCACAAATCATATTATTGTGTTAAGGAAGTTATAGTCCAAAGATCGATGTTTTGTTGTTGTTGTTGTCAGTTCGCCCGCGACGAGCGACAAGTACTCAGTACTAAAGACGCCGTCTCGATAAACTCCTCCTATTTATTTGTAATCTCAAGATGTATGTGATTTTTTTATCTTAGTTCGTAAGTATAACTAACCCTTATTGGGATCACCCCAAAGTAAACCGCATTCTTTTTAAACTATATTCCGAAACGATCAATAGATGGCGTTGAACTGGGATTGTTATAAAAATATAGTCAAATATAGTCAGCATGAAACGAAAGGAAGCAAAAACAAAAAACTAAATATTGATGAGCGAATGTGACAAGTATTGTTCAAGAAATAATACGCAAACGCCAAAAAATATTTCGCGTCTTTCAACATCAGCGTCACCTACTTAAAACGTTTCAACGCCATCAATTGGTGCAGCAAGTAAACTAGTTTTAAAAGAAAGCGGATGATTTTTCAGTGTCAGCGGTAGAGGTTGTAATATTGTGGTTTCCGTTGATACTGTCCTGTATAACTAGAGTCCAGCCAGCTAACTTGTTTTTGCGACTAAGACCAGACAATATTTTAATATGATCAAACCCAGTAGCTTATCAACTATTCATTTATCCGTTATTTTTAACCTTTTTTTCAAAACGTCTGTAAAAGTACGTCAGTACTAAGTGACGCATCTGTGTAGGCATTGCGTTGTACGTTACTTGTTGTTACTGGATCTCGTCCCTTAGACAAGTTGTATGGATGGTTCTTTCGATTCGACGCACTGCGTGAGGATCGCTTATACTTATTTCCCTACATAAGAAAGTTGAATCCTTACAACCCTTCAGTGTAATGTACAGCCTCGATTAACACGTTCTATTGTTTTTTCATTATCATGTCGACATTAACATCTCCGCTTTGAATAATCGCCTAAGTATTGATTTTATTAAATTGATGATATTATAATTATAATTGTAATGATGACGTATTTTATAAATATTATTATGTTAATTTATGGATATAATTATTGCAAATAAATATTAACATTATATGTTTTGTTTTATTTGTTATTAAATAAGTTACAGAAATAATCAAATATTAGGAGCAAATTTCAAGAAACCGTGCGCCACTAGATCCTACACACAAATCGTCTGGATATAACATTAGCTTTATTCGTTTACGTGCAAAACGTCACAATTGCTGACAACTAAAAATGACATCAAAATATCAGAAGGCGCGAACATCTTTAACTGAAACGTAAATGCGCCCTCTGAAATTAATTATCATTTAATTTTACGCCATTTGGAATTTCACGTCGTGTTACACTACTTACACTTCGCGCATTGCAAGATTTCGCGGTTCGACGTATTGAGTATTTTCATTAAAAAACTACCTATGACGTTAAATAAATGACATGTTACAATTGTTTGTTTTAGTAGTAGTAGAACATTTTAAACATAAGTAGGTAAACATTTTTGCGCCATAAATCTTTCTGACATTCTGCACTAAAACGACTATGTTCTTTACCAGACGGACGATGTGCGTTTTGGACGTTTTGTTTTATTTATTTGCATGTTTAAATTCCATTCGGTGGCTTCGGTGCACCTATTCTGGTGGTTTTCAGTTTGTGGTTGTGTTTCTCAGTCGCTGCATGAGAACCGCCACCACTAAGCTGACGCAAAAGATTCCAGTCGCGATCACCATTATAGCACATACCTGTCAAAATAAGTAAGAACGCTACGAGGATCACCTTATATAAGGTGTAAAAAAATTAGCTAAGAATATTTTAAGGGGTGAACCAGTCCGTGAAACTGAACAACTTTCCCCAAGAAACATAGGTCGAAATATGAAAAAATTATTTGACCCTCCCATACTTAGTGTGTTACCCGGCCGGGATAATTTGTATGGGAGGGCCAATTTTTTTTCATATTTCGACCTATGTTCCTTGGGGAAAGTTGTTCAGTTTCACGTACTGGTTCACCCCTTAAAATATTCTTAGCTAATTTTTTTACACCATGTATAACATTACATACATTAACAGATACAACAGTCCACAGCTGGACATTTACCATTAGGTATTGTCATAAGCGTATGGCTTGGCAGGCGGATTGATGAGCGCAGTATTTTGAGAAAGGACATTTTGCGAAAAGGACATTTTTCGAAAAGGACATTTTGCGAAATGGACATTATGAGCTGAGACGGTTTAAGATAGTACATACACAGGGAATGGTCCTGCCCGTTCCCTGGATAAATAAATTACTTTGTCGCTTTTTACGACACTCACAGGTTGATGCTATTCTAAGCCGGCATCACACGGCGGATCACCTTATGAAGCTAGAACATCACTTAACAAAATTCCTTTAAAAAGTATGATAGGTACTTCTCTCTTACCTGCGTCATAATTATCGGATTTAAAACGTTCAGTTTCCTTGAGGAGGGGTTTCTGGCACCAAAGGAAGGGATACCATGAACGGGTCAGCGATGTTGGTGGCGCGGTCAGCTGTGGCGCCGAACCTGAAAAAGAATTCGCTCGCGGAAGGAACTCAGGGTACAGCATGATGTTGAAGCAAAAAGTGGTTTATGTGACGGCTGTTTAGTTTACACTTATAATAATTAAAGATGCACCCGACTATGGTTTTGGCTGAACAGCCGACTACCAACTAATCGGCTTAAAATCAGCTGACTAGTCGGCGACTACAAAAATGGCCGATCATTACGCTGAACTGATCATTGCTTTGGTGATGTAAGAAATCTGTTTCTGTTTTTCTGAGAATTTCTTCAAATTAAAAGAGTTTACAGAGCGCTTACATTACAAACATGAAAAAATTGAAAAAATATTTATTGAGTAACATAATTACTTATATCTAGTGTAAAGTGCCGAGACCAACCCAGTAAGTATACCAGGATACCTGTAGCAGGAGGACTCGCTCTTCCCCTTAGGGCCGACCAAAATGTTACATAAATGTTTTTAATTACTAACATGAGTACCTATTACTTGTTTAAAACCAATTTTTATATTAAAATTTAATGTCGTTTTTACAGTCGACTAATCGGCTATTCAGCCAACTAGTCGCTGACTATTTGCCGTCTATAAAAATGTCCGAGGTGCATCTCTAATAACAATACATACTCTCCCATACGCCCCAATTCTGAAGCGCTTCTCTTTCGTAGCATAGATACACGGGAAAAGCGGAGTAATGCTTATTGTTTACCAAATGGGTAACAAACAGCAAAATGGAGTAGAGTGCCTATTACGAGAAATGCCCTCACTTACCCGTTATCTGGTTCAGTAATGAGCGGTGGTGAATCAGCTTCTGAGTTGTCAAGATCGTTTGCAACGACGATGGTGACGGTGTTTCCGTCCACCCGTGTCGCCCGCCAACGTGACGAGCAAAGGCAATCGTTCCTGGTCCTGTTCCTAAATGGAATACCATGCCGTTTTTCTCCCATTCATACCATTAGTTCAGAGCTGTTTTGCGTTACTATGACGGCTGCGGTAACAGTCGCAACTAGCGACATCTGTTAGTTGGTAGACGAATCAAAATTGATGTTAATCTAGAGCATTAGCAATAGATAGATAAATGGACTATTTAAAAAAAAACAATGTAGGCCGCTCGAGACAAAGTCAGAATAATTTTCAAAATTTGGCAAAGTCTATGGCTAATTAGAACGCCACATTGCCTTTCGGATAAGTTTCTTCAAAAAACGCTAATCCTAATACGAGATAGCAAAGTAGTTACTTCCACAGTTACTACAGCAAAAATAACATAGCAAGACTTTGTCCAGGTAAAGGTACAGTCCACACCGTGAAAGGAGTCCCGCAGATGAAGCGCTGTCATCCAATGAATATTTGCTGTCGTGGATTTATTAACCTACAATACAATGCGTCTTAGTTATGTTATATTTAGCGACCTCTGTTAGTTACTATAAGAAGCTCACACAAGTGGTTCACAAAGAAGCAAGACGTAACAGAAGTTCCAACATATCTGTAAGATGGCGCCACCTGACAGATTTGCAGAGAACAATGAGCCTGAAACGCGGTATCGAAGTGTCCACCGCGCACTGCATATATACATCTTCCAATTCTATGCAGGTGGACCAGACGGTCCCCTAGCCACAACACTCTGTCAGGCAGAGTAGCTAAGCTACCCTTTTCCCGACACCACCTGCATCCCTTCATTCTGGCTTTTGGCATTACTCCCTGTATAAACTATACTCTCGAAGAACATTACCCTCCTTTTGAGGCAGTCAGATAGTAGACAAGTAATTTATTTCTTTCAAGATTGCGCTTCTCTTCCTCATAGCACAAATGCTGTAAAAAACAACTGACGATCCGGGGATTTGGCCTCTCACCCATATTACGACGGACGGCTGATGTGGCGCCAGTGGTACTGCGACTGCCTGCGACGCAAAGGCTCCGGGTTCGAATCCCGGTGGGGCACTCACAAAGTTGATATTTATCACTTTGTGCATTTGTTCCCAGTCATGTTAGGACAATGCAGGCTGCATCACCTGATTGTCCGAAAAGAAATATGTTCCGTGCTTCGGAGAGCACGGGTCCCGGTTGCTCTCTATGTTTAATTAGACGGTGGTCGTTACACAACCATGTCAGAGGCCTACTGGGTTCATCGGGTAGTTGGGCGACTGGGTGTCCCAAACGAGAAAGAGACCTATATTATCATGGTATGTGTAACTGAGTTATATTTTCGCGAGACAACTTCTGGCGCAGACTCTAGAGGTACGTACATCGGTGTGAGCGGCGGAGTGGCATCAGCGTTGCCGACGACGGTGACGACGGACATTCGCGGGGAGAGTGGTGGCGTCTCGTCATCCAGCGTCACGTGCACATGGAGGGTGGAGTCGCGCCACGCCTGCCAGGACATCTGGTGCTCCTGGATCTTCAGCAGCATCCACGTGGTCAGCAAGCCGTTTAGCGCGCCTGACAAGAATACTGGATTTTAGAGTCAAACCGAAGAAAGCTGGTGCAACGAAAATTAAATTATTTATTAACCAAAAATAAACTTAAGGTAAGAGGGTAAGTTGACACAGATTACGATTGTAAACACCATGAAGTGGGTGTTAACCATGGGTGTAATGGAAGAAGTTTTGAATTTTATTCATTGTTATTATTTTTTATTGTGTTCTGTTATCTGACCTGTATTTGTAAAGATACCAATTACTGTGAATTTGAAACGCATTAAAATTAAATATGTCAAGACGATCTTCTTACATGCTCCAGAAAAATTAGATAAATGTAAAGTGATAGAGTTAATAATATCCTACATTGAATAAGCGGAGGACCCTCATTTGCTCCCCACTTTGGGAACTACCGGCACGTGCCGAGTAGATTCAGTCCAATACGTTCTTCCCAGAACAACTCGGTAAGCCCAATCGCGCCCCAAGCAAGGGTGCGATTGAGCTGGTTGTTTGAACAACCACAAACTTTTCCGGATGAGGTCCTGCTCCCCACCATACAGTCAGGTGTAGATTAAAAGCCCCGGGGCTTATATCGTAGGGTTCACAATAAAAAAATTAAAAAAAGTAATTTTGAATCTTTGAATCTTATTGCTCGAAATTACTTTTCGAACATACTTACATACATAAATCACGCCTATATCACTGTAGCGACCTCTGGGAGCTACGACAAGAAGCTCACTCAATGTGGTTCCCGAGCAAGCAAGACGCAACAGAAGTTCCAACATAACTGCAAGATGGCGCCACGTGACAGAACAAAGAACCTGAAAACGCGGTATCGAAGTGTTTCACCGCGCAACGCATATATACAACTTCCAAATCTATCCAGGTGGACCAGTCGGTCCCCTGGCCACAACACCCGGCCAGGCGGGTAGCTACCCTTTTCCCGACACCACCTGGAACCCTACATTCTGCCTCCTGGCATTACTCCTGTCACCCGCCATATCACTTACAGGTTAGGCAGAGCTTAAACGTCCGCAAAAAACGGACATTTACTCCACGTAAGACAAATATTTTAGGGTCATGCGGAAAATAGTGTATCGCCCTAGTGACAGGTTGTCAGCCCATCGCCTAAAATTGCAGTACACATAGTCTCTTACGACACCCACGAGAAAAAAATGGGGTGACGCTATTCTAGGCCGGCATCACACGGCAATCTTGAATAGCTCAAAGAAATGTACCTAGTTGCTCACCAATGACTCCAATAAGTAGCGACGAGAACAGATTGGCAGCGAGCGCTGCGCCGCCGCCCCTCCTCGCGCCGGCCTGCAGCACAACGTCGCAGGCGTGCAACGCGCGCGCAGTCCCCAGCACGGAGCAGGCGCCCAGCGCCGCGCCGCGCCACGCGTCCGCCACCAGCGCGCGACCGCGGCCGGACAGCGCCCACGCGCATAGCGACATTATCCATGACCATCTGATGGAAGGACAATGTTGGACGAAGTTATTTTTGTTAGTTTTCTTTCACAAAAGAGAGGTGGAGAAATCTATTTGCTATTGAAAAAACTAATTAATTAAACATGGGTAAAGTTTGTCTTGACATCGAGCGTCTTTTTGGAAGCCAACTTTACACTTTTATGAAAAAGAGAGTGGTCTGACTGATGCTCTGCAAGTTGCTATGCCCCTATCTGTGCCCGATATCCAACTATGGGCTACAGTTTTACAGGTGAAATTCCATGTTCATTGCGTTGTCGGTCTCTCTCTCTTTTCGTGTGGGACACCGAATCGTCCAACGACCCGATGAACCCCTGGTGTCAGAGTTTTTCGACCGCCTACTACCACTAGCAGGCCTCTGACATGGTTGTGTTACGACCGCTGTCTAAGTAATCATAGACAGCAACCGGGACCGACGGCTTAACGTGCCCTCCGAAGCACGGAACCATTTCTTTTCGGACAATCAGTTGGTTCACCCTGCTATGTCCTAACCAGACCGGGAACAAATTCACAAAGTGATAAATATCAGCTTTGTGAGTGCACCACCGAGAATCGAACCCGGAACCTTTGCGCCGCAGGCAGTCGCACTACCACTGCGCCACATCGGCCGTTGTCGGTTAGCCATTATGATACCAGGAATATTAACCGGCTACGCAATATACTGAGAATTTCACCTGTAGACTTGTAGCCTGTAGTTTCATACCCGATTCCGTCACTACTTCTTCTTCCTCGGTTTGGGACGTCTGCGGAGCTCGCAGAATGGTGATCAACTCCGCTAATTGGGAGCTATTTCACCCAATTCCCAAACATAGGTAAGAGGTAAAATATGTCGCCCGTGACTCACTTATGGCTTCTAGTGACTACATAGTGGTGTCTGCACAGTTCGCAGTAGGAAGTAGCGGCTTGCAGCAACCAGCGCTCCAGACAGGTGCGATGCACGGCGGCGATGGTTCCCCGACAGGAGCAGGGCCGGACCAAACGCTCAGCTGACTCGCCGCCGAAGCAGATACGGCAGATGTTGGTGTCGAGAGGACTGCCGCCGGTGCCGCCGGTGTAGCTGGGGACCGGTTTTGGAGCAACAACAGCGGAGTTCTAGAAGTTGAGGAATAAGTTCTTCGATTTAGTAGGCGGTTTATATGCTCATTGTTTCAATCTGTTCGTCGAGTCGTCCACAACGAAAATAAGTTCCTAAAATTTCCAACAAAGTCAAATATAGTAATTATTTCAAAGTGAATTTAATCAATTCATATTTCCAGGATTCTGAGCAAACTAATTTCGCTTATGCAAAACTGGAAGGAATAGGGTAGCCGATATAGTCGCAAATGTATATCACTTCAGGGCTCTTTTTGTCGACAACTAGGTACCACATAGTGAAGAACGAAGAACGAAGAAGTAACTGAACTGGGTTCATAAATAAAAATAAAACAAAAAACTTCAGAAACCTGCTTGCTAAGTAGCAGTGCGCATACTGAGCCGAGGATGGACATCGAGTGAGGTGGATTCAGCAGGCTAGATGCTGGTGATGAGACGGTCAACGAATCAGCCAGCCGCGCGCGGATTAAGCGGGACTCTTCAGTGTCTGTAGGATTAAAAAGGAGTTCTGCTTTGAAGCACCAAATGAACTACAAGTAAGAGCCTTTGCACCCTCGCAAACTTTTTCAGCTTGTTGTAAGTATATTATTAGGTACCTATATTGTAAGTGTACTTGATTCATGAGTCTAATAGCTTAAGTTTGGTCACAGATATTATAATACTACTGCGTAGTAAGGTATTGTTTTTATATTACCTAACTACGCAGCGCACGGCTCGGGCGGGATAAAAAAAATAAAAATAAAGGCACTGCCTCGGGGCTGGCCAGGTTAATCACACAGCACGTAACTTTACGCCACCACCATTTGTAAACGACATTTGTTTCAAATTTTAGTCAAGATTTCCAAAGCGTGTTATTAACATGCGTATAATTAACCGGACCCCCTGAACAGGAAAAACCCCCCAAAAAACCTGCCCAGAAGTGCTCCTACTCTAAATTAACAATCTTTCTAGGCCCTAAACTGCCCTAGCTAATTTTGGAAATAACGAATAATATAAGTATATGTATAGCCCAAAAATGGCTACATAAAAAATATTATAATAATAACAAAAAATTGCAGTAGATAAATCTACTTGTTTCGTCTAATAAAATATTTACTTTATACATTTGAATTAAACCCATGGAGATTTATCTTGCATATAGTCTGATATTTCATAATAGCCTTTCTTGTACAATTTTTGTTTAATTACTGGTTTAAATTTATTTACGTCTTGAATATCTTTAGGAAGTTTGTTATAAAAGCGTATACAATTGCCCTTAAAAGTTTTGCTTACTTTACTAAGCCTGCTCATGTGCACAGCAAGTTGCTCCTTATTTCTAGTGTTAAAATTATGCCTGTCACAATTTTTCTTAAAAGAATCTATATTTATTTTTACGTACACTAGATTTTCGTATATGTACTGTGACACAAATGTCAATGTTGATTTTTTTTAAATTTCTGTCTCAAGGAGACTCGAGGTCCCAATTTATAAATTGAACGAACAGCCCGTTTCTGCAAAACAAATATATTGTTCACATCCGCAGCATGGCCCCATAATAGTAAGCCATAAGACATTTAGCTATGGAAGTAGCTAAAGTAAACTAGTCTTGCAGTGTCTACATCAGTGAGATGTCTTATTTTTTTAACTGCGTATGCTGCTGAACTCAGTCTCTTCGACAATTTCTCAATATGTGGCCCCCATTGGAGCGAGGCGTCCAAAGTTATGCCTAAAAATACAGTTGAGTCCGCAAGGTCCAACTTTTCATCCTTTACCTTAATAATTGTAGAGCTTGGTTTAACATTTGGTTTTCTATTAGGACAATACAAAATTGTTATAAAAAGAAGAAGATTGCGTTATGCAAATTTCTTTTTTTTACAATGACCGATCATGACGTCAATAAGTGATAATGCTATCCTACATTGAATAAAGTTATTTCATTTTCATTTTCATTAATAGTGGAATTATGTCATTAAAAGAAACCTTTATGAGATTAATCGAAGGCATTTGACTGAATTATACCTATGTGTATGTATACTATGTATAATGAAATAGATAAAATAACAAAAACTGTACGCCATATGAATTTGTCGTAGAAGACTTTTATTAACTAAAATTGTCTTTGCTCTATTTGCTTAGGAGCTACTGTTCGCGTCGCAGGCACACGAAGTTAGCTCAGGTAGTATTTAAAAGTAATCTACTAGATCTGAGACGAGCCTTATAGAGGTATTCACCGAGTTACTTTAAAACCAAGTTTCATCGGTTTCTTGACCGTCTCGGTGCCCCATCAGGTTTTAGGACCTTATACATGTAGGTAGCTTCTTACAAACATACTTTGGCTTCTACAAAACTGGAAAGAATAGCCGTTAATAGGGTAGCCGTTATGGTCGCAAATGTATACCAGTTCAGGGCTCTTATTTTCAGACTACTGCAGTCCACTGCTGGACGTAGGCCTCTCCCAGGGTACGCCATAAGGCATGATCTCTCGTTTTCGTAGCTTCTTACCAGCTGCAAAAGCAGCAGTGATTCGTCTGCAACTGATATCGGTCTGCTGGCCGATGGACCGAAGTTCCCTTTCGTTGTTCACAGAACTTGGAGTTGGTGGTGGTGCAGCAGGAGACTTGAAATAAATTGACAATAAATGAATGAATTTTATAAGTAGGAACTTATATTTTTCTACACATGTCTTGCCACTGATGTCTTGATCAGACTTTAAATAGGTGCTAAACTAAATAACTATGGTATTCAGGCAGGCGCATTCAGGCAGACGGACAGAACGAAATCGTAGGGGTTTGTAGTCGAAATTCATTCATATAAGTATCACGCCTATATCCGTATAACAGCAGTTAAAACTGACATTTGCGCCACGTCTGACAAACATTTAATGATTTGATGGTCGTTGAAAAAATTGTGTATCGCCATTGTGATAAGTTATCAGACCATCGCCTGAAATTACCATATATACATGTAACCCTCGAGTCCCTTAGTCCTCTTACGATACCCACGGAAAAGAAATAGGATGATGTCATCCTAAGCCAACATCACACGGGTATGTAGTAGAATACGAAACCCTAAAAAGGGCATGGTGGATATCATCGAAATTATGTCAGTTATTCATTATCTAATTCTTATCTATGTAATCTTAAATATGTACCAAAAGGAACCAATACTGGGCAAAGGCCTCCTTGGCTTCCAGGTGCCAATCTTTCAAGAGCGTGTCTAACTTATTATGTCATCATCAGCACATCACACCACCAGAATAGCTGGTATGATCTTATTTTAAGAAAACATGAGGGATACTCACAGACATGTGTAGAGAGGAACAGCTCGAGGCTGACATGCTAATCGTGACCCTGCTGTCCGAGTGGCGCCAGAACATCAAAAGCATCTGCCCCTCGCCGACATCGCAGCATTCCTGCAACACAAGAGTTCGGTGGATTCTAGGTAGGCGTAATTATCGGGTCTACCGAGCCGATGACCACCCTGGTGAATCCTGATGTCAGAGTTTTTAAACTACCAAAGTTAATATTTCTCTTTTGACGTGGTTGAGTAAATGATAAACAGCAACTGAAATAGGCGACTAAATGTGCCGGCTATGTGATAAACAACGTCCTTCTGAGAATCGAACCTATGTCCTCAAGATCATGAGACTAAGGGCCTGATTATAGTCAGCGGCTCGGCCGCTGCGGCTTGTAAGCCGCCACGCCATCACTTCGCCAACGCGAGATTACAACGAATTATATGAATGAATTGAGTAAAGGAGAATGGGCAAAAATATATGGAAGGTGGTACCCGCCCCAATGGACGTAATTTATATGTCACTGGAAAGGTACAAATACGTAGAATGATAACAACCAGGGCGCCAGTCTCTATTTTTTGTCCCAACAGTTTTTTTTTTATGTCTAAATTGTGTTTGGTTTGTGTTATTTGTTAAAAATATATGCATATAAGGTGTTTTTTCAACGTATAATATACTTTTTTTAGGTCAGACTTTTGCTGTTTTTTGTAAAACAATATTACTTTTAAAGAAAAAAAAAAGCAAGTGATAAGGCAAATCATTTATTTGCATCCAAAGATGGTACAAAATATAAATGATCATATAACTACATATATATCTTGTAATTTTTTCGGTATATAACACAAAATATACACAAAAACTACAAGTAACTGATTTAAAACGAATATTAGTGCTTATCGTAAAAAAATAGTATCAAGTATATTTTTTATTGTTTGGCAATAATGCTCTTCTCGTTTTCATCAACCAGCACTAAAACAAAGACGCAAAACCGTAATCGCACAGTAATACACACAAACCATTGCCTGCGATGGATTTGATTATTAAAAATGTTGTTCTCTGTGAATTCATGAGGATATATGGCAAAACTACAGTAGTTGCATTATGATAAGACATATAAGAATACGACTGTCTTTTCATCATACTGTAAATGTCCCCTGACCTGCTAAAGATGACTTATTTCATATAATATACATACACACATCACGCCTATATCCCTTGCGGGGTAGGCAGAGCGCAAACGACCGCAAAACGGACATTTACGCTACGTATGACAAATATTTGAGGGTCATTCGAAAAATTGTGCATAGCCATAGTGATAGGTTGTCAGCCCATCGCCTAAAAATAAATGCAATACACACCCTCGAGTCCCTTAGTCGCCTCTTACGACTCCCATGGGTAAGAAATGGGGTGATGCTATTATATATATTTCTATTCATATAATATAATGTTGCTATAAAGAATTAAAATCGGATAACTTCTCGTGAATAATGATATATTGTTAAAACAAAAAAGAAAAAAAAAACTAAAAAAAAGTAATGAGTTTTTATAAAATCTGCATTGTGTTTATCATAATATCACGAAAGGGACTAGGATTTGGGACAAGTCGTCATAGTAAATATTATTGGTCATAATAATAAAACATATAAGAATACGACTGTCTTTTCATCATATTGTAAATGTCCCCTGACCTGCTAAAGATGACTTATTTCATATAATATAATGTTGATTTATAGAATTAAAATCGGATAACTTCACGTGAATAATGATATATTGTTAAAACAAAAAAGAAAAAAAAAAAAAAAAAAAGTAAATGTGTTTTTTTAAAATCAGCATTGTGTTTATCATAATATCACGAAAGGGACTAGGATTTGGGACAAGTCGTCATAGTAAATATTATTGGTCATAATAATAAGACATATAAGAATACGACTGTCTTTTCATCATATTGTAAATGTCCCCTGACCTGCTAAAGATGACTTATTTCATAAAATATAATGTTGCTTTATAGAATTAAAATCGGATAACTTCTCGTGAATAATGATATATTGTTAAAACGAAAAAGAAATGAAAAAACTAAAAAAAAAGTAAATGAGTTTTTATAAAATCTGCATTGTGTTTATCATAATATCACGAAAGGGACTAGGATTTGGGACAAGTCGTCATAGTAAATATTATTGGTCATAATAATAACTATTAATCGCCACCACAATTATTGCTATTGGAAGGGGTACCAAATCGCCCATTCTCCTTTATGTATGATACGCAATATGAATCGTTGCTTGTTAATTCGACCCTAACGACCAGACCACTAGATCATGGGGTAGTTGGTAGCTATAGTTCATTCGTATAGTGTCGCGAGCGCGACCAGCGTAACTGCCAGTTTGGCCGTACGTGCGTAGAGGCCAAGTTGCCCTACACTATCTAGTAGGTAGATGAACGAGTCATTAAAAGACTGCAATAACTACATCGCATAGGCTACAGCGTCTTAATGATCTAATGTTTTGATCTTATGTATTGAATTCCGTTATAGCAATAAGACCGCCTAAATTGTAAGTGCCCACCCATCCCTATTCACGCTCGTGAAAGTTCTGTATATTCGTGAGACAAAGCATTTTATGTAACAAATTTTTCTATGAGCAGTCTATTATTACCTGAACGATATTGACAAAACTACAACTTCTGTGAAACTTGAAATTAGCAGAAATAAGCGCCTGTTGTATGTTGGGCCGGTACAACGCCGGAGCCAGCAGAGCTGTCCTCAAGTTTTGAATCGCATCGCTTCGGAAAGTGCTCAAATCGTCGTTACAATCAATCAGACAGTTTAGCGTTATGAATTTGCGCATTTTTCATTGTGAATTTGGGTAAAGTTTATTTTTATGAATAGTTAAAATTATGAAAGTTTTCCATTTTGAACAATGATTTTGAATTTCAACTTGACGGATGTCGCTATGCTCATAACGAGGCCATGCTTGTTTATGAAAAATATGAAACCTCAAAACCCGCTTTCGCAAGAGCTGTGTGTTTTGTGGCCCGACACGCGCAACGTCGTCAACGCGCCAACTGACTGGGCGAGAAGTAAGAGCGGTGAATGGTGCGCTGTAAATGTAGGACTCAGTGACTGTAGGGCTGTTTTATTTATGAACGCAGCCATCCATAGGTAGCTGTCAGTTTGACGTTTCCCACCACCATCATCCGCCCGAGTGTTTTTCTTCCCCACGTGAAGCATTATTTTATTGTGAAATATTTTGAAATTGGACGTAGATTCAGTAAATTTTCATTAAACACTAAACATGGCGGTCCGTGTACAATTCGAAAATAATAACGAGGTGGGAGTGTTCAGTAAACTAACAAATTCATACTGTCTGGTTGCTATCGGAGGATCGGAAAACTTCTACAGCGTGTTCGAGGCTGAGCTCGCGGAGACGATCCCCGTGGTGCACATCAGCATCGCCGGCTGCCGCATCATCGGCCGCATGACCGTCGCCAACAAGAACGGGCTGCTGGTGCCGTCGTCGACCACAGACACGGAGCTTCAACACATACGCAACAGTCTACCGGATTCAGTCAAGGTCCAACGCGTGGAGGAGCGACTAAGTGCTCTCGGAAACGTTATTGCGTGCAACGACTACGTTGCGCTCGTGCATCCTGACTTGGACCGCGATACTGAGGAGATTCTCGCTGATACACTCAATGTAGAAGTGTTCAGGCAAACGGTCGCTGGCAATGTTTTGGTGGGTTCTTACGCCGCGCTCAGTAATCGCGGAGGGCTTGTGCACCCTAAAACAACCATACAGGACCAAGACGAGCTTTCCTCGTTGCTCCAAGTGCCACTGGTAGCGGGGACGGTGAACCGAGGCAGTGAGGTGGTTGCAGCGGGGATGGTGGTCAATGATTGGTGCGCGTTCTGTGGCATGGACACTACGTCAACAGAAATCTCAGTGATTGAAAGCGTGTTCAAATTGAATGATGCTAAGCCGACTGCGATCACATCCAATATGCGAGCATCCCTCATTGACAGCATGTCATAACGTTGGACTGTGTGTAAAATTATATTGTATGTGATATTGGTTTTACATATAAGTTTCTTGTTTCACCATAAATTCCACTTTCTGTTGAACAGATTGCACCACAAGTACCAATGAGTCTAGGCCAGACCTGTATTCATAATAAAATTTAAATAAATCTATTGATGACTTATTTTTATTATTTACTTATATCCATTTACATTTATACAATAACTATTTCAATAACATTTGTGTTTTGTTGCATAATGTCCTCATTCATTTTGATTGATTCAATTGATTCACTTGTTAGATTCTCTTATCTTATAAGAATTTTCAGTATGTTTCTTTGCAGGCTTGAAAGGTTCAAACTTGTATTTTGTTGGTACATAAAATAAAAAAGGCAAATCTTATCATACAATTTATTTATAAACATTTGTTATCCATAACACAAACAAAACCTTTCTATCTACATTGCCACATCTGTTGCTCTGGAAGTATTCTTTCACCAGTTTTCTCATCATCAAAAACAAGCAGGAACGTAGATACCATCAGCGCCAATGCTGTATTGAGCGGTCGTTGGGCCTCAGCCATAGCAACTAATTGATGCTGGCACTTCACTTGGGCTACATGTGTCTCTCTCTATCATTTAAACAGTGGTAATGTTAGACTGAAAGAGAGAGAAACACAAATTGAGCCCAAACCAAGTGCGAGCATTACATTAGGACCTATTAGTTACACATTCCTATGTCAACTTTTCAAAGCAGCTAATTGTATCAAAAACAGCCTAACAAAATGGTCAATTTGATACATAATCTAAAGTACTTGTGCTATGCTACTCTAAAACAATTATTGTTGATAAGTTGTTGAATTACTAATACCTACTCAATGCTAATTTATCATAACTCAAGTTTGTCCTATTGCACACACTGCAAACCACACTTTTATTGGGTGTGGTATTTATTTGCAATTAAAGCACCCTAAAAACTATGGCAACTAATATGACTGTTTTCAACTAGATAAAAATACCACTCGAATAAAAAATTAAATATAAATCTGATAAGATTTCCTAAGAGAGTTGCACAATATTTTATTAACAACTTGCAATGTTTTTATTTTGGTATTTATTCAGTTTCGTTTAGTTTACTGCAATGTATAGTCAATAATATAACGAATTATATTTTGTTGTAACAAAACCCACCCTTTTCAAAGTTGTTCGCTCTAAAAACATTTCATCAACAATAATCCTTTAACACAATATTTCATAATTATTTACATACTACAACAATACATACAAATGAAGTAAGTAGGTATAATAGATCACGAAAATACAATATCTGAGTCAATTATTAGAAACATTTACATAAATGCAAGAATAATAAAGTCAGAAAGAACATAGATTACTTTACAATGTTCAAAGTTACACTTTCTAATATTAATATAACAAACATTAAAAGGTATAGCTAGCTACTGTATGTATAGGTATTCTATTGAATACATTCTTAGATTGCATACATTTCTGTTAGATAATTTAACCAGAACTCATAAAATGAACATAGTAAAACGTAAAACTGATTTTTTTTCATTCATGGAGCAATATAGGTAGTTATTTATTAATATAAATACATAATAAATTCGTAATTCCTTTTAATATCGAAAAAGTGCAGAAATATATTCTGAAATGGTTTTGTGCATACCTACATAAATAACAGTTTACTAAGCAAAAGCTTAGAAAAATATTCAATGGATGTAATTAGATACTTATTACATTCCCATGAAACCGAAAAATAGTATGAACAAACATGATTCTTTTCTAAAAAGAGTATGACATAAATTATATTAAAAAAATAAGACTGGTTTTCTCACCTTGAAAGAATTTCTCATGTGAAATATGATGGGATGTAACAAACATGGCACGTCAATCCTTTACAAATCTTAAGTTTAAAATGGTTTAAACCCACTTTCTTTGGACGATTGCTGACTACAAAAGGCCAACTAGGATATTTTTACAGTCTGACTTTTAATCGTTTCTCTTTTTGATGAAGATTTTTAATACAAAAACCGCTTTCACTTAGATATTGAAGCCTCTAATGGTTTCTTACTTAAGTTATGATCTAAAAGCTAAAGGCATCGAAATTTTATAGACAGGCTACCTAAGATCAGTTCAAAGTTTACGACATACCTAAATTTTCTCAATATCTTTCTTTTCATGCATACATCAGTTATTTATTATAATTTAATTCAGTACTTTAGTTATAACAGGTAGTTTTGTGAAGATGTAGTAAGTTCGCCAAGATATGTCGTGTATTTAATGTAGTAATCAATCGAAATATTTGATCTCAAAAACTAGTAGGATTTTGTGTAGAATGAGTAGTTACAAAATATTTACAAACGTCTAACAGACTTGATGAAATACTGACATTATTATGAGCATCACAATATTCTACCTTCAATGGACATCTAAAAGAGTGAGTAAAAATTGAAATGCGTTGATCAAAGTGGCTATAGAAAAAGACTTTATAAATGCAAGTCTAAATTGAGAATCATTTACAGGAAATCACAGCTTAAAAATGTACGTCAGTGCCATTTATACATCCAACGAACTATAAATTGTTGGATTCATATAGCTTTTCCTATGGGGCTTTTGTCGAAACATTAAGGCGATTATAGCCCAGGATAAGACGAAGAGCAAGAACTCGTAAACGACCTCGACAGTGGCGCCATTTTAGAAAAAAAATATTTTCTCTTTATACAGACAATCTATTAGAATATCCGTTGCCCAAGTTTTTAGTATTATTCTTTTGTAAAATTAGAACCTACTAACTCAATGAAATATTAGCTGTAATTAAAGTTATTGCAATTAATACCTAAAGTGGCCGTTTTAGGTACTTTTTTCCATAACTTTAATTGCAACAAATATTTCACTGAGTTTGCAGGTTCTAATTTTTCGTAAGGATAATACTAGAAACTTGTGCAACGGATATTCTGATAGATTGATTGTATAAAGAGAAAACTTTTTTTGTGATCTGGCGCCACTGTCGAGGTCGTTGACGGCTACACTCGCCTTAAGGTGAAGCAGACCGTCAAGTGGCGCCTTCGCCTGTATTTTAATAACTTCTCAAAACCTATAACAAGCATTAAAAATCCAAGTCGGACAACATTTTGTTGTATACAATAAGTTTATTTCAAGGTTTGACAATAAGCTTTATATTGTAATGCGTCTTTATAATCACTTAAACGGAAAATTAAGTTCAGTTGATTAAAAATTTGAAACACAAGAATAAGCTTATTGTTGTATTTTGAAATACACTTATCGTTTAGGACATTAATTACTCCGTTTATTTTTTTGTTATTTGTTTCCGATTTGAAGAACTTAATTAAAGACATATGAGGGCGCCACTGGACAGCCGAATTTCGGCGCAAGCTAAATTATGCAATATTTGCGAGACGACTAGAACTTACATATTATTATCGTTGATACATCAATGTGCCAATTATCTAAGTCTTACGTTGGACTCGATTCCACAGAACCGTCTAAATTGTTATATAAAATTAATCTGCTAATATCAGCTTGGAAAAAAAATTGTCAAATACGAGAGCATTTTGACGCGAAGTGATATTTGAGAATGTGCCAATATGGAAATCTTCATTTACTGTGCTATACAGGGAGTAACATAAAGGGTATTACAAGCCGAAAGGAGGTCAACGTATGAAACTGGACAACTTTCCCCATGGAACTAAGGTAGAGATATAAAAAAAATTTGATCTCCCGTACAAAATTTCCGAACAGATGGTTAATTTACTATGGGAGGTCCACACTTTTTTAATATTTCAACCAAAGTTTCATCCGGAAAGTTGTTCAGTTTCTTAAGTACATTGGCATTGCGTGTCCCGACACCTGCACGCTTGAAGATCTGTTCGCAGCCACTCCAAACGCTGTAAATGTGGCTAAATACTGGTCAAAGGAAATTTAGTTTCGTCTTCGACACGAAAAGAAGAAGAAGTACATTTACCTCCTTACGGCTTGATATACCCTTTTTGTATTGCCATGAAAAACGACATGGAAACAATTTTTCGACCGCTTTTATATTTTCACAGTATCTTATTTTCATTTATCTTCATATATCTCCAGAATAGCGCTGTTAAGAAGTGTTGTCCTTTTAATAACATGGTCCCCCACACAAAAAAGAGAAGACCACGAAAAAACTGTATGGAAACAATTTTTCGACCGCAGTTGAATTTTTGTCAGTATCTCATTTTCATTTATCTTCATATTATCTCCAGAATAGCGCTGTTTAGAAGTGTTGCCCTTTTAATACCATGGTCTTCTCTTCACAATGAAGAGAAGACCACGAAAAACTATATGGAAACAATTTATCTTATTTTCATTTATCTTCATATATCTCCAAAATGGCGGTGTTTAGAAGTGTTGCGTGGCGGCGGCGGCGAGCGCGGCGTCGAACTTTGTGCGCTCGTAGAATAACATGTAGGCGGCGCAACGGAGCACCTCCTGTACCGACACCTCGTGCACCAGAGTGTCCGATGTGTACCACCAACTGACAAGGATAGCGCAATTTTAATAACACCATAGTGTTACAACTAGTTGGTAAAAAGGCGTTTAAGAATTAATTGAATGAATGAGTCAGTGCGTGTTAAAAATAAGTTAGTTCGTGTAAAAACGAGAGTGCGTGTAAAATTGAAAGAGTGTGTGTAGAAATAAAAAGTACGCCTAGAATGAGAAAGGGCGTGCATAAATGATAAAGTACGTCTAGAAATGATAGATGATAAAAAATTCTAAAATCATCTGGAGATGAGAGAGTGCGAGTAACAATTAAAAAACACGTCTATAAATAAAAGTATGTGTGTAAAAAATCAATTTCAAGACTTGTACAATTTGAAATTAAAGAGTCTGTGTAAAAATTACATAGTGCGTGTAAAAATAAAAAAGTACGTCTAGAAATGATGTACGCTTATGCCTATGCGTGGCTGCGGTATGGAGTGTTGTTGTGGGGCGATAGTGTCCATGCGGATGACATTTTCGTGTTGCAAAAGAAGTGAATTCGCATTTTGTTTAATATAAAACCGCGAGATAGTTGTAGGCCATACTTTGTAAAGGAAAAAATCTTACCCCTACCGTGTATCTTTATACTTGAAGCTGCCTTATTTATTAGAAAAAATCTAAACATGTTCACTTTCTGCAAAAGCGCTAGACGAAACCAAATACTAGAAATACCTAAAGCAAGAATGCAACTAAAAAGAAATGGACCCCACTACAAAGCAGTACAAATCTACAACAAATTACCACATTAAATTAAAACTGAAACCAACGACAAATCTTTTGACAATACTGTCAAAACTTTTTAACTGTCCAAGTGCTATTACACCGTAAATGAATTTCTCTACAATCCAATCTAGTCTAATCATAAAATTTAATTTACAACATAAAGTTTTTCTTCAGATTTGTTTTGTTTACCAAGTTGACATGAAATGTTAAAAATTTAATTCGATGATTTTCTATTTATTGACAATAGTTTTATATGGGTAAATATAAATTTTTGACATAAAATAATTGTGACTGTAATAATATGTTTTCATTCCTTTTATTGACAACAATGTTAAGTAATTTGTTATAAATTTATTTTATCAAATTTTTTAAATAGGATAGGAGATTTTTACTTGTAATAATTATGTATTAATAATTTGTTTAAAATTTTAATTTTATCATTAATTTTATGTATTCGAAATGTAATTTTATTGTTGACGATGATGATTTCCGTATGCATGTCTCATCTTGCAGTGCCCTGTCAGGGTGCATGTACTTATCTGATATTATAACATTATGATTACTTTAAGCTTGTACATGTTTGCATGATTAAATGAATTGAATTGAATTGAATGAGAAAGCGTGTAAAAATAGAAAAGTGCGTCTAGAAATGAGAAAGCGTGTAGAAATAAGAAAGTGCTTCTAGAAATGGGAAAATGCGTTCAAAACTTAGTGCATGAGAATAAAGGTGTATACGAATGAGATAGCACTTATAAGAATAAGAGTGTGTGTGTAATTAAAGTCCGTTTATTTAAGAATGACCTATAATGTAAACAAACTTTGTATGTATCTGGCAGCTCGCGACTGTCAGATTCATACAAAGTTTGTTTACATTATAGGTCATTTTTTTTCCTTTCTGTTTTCTATCTGCCATCAATGTGATGCCGGCTTAGAATAGCATCATCCCATTTTGCCGTGTGATGCCGGCTTAGAATAGCATCATCCCATTTCTTTCCCGTGGGTGTCGTAAGAGGCGACTAAGGGACCCGAGGGTGTGCATTGCAATTTTAGGCGATGGGCTGACAACCTGTCACTATGGCGATACACAATTTTCTGAATAACCCTCAATCATTTGTCAGACGTGGCATAAATGTCCGTTTCTTGCGGCCGTTTACGCTCTGCTTACCCCGCAAGGGATTATAGGCGTGATATGTGTATGTATGTATGTATCAACTTAATAGCCTTTATCAGATTTTATGGTGCTGGTTGTAGGACGTGTGAAGAAATTGTTCAGCAACAATTTAGCTTCTCATTTTCACTGTAGAATATTCCCTCTTTTCAACCTATTTACATCATTGTCAGTTTTAAGGAGCTCAGTGGCCAGGATATTAACATGGTTTGATAGCCTTGATTTATAGTTTTCTTTGTATTTGCTTATTTGTCATTTTTAAATAAACGGAGTTTATGTGAGAACATGCCTAATGGAAAATTACCGTTTGGCCTCGAACCCGTTCCCTCTCCGGTAAGTGGCGAAGTGCCCCGACCGCGGCCCCCCGACGTGCACCACCACCGCCACCAGCTTGTATAGCGCGCGCTCGGAGTCCGGCGTGGCGGAGCCCCCGGAGTTCAGGGCTGCCAGGCCGCCTCGCAGCCTGCCTTGCCCCAGGAACGACGCCAGCTCTAACTGGCAACGAAAATCACGCTTTTATGTTACTTTTATCTATACTCGTCTCATAATGTTCGAATTGAATCCGAAAACAGTTGTATAAAGACCTGCTTTATGCATTCTGTCTATAGAAATTACAGACGCGTAATGCCTTAATGAGAAGGATCTTGTTCAGTTGTTTTATAAAATTGTTGTTCAGTTGTTGTTGAAATGTTGTTCAGTTGCTGACTCGATATCTGAACAACTACTGAAATATAGAACTTAGTTAATTACCATCGTATGGAGTTACAGCTATGAAAAATATGAACTGAAAACGCTTTCTTTAGCGTGACAATACATCTAATCGGTCAGCCCTTAGAATACTATATAAAGTGCATGCAGACAATGAAACTGGACAACTTTCCCCTAGGAACATATATGTCAGAATACGACAAAAAATATCGAGCTCCAAAAATAATCTAATCACGATCAGCTGACTCTCTTTAGTACGAAAAATCTTTTATTGACGTCTCCTGAAATACATTGCCGTGTGATGCCGGCTTAGAATAGCATCACCCCATTTCTTACCCATGGGTGTCGTAAGAGGCGACTAAGGGACTCGAGGGTGTGTATTGCAATTTTAGGCGACGTGCTGACAACCTGTCACTATGGTGATACACAGTTATCTTATTGACCCTCAAACTTTTGTCAGACGTGGTGTTAATATCCGTTGAACGGCCGTTAACGCTCTGCCTACCCCGTAAGGGATATAGGCGTGATTTATGTATGTATGTATGAAATACATTTCTTAGGAAAATTCAGTTTCATGGTCTGAATGCACCTTATCAGTATTCGGAGGGCTGTCCCTTACACCCTGTATTATTGACGAAACATATAACAACAATAAATTTAATAAATAAAAACACGAATGCTTTCTCAGATAAAGCCTAGCCTATGACAATCGGGATAATGTAAGGATTTTTCCGATACAATTCCCATTCGAATCTGTTCAGTAATTAACGAATTTCAGTCCTTTAAAGAATCGCACATATATATGATGTAAGGAAAAGTACTGCGTTCCTTTCAAGGAATGAACCGGCCCATGAAATTGATTAACTTTCTCCAAAAAAAAATAGGTCGAAATATGAAAAAAAAAATTTTGGCCTCCCATATAAAATGTAGCATCCGACCAAGTCTGGTTGTATGTGAGGCCTAATTTTTCACTGGTTCATCCCTTAAAAGGAACTCAGTTCTTTTCCTTTCACCCTGTATACATACATTCATACACACATGAACTATAAAAATCTCGTGGTCCTTGGATTTATGTGTGTATGTGTCTTTTTGTCAGTGAAATTTTTAATCGGTTGCCTGTAACTGAACCTATTGAAATAAAATAAATATATGGCGGGTGACAGGGATTGATGCCAATAGGCAGAATGGAGGGTTCCAGGTGGTGTCGGGAGAAGGGTAGCTACCCGCCTGGCCGGGTGTTGTGTCCAAGGGACCGACTGGTCCACCTGGATAGAATTGGAAGTTGTATACATGGTGTAAAAAAATTAGCTGAGAACATTTTAAGGGGTGAACCAGTACGTGAAACTGAACAACTTTCCCCAAGGAACATAGGTCGAAACATGAAAAAAAAATTTGGCCCTCCCATACAAATTATCCCGCCCGGCTAACACACTAAGTATGGGAGGGTCAAATTATTTTTTCATATTTCGACCTATGTTCCTTGGGGAAAGTTGTTCAGTTTCACGTACTGGTTCACCCCTTAAAATATTCTCAGCTAATTTTTTACACCTTACAATGCGTTGCGCGGTGAACACTTCGATACCGCGTTTCAGGCCACGTGGCACACATCTGTCACGTGGCGCCATCTTGCAGATATGTTGGAACTTCTGTTACGTCTTGCTTGCTCGTGAACCACTTTGGGTGAGCTTCTTGTCGTAGCTCCCAGAGGTCGCTACAAATACATTACACTCCTTTTTTGGTCGGACAGTCGTGTAATATAAAGGTCGTTGCCCTACCTGTGGTTGCGCCACGCTGGCGTAGGGCGCCATGGACAACGCCTCGGGGAAGGCGACGTGCTCCGTCCGCTTGGCGAGCCCCCCGCCCGCCCACTCCACGCGCCCCACGTGCAGGCACAAGCAAGTTGGCAACTGGAAATAAATTAAATATATATTTTACTGGATAATTCACACAGCGCCATCTAGCCCTAAACTAAGCAAAAGCATGTACAGTCGGTTGTAGCACATAAGGTACCAGGGATAGTATAAAAACTGATTTATTTTTGTCCCCAGCAATATTTTTTTCTTAACATGAATATGTATTTGTTTGCGAGAATAAGTTTAAATTTTTATTATGTATTAACTGGGGATAAAAATAATTCAGTACTTTTCGAGTGCCCCTGGTACCTTATGTGCTACAACTACAACCGACTGTACTGTGGGAACTTGGTAGCTGATATTATTACTTAAGGCGAGTGTAGCCGTTAACAACATCGACAGTGGCGCCACTTCACAAAAAATAAGTTTTCTCTTTATACAAACAATCTATCAGAATGTCCGTTGTCCAAGATTTTAGTATAATCCTTAAAATAAAATTAGAACCTGCAAACTCAATGAAATATTCGCTGTCATTAATGTTACGGCATAAAGTGCCTAAAAAGGCCACTTTTGGTATTAATTACCATAACTTTAATTACAGCGAATATTTCATTGTTCGCAGATTCTAATTTTACTTAAGGCTAATACTAAAAACTTAGGCAACGGATATTCTGATAGATTGTATGCAAGAAGAGAAAATATTTTTATTGTGACATGGCCACTGTCGAGGTCGTTCACGGGTACACTCGCCTTAAATACTGTTTTAAAACATAAAAACTTAGAAAACATCCAGACTCAACAAAAATATTTCAAAAGTTACTTACAAATACTTGTGCTGTGTGGGGATCGAACTCACGACCCTCGGTATAGCAGGCAGGCGTACTATCCGCTACGCCATCAGGCCGATCTATAGAAATATATAAAGCCAAGCAAATACAATACTTTGACTTTGACTATATGAATTACCTTCCCGAAGCTAACAGTCCTTATGTGTTTGGTAAAGGCGTGGTCGGGGGGCTGCGGCGGGCGCTCCGCCCCCGGCTCGGGCTCCGGGAAGCACTTGTTGCAGCGCACGCCTTTAACCATCTCCGGCGCCGTGAACGCTCGCAGTAGACCTGACACAGGTCACGATAACGTGTTAAAAAAATATTGGAAAAAATCAAGACTTCTCATAAAATTAATAATTTTTGTCAAAGGAATGACATACATACATACATACAATCACTCCTCTTTCCTATAGGGATAGGCAGAGACTACATCTTTCCACTTGCTACGATCCTGACATACCTCTTTCGCTTCTTCAATATGCATCAACCTTTTCATACATGCTCGTCGGTTTAGGGTACTCTTGACCTGGCCTTTCTTTAGCACGTCCCCGATCTGATCCAAGTACGTGCGTCTTGGTCTTCCCCTTCCAACGTTCCCATCCACACTCGCCATATACTCCTGTTTCGTTAATCTTTATTCATTCATTCTCTCAATGTGACCAAACCATCTCAGCATTCCTTTTTCTATACCAGTCACTACGTCTTCTTTTATACCGCAACGTTCTCAAACGAATGAACAATACGATATGCTTTATTTGTACAAAACATACCAAATGGAACAGATACAGTAAAATAAAAATCGGTACAATTTAAACGCCATTTTTAATTTTATTAATGATGGGTTTTTCTCTTAACTCTAGTCTAGGTAATAGGACAGAGACAGGGTCTAAGATGGAGCGAGCTCACCCAGAAGAAGCCTGTTCACTCTTACTTTGAAGAGGTTAGGGTTGTATGCGTTTGGAAACACAGACGCAGGTAGTGAGTTCCACTCTTTAGCAGTGCGCATTATAAATGATGACTGGAAGCGCTTAGTCCGAATTGGTGGAATGGCAACCAGCAATTTTTACTAGGCAACCTTTGGGTAAAAGAAGAAAGAGTGTATATAGTTGAGCGGGCTAGTGCAAAGGTTGTAATATGAAAAATTGCATGATCCATACGAAATGACTCTGCTTCCAACGCCTTGTATGGAAGACCGCCGTCAGCAGTAGAAATACCTCTGTCCCTACAAATTATTCTTCTGTGCCTTTACAATTCTCATTCTCATCTTTTTGATGCTAATTTTGCCACACACATAAATACTTATACGACAAGGATTTTTGTTTTTTTTTTATTAAGTATGGGTTTGCTCTTGACTCTAGTCTAGGTCATACAGAGACAGAGTCTAAGATGGAGCGAGCTCACCCAGAAGAAGCCTGTTCACTCTTACTTTGAAGAGATTAGGGTTGTATGCGTTTGGAAACACAGACGCAGGTAGTGAGTTCCACTCTTTAGCAGTGCGCATTATAAATGATGACTGGAAGCGCTTAGTCCGAATTGGTGGAATGGCAACCAGTTTTTTGTACTTCATGGTCCTACAAGTAAAACAAAACAACTGATTCTACTTTTCACATGCTTAGGCCACTTCCTATCTGGATCAGTTATGCGAAAAGCCGTAATGTGGACGGGTGAATTAATCTGTAGTTGACCTTGGAGAGCGACCTATCAATCGTGTATTTCCTGGCGGGGCAGTTTAATGTTGCGGTTTTGTGGCTATCCGCGCCTTCCTTCTTAAACTGTTTGCAAATAGCGCACCTTATTGATTTGGTACAGACTTCAGAAGTGTGGCCACTATCTCCACACTTTTCACATAATTGGAGCTGTAGCTTTGCAGATTTTCACACTATGAATGTACAAATGGCAATCACCATACACGAATGTATGATTGTGCACTTACCAGCTAAACTGTAAGCGCCGCTAATGCCGATGCTGGCGTTGGCCATGGACAGCGAGATGCTGTCAAATTTGTCGTATCTAATGGGGCTCTGCAAATAATCAGTAAAAATACTTCAATATATCCCTGCATTTATCATAATTCATTTGGGGACAGCGTAACATGTTTTACGTAATATACACACACATGTCACACCTTTATTCCTTGCGGGGTAGGCAAAGCGTTAACGGCCGTATAATACGGTCGCTATCGCCACGTGTGACAAATATTTGAGGACTGTTTCAGAAGAATTGTGCATCACCATAGTGACAGGTTGACAGACTGTCGTCTAAAATTGTCATACACATGAAACCCTCAAGTCCCTTAGTCGTCTTTGACTTTGACGACACTCACGGGAAAGAAATGGGGTGATGCTATTCCAAGCCGGCATACACGGCAACATGTTTCGTACACAAAATCATTTATTATTTATTTAACAATTTACTGTACACAAGAAAATACAAAAACATAGAACATACGGAAAAATGGTACAACAGGTACTGCTTATTTCTAAAGAAATTTCTTCCAGCAGACCTAAAGAAGAGTGAGTAGATTAAGGATATACGGATAAAACGTGCACATATCACAGTTAACTTTTAATTTTATCATGATCAAAACACAAATCATATAAATATATGACTAAAAATTAAAATACACATTTATATAACTATAACTATATATATACCTACACAATATATTATAATACATAAATACATACATACATACATAAATCACGCCTCTTTCCCGGAGGGGTAGGCAGAGACTACTTCCTTCCACTTACTACGATCCTGGCATACTTCTTAATACATAAATGAACTACACAAATTACTGTGTTAAGGAAAGATAATGCTCTTTAACACGTCATCATCATCTTTGTCTTAGCTAGTTTTCGTCAAGTTACCTTGGTAGAGCATACGGTGCATTGCAACCTTGAGGCTAGGGTTCCCCTAAAGGGGGGCGCGGGCGCGGGGCGTGGGGGCGCGGAGGGCACCCAGCGACGCCCCACGGAGCTCAGGTGGCACAAGGAACGAGACACGCCTTTTGTTAGTCGCGGTGGTTCCGGGTCTGGAGGGTCTTCTGTTGACACATACACATATCACGCCTATAATCCCTTGCGGGGTAGAAAAAACGGACATTAACGCCACGTCTGACAAATATTTGAGGGTAATTCGAAAAATTGTGTATCGCCATAGTGACAGGTTGTCAGCCCATCGCCTTAAATTACAATACACACCCTCAAGTCCCTAAATCGCCTCTTACGACTCCCACGGGAAAGAAATGGGGTGATGTTATTCTAAGCCGGCATCTCACGGCAATCTTTTGTTGATGAAGATTAAAATTATTTAAAAAGTTACTTAGTTGAACTATAAGACAAAAAAGAACTCTCTCTCTTTCACTTACATAATAAGAAAAGAATATGAGTTAGTCACGTCTACAATTGAGTAGGATTTCATAGTATGTTTGTCTGCGGGTAAACTATGCTGGCCACATACTAGGAAACACACCAAATAAACCACTAATATTTTGACCTTCTTCGAGCTTATGAAGCTGAAAATGATAGTGCTTAGATAGACTTAATCAATGGAAAAAAACCTTTACTACACAGGATACAGTTACGCTAGGCAATAAGGAAATAGGCAGTAGCACAATAATAATTTAAGTTCTAAATAATGAGTTCTTTAACCTTAACCTGGGAACATGGGCACTATCAATATGTAGAAAATATATAATTCTAATATTACACACAACCTGCCAAGGTTTTATAAAGCGCTATTTTAGAGGCTGTCAAAACCCCTTCCAAATTGAATCTAAATAGAACTATGACCCCTTCAAACCGCTTTCCTAATGGAAAGGGTTCCTTTCGGATTTTACATAATTTGATCCCGACGTGTCACTTAAGCCCGGTTTACATTGTCTTAGTGTTTAGTCGAGTGCTTTAGTACAAGTTGAAAGGCAAGTTCAATTCAAGTAGAACTGTACTAAAATGTACTAAAGCAAGCAGCGTTTACACGTTTCAACTAAAGTACTATCCTAAAGCACTCGACTAAACACTAAGACAAAGTAAACCGGGCTTTACACGGACTATTACTGCCCGCGCATCACATGGCGGCGGGCCGGATGGTCAAAGCTCTGAAGTTGCCGCGAAGTCGCAACCTGCTCGTCTTGCGAATGATTTAATTGCATTGCGTCCGCGCATAACCCCTATAAAGCGCTATACAGGGTTTTAGCATAGGGTTCTCTTTTCGATAGACTCGAAACAAATGAAACGGCCACCAGTTGAATTAGGAAGTCGACATGGGGTTAAAAAAATTATCGCTTAGCGGGTATATATGTCGCAGTATTATGGCAGAATTGGGACTTCGGCCGAAATCCTAGGATTTTGGCCAAAAGCCGGATTATGGTAAAATCGTAGACTTCATTCAACCATCGTCCTAAGTAGATATAGGATTTCGGACATAATCCTAGGATTTTGACCGAAATCCTGGATCTACGTAGTAATATGGTAAAACGAAGGCTTCAGAACACTTTTTGTAAATTTTGTAGAGATTATACACATACATACATAAATACTTGCGGAGTATGCAGAGTTTTAATGGCCATAAACAATTTTGAGGGCTATTTTAGATAAAACTTGAATGACTATAGAAAAAAAAATAGTAATACACATGAAAACTTCCATCCGTTAGTCGCTTCTGGGTGTCGTACCCGCGGGAAAGAATAGGGGTGATGCTATTTTAAGCCGTCATTACACGGACTAGTGACTATCGCCATGCATTACTATTTGTTTTTACTTTAATTTGTATTCTTATTATGCTTTTGGAGAGAAAAATAAGAACTTAAGAAAATTTGATGAAACAAAATAAAAGACACAAAAAATATTTATAATAATCAAATCAGTCTTTTATTTTTATTGATTCCAGATAGAATGTACTAATCACTATTATTATTAGGTATCTAGTCTCGATATAAAAATTAACCATTTGACATAAACATTTAAGTGCTAACCTCTTCTAACTATGACTAATATAACAAACATTAAACAATTCGTTTTTCTGTCATTAACATAAACTTTTGAGTATCATTGCATTCATTAAAGATTTTTCAAGTAGTAAAAACAATATTTTTAGATAGTCACATAAGTAACTGTTGATAATATTATTAGATGAGTAATAAAATAAAATAAATAAAAACAAAGGACGCCGCGCGCGGGGGAGGAGCGTATTGTTCCCTCCCCGCGCATAGATTCCCCCGAATCGCGATTAATGCCATAATACTAAGCAGATCCAGGATTTCGACAAAAATCCTAGGATTATGGCCGAAATCCTGGATCTGCTTAGGACGATGGTCGAATGTAGTCTACAATTTTGCCATAATCCGGCTTTTGGTCGAAATCCTAGGATTTCGGCCGAAATCATAATTCTGCCATAATACTGCGACATATATATACATCACGCCTATAATCCCTTACACCCCGTAAAGGCAGAGTGTAAACGGCTGTAAAAAATGAACATTTACGCCACGTCTGACAAGCATTTGAGGGTAATTTGAAATATTGTGTATCACCTTTATCAGCTCAACGCCTAAATTTGAACACCCTCAAGTCCCTTAGTCGCTTCGTACGACACCCACGGGAAAGAAATGGGGTGGTGCTATTCTAAGCCGGCATCACACGGCCACTTTGCCCTTAGCGGGTCCCTGGTTAAAGTTTAACATACATACATTCATATATCACGCCTATATCCCTTGAGGGGTAGTCAGAGCGTAAACGGCCGAAAAAACGGTCACTTACGCCACGTCTGACAAACATTTGAGGGTCATTCAGATAATTATGTATCACTATAATAACAGGTAGCCAGCCCATCGCCTAAAATTGCAAAACACATGTAAGCCTCGAGTCCCTTAGTCGCCTCGTACGACACAAATTTGTTTAATTAGGTCAAAATTAGCAGCAGTGTTTAACCGCTAAGAAGCACTTGATATAATACCTGGGTCAACCAGCGCAGGTTCAGCACCAGACGCAGCACTGGCGCAGCGCGCGGCTAGCGCTGACGGCGTTGGGGGGGTGGAGTCTGCGCGCGCGGGGTGCGGCCCGGAGGGGGGCGACGCGGGGGACGCCAGCGCCGACCACGCACGACTCCCGCCGAGCCCTAGCGCGTCGGACAGGCAGCCTGGCTGTAGAACAAAGTATACATACATCACGCCTTGCGAGCGTAAACGGCCGTAAAAAAACGGACATTTACGTTGCGTCTGACAAACATTTGAGGGTCATTAACAAAATTGTGTAAGTATACATACATCACGCCAAGGTAGGCAGAGTGTAAACGGCTGTAAAAACGGACATTTACACTGCGTCTGACAATCATTTGAGGGTCATTCGCAAAATTGTGTATCGCCATAGACTGTGAGCCTATCGCCTATAATTGCAATGCACAACCTCTAGTCGCCTCTTAGGACACCCACGGGAAAGATATGGGTTGATGCTATTCTAAGCCGGCATCACACGGCGCAAAACAAAGTATTATTACAAGCCCTAGCGCGTCGGACAGGCAACCTGGCTGTAGAACAAAGATTATTTCAATAAGTGAAAAAGAAAACGATAAATATTTGTGTCGGCCGAGGTAGAACCCGGGATGGACGTATATTTTGTTTTTCAATTTCTTATTTTCGTTTATAAAAATTATATAACACTGTAAGTGCAAAATAAATCACTGAATTCTTAAGTAAGTTAAATGTCTTACGGTAAGACTTACCTATAGGATGCTATACTCGTAGGTACCTTGTGGTCTGTGGTTTAAGGTTTTAAATTCCCTATCACACAACCTTGCCAATGGCACACACCTTCCAAATGGTCCAACCATGGTTATTTATTGCAGCTGATATTTAGGAGATAGATGAACTATCACAATGTCAGCCAGGTCCAAAAATACATATTTTTAAAATCTTTATAACCAGTTTAGAGCCAATTTTCTATCAAGATAATACAAAATTGTATAGATAAAAAAAATACATACATAAATCACGGCTGTGTCCCCTACGGGGTAGCCAGAGCGTTAACGGCCGCAAAACGGCTATTTACACGTGATTTACAACAGGTCTGACAAAAGTTTGGGGGTCAATCAGATAACTGTGTATCAATCTATCACTACGATAGCCCATCGTCGAAAATTGCAATACACATCTAACCTCGAGTCCCTTAGTCACCTCTTACGACACCTATGGGTAAGAATGGGGTAATGATATTCTAAGCTGGCATCAGATGGCAAAAAAAAAGTGATATACAAATTTATTTATTTTACAATGATGGATCATGACATTAATAAGTAACTATTGTACATTGAGGTACAGAAGGCAAGAGAGCAAGGAAAGAACGCCATAATTAAATATGATAGACTTGTAATACTCGGAAACAATATACAACATGAGAAAACTCAAAAAAAGCACAACAACAAAAGAAACCTGTCATCGTCTCCTGAGACTACACAAAAAACATCTAAAACAGAAAATTACAACCAAAAACAACCTAACAAAATAAACAAAACAAACAGCATGAACAATTTCTTATTAAAAAAACCTACGCTCACACCAGCTGAAAATGCAACCCCACCAGGACATAGCTCGAGCCAAATCACTGAATAGCAAATATGGCCGGCCCCTCCTGATCTCCCAACTCGGCTTGTCACCGCGGGAGATAGAGACAGCAACCCTCCAACTAATACGCCAGATAACAAAAAAATAAAAGAAACGCAGAAACTCTACATGTGCACTTATAACGTAAAAACCCTGATGACACCGCAAAGAATGCTACTTCTAAAATATTCACTAGAAAATATAAAACATGATATAATAGGACTGGCGGAAGTCAGAAGAAATGGCAACCATATTATTGAGGACGACACCTACATATTCTGCTATACTGGAGAGACTAAAGGTCTTTATGGAGTCGTATTTCTTATTAAAAAAGAATATAAGAATAATATAGAAAATTACACTGGAATATCAGAAAGAGTATGCTTGCTAAATTTGAAATTCGAATCCATCAAACTCTCCATCATTCAAGTCTATGCCCCTACCCTAGAAGCGACTGAAGAAGAAATTAACAACTTCTATGAACAAATAGAATACGCCCAAAGCCTAGCGACTGGTAAGATAATTCTCATGGGAGACCTAAACGCGAGAATAGGACAAAGGAAATCTATAGAAAAGTCAATTATGGGAACTTTTTGTTATGGAAAAAGAAACCACAGAGGAGAAAGACTTATTGGATTTGCACTTAAAAACAAATTCTCCATAATTAACACATTATACAAGAAGAAAACCAAAAATCTATGGACTTGGATTACACCGGACAAACATAACAAATATCAAATTGATTACATATTAAGCAATTGTCCAAAACTCTTCTCCAACATGGAAGTACTTAACAATAGCACATTCCCCAGCGACCATAGACTTTTGAGAGGAACAATTACATTAAAGAGCAAAAGAAAAAGAGCCGAAAATGTTTCAGTAATGCGGCAAAACTCTTGACTAACGAACAATCGCAGAGAACGTATTTAAACACATTAAGAAGCAAACTAGAACAACTAAGCTGGGAAGAAAATGACACCGTTCAAACCTACTACCAAAAAATAGAGCTATCTATACAACACAGTTTAAATACCACTAACTCTATACAACACAAAAAAAGTATAATTTCAGAAGAAACTAAAAAATTAATCAAACAACGCACTGCCCTACAACACCAACCAGCTAAAAACAAGATAGACAGAAATAAACTATCGACGTTATACAAAACCACAAGTAAACTACTGAAAAGAGATTACGAAAATCACAGGATGAATATAATAGAAAAGCACCTAAATAACACCGGAAGTCAAAAGAAAGCCTATAAAGAAATAAATAAAGAAAAAACATGGATACCTTCACTAAAAGAGAGAAACATGAAACAGCTAATGCAAACCAGGAAAGAGTTAGTAAACCTAGCTTCAGCTTTCTATGAAAAATTGTACAATTTTACCCCTACTTCTAATGTAACTAACATGGATAAACAAAATAACTTAGATAAAACCAATATAACAGTAAAGACGTTCGAAGAGAGAGAAATAATTAAAAAATCGAAAAATTGAAAGACGAAAAAAGCCCCGGACCTGACAACATACCCAACGAAGCCTTGAAATTTGGACGACACTTGCTAATTCAACCACTTACAAATCTGTTTAACAAAATACTCGAAACGCAAGAGGTACCTAATAGCTGGGCAAAGTCACGTATAATACTACTATATAAAAAGGGAGACCCAGCAGATATAAACAATTATCGACCTATAAGTCTGCTCCCAACAATGTACAAACTGTTTGCAATGTGCCTAGAGAAAAAGTTAGAGCCTATTTTGGAGGAGAGCCAACCAGTGGAACAGGCAGGATTTCGAAAAGGATACTCTACCGTCGACCACATTCACACTTTGGAGCAAATTATAGAGAAATACTTGGAATTTAACAAAACACTCTATCTCGCTTATGTTGATTACGCAAAAGCGTTTGACTCCATTTCGCACGAGAGTATCTGGAAGACACTAGACCAACAGAGAGTACCCAAAGAATACACCAATATTATCAAAAATATATACAACAAGAGTACAAGCCATGTAAAACTAGACAGAATAGGCCCGGAATTTAGAATATGTAGAGGCGTAAAGCAAGGCGATCCTCTGTCACCAAGAATTTTCATAGCAGTATTGCAATATATTATGCAAGACCTAGACTGGCACAAAAGAGGCATAAATATAGATGGAAAATACCTATCTAACCTTAGATTTGCAGACGATATAGTTCTATTTTCAAATACAGCAAAACAACTTGAAGAGATGCTCCAGGAATTAAGCAATGCTAGCAAGAATATCGGCTTGCAGCTCAATATTTCAAAGACCAAAGTAGCTACGAACGGGCCCAAAATACCAATGGAGATAAACCAAATACCTATTGAATACGTAGAGAGTTACATATATCTTGGTAAACAAATATCCTTCAAAAATACAAGACACGTTGAAGAACTAGACCGACGAATCAGCATGACTTGGAAAAAATACTGGAGCTGTAAAGAAATAATGAAATCAAAATTACAACTTAAATTAAAGAAGAAAGTAATGGATTCAAGCCTGCTGCCTTGTCTTACATACGGCTCCCAAACATGGCCATTCAACCAAAACACAATAACAAAAATACAAACATGCCAAAGAGCCATGGAAAGGAGCATGTTAAATATCAAGCTTATAGATAAACAAAACAGCAAAAAGATCCGACAAAAAACAAAAATAATAGATGCAGTACAGCATGCGCAGCGCTTAAAGTGGAAATGGGCGGGACACACAGCCCGCAGCTCAGATGAAAGATGGACAAAAAGAGTGACAAAATGGAGCGGACCCGAAGGAGGAAGGAGAACAAGAGGTAGACCAAAAACAAGATGGACGGAAGACATAGCTAAAATAGCAGGCAAAGACTGGATGGTACAAGCAGAAGATAGAAAGAAATGGAGCAAATTGGAGGAGGCCTATACCCGAAAGGGGCCATGACATCTTAAAATTAAATAAGTAATGAAGTAAAAACAAATGTAATCAAATGTATTATTATTTATTATTATTTTTATAGACAGAGAGCATGAAATGTAAATAAATGATTGTTAAATCTAAAATAATTATAATGTAATGATTGATGTTGATGTTATGGATAAATAAATGGCTTTATTATTATTATTATTATTATTGTACATTGAATAAAGTAATTTCATTACCATTTTATAATGAAGAAAATAGTGTCATAAAAAATACTTTTATTACAATGAAAAATCATGATGTAAATAAGTGATAGTACAACCCTTATTTATGGCTTAGTACTGTACTAAAACAAAAAGTATTTTTTTTTATATAGCTGTAGGATTTCCTAAAATAAATAAAATACATCACCGTATTGTATCTGTCTAATTCCAAGCTAAACTCCCGCAGTGGAAGCGATTTACACAGGTAAATTTCTAGTAAAATACCAGGAGTTCAACTGAAGGCAGACAATGGCCGCGTTACGCAGCGCTAAATAGCATACGCTGCACAATATAGCAGCGCATACTATGAATTAAACGTGAACCTAAATCTATTTAACTTAATTAACTAAGTTGAGTGAAATTGGCAAATGATGTGTTCCAACCTTTACATAACTCGAGTCGGTAGTAAATACCGTCTGCCGATCTGGCGTTACGTCACACGTATTAGCACTAGATTCTAAGTAAGTACCTCCAAATTATATCACCCCACGAATTCCGCAATTCGTACTAAGGAGTCACAATGATATGGTACAACAAATATGACTAAAGGGAACACACTAAGACATACTAAGACAACTAGGTTTACCACTTACAGTCAAAGTGCCGGTCCAAATGCATAAAATACCCAACGGAGAAAGGAAGTTCAGGGAATGGATCAAATGGGGAATTCCGTGGGTACTTACAGGGCTGGGTGGAAAAGATATCGACACCCAGCATTCCACTACAGCCTTGGCGCGTTATTCACTTCAAACCACTCACAGCTTCTGTTCGTATTTCACTTTGATATTAGTCATTACGCGTGACCCAACCCGAATTTGGGCCGTACAAACGCGGGCCAAAATGGCCACCTGATGCCTATTCAACGCGACGCTCACGTGGAAGACGTCGAGACATCCAACAATCACTAAGCCTGGCATTCCAGTACAACCCAGGAGAAACACAATAATACGATGCATCAACACGCGCGATCTCAAATTGAATCGTCCATTACACGCGGCATCACAAAACGCGTGGCGGGAAATCCGCACAATACGCGATACCCTCCTGTCCGAACGGTTTTGAGTGACTGCCAGTGCGGTGCAGAAATCACCGCGTGGCGCCGTCAGGCGGTCTGCGCGCACGTCGCCAGTCTCGCCCTGCGAGTGAGAAAGGGACAACACACGCCCAGAGCGACGCGTGCGATCGAGCACCGCGCCGCATTCATAGACCGTCATTAATACCTAAATTACCCCAGCATAGCAACGCTAAATTAAACATTCACCCGCCCTAGGCCGAATCCCTTAGGCCTATTCACTACTGGGGAGACGAGATAGCGTTGCTATTGCTCGCTTAAGAACTGAATCCCCTACCTGAACTGTCGCGACTCGAGGAGTGCCATCACTACCTGGGAACAAGTTGAGAATGCGCCCTCTGCGCCATCGCAGTGGCGGCAGGTTGGCATCCTTAACCAGAACGAGATCTCCGATGCGAGGGGGTTCAGTTCTGTCCGTCCACTTAAGGCGTTGCTGCAGAATGTGCAAATACTCAAGCGACCATCGCTTCCAAAAATTCTGAGACATTTGCTGCAGCAACTCATAACGCGTCAAACGATTGCTACTGACCTCTGTGTAGGGGTACTCTGGCAAGGCGTTAAGTGGTCGGCCAATTAAGAAATGCCCTGGTGTCAGGGCCTCCAGATCATTCGGATCTGAGCTAAGCGGACACAAAGGACGTGAATTGAGAACGGCCTTAATTTTACAAAACACGGTCGCTAGCTCCTCAAAAGTTAATATCGTTAAACCTATAACGCGCATCAAATGCGTCTTAGCGGACTTTACAACCGCTTCAAATATACCACCCCAGTGGGGGCATCCTGGTGGATCGAACACCCAGTTAATGCCCTGACGGGAGAGGCTCGTGCCGATAGCTTCCTCGTTTTCCGATAAAAACGTTATAATTTCTTTCATACATCGATCAGCGCCCTTAAAGTTGGTACCACAGTCCGACCTGATCAGCGCTGGTCGCCCTCTTCGCGACACAAATCTATCTAAAGCTGCTAAGAAAGCCTCCGTAGTGAGGTCGGCCACGAGTTCCAAGTGGACGGCCTTGGTTGCTAGGCACACAAACACGCACAAATACGCCTTGATTGACTTCGCGTTGCGAAGGCGTGATGCCTTTACCATATAAGGCCCCGCAAAGTCCGTTCCCACACCCGCAAACGTCCAGGCTTCCGTCACCCGGTCCGGTGGGAGGTCTCCCATCTGAGGTTGCATTGTGGCTGCCTTCAACCGATAGCAAGGCAAGCACCGAAACACAATGCTCCGTACCGTACGTCGTCCAGACAAGATCCAAAACTCGCGCTGCAGAATAGCCAAAAGTGCATTGCAGCCCGCATGCGAGTTTTTCTGGTGACGATCCCTAACTATAAGTTCTACCAAAGGTCCCTTCTTTGGGAGTAACAGCGGATGCCGTGCTGAAAAGGGCAGGTTAGCGTTCCGAAGTCTACCTCCAACCCGGAGCATTCCATGCTCGTCCACGAACGGGTTGAGGCGCACAAGACCTCCCTTCAGCTTTCCACAGCCATCCCTGAGCAGCCTGACCTCTTCCTCAAAATGTTCCGCCTGGACGACCCTAACCAATAAACTTAGAGCCGCATTCCGCTCCGCAGGCGAGAGGACAGGTGCCAAGTTCCGTTCTGCTTGAGGTTTTCTACAGTTGTTCACGAACCGTTTGATCCAACCTGTCACCCTAGAAGTTTGTCGAGGGAGCTGTATCGTTCCAGCAAGAAAGCCGCACTAGGCTTAGGTACGATCTGCCCTACGTTCACTCGCAAACCTCGATCAGATGGCCCAAGCGGCGACCCGCACTCATTGTATGGCCATCTCTCAGGTGACTCAGTCAGCCACTGAGGTCCCCACCACAGTGAGTGACCTACCAAATCAGGGGCCCTACATCCCCGTGAGGCGCAGTCCGCTGGGTTCTGTTCTCCCGGTACGTGTCTCCATACCAACGGAGTTTCCGATCCTTTAATCTGTGACACCCGATTTGCCACGAAAACCTCAAGACTATGTACCGACGTCTGTAACCAGCACAGAACTATCCTACTGTCGGTCCATGCGTACACTGTTTCATCCAAATTGATGGTACCGCGTAGATTACTAGCGACATAATGTAGCAAGCGCGTGAGAAGCGCTGCTCCCGCCAATTCCAACTTTGGAATGGTCCATCTTGTCCTAACCGGAGCCACCTTACTCTTGGCCATAACTAGACGCACGTCTACAGTTCCCGTTGAACTGACTGTCCGCAAATAGACAGCTGCCGCGTACCCTCGCTCCGAGGCATCACAAAACCCATGTAGGGTAGCCTTACATCCCACCGATGGGAGCAATTTGCGAGGTATGGCGATGCGTACGATCCCTGGTAAGGTGGTCACAAACTTGGTCCAATCATTCAACAGCTCTCCGGAGAGCTGGTCGTCCCAACCCAAGTTTGCTATCCACAACCTTTGCAAGAAGCACTTCGCCATGAACGTCACCGGTGCGATCCACCCGTTAGGATCGAAAGTTCTGGCGATCGTCGATAATACCGAACGCTTCGTCCAAGTCTTCTGCAAAAGGTCTGGCTCGATCTGATACGTAAAGACATCATGCGTTGGCCTATATTGCACCCCTAGGATGCTCAACGTATTTGGATTGTCCGGGTTCTCGAAAAGGTGCGGGTCCTGCTGGAACTCACCTGGCAACCCGGCCAGGAGCTCTGGACAGCTGGACAGCCATTTCCGCAACTCATAACCTCCTGATTCCATGATCGCGATCAGCTCGTCTCGTAGTAGCAGTGCTTGTTGCACGCTATCTGCACCCGTGCAGATGTCATCCACGTAGACGTCGCGATCCAGTACTGCTGCGGCTCGAGGGAATCTTACCCTTTCCTGTGCGGCCAACTCTCGCAGCGTGCGTACTGCCAAAAACGGACTTGGCTTCAGACCATACGTTACCGTGTTAAGCTCATAAGTGACCATCGGCTCGTCAGGGCTCTCACGCCACAAAATCAGCTGGTACCGACGGTCATCCGGGTGTATAATTGTTTGGCGAAACATCATTTTGACGTCTGCGACGAACGCTACTTGGTGCAACCGAAAATCTGTGAGGATGTCCACAATGTCCCGGTTCAACTTGGGACCCGCGTGCAGACACTGGTTCACAGACACACCATTCGATGTAGGAGCAGAACCGTCAAACACTACCCGTATCTTCGCCTCCGGTGACTTCAAAACAGCCAGGTGTGGTATATAGTAATGCTCGACACACCTCCAATCTATGCTGGACACCGACATGTGGCCTAACTCTAGGTACTCCCTCATGAATTTGATATACTTCTGCCGAAGTGCTGCATCTCGCTTCATCTTTCTCTCCATAGCCAGTAGTCTCCGTTCCGCGATCTGTCGCGAACTACCTAAGGAGGGGCGGTTTGGGAGAAATGGCAGCCTGGTAACAAACCTACCTGACGAACTTCGTGCAGTGTTGTACTGATAGAACAGCTCGCACTCGTCATCCTCTGGCTTCCGTCTATCCGCTGTGGGTGGCTCCTCAGACTCCCAAAACCTCTGCAGCACCTCCGACAACACACTACCATAGAGAACCGTATCGCCCTCTGGTAGGTCCTGAGGTCTCCAAACTGGGCCAAAAATAACATACCCCCCTGTGGTATCAACGGCCACTAAACCAGTTTGCTGAAGTACCCGTTTTCTGCCACACCAGAATCTCCCGAGGACGTCTGACCCGAGGAGAACGTCCACCGTACCAGGAGTATCAAATTCAGGATCAGCTAACTCTAAGCCTGTGGTTAACCCTCGTACCGTTGACGGTAACCGAACCTGAGGAAGTTTCCCTACCACTTCATCCAGCACCACTGCTGAGGCATGATAGCTGACCCCTGTACCTGTATTACCTAATGTGAACTCGAAGTTCACCTGACCCCGAACGTCAGGCACATCTACACCTCCAATACCTACAGCCCCATCCGTTGTGGGCCTTATATTTAAGCGTAGCCTACTCACCAGCTTACTAGACACAATACAACCCTGAGCCCCTGTATCTAACAAGGCTCTTACCTGTATGCTGCGGCCACCGTATCCCCATACCCAAATCATTGCCGTAGGCAACAATACCGTAATTGGCCGGGGGGCCGAAGCTGGCGTGTAGGCGGCGATTACCTAGCAGGAACCTAAGCGCGGAGTGTCCGCGTCCTGCGGGGGGGTCCCCTCTCTCCGTACACCTTCGAGTGGGTCCCACTCCTGCTGATAGGGACCTCTGGTCCTGTACGCCATGGCTGGCAGCCTATAATAACCCTGCGGCAGGCGCGCGTATCGTGGACGCGCCTGTAGCCGCGGGTGCTCAGCCAAGGGGAGAGGCATGCGTGGGTCATGGGAACTCACCATGTTGTTCAGACCCGCCGAGTACTGCATGTACTGGCCCTGGTGTTGGCACCCGCCCGTAGCATCACGTACTTGTGATGGGTGCCCCTGACCTTGGACCTGTGACCACCTACCCTGTCCCGGCACCTGCTGCCGAGGTGGTGACTGTCTCGCGCGTGGTGAAGGGGGCATCACCTGCTGATGTCCCTGGCCTCGTCCCTGAAACCCTGGTGGAAGAGGACTCCTCCTTGGAGGGGGTGGGGAGCGTTGCTCCCGTCTAGGTAGGGCAGACTCCGTCCGCTGACCCGCGTCAGCTCTGCCTCCGTAATCTCCGCTGCGGTTCATGCATAGGAGCTGATGGTGGGCACCCTGGCAGTACCTGCAGTTGGTGCTTGATGGGCACTCTCGCACCTGATGCGGCCCCATACACCTAAAGCACCAGCGCCGTTGCTGCACCACACCACGACGTTTCTGCACCCGCTGTGCAGCGAACTCCTCACACGCAGTCACCTGATGCCCCGCCTCTCTGCAGTAGGCACACCTCGATTCCAAATTAGCGACATTGTATCGCCTGGGTGGCCTACTCTTACCGTCTCGCGCCTGTGCACCCGGCCGTTCCGGGCGGCGAGCGGCCGCAGACTCCGCGTGAGGCGACTCTCCAAATTGGGCATCTACCCGCCTGCACTCGGCCTCGAGGAAGGACTTGAGCTCCTCGAAGGTCGGGAGGTAATCAGATGTCTTACCTCCGTGTGACTGTTCAAAACGAGCGGCCATGTCGCTCGGCAGGCGGCGCAACAACGTGTGGACCAGGATATAATCATAGCCTGACACCGGCATCCCCTGTCTCTCAAGAGCGTTCACTGCAACGCAGACAGGGTTGAGGACCTTGGCCCTGAGGTCCGTCCCTCGTGTGATGGTCGGCACGGTGAGCCACTGTTCCAGGAGTTGGTCAATCATGAGACGTTTGTTGCTGTATCTCTCGATCAGCAAACCGCAAGCCGTCTCGTAACTTGCATCATCGACTGGTAGATGCTTTACCAGCTCATGGGGCTCACCTTGCAGCTTGGCCATCAATTGTGCCATTTTATATGCCGGCTGCAAGTCAGTGCGGTTATGAATCACACTGTCAAACAGATCCTGGAATCGGGTCCAATCCGTGTAGTCCCCGTGGAAGACCGGAATCGCCACAGCCGGCAGGGGCACTTGCACCCCCGGTCCCCGCGGACCATGGGGTGGGTCCGGCTCCCCAGCTCTACGCCTGGTGATCACAGCAGCCGCCTGCTGGATCTCCTGCCCCATCTCCATGCACTGGGTCACATTCGTCCGGACCGTAAGTTTGACCTCCTCATCAGGCGTCCCATCCAATAACTCCTCGCATCCAGTGAGGCAATCCAACACCTCCGCGACCCGTTCGTCAATCCGTTGCGCACAAGCGATGAGTGCGTCCTCTCGGTCCCCGCGACCGACCATCGCCTGCTTAGTCGCGAACCAAATTAGGTGCGTTCTAATTTTTGCCTGAAGCTGTGTAATTGTGGGAGCCATGGTACCAACTCAAAGTAACACCGAACCTTACAATAAAAAAAAATAATAGACAATCGGCCCTGATCCTACCGTTAGGATATCCGCACAGGGTAAACACAACGATAATAACAAGCAATTCACTAATTGATTGGCCCTGATCCTACCGATAGGATATTCTACACAGGGCACACACTACAATCACAATAAATATATTTTTTTTTATGTAGGTAGATTAAAAATCTTATACTAAAATAATCTTAAATCTAGTGGTTTTCTGAACCACGCTCTGCTACCAAAAATTGTCTAATTCCAAGCTAAACTCCCGCAGTGGAAGCGATTTACACAGGTAAATTTCTAGTAAAATACCAGGAGTTCAACTGAAGGCAGACAATGGCCGCGTTACGCAGCGCTAAATAGCATACGCTGCACAATATAGCAGCGCATACTATGAATTAAACGTGAACCTAAATCTATTTAACTTAATTAACTAAGTTGAGTGAAATTGGCAAATGATGTGTTCCAACCTTTACATAACTCGAGTCGGTAGTAAATACCGTCTGCCGATCTGGCGTTACGTCACACGTATTAGCACTAGATTCTAAGTAAGTACCTCCAAATTATATCACCCCACGAATTCCGCAATTCGTACTAAGGAGTCACAATGATATGGTACAACAAATATGACTAAAGGGAACACACTAAGACATACTAAGACAACTAGGTTTACCACTTACAGTCAAAGTGCCGGTCCAAATGCATAAAATACCCAACGGAGAAAGGAAGTTCAGGGAATGGATCAAATGGGGAATTCCGTGGGTACTTACAGGGCTGGGTGGAAAAGATATCGACACCCAGCATTCCACTACAGCCTTGGCGCGTTATTCACTTCAAACCACTCACAGCTTCTGTTCGTATTTCACTTTGATATTAGTCATTACGCGTGACCCAACCCGAATTTGGGCCGTACAAACGCGGGCCAAAATGGCCACCTGATGCCTATTCAACGCGACGCTCACGTGGAAGACGTCGAGACATCCAACAATCACTAAGCCTGGCATTCCAGTACAACCCAGGAGAAACACAATAATACGATGCATCAACACGCGCGATCTCAAATTGAATCGTCCATTACACGCGGCATCACAAAACGCGTGGCGGGAAATCCGCACAATACGCGATACCCTCCTGTCCGAACGGTTTTGAGTGACTGCCAGTGCGGTGCAGAAATCACCGCGTGGCGCCGTCAGGCGGTCTGCGCGCACGTCGCCAGTCTCGCCCTGCGAGTGAGAAAGGGACAACACACGCCCAGAGCGACGCGTGCGATCGAGCACCGCGCCGCATTCATAGACCGTCATTAATACCTAAATTACCCCAGCATAGCAACGCTAAATTAAACAGTATCCTTATGACTGAGGGACTGAAAATACATTAAATAAAGTAAATTGCATAAAGAGTTGTACCTTCTTAGCCATCGCAGTGGTCTCCTCCTCAATGCAAGACAGTAGCACATGCAGTAGCTCGTGTGCATCCTGCTGGTCCGCCGGGACCACCCACCCGGCCGCCCGCAGCGCTTGCAGCACCCCCAGTGGACATACTGGTGTGCCTCGGGCAGACTCGTGGGTGCCGTTTACAACTGGGGGATGGAAACCAAAAGAGTTGTGATTAACCCTTCGCAACCCAAATTTTGTTTTGTTTTTTATTTTATGTGCGGGTAGTAAGGTTCAAAATTGATGGCTCTCTGGTGAGCCACCGGGATGGAAGAGGTTAAGATTGTAAATTAAATAACTTATTTTCAAGTATTCAATTTATTTCAAATAGAAATAAGCC
Organism: Tuta absoluta; assembly: GCA_027580185.1. NCBI lineage: Eukaryota > Metazoa > Arthropoda > Insecta > Lepidoptera > Gelechiidae > Tuta > Tuta absoluta. The sequence continues at coordinate 1,135,485 of JAQAHW010000062.1, forward strand.
TTCTTGGAATAAATATTAATTTAATTAAATTTAGCAAATAAATAAGAGCTCAAATAAAACATACATGCAGTAATTATGAAACCTCATCATAGTTTCCAACTTTCTAACTAATGATTAATTATTCAAGCTAACATACATATTCAATAGGTTTCATATAGTTGAGCTGATCAGCTGAGTAACTTTAAACAGCTATTATACTAGTCTAAATACCATGTACAGTGCAGCATACATTGCTGGTTATTGTATAGGTGTTTTTTCAATAAACTCAAGATTGGCAATGTATGCCAGATCATGTATAGTATTCAGGAACAATAGAATAGGGGTTTTAGTTTATGATTGAGATGTTTTCAATGTACTTAATATTCTTAAGCACAGTTTCCTAAGTTATAAATCACTAGCATCAGTTACAAAAATATAATGGAAAAAGTTTAACAAAAATAAAACCTTCATTAAAGTTCAGACAGAAACAAACCTTCAATAACAGTATATAAGGTGGTGATCATGCTGCTGTGAGAGTCTGACTTCGCATAGCGCTTTAACCAATCAATGAAGGCAGGACAGGCTGCAAGGGCCTGAAGCAGAGTGTTTAGGAAGCAGGTGCGGCCCAGGTTCTGCAGGCCAGCGATCTGCCCTCGGCGCTTGCGCGTCCGCGGCGCCCCCCCGGGACCCCACAGCACGAAGGCACCCACGACCACCGCCGCGGTCAGCCCAGCAGCCACCAGTATCCTGTCCCCGCTTTCCATTGTTCAGGTTAGCAAGGCGACACTCGTAAAACGGAGGAACTGATACTATCCGCCTCACATGCTCACTAGGATAATTTAAATTTCAATTTTTAAGACTGTTGTCTAATTTTTAATACAGTTTTAGTTAGATTTTCAGAAAAATCGCAAAAAAACTTATATTTTTTGACATTAGCGTTTTTTTCTGGTTATGACATTTTTCTTTTTAAATAAAGCTTTCTGTTCACAGCCCAACTTCTCTCTTCATGTTGGGTGTTTTAAGTTGTGCAGTGTAGGAGGGTGTGTGAGCTAAGCTCTTCTTGAGAATTTCTGAACGAAGCCTAGACGTCAAAATAGTGTTGCCAGTAAAAAAACAAAATCTACCTTAACTTATAATAATGATGGATAATTCATTTCACTAATGACCGATACCGAAAACTCAAGACGGGCTGGTCATAAGTAACAACTTTCCCCAAGGAAAATAGGTCGAAAAACGAAAAAAAAATTGGACCTCCCATACCTACTAACAAAAACTTTCGACTTTGAAAAACAGTCGACATCGGTTCATCGATTCAAAAAGAAAGAAAGAAGGATCCTATCGTCATCATCCATCCGAACAGCAAATAATTCTGAACAATCGCGCAGTAGTATTCATCACATTGTCATTATATACGAGCACAGATCACTTATATATCATATGAGTACGATGTAAGTTATGCGGCGTTTTTGCTCCAGTATTTTGTCTTTGGGTATTTTGCTTTGGTTCCAATCAAAACTCTTTTCCCCAATAATACGGCAAAATAAAGACAGACGATGTCGCTCTTTTCTACTCGCGTCATTATTTGACAGCTTTGCGCGAGTGTGAGTGAACATTGACGAAATAGTGAAATCAATTTTATTTTACGTGAAATATCGCAATAACCCGGATTATCTTCAGTCTGTGCAGCGTCGGAGTATCTTCTATTTATTAGGTAAGTTCTTATTTGTATAAATCGGCGCGTTCCCATATGCGGTGCTGATATTGTAGCGATCCATATTATAGGGTCAATGACGTGATTGTTTACTATAATGGCAACGCCTCTCGTTCTCCCACAGTTTCTCGCGTATTGTCTCGCTGTTCTCACGTGTTAGTGCACTTTTCCCGACCCGGTTCGTCGAAGATCAGTGGTACGGTGTCGTGGCTCCGCTGGCGGTCTCTATCAGCCTCGGTTACAGTTAGATCGATTGCGCTCGGCTCGGCGGGGCGGCTGGGAATGTGACTCAGCTTGCTACTGATTTTCTTCGAATTTTCCGCATCGGATCAGCCGCCGACGGTCTGTCGTTATATTGCATCAAGTACTAACAATAAACAAGTTCTATTTTTGGGGTTAGGTTTCTGTGTCTGTGTATTATGTTCCTAAGTGCACAAGGAAGATGGTGTAGAGGCTAGGGATGTTCTCAGCCCTTGCTTACCAACTATCTACAAAATTTTTAGAAGAACAAAAGGTAATATTTGTTATTAAATATGCTACATATAATTGAACCTAAACAATGTTTAATACAAAAATATTGTCCCTGATTTGGGAAAACATATGATATTAACCCTTAATAAGACACAGGAAAATAATTTCCTACCACCACTGGATTTTGGACCTTATGTACCCAAATTAAATTCCTAATGCAATGCAAAAATTTGCAATGCTCTATCCTTTTACGGGTTAAAGTGGATGTATGTGCCTTTGTAGACAATATTACATGTTGAAAATTAGTCGCTCTATACAATGCATTTTCGAGCCTTGACCCTGGCAATCTGTGTGGTGCTACATCAATATTAACTGGCTTGAAACATTGTATTGCCCATTCATTTGCTTGTATTATTGACTATTCATTCTTCACTTTGTGATTTCTGCATGATTTATGTTGAAAATAACAATATAACAAAAGCATAATAATAAATCTATACATAATTATTATTCTTTATTTCTTTATGTATTTTAAATACAACTCTTATTTATGAAAACAATCGGGAACTTTAAGTAATGTTACTAATTGGTTTTACATGACTAAGCCACATTATCAGTCCTTGAGTTTTATGCCAATTATACTAAAGGACAGTTACTTTTTAAAGTGTCAAGGTGTTTCATGCTGAATGCTAATTTACATTTTTATGTGTTTTGCATTCATTTTAAACATTAACAACCACGACCGTCCACTGCTGGACCTCCCTCTATTGTGGGGTTTTGCCATACTCACCACACTTGGCGAGCTCATTGCAAGATGTGGCATTCACAGGGAATGCTGCTGTACATTCACTGGATTAACTTATCCCTTAAGCCCGGTTTACATTATCTTAGTGTTTAGTCGAGTGCTTTAGTACAAGTTGAAAGGCAAGTTCAATTCAAGTAGAACTGTACTAAAATGTACTAAAGCAAGTAGCGTTTACACGTTTCAACTAAAGTACTATCCTAAAGCACTCTACTAAACACTAAGATAATGCAGCTAGAATTAGGGTGATGCTATTTGAAGCCGGCATCACACAGCATCCAATACAATAAAAACATGTATTTCACACAGTATGGAAAGTATGTGAAAAAAAATGTTGGAATGATAAAATATTTACATTTTATTCTCAGTTAGATAAGAAAGGATTTGAAGCATGAGCAGAGAATCTAATCTAGAAAATAAAAATCAATCATTAAATGATAAGATTACTGATTGATTTCTCAAGATTATCAACTTTATGGTCTCAATTTAAGTTGTACAATGTTTCTGAAGCCAGGTGGTCAGATACTTAAAAAATACATACATACCTACTGATGAATCATAAAAATATGAATTATCTACTGACTTCCCTTATGAGTATGTTTAGCAACAATATAAGAAGGTTGAGTCATGTTATTCATAACAAAGTAGTAGAAAATTTTGGTTAATAAAAGTCTTCTACAGAACTATGGAAAATTCATAGGACCCACAGATTGCATAGGTGCAGAGGGGTAGGAGCTCTCTCGCCATTCATCTTAAGCTTTTAGTTTGTCTTTAGTCAAAACTCCACTCATCCCATGTTTTCAGTTCTGTAGTAAAGAAAATTTGATTCAATTTGTGATTGTTCAGTTAGTTAGTTCCTGTGGTTAGTACAACAATTTTGTGTTCCGGTAGTTTGCAGAACTGATAATACAATCCATTTCATTTTGTAAACTTATTTGGTTTAATTATTATTTGGCGGGGTAAGCAAAGCGTAAACGTCCGAAAAAACGGAAATTCACGCCACGTCTGACAAATATTTGAGGGTCATTTGGAAAAATACTTACTTTTTTTAAATAAATTAATATCCTCGACCATTCTCACAGCCATCTAGCCCCAAAATAAGCAAAGCTTGAACTACGGAAACTATCAAGTTTACTAGTTTACTTATCAATTATTTGTGTTGCATGGGGATCGAATCCACAACCCTCGCCGTAGCAGACAGGGTTCCTATCCGCTACGCCATTAGGCCAGTCAAATTCTAATTTTATGATCAGTATTTTATTAAATAGGCAGTTGAAACCCGTTCATTCTACCATATAGGCATTCTAATGTGTGTGTTGTGGACATATTTTTTAGCACAAAAACATTTTGAACAACCTTTCATTTACTTACCATTATCAATAAAGAGCTATTTAATTATCTAAACACATGCAAAGCTAGTAATTACATAAATCACGTCTGGCATGTTAACACTATGTCTGTGCGCTGCTGGGCAATAACCTTCTGCGTTGGTGTTTCTCTAATCACACATTCAATTTATTCTGCATGCATCTCGGGCCGCCTGTAGAGGTAGAATCTAAATTGATACACTCAAGATGTGTTCATAATTTAGATACTTAGTTCTTACTTTAGATATTTAGTTCTTACGCTGTGTGATGCTGGCTTAGAATAACATCACCCCATTTCTTTCCTGTGGGTGTCGTATAAGGCGACGAAGGGACTCGAGGGTGTTTATTGCAATTTTAGGCGATGGGCTGACATCCTGTCACTATGGCGATACACAATTTTCCGAATGACCTTCAAATATTTGTCAGACGTGGCGTGAATGTCCATTTTTTTAGGCCGTTTACGCTCTGCCTGCCCCGCAAGGGATAAAGGCGTGATATATATATATATATATGTATGATATATGTATAACACTTATACGCCACGCGTTACTGGCATTAAAATACACTTGCAAAACACTTATATACACATATCACGTCTATTATCCTTTGCGGGGTAGGCAGAGCGTAAACGGCCTCAAAAAAGGGACATTTACGCCACGTCTGACAAATATTTGAGAATCATTCGGAAAATTGTGTATCGCCATAGCGACAGGTTGTCAGCCCATCGCCTAAAATTGCAATACACACCCTCGAGTCCCTCAATCGCATCTTACGACTTCCACGAGAAATAATTGGGGTGATGCTTTTCTAAGCCGGCATCCACGGGAAAGAAATGATGTGATGCATAGATGATGAATAGCCATATTATTGGTATCAAAATTTGTCTTTTTTTGGGCTTTCCCTTGGAGCAAAATAGAGTCAAATCTATTATTTCAGCATTATTATGATTCGTCACTCAAGTTTTTAGAGATACGTTTTTATTTTCATTGAGAATTTATTAACTCCGCCGCCATTTCTGGTAATTTGTTGATTCAGATAAAAAATAACTTACACTAAATGTCGCTTGTCCGCCGCTTTGAGAAGAGTATCAACAGGTTGAAAATTTGGAAGGGTTTGGTCGGGCGCCGATAGTTCCGTGGCAGAGTGGTGAGACGGTCCACAGGTCCCGGCCGACGCTAAAATTTTTTAAATATATTATTCTCACTTATGCAAACTATATAGTATTGTGAGTGCAATCCGTACTAATATTATAAATTTGAGAGTTTGTGTGTATGTATGTTTGTTACCTCTTCACGCTTAAACGGCTTGACCGATTTGGATCAAATTTGGTGAAGTATAACCTGAAATAAAACATAGGCCACTTTTTACCGCGGGAAAACAACTATTACCACGGGAAAACAACTATTACCACGGGAAAATGAGTGCAATGGGTGAAACCGCAGGGCGGAAATCTAGTATAAAATAAATCAAGCTCCATATAATATTTCCAAGCGGTGTATCACCAGTAAATCTTTACCTCTAGACACGAACGCCAGATTTCTATTTCTCGTCCGTTGATGTGGAACGCTGCATTTTTTGCCGCTCTCGTCAGCTGTTAGCGCCCAGTTTTTGCCCCGACACACAATTGCCACAGATTATATGACCGTGTACTGCATAAGCGATAGATAACAGATAATTCACGCGAGTTATAATCTGGTATGAGAGATTTGCTGTTCATACACACATATCACGCCTATAATCCCTTGCGGGGCAGGCAGAGCGTAAACGGCCGCAAAATACGGACATTTACGCCACGTCTGACAAATATTTGAGGGTCATGTGGAAAATTGTGTATCGCCATAGTGACAGGTTGTCAGCCTATCGCCTAAAATTGTACTACAGACCCTCGAGTCCCTTTGTCGCTTCTTACGACTCCCACGGGAAAGAAATGGGGTGATGCTATTCTAAGCCGGCATCACACGGCATCTTGTTCATCTTAAGAAATAAATATATTTATTCAGTTGCAATCAAGTACACATAACAGCATACACAATAATATACACTTATGACTGTGACTGAAATGGAGTCCAGCTCAGCATATGCTGTAGCTTAGAGCTGCAGCGCTGATTTTCAGCTGGAACGTTAACATTTGAGCATCAAAGTGCGCTTAAAGCTATAAGGATCAGCTGTTTAATGGCTATGACTATGCTGATTGTTTACTCATGTATTATTTTGACTGGGCCGATGGCGTAGCGGATAGTATGCCTGCTACGCCGAGGGTCGTGGGTTCGATCCCCACAAGACACAAATATTTGTTAAGTAATTTTCAGATATTTGTGTTTAGTCTGGGTGTTTCTATATATTTATTTACAAAAAAAAGTATATATCAGCTATATAGTTCCCCAAGTACAAGCTTTGCTTAGTTTGGGGCTAGATGGCGCTCTGTGAATTGTCCAGGATATTTATTATTATTTTCGCGGTATTACCTCGAGTCCTACATGTCCCCCCTCAAACGCATCGCTATCATCGAAAGGGAATACCTATATATCTTCTGTCTGACTGAATCACACCATATATCACTAATTTTTTTTCCCCTGTGTCCTGCCGGCTTAAAATATCATCACCCCATTTCAACACGTGGCAACTTTAAGAGATGGAACCAGGGAATGGGCAACATCGTTACATGCGAGTTACATGACAACACACTGCGCTCGCAATTCCGCCTGCAATTGAAATTGAAATTCTTTATTTAATGTAGGATAGTATTATCACTTATTGACGTCATGATCCGTCATTGTAAAAAAAATTGTACAACACAATTTTCTTTTTACAAGCTTTTATTTGACTTCCCGGTTCGTTTGTTTTTTTGTACGGGTCAAATCTTGGAAGCAAAATTTGCGCCACTTATCGATTTCCGATTGATCTAAAATTTTGCATAGACAATAGACATGTAAATTAGGTGACATGACAATGCAATATTATGATGTCAAAAAGCTTATATGATGATGGAGTCGGAAGGTGGTCATAGCATCTCAGAGATGAAACTATGTACCCCTATCGAGTTTGGGCTCGCTGGAATCGTCTTGCCAACCACTCTTCAAATACATGGTAGCCAGGGTCTGATGATGTAGCCGGAAGGTGGTCATCTCGGAGATGATTCTTCGTACCCCTATCGAGTTTGGGCTCGTTGACCACTTATTTTCGTTTGAGTGCACTCAAATAAATAAAAGCTTGTTTTAAAAAACTTTTTTTATTATATTTTTTTAATATAATAATTGTCTAATGTCTGCCTGCCGGGCCCTAAGAGCCCCTCTGTTCAGTATTAGACTGATGCGGCCGTATATTATATGTTCGTGTCACTCCATTCTGTTTTCATTCATAAGTACTTTTAGGCTTGAATTTTGTTCGCTCCCCGGTTCTTTTAAATTCGGTTAAATAATGAAATCAGTACTCAACTTGGCGCCTCCATAAATAACGTAGGTACCTTTGTTTGCATGAAGCAAATATTTGCGCACAGCTAACAGTCTTGAACGATTTATGCAAATTTTGCTTTCGGCTGCCCCGGTGATGTCTACATTAGTTTGTTTGTTTTACGTAAGATTATGCTCTATTTTTAGTTATAGCAACCGTTATTGTGGCGTAGCAATAGTTGAATAAAAACGTAACCCAAAATAAGGATGTTTTTAAAGAGTATGCTAATTGAGTCAATTGAAAGAAAGAAAAAAAAACGCATTTAGCAAAAACTGTGACTAGGTAAAATTGTTTAACCATTAAGTACTAGGTCTATTCGCTCCGGTGCGATGTTGTGCTATGTTAGTGAAGGAATAAGAACATTAATTACATTACAAAAAAGAAAACATCACACTGATAAATTCGTCTGTAAACTACAACAAAATTAAATTAAAGTTTACAGCTGTCACAACGTAATCAAACTACTCGAAACATTCATCAAGATCGATCAGAGTTTCAATCAGTGCGTCTTTCTTTCAGTGTTTCTCAGAGCAACCGATCACAAAGCTAATCTTATCAGAGGTTGAGTCAGTCTTATTGTGAAGCAGCGTAGGTTTGCTTGATAACGTCACTTTACATGCCACTATATTATATATATCCTTTATTGCATAAAAACAAACGAAAATTGTACAAACAGTGTGAGCAAAGGCGAGCTTATCTCTAAGAAGAGATCTCTTCCAGCCAACCCGTCGGTAGTGCGAGAATAAATATTTTGTGGGGACAAAACAATGCAACAATTAAAACTAATTTTAACTATACTACACTACTTGACATAAATATGTACATGTATAAGGTCCTATTTAATTCAGTGCAAATATTTTTAAACTGAACCACTTTCCCGATAAACATAGTTCGAAATATGAAAAAATGGACCACCCATTCTTCTTCTTCCTCGGGTTGGGACGTCGTCCATACAAAAATGTTATGTATCACTTTGTACGAGAGGTTCATTTTTTATGTTTACTGGGAAATGTTATTCAGTTTCACTAGTAGAACCCACCCTAAAAATATTTGTACCGAACTAAATAGTACATTATATATAATATGTAAATCTGATAAAAAAATGCATTATAATCATGTAAGGGCCGCCAATATAGGTTTTCATTCATTTTGTAATAATCCCCGGCTAGACAGTCACCAGAAAAAAAAGCATAATATTTTAACCATAATACGGATAAATAAAGTCGAATTAAAGGTACAAACGAGAGTCTGATTACATACACAGACATATATCACGCCTATAATCCCTTGCGGGGTAGGCAGAGCGTAAACAGCCGCAAAAAACGGCTATTTACACCACGTCTGACAAATGGTTGAGGGTCATTCGGAAAATTGTGTATCGCTATAGTGACAGGTTGTCAGCTCATCGCCTAAAATTGCAATACACACCCTCGAGTCCCTTAGTCGCCTCTTACGACTCCCACGGGAAAGAAATGGGGTGATGCTATTCTAAGCCGGCATCACACGGCCAGAGAGTCTGATTTGACTAAGTTATACCGTAGGAGCAGTAGTTTAACTTCATACTAACGCCCTGTTTGTGCACTCACACATGCACACGCCCGACAGACCTATACGTACACGACTACTACGTAGAATCTTGTGCGGCTAACTAGAAACCTAACTATTAATTTATTATTAACGTGATTCATTGTTTGCTTACTGTAGCATTATGGTACTTAAGTGTGACATCACTTAAATTCGGGTTCGCAAAACACATTTGTTGACATCCCTGCTAATGTAGGTAGATTCAGGCGGAAAGGTGCTCACATTAAACTAGTGTCCCTTAGTATATTGTAGTTATACTTACGACAAAAACTACGCGTTTGATAAAGGGCTAATTGCTATTTATTAAACTGGTTTCTTGTGGTAAGATAAACGATGGTAATACTCTAATAATTGGTGTATTTACGAGTAAACTTAATGGGTTAATGTGCTTCAGGGTTTTCTAGACATTCTCGACTGATTGTAGCACCTTTTTGTATGAAGGAAATTGCTACTTAGTAATAAGACCGCCTAATTGTATGCTATTTATGTAAGTAATGTATTAACTTTTTTTGAAGTGTGAGAGATGAAACGAGCAGGTATTTAACGAGACAACGCATATTTTACTTGAGAGTTTCTTCCGCTGAATTTCTATACATAACTAGTTTGTAGGGTTTGTAGTAGGTATGATTATTATGTCTTAGCCGTGTGGTGCCGGCTTAGAATAGCATCACCCCAGTTCTACCTGTGGGTGTCGTAAAAAGCGACTGGGGGATGAATCCGGGGAATGGGCAGCAGCGTTCCCTGTGACTCGCACCGCGCTCGCCTATCCGTGGCAATACCATATAATACCCCTCTTTAGGAGTACAATAATAGTGGTTTATGCAACTGTCATATTATGCCCAATTATATGCAGAAGCATACACTATTTTATCTACACTCTACAAAAAAACTTAGAAATACACTTTTATACACTAGATCGCAACAAATCGAATCCTTTGCCCAGCAGTGGGATCTCTCAGGCTAACTAAATAAATATTCTGGACATTTCACACAGCGCCATCTAGCCCCAACTAAGCATAGCTTGTACTATAAAAACTAAATAGCTGATATTATTACATACTTTTTTTTGTAAATAAATACCTACATATTATACATAGAAAACACCCAGACTAAACACAAATATCTGAAAAAAATATTTTACTTGTGGGGGGGGATCGAACCCACGACCCTCTGCGTAGAAGGCAGGGGTACTATCCACCATCGGGCCAGCCGAAATTATAAAACTAGTTTTTAGTATGATTATTAAGTTTGCTCTTACCTACTTACAACTGAACAGGCTTTTTGTATCTTGACAAGTAAATTATAATGCAATCTAGTTTAATGTTCTTAGTGTTATTTATCATTAGGTAAATGCGGACATATTGCCACCGTCTGAGATGTGATGGATGCAATATATCAACTAGAAATCAATATTCAAGACGCATAGTCATTAATTTGATGTCCCCATGTTATATAACTTGGTTTTAATAGAATTTGAATCATCTAGTCAAAGAGTGTTCAGGCTTCAGCGGTTATGAATAGGGAGTTTTCTTTTTGAGAATTAAAAATAGTTCAGTATTCCAAGAACTCTGTAGATGGCGTTGAACTGACTACGTTACTAAAAGTAATTGTTCTTTTCGAATCTACCCTCGTTTTTCGCGCTTTGTTATTAATTTACACTGTTTTGTATGTACGTTTTTTTCGATTATATGCAGGGTAACCCATGAAAGTTAATATTTTTGTGATATGTTTACTTGTTTCGTTACAATGAAGGATATATATATATATACTAGCGCTTACGTAAAGTACAGCGCCATCTATCCAGCGACTAGGGAAGCGTTTAAAAATTTAAAAAATCTCCCTATTGAATAGTCATATACCACAGATTGCAATATTCGTATTTGTTGAGTGGTACTCCGAATGATGATTCAACAACCAAACAAACTGCATAAATTGATGTTATCGATAATTCTGTTCCCAACATTAAACGCATTTGAAATCCTCGAGATCGTCACGAGAATTTAAATGTGCTCACGAAACTCATCTTACTTTCAATATCTGCAACTTGCCAAACTCAAAATGCTAAAACGGGGTTCTTACCTCCATACTTGTGTTTTTTTATAGTCCGATATTTCGGCCCAGTTGTAGTATTTTTAAGTAACTATGTGTGAACGCAAATTTTTAAAACAGTTTATTGCAAACTCATTCGAAGCTTATGCAAAATTCGAAATCGATTTGTGATAGATAAGAAGTAATTGCAAATTTAGTATTACTCTGATGCAAGACTCAATAATCGAGAGATTCCAAAATCAATCAGATATAAAAAATAATCGCAAATTTAATTATAGAAAACTTGCAAAATTGTCTACCGCGGGCTGGATTTTAACCTGCGACTTTCGCCATCACTAGTGGCGACGCCTCTTCCATCTGGGCTACCACTGCTCGTCCCTTCCCCGCGAATTCTGGAAGTGTATTTTGATGACAATAACGCGTGGCACAGCTCCATCGACCGAGTTAATTTAATATTGCTTAATGACGCAAGAACCAATATCGGAGATGATTAAGATTACAAAAAAACGAGTATTGAGGTTATTAGATTGTCTGCAAGTTGCGTGGTGTGAAACTTGCAAAATATACGCTTATAAGAAAAAATTAAAACTGATATTTTTAAGCTTTTGGAATATTGCAATATATTTACCCAACTGCCTCAGAAGGAGGGTAATGTTTTTCGAAAGAATATATGTATGTAAATTAATAATAAATAAATAAATGTGGACGGACACGAAATTATTATTTATTATATATTATTACACACAAACTCTCAGATGTATAATATTAGTACGGATTAAAATTTAAAATGATTTCCTAACAAGTTGTATCAACATGTCTTTATCTTGGGTCACTTTACAGGCCTTGCTACAAAGTGGATCCTTTTATATGTTTGTGGCAATGGCAAAACATTAACCTTCTCTTGAGATTGACCATTGCTCTTCTTTTTTTGTAAATAAAGAAAATTACAAAAGAAATTACAAGTATACCTATGGCAAGAGTTGTTTTAATATTTTGTGGCAAAACATTAGCCTACTGTCTAGATTGATGACTGCTTTATATGCCAATAGATGAATAATAAATAAATTCACACAGCGCCTTTCGCACCGAACTAAGCAAGGCTTGTAGTTGTACAATGGGAACTAGATAGCTGATATTAATACTTGTATATATGTTGCAGGGATATTAAAAAAGCCGTGATATTGAAATTTCACTAGTGCTATTATAATTGCACTGATTTATTGTCAATCGTTTGGATTACTTACAATTTAACGGGCTAGTTTCATACATACATACATATATCACGCCTATAATCTCTTGCGGGGTAGGCAGAGCGTAAACAGCCGCATAAAACGGACATTTACGCCACGTCTGACAAATATTTGAGGGTTATTCGGAAAATTGTGTATCCCTATAGTGACAGGTTGTCAGCCCATCGCCTAAAATTGCAATACACACCCTCAAGTCCCTAAGTCGCCTCTTACGACTCCCACGGGCAAGAAACGGGGTGATGCTATTCTCAGCCGGCAACACACGGCTAGTTTCAGTGACATTATAATTTCACTAGACCGATACGATGAAATTGAAAGGCAGTGATATATTGGCAATAGCACTGGTTTAAGAAAGCCGTTAGATTATCAGACCGATCGCTGATTGGTCCGCTTTCGTTATCAACTGAGCTAAAAATATTAAGCATAGAGGAAGGAAATAACAGACAGGTTATTGAAAATTAGTTCTTTTTTTACTATTTTGTAGTTACTACCTATACGTAAAATATAAGAATCAAAATATACTGAAAATTATATAACACTAACTAATCATTAAATTGAATAATCATAGGCTTTTAATCCATTTGGAATCATCATCTGGCGAAGATTGGAGGTCAAATTAGGTCCATTTGCCCTCTCTTGTTAAAATCTTTAGTCACCAATGAACGAATAACTATACCCGATTTAGGGAAACTCTTTTTGTCATACAGATTTTACACAAACTTGCAATTATTTTTATTGCAAATTGCAGGACAATTTTTTTGTATTTGACACCATGGCCCGTTGCTAAATGCGTTTCGAGTAAATTGTCGGAAACATTTGTGGAACAGGTGAGGAAACACTTTTTCACTTTGTTATTAAAACTCTTTTCTTTCCCACATCTAGTACATCATATTTTGTTGCATAATGCTACTGCTGATAAGAGGTTGAAAGCTTTTGTATTTTTCTTGCTTTATATTCCTCAATTGCCTTTATTACCTGTTCTATTCTATCCGCACTCCATTCCGGTTTTTTAGTTTTATCAGATTGGCCACTGTAGTACTTTTTTAACTCTGTGTCAAAATCTTTTCGCACCATAAATTCACACTTACTTCGACTTGAATGTGATAAATCAGACTTCCAAATGCTCACGATTACTCATTTTGAAGATATTGGCTAGAATGACAAAGTAAATCCCTCAAAAACACCAAAAATATTGAATAAACTGATTTCAAAAAAGCGCACTCCAATGTTTACAAAGATTATTTTGCAAATGGTGACTAATTAACTCTATTGACCAATCAGATCTCACCACAAACATAACTCATAATAAACCTAGATTAATTATAATATCACTTTTTCGGTCCAGTGAAATTACAATATCACTGAAACAAGCCCGTGAAATTATACGAATCAGTCGTTATTGACAATAATCAGAGTACTTACAATTTCACTAGTGAAATTATAATATAACGTCTTTGACTAAGTCCCTGCGACATATACATGGTGTAAAAAAATTAGCTAAGAATATTTTAAGGGGTGAACCAGTACGTGAAACTGAACAACTTTTCCCAACGAACATAGGTCGAAATATGAAAAAAAAAATTGGCCCTCCCATACAAATTATCCCGCCCGGGTATCACACTAAGTATGGGAGGGTCAAATTATTTTTTCATTTTTCGACCTATGTTCCTTGGGGAAAGTTGTTCAGTTTCACGTACTGGTTCACCCCTTAAAATATTCTTAGCTAATTTTTTTACACCTTATATACAACTTTTTTTGTATATACATATTATACATTCATAGAAAACACCCAGGCCAAACACAAATATCGGAAAAGTATTTGTTTCTCGTGGGGATCGAATCCACGACCCTCGGCGAGCAAGCAGGGGTACTATCCGTTACGCCATCGGGCCAGTGAGGTCTATGATTAGACTGTACATTAGTCTGGCTCGAATCTCCATGATATTTGAGGAATTTTATTAATAATATTTCCTATTTCGTACAAAAATATCAAATTAATTTGCAGACCTTTCTCTATAACTTTGTAAGCTCGAAAGCTTACGTAGATTACAGTTTCTTAATGAGTTTTCTTTTCAACATAATCTTGATGCCAATATTGTAAGGTAACTGTACTTGATATGACCGCTTTTATTATCCTAGGGCTTATTTTATAACCTTTGTTTATTAGTTTATGATATTATGGGCTTACATAGTGTGTGTACCTTACTTTCATCAAGAGATAATAATCTTACTGCGATTTTAAGGTCATATATGAAAGACTTTGCCGTGTGATGTCGGCTTAGAATTGAATCACCCCATTTCTTTCCCGTGGGTGTCGTGTCGTGGTAGGTGACTATAAGGGACTTGAGGGTTACACGTGTATTACAATTTAAGGCGATGGGTTGATAACCTGTCACTATAGCGATACACAATTTTGTGAATGACCCTCGAATGTTTGTCAGACGTGGCGTAAATGTTTGTTTTATTATTACGATTATTTACGTTCAGCCTATCCCGCAAAGGATACAGGCGTGTTATATTTGTGTATGTATGAAAGACTTTCTAATGTTTCATATCCAGCAAAGGCGATTTGCTTCAGATTGTCAGAAATTCTGTCTTTTGATGTTGGCCTGAACTTCTATGGGTTTTACGAAAAACTCACAATAGAAGAATGTTTAGATAAACGATCTGATAGAAAAGATAAGGTTTCAGAGTGCAAGCAGTTTGTAAGAAGTTTTATAACAATGCATTTGACGTGTGGTTTAGAAATTGCGTCATCAAAATTTTTGTAACTTTTTTCTTTATTACACACACATATCACACCTTTATCCTCTGGCGTAGGCAGGGCGTGAACGGCCGTAAGAAACGGTCGCTATCGCCGCGTCTAACAAATATTTGAGGGCCGTTTCAGAAGAATCATGTATCTCTGTAGTGACAGGTTGTCAGCATGTCGCCTAATATTGTAATACACATGAAACCCTCGAGTCCCTTAGTCGCCTCTTACGACACCTGCGGGAAAGATATGGGGTGATGCCATTCTAAGCCGGCATCACACGGCTAAGATGCGGATAGAAAAGATAAGGTTTCAAAATGCAAGCAAGTTATGAGAAATTGTATAATAATGCAGTTAACGTGTGGGTTAGAAATTGCGTAATCAAACGTGGTTTCAAGTTTTTCTAACCTTATTATTGTTGTTATTTTAGTTTTTTTTCTTAAATTTTATTTCTTAAATGGCGTTATTGAATACCCTTCACTTCACGCGGTCTAGAATCTGCACAATACTTTGTGGTACACTAATGTTAAGACTGACTGTTTTCCCGCTACATAAAATGGCTACTTTAGTTTACAAATCACGTAAACATAATGACGCCGCTGTGGCCTAGCTCAATGAATGGTTTCCATTTTCCCCGCCTTTTTACGGGTTTTGCACAACTTTTACACAAGTTCGTCGCAGTGCATGCGGGCGCAGGGTTCAGTCGTTTCTCACGGGCACTGCTGATCGGTTGTTTGTTTGTTTTACCGTAGTTTTCGAGTTGTTGTGCCCGTGTTTTGAAATTGTTTCACGCGGTTTTCGAAGTTTTGTTTCGCGAAGAACGAAGAACTTTGTTTCGTTGTTCTATTCGCGAATTCGTTGGTATTTTAATTGATTCGATTTGGTTCTGTAAGCGTTTAACGATTTGTTTTGTAAATGTTCCGCGAATTTTCCTATTCGTGACTTTAAAAGCAAGAGTCGTTTTGTCTTTTTTTAACTCATCACCTGTCACTATCTTGACCGCATAATGTCTGGCTAGACCAATGAATCATCTAGAACAGAAACGAGAAAATAAATTCTATCTCAAACTAGTTATGACGCATTTCCCATACCTAGATAAAGAAACAATAGGTAATTTCGTATCAGATGACGTATCCTTTCCCAGACGTAATCGTTTGTACTGAATGAGTCAGTTTATCAAGAGTAATAAGTAGGTCCTGAAGGTTGTGCTTATAGTTGATAGCTCACCACCAAGGGAATTAATTAGCTAATTCAATTCAGTCATCAACTGTGCTCTTTACTGAACTGTTCACTGGGTATTTTAAAATTCAATGACAAAACAGAGTTTTAAAAGTGACTTTAGGCTTATGTTTCAAGATAAGGGATGCAAAGATCGTCCAAATATAATTGATTATTCGAAGGTTACATAAAACTTTGTTCGTGCCTAAGTTCGCTATTTTTTACTGAAATTAGATTAACACCTTGAAGTGGTAAATATACCAGTATTATTCGTTTAGGACAGTTGTGAAGTGTGTGTGACAAGTAAAATGGTGCTATGGGACTGCCAGGGTGTGGAAGGGAGGAAATGTGAGGGGTGCGGTCTTTTCAAAACGGTGAGTTGCGTGACAACTATACATCAATCTTTCTCGTCGTATCTTCATTGCTATAAAACTGAAACTTTAGGGTAGACGGTCTTCTGCCATGACTATTCTGGATACCTGTTGTCAATTGTCAAATCTGTGTGATGCCGGCTAAGAATAGCATCACCCCATTTCTTGCCCGTGGGTGTCGTAAAAAGCGACTAAGGGGCTCGAGGGTGTGTATTGCAATTTTAGGCGATGGGCTGACAACCTGTCACTATAGTGATACACAGTTATCTGATTGACCCTCGAACTTTTGTCAGACGTGGCGTAAATTACATTTTTTCACTGCCATTTATGCTTTGCCTACCCCGCAAGGGACTATAGGCGTGATATATGTATGTATGTTTGTATGTAATTGTCAAATCTTTGTTCGGAAAAATGCAATATTCAAAAGTCTGTTTTAGCAACTGGTTCTTATTTACTTAGAACAGTTTTACATAAATACATTAACAGATACGTTCATTCAGCCACAACAGGCTACTGCTTGAGGCCTCCCCTTTTCGGGGGGTATTGCCATACTTACCACGCTTGCCGGGCGGATTGGTGAGTGCAGCGCAAGATGTTGTATTCACAGGGTACGCTGCTGCCCGTTCCGTTGACGACTGTCTTAGTCGCTTTTCATGACACCCTCGGGTAGATCTGGGGTGATGCTATTCTAAGCCGGCACCACACGGCACAGAACAGTTTATTTGTGTTTTATTACTTGTTCATCTGTTATCATGATGGGATGGTATGGGATCTACCTCCTAGCGGTCCACCCCGGGCAACGGCAACACAGGCTTGCCTGTGGATAAGTCCAGCTGAACGATCCCACGTGCGCGGTGGAAGGCTCCGCAAGGGGCCGCCTGGCTCGCGACCACCATCCCACTGAAGTCTGGCGCCAAGTAGCCACCTGCGTTCCGTCAGTGTGTGCCTTAACAGGCTTCTTCTGGGTGAGCTCGCTCCATTTTAGACTCTGTCTCTGTCCTATGACCTACACTAGAGTCAAGAGCAAACCCATCATAATAAAAAAACAAAAAATAAAAAAACATAAAACCAGTCCATTTTGGCTGCAACATTCTCTGCACGTCCGTCCGACTTGGCTCTTTGTTTTTATAACATTAATCTCCTTTGGGAAAAGTTCAGTCGTTTGGTAAGACTCGATGTGTATTGGCAATGCAACGGATTATAATGTATTTAATTTATTCAGTGTTTGTATCTGTCTACATACAAAACAAAAACGCATACATATATCACGCCTATATCCTTTGCGGAGTAAGCAGAGCTAACAGCCGTAAAAAGCAGACATTAACGCCACGTCTGACAAACATTTGAGGGAAATTGTGTATCACTAAAACAAAAAATCGATAAAACGGTATTTTGGTAAAGCTATAGTTACGTGATTTTATTTGTATGAAATTAAATGCAATATAATTTTCCACAGCATTTCATTCTAATCGATCTTGTTATGTTCATTTTAAATCTGATATGATACATGCCGTGTGATGCCGGCTTAGAATTGCATCACCCCATTTCTTTCCCGTGGGAGTCGTAAGATGCGACTAAAGGGACTCGAGGGTGTGTATTGCAATTTTAGGCGATGAGCTGACAACCTGTCACTATGGCGATACATAATTTGCCGAAAGACCCTCAATTATTTGTCAGACGTGGCGTAAATGTCTGTTTTTGCGGCTGTTTGCGCTCTGCCTACCCCGCAAGGGATTATAGGCGTGATATGTGTGTGTATGTGTATGTGTAGTTATGTCTTGTCTAGACTATTATGTGACCGTGAACAATAGACTATTAGCTATCGATTTACCTTACAATAATATGTGGAGTGTACAATCCACACGAACGACTAAAATTATATCTTTTTCAACTTCAACTGCCACAGCAGGCCACTGCTGGATATGGGTCTCCTCGAATGTGGGTATTTGCGATACTCACCATGCTTGGCAGGCGGAATGGTAAGCGCAGTGCAAGGTGTTTTATTCACAGGAAATGCTGCCCACTTCCTGGATTCATCCCTTAGTCGCCTTTTACGACACCCACAGTTAGAAATGGAGTGGTGCTATTCTAAGCCAGCAAAAGTAAAAGTTATTTATTTCTGTTAAGGCGGCGCCTACCGTCCAGAAGCAACCTCACCTTTATTTTTATTTTTTAAAATCTAAAACGAGCATTAAAGCTCTTAAGATGGACAAATTGTTGTCCTATACGTTATGTTAATTTCAAGGTACAACAATAAGCTTTACATTCACAGAAAACGTCTTTAAAATCACTAAATCGGAAAATGGCCACCATAAACCGTGAAATTGATTTAAAATCTAATACACAAGAAAAAGCTCATTCATGTATTTTATAATGAACTTATCGCATAGGACAACAATTTGTGCGGTTTTGATTTTCAATATTTGTTCAGATTTGATGAAATTAATTACATGTGGGGGCGCCACTGGACGGATTAGATTAGTACAACAAATATTATGAATCGTCTCTACACCAACCACAAACAGTGTAGTTTTTATTGTATGTATTATCTGTATGCTCATCACTTGTATTGTAATTAAACAGGAAGTTAGTTGGGGTATGGCTGTCCGCGTTTAATTAAAAACAGTTGCGTTCCTTTGTTATAGTTTGAAAAATAGCATGGCATGGTAAGGCATGCGTAAAAAATTGCTGAAATTATTTGATGATCCAGCCCATTAAAACTCTCTCTCGAAGGAGAAAAAATAGACCTTTAGGTGATCATATTTTGGCCTCGTTCCTTCGGGAAAGTTGTTCAGTTTCATAGGCTGAATCATTGAATTATTATTAATTGAATTGAATTTTTACCTATTCGTTTTACACCTTACCTACCTATATATTTTCGTTCGCTTATTTACTCACAATGTAGGTACTTACGCAAAGTGTAATTACCAGAAAGCTTACGGTACTGAGCGTATTATAACCATTGTTTTGTGGGAAACCAACGAGCTGGGACCCTCGTGGCCCAGAACTTCAGTTTAGTCCGGTAAGGAAAGGTTAGCTCTTGCTAACATTGTACATTAACATTACAACGTCATAAGTTCGTGCGTGACTACGGACGAGAGCTGGATACGGAACGGATACGGAGCCGGTGTGCCCCGCCCTTAACAGCCACAACAGTCCACTGCTGGGGGTATAGCCATATTTACCATGCTTGGCAGGCAGATTTGCGAGCGCAGATCCAGTCACAGGGAGCGCTGCCGCCCATTCCCTGGATGATTATCCTTTATAAGACTATCCCTTAGTGGAATTTTACGTCACCCACAAGAAGAAATGGGGTGATGCTATTCGAAGCCGGCAGCATACGTCTGTTGCTTAACTCAGCTTTGAATACTCGTCGTTTAGATTTGCTTGTAATAATAAACACACTGTTTTATTTAATTTATTTTTATACCCCCAAAATTTTCAAAAATTGGCGCGAATGCGGCCAGGCCGCTTCTTGCGAGATCACAAAGAGATGTGCGCAACAAATTATTTGAATGAATGAATTGAGCAAATCAATGTATGACAAGTAGTATAATTCTTTATAAGTTCGCGAGAAACGTTCTGTCTGGCCGCTTTAGCGCCGCAGCGGCTGAGCCGATCACTATAATCCAACTCAAAATAAGTGGCTTGTTCGTTTAATAATAAAATACCAGACAGATTTTTAAAGTTCTTTCACCTTGATAACTAAATGATCTCTGAATTAATTATACCCAAAGATTTGCTTATTACAGCGCATGCTATTCCACATCCATGTTTACCATGCGATAATTTTCCCTCGATAGACTGGTGTATTGTGGTAAACCTCGTTAGCGTGTCACCTTGATAGCCGTTGTGGTTAGTGGCCGAGGTGAAGGGAACGATAGTGGGCCTTTGTGTCCATGGGAATTAGTGCCACGGTATCACGGGGTACCTGACCTAACCTAGTTACTTACTTGATAACGGCTGCTTGAGTTCGAAATTTTCTGTGTGTTGCCGGCTCAAAATAGCATAACCCCATTTCTTTCCCGTGGGAGTCGTAAGAGGCGACTAAGGGACTTGAGGATGTGTATTGAAATTTAAGGCGATATTATTTCAATAGTTTCGTATGTAATCTGTATCATAGCAACATACACATATCACGCCTGTATCCCTTGCGGGGAACGCAGAGCGGTAACGTCCGTAAAAATGCGTTTGCAATGGCTATAACTGACAAATATTAAGAGCCGTTTCAGAAAAAACGTGTAACACTAGTAACAAGTGGTCAGAATGTCGCCTAAAATTGTAATACACATTAAACCCTAGTCACTTAATCGCCTTTTACGACACCCGCGGTAAAGAAATGGGGTGATGCTATTCTAAGGTAGCATACGGCTATGCATCATAGTTGTGCCCTTAAATTTAGGTATGTCGTCCTTCAACCATATTTAGCGGCCCCATGGACAGACACAGACACTGCCGTGTGTGATGCCGGTTTAGAATAGCATCACCACATTTCTTACCCATGGGAGTCGTAAGAGGCGACTAAGGGACTCGAGGGTGTGTATTGCATTTTTAGGCGATGGGCTGACAACCTATCATTTCGAATGACCCTCAAATATTTGTCAGACGTGGCGTAAATATCCGTTTTGCGGTCGTTTATGCTCTACAAGGGATATAGGCGTGATGTGTGAATGTATGTGTATGGACAGACATGGCAGAGTCACAGCCGCATTTGGCTCAAGAGTGTAGTTGTTCATAAATGGCAGCGTATTGTCGCGTTTGCGGTTCGTTGCTCCGGCGCTCGCGTCGCTCGTTAGATTGCTAATTCGCACTGTCGGCTAAGTGGGTATTTGGATTTCAGGTCATAAGGGCTAGAAAAAATTTGAGAACAGCATGGTAGTAGGCGGTTGAAAAACTCTGACACCAGGGTTCATCGGGCCGTTCGACGACTCGGTGTCCCACACGAAAAGAGAGAGAGGACAGCATGAGCTATTTTTATTTACCATTAGTGGTAAGCAGGCTTTGATGCTTCTGGGTGACGTCACATCGACAATGTAAACTCATAGTGGTCTAACTCTTGCCTTTACACATACACATATCCCGCCTATAATCTCTTGCGGGGTAGGCAGAACATAAATGGTCATTTACGCAACGTCTGACACACAATTTATTTGAGGGTCAATCAGAAAATTGTGTATTGCCTTAGTGACAGGTTGTCAGCACATCGCCTAAATATAATACTCGAGTCCCTTAGCCGCCCCTTACGACTCCCGCATGAAAGAAATGGAGTGATGCTATTCTAGGCCGACATCACACGACCTCTTGCCTTTATACTGAAATTTATCCTAAATTCTAATTATATCTCAACGCAAATGTGCTACGTAGGTGTTTTTGAAGCTCTATTATTTTCGCCGTGTGATGCCGGCTTAGAATAGCATCACCCTATTTCTTACCCATGGGTGTCGTAAGAACCGACTAAGGGACTCGAGGGATGTGTATTGCAATTTTAGGCGATGGGCTGACAACCTGTCACTATAGTGATACACAATTATCTAATTGACCCTGAAACTTCTGTCAGATGTGGTGTTAATATCCGTTTTCCGGCCGTTAACGCTCTGCCTACCCCGTAAGGGATATAGGCGTGATTTATGTAAGTATGTATGTATGTATTAATTTTCGAATGAAGGCATTTTGTAACCACACATTTTTTGATTCTTATCAACTTGTTCGTAGTTCATTGCTGGATTATAATACCATTATTGTAACCTTGTGTTTTATGGGCAGCAGTGGGTAACATCTGGTCCGCCCACCACTTTCCCTAAAATGTGGTACGGTCACCTATTGTCATGGAAACGATACAAGAGTAGAAACTGTGTAGATACATACGTATATATACCTTCTAACGAATCGTGAGCCGAATAACATTGGCATCAGGAAAAGGTTTTCTAAAGAAAGTAAAGAAGTTGAGGAAAATAGAATTAATTTGTGTTTACACAGATTGTCTTGGTTTTCGATGTATAGGGTAAAATTTTACTAGTGTTCGATAGCGAAAACTCAAGACGGGTTAGTGATAAGATAAGGAACAACATTCCCCAAGGAACAACTTTTCCCAAGTTTCTTTTTTCTAAATATTATAAATTACCGATCAGCTGATCTGAGTTACTATGGAAGCTCCAAATATTTTTGCCATGTTTTGAGTTCCTTATCAACAGCCCGTTTTGAGATTTCGCTATCGGTCGCTAGTAAAATTTCACCCTATTCTAAATCTTCCTTAAAAACTTCATTTCGAAATCGATAGCGTAACATGAAAGTAGATTAACTAAAGTTGCCTGAAGTATTTGAAATCTCGTACTATATAAACGCTATCTAATTGCCATAGCATTGACTAATTAACGATCTGACATGTGCCTGAGCTATCCTAGATGAGCCGTTACATACATACATTACATTACATATATCACGCCTAAATCCCTTCCGAGGTAGGCAGAGCGTAAACGACCGAAAAACACACATTTAAGCCACGTCTGACAAACATGTGAGGATCATTCAGAAAATTGTGTATAGTAGTGACAGGTAATCAGACCATCGCCTAAAATTGCAATACACGTAAAGTTACTCTCGATCTCTTAGTCGTCTCTTGCGACACCACGGGTAAGAAATGGAGTGATGCTATTCTCAGCCGCCATCACACGGCATAGCTGAGCTGTTATCAAAGGAAAATATTCCCACTAACCGCCAGGTTGACCACTTTCACTCGTTATCACGCGCATGCTGTTATCAGCATTCTATGGCGGTCGTTATCGCGCCCGTTGGCCGTAACGACGTAACGACTGACATTCTGGCGGGACTCGGTCACTCGTAACGGAGTGGACCCGTGACTCGGTCAGACGTAACGGAGTGGACTCGTGACTCGGTCAAGCTACTGGGTTAAATACAACTTATTAGTTATTTATTACACATGGATTGTGGTGGTTTTTCGTGATATTATGGTAAATTTTACTGTACCGCCGCCACGCCATACGCCACACCGCTTATTTGACTTCTTGTTGCGAATCCGTACTAATATTATAAATCTGAGAGTTTGTGTGTGTGTGTATGTATGTTTGTTACCTCTTCACGCTCAAACGGCTTGACCGATTTAGATGAAATTTGGAACACAGGTAAAGTATAACCTGGAATAAAACATAGACTACTTTTTACCGCGGGAAAACAACTATTACCACGGGAAAATGAGTGGCAGCGGGTGAAACAGCTCTGGGCGAAAATCTAGTATGTCATAAACTGGTCTAAGGCGTCTAAATTCATTTCTATATAGGGTGAAATTTGTCTAATGTCGGATAGAGAAATATCAAGACGGGCTGATGCTAAGGAACAACTTTACACACATAGATATAAATATAACAAAAATATTTTGAGTTTCCATAGTGACTCAAATCAGCTGATCGGCAATTTTGTATGAGAGGTCCAAACTTTTTTAGTATTTCGACCTATGTTCCATAGGTAAAGTTGTTTCTTATCACCAGCTCGTCTTAAGTTTTCGCTATCGGTCACTAGTAAAATTTCATCCACACTAATATTATAAATACGAAAGTAACTCGTCTGTCTGCTACGCTTTCACGGCCAAGCCGCTGAACCGATCTTCATGAAACTTGGCACAGAGATTGCTAGCATACCAAGAACGGACAAAGGCTACTTTTTATCACCATTCGAGGGTCTGGAGTATAGATGTAGACCACCAGGTGTACCACCATGAGCCCAGCTAAACTATTAGAGATACAGGCATGGTTCCAAAACAAAAGTTGTTCAGTATGATGGGCCGCTTCTTTTCACAAGGACATTGGGGCTCTGGAGTACCTTATGTAGACTACCAGGTGTACCACCAGGAGCCCAGCTAAACTATTAGAGATACAGGCATGGTTCCAAAACAAAAGTTGTTCGGTATGATGGGCCGCTTCTGTTCACAAGGACATTGGGGATCTGGAGTACCTTATGTAGACCACCAGGTGTACCATCAGGAGCCCAGCTAAACTATTAGAGATACAGGCATGGTTCTAAAACAAAAGTTGTTCAGTATGATGGGCCGCTTCTTTTCACAAGGACATTGAGGATCTGGAGTACCTTATGTAGAACACCAGGTCTACCATCAGGAGCCCACCTATACTGTTGGAGATACAGAAATGGTTCCAGAACAAAAGTTGTTCAGTATGAAGGGAATAAGTTTGCCTTCTTTACCGAGGACAGAAAAACAAAAAATGTGGTATAGAGGTATAAAAATGTATTACAGTAACTTAAATTACCTTTTTATCTGTCTTATCTACTTATGCTGACCATTTTAATGTGCTCAAATCGGCACCTCCCGACTACTCCCGAGTAATATAATATAAAATATTGATCTCTCAGGCCGGATAGCAAGTTTTGAATTGTCCCTTTAACAACAGAAGCCAGCAAGTCATCTTTTAAGAGTAGAGATAAGAACTGTTCTAATATCACTGTCACACTTACTATGAATACACATACCTACTTTAGAACTTCTGCCTAAAAAAACTATCTAACGCGGACGAAGTCGCGGGTAAAAGCTAGTTCTATATAAAATTTAGATCCAAAATTTTCACCTCGCTCTACTTTTTCTTCTGCATATTTAAACACTTTTTGTTGAACGCTCTTAGACTTTGTCGCAACACTGTTCACTAACTGCTGATAATTATTCCTATTGATTGACTATTCATGGTAATGATAGAAAGAGTAGGTAGCCAAGTACAAAAGATATTTATCGAAAGGTTAATAATTCACTGTTAAATGAATAAAGGTCTTTCTATTCACTCTTTGATTGATTGTAATCCGTACTAATACTCTAAATCTAAGAGTTTGTGTGTGTATGTTTGTTACCTCTTCACGCTCAAACGGCTTGACCGATTTGGGTGAAATTTGGAACACAGGTAGAGTATAACAGATATGCCACTTTTTATCGCATATGCCGCTTTTTATTGACTTATTTTATTAGTTATCTTTTTTTTCGGGAGTCGTAAGAGGCGACTAAGGGACTTGAGGGTGTATATTGCAATTTCAGGCGATTGGCTGACAACCTGTCACTATGGCGATCCACATTTTTCGGAATGACCCTCAAATATATGTCAGATTTGAGTTAATGTCCGTTTTTGCCGTTTACGCTCTGTCTAACCCGCAAGGGATAATAGGCGCGATATGTGTATGTGTGTAGGTTTTTTTTTAAACGGTTACTTTTTAAGATACAATGTTATTATATTGCCCGACCGTGAAATCAGTTTAATTTTTTGTTACTGGTCCCATTTACGAGAAGATAGTATGGTCAAATCATGAACAATAAACTATTTTAATCTGTGTTTGTTTGTTAATTCTATTGCAACTTAAAACAAAAATCTAGTAAAAATGGTGTGAAGTGTGTAATTAGCGCGAAATTCCTCGTTTGGGTGTGAAATGTTGGTGTTTGTGAATGTGGAGTCAGTTTGTTTTGCAATGGACGGTCTATTTGCATTCGTTACATGATACATTCTCAGCGGCTAATGACCGATGATGACCGGATTATTTTTTTCTGGGTGTTTCTATGTATATTTTGTATTTACTTACAAAAACAATGAATATAAGTAAAAATATAAGTATTAATATCAGCTATCTAGTTCCCATAGTTCAATCTTTGCTTAGTTCTTTGCTTAGGGCTAGATAGCGCTGTATGAATTGTCCAGGATATTTATTTATTTTAAAATGGTAACTGTTCCGTACCTGAAAGAGGGTTGTGTTATTTTTAACTGAACACAAGTGACTGTACACTAAAGTTACATACGAGTAGTAACAAAAAGGGTATAACAAGCCATAAGAAAGTCAACGTTCTCATGAAACTGAAAATTTTTCCTGATAGAACATGGGTCAAATATAAAGAAAAAGTTGGAACCCCTGTACAAAATTAGCGATCATCTGGTATTTTTCCATATTTCGACCCATGTTCCATTGGGAAAGTGGTGGAGTTTCATGAGTACCTTTCACTCCTTTATTCTTGTTATACCTTTTTTGTTACCTAATTAAAAACTTACTTCAACAAATATTCCACAAAAGCTAGATTCGATCGAAACTACTTACGGGAAGCATCATAACAAAGACGCTTCTTCATGTCAAAGCATAAGCATGATTTTGACAACTGCTACAATTGGCTTATTGATGTGACCCGAGATGAAACTATTGGGTTCATTCGGTCGGTTAATTAAGCGGCATCTATTTATGTCATTATGTGACGTCGAAGCAAATTCTATCTACGAGTTATTACGAATTTGATATCGTAATTAAATATGTTTTTCCCATTGTTGTAGTGTGGCAGGCTGGTTTCTCGTCCCAAGATGTCGAAGAAACCGGCTGCGACGCCCACCCTGCACAAGGTGATCATGGTGGGCTCAGGAGGTGTCGGGAAGTCAGCCCTCACGCTTCAGTTCATGTACGATGAATTCGTAGAAGACTACGAGCCGACAAAAGCCGACAGTTACAGGAAAAAGGTAAGCCGGGCGGATGTAGCCTCACTTTCGCTGAAATGTGTGCTTCATGCTAAAGTTCATGTATGATGAAATTGTTGTTGACTACGTGCCGACAAAAGGCGGAAGTTACAGGAAAAAGGTAAGCCGGACTGATGTAGCCTCTCTTTCGCTGAAATTTGTGTGACTTATAGCTATAAATAGATCATGTTGGGCTAAGGAAGCGGGGGGTCAGCCCTAACGCTGCAGTTCACATGTAATGAAATAATTGAAGACTACTGGCCGACAAATACCGTCAGTTACAAGAAAAAGGTAAACTGGTATGATTTAGATTAACTTTTCTTTTCGTATTTATATCATCTTTTAGGATATATTCTATTTCTACAAAACTTGATACAGTGTTTAAAGAATGAACTCAGTCGTGAGGCATCTATTGACTCATTGATTATCTAGATTACATTTCGTGGTCTGGTCTGGATATGTCAAGTGTATGTATGACCATCAATTCTAGGCATATGTTACTGAAAAAGAAGAAAACGTAAGTTTTAAGTTGTACTTCTAAATACGTAGATAATATGTGCCCTTCATGTGATACTCGGTGCTATCGACATAATACACATACACACATACATATCACGCCTATAATCCCTTGCGGGGTAGGCAGAGCGTAAACGGCTGCAAAAACGGACATTTACGCCACGTTTGACAAATATTTGAGGGTCATTCGTTAAAAATTGTGTACCACCATAGTGACAGGTTGTCAGCCCATCGCCTAAAATTGCAATATACACCCCCGACTCCCTTAGTCGCCTCTTTCGACTCCCGCGGGAAAGAAATAGGGTGATGCTATTCTAAGCCGACATCACACGTCAACGACATAATCTTAAGAATATCTTTATATTGCATTTATGAGATTTCCACGCGCTGATCTATTTCTCTGACGGCAATCTGGCGGTGAGACCAAGTGCATTGTAGCTGCGATAACATCTGATAAGTACAGGAAGCATGCGGTTCTAACACAAACTGCAGTTTAATTTAGTAATGCGAGTCAAATCAGCGATCTTAAACCTTCCTCGTACGTAGGTACAGCGGTAGGTAGGTAGCGGTAAATTATAGAAAATCTGAATTGTAAATCACAAAAACCGGCCAAGTGCGAGTCGGACTCGCGCACGAAGAAGAAGAAGAATAAACATCTGTTTATTCTTCTTCTTGAAACTGACTAACTTTCGCGGTTCATGAGATACAGCCTCCATACAAAAAAACGAGTATTTAAATATTTATTTTATTCTTAGGTATCTTTAGTATTTGTTGTTAAAGCGACAACAGAAATACATTATCTGTTAAAATTTCAACTGTCAAGGTATAACGGTTCAGGAGATACAGCATCGTAACTGTAGGATGGACGGACAGATAGACGGACAGCCGATCCTCAGTAATAGGGTTTCCGTTATTACCCTTTGCGTACGGAACCCTAAAAATTTGATTAAAATATAAGATCGTGGTGGAAACCGAATTCAAAACAACAATAACAGTGATGAACAAGAACGAAAATCTAAAAAAGTTAAACTTAGACAAGGCAATTTAAAAAAAAAAATACACATAGACACGGCATAAGTGAGGCATGTTATAAATGAATTATACCTTTCTAATGAGATGCTGCGGGCGCTGACCATCTCAGTAATGTGTCATAAATAGATAGATTGATTGATAAATATATAGGGTTGAAATATTACTAGTTACCGATAGCACAAACTCAAATCGGGCTGGTGATAAGGAACTACTTTTCCTGAGGAACATAGGACAAATTATGAAAAACCTTGGACCATCCATACAAATTTCCGATCAGCTGATTTGAGTTCCTATGGAAACTTAAAGTATTTTTGTCATATTTCGCCCTATATTCCTTGACGAAAGTTGTTCCTTATCACCAGCCTGTACACTGTTTTCAGTATCGGTCAGTTCAGATGGCGGTGGCGTAAACATACATGCCGTGTGATTAACCAGGCGAGCCCCGTGGCAGTTCCTTTATTTTTATTTTTTGTCCCACCCGAGCCGGTTTTCTATTAGGACATTACAAAATTGTTATTAAAAAAAGAAAATTGTGTGGTTCATTTTTTTTACAGTGACGGTTCATGACGTCAATAAGTGATAATACTATCCTACATCGAACAAAAAATTTCGGTTACTGGTAAAATTTCAGCCGATATAGTAAACCGTTCTCGTAGTAAATAAACCTGGTATTTGTCGGAATTTAGATCACCAGCGCGCGCTGCGCCGGGTCACATACATGTCAGAGTTCACACGTTGTACGATCAGTTATAATTGTTATTATTCCCAGCGATATGACAAGTCAACCTTCACCATCTATTGTTAAACGGTGCAGACATTTTATATCTTGCGAGATACAAGAAAATATAGGACGTAGGACCAGAAAAACTTAACCTAAAGAACATAAGCCGAAAATCGAAATAAGAACAAATCGTCTTTTCTTTTCTCTTTCTCTTGTCTAGCCCACACCATCCCACTGCTGGGCTATAAGCCAAAAATAAACGGCCTCTTCTCCTTTCATCCATCTGTATTTTGGGCTTCCGCATGCCAGTTTCGTGAGAAATTGTCCAGCTCGACTCACCAAATCGTAACCAAGCAAAATCCAACCGATTCTTCAAAAATATTATATGCGTTTATTTTTGGCTTATAGTTTCAGGACCATTGGCCGCACCGCACCGAATTCATTGTTTTGTGTCATTTTAGTTACAAACATACTTTTGTTTGCAGTCGATAAACACGACTCAAACGGGGTTTTTTACACTACTGTGTCAATTAGGACTAAGACAATACCGGTATATTTTATAATATTAATTTAATTATAGATGAGCTTAGGTAGCATACATTTAATCTAAATTGTATGCAATGCAATTAAATGCTTTACAGACACACATAACGTAATCATACAAAAAATAAGCGACATTAAAATTTTAGTAAGTCATGCGTTCAAATTATTCCATCCATACCGGACTATGTTGAAAATAGAATGTTACGTTAGTAAATAAAATGGGTCGAATTGACAACCTCTTTCATGACATAAGCATAGACTTATTTAAGACTTATTTATAATATACCACTATGGACATTAGTTAAAAAGTACTCTGTCTCATTTAGTAAACTGCAGTGAATTGACGGATGATGTGGCGCAGTGGTAGTGCGACTGCCTGCGACGCAAAGGTTCCGGGTGCGATTCTCGGTGGGGCACTCACAACATTTTTCACTTTGTGAATTCGTTCCCAGTCTGTTTAAGACATTGCAGGTTGAACCACCTGAGTCCGTAAGAAAGTGGCTCCGTACTTCGGAGGGCACGTTAAACCGTCGGTCCCGGTTGCTGTCTATGATTACTTAGACGGCGGTCGTTACACAACCATGTCAGAGGCCTACTACTAATAGTAGGCGGTTGAAAAACTAACACCAGGGTTCATCGGGTCGTCGGACGACTTTGTGTCCCACTCGAAAAGAAGAACAGCAAATGTCACTGCAGTTTTGTTTGTATCTAACAGGTTTATCATGCCTTAGGTGTAAATGTTGTAAATAAAAATAAAACACAGTCGACTCAATTAGAAGATAGTTCATCAGTAGTTAGTAATGTATAACTCAATTACACTGGAGACACGCTTTCGTAGACCACCAGATGTTGGCGATCACGCTCTACTTGCGCCTGTTTTCCGATTTTGGACGACTTCAATGATAAATTTTCTGTTGACAGCTTTAATAATATTTTCTTGAATTTGCTTAACTATAACTATAACTCATCACAAGCCATTAAGAGTTATACAGCCCTTAGGCAGACTAGTCATAGCTTAACCATAAATACGCGATAAGAATGTTGCCCTACATGTATTGTAAGAACCTTATTTTCTTCTTTTTCGTGTGGGACACATAGTCGTCTAAAACGAACCGATGAACCCTGGTTAGTTTTTTCAACCGCCTACTACTATAGTAGGCCTCTGACATGATTGTGAAACGACCGCCGGCTAAGTAATCATAGACAGCAACCAGGACCGACGGCTTAACGTGCCCTCCGAAGCACGAAACCATCTTTCTTTTCGGACAATCAGGTGTTGCAATGTTCTAACCAGACTGGGAACAAATTCTCAAAGTGATAATATCTCAACTTTGCGAGTGCTCCACCGGGAATCGAACCCGGAATCTTTGCGCCGCAGGCAGTCGCATTACCACTGCGCCACATCAGCCGTCTTAACCATAACCACACGATAAGAATATTGCTCCACATGTATTGTGAGAGCCTTATCATCTCATGTAGCATTTGATACGGTCTTCGACTCTTGACAGCCGTGTCGCAATAAACTATATCTCGATCTGATGTTGCACAGCTGATAATAAATTGAGAAATTCACTTCTTATTCGTTGCTGTATCATGAGTAGGTATATTTTGATGAAATGAAATGAAATTAACTTTATCTACGCTCGTCTAATGTTAGGATAATGAAATCGAAAACAATTGTACAAAGACCTGTTTTAGGTATGCATTCTGTCTAAAATTACAGTTTCTTCTCAAACGCAAAAGCGTAATGTCTAATGAGAAGGTTCTCCTTTCGATAAAATAGAGAAATGAAACGAAGTGTTTTTGCCAATACTCAAATTTGCCACCATCTTCCGCCGCACCTGTCAGATATTGTTTTACGGCTATTGTTCCAGTTAACGACATTTGAAACGAATGGAAGTCTTTTTTACACACTCTTTTTTTTGTACACGAAGATAATATTGCTTTATTTCATAAACAAACTAGATAAGTTTTTTTATTCCTTAAATGGTGACGATGTCTATTTAGTAACTTCACTTATCCGTGCATTTTAACGATTAATTATTTTTCGACTTTCTATCCATACAAAAAAAAAACTGTTATTCCCGCAGAAGCGAATTTTTAGTAGCTGTTCACGGTGACCAACGACCACAAAGCGATGACAGACACCTGATCTGTCAAATTCCACCAGCAAAAAAATGTATCATCTAGCTGAGATGCGTGGGTCGGGGGCGTGGAAAGGCGTGCACGCTGTTTCCGGGATTCTCTTGGTTTTTTACCCTTGCAATGCCAGCGACACTTAACTGTCATTTTATTGTCACCGTATACTTCAAACTGTTAGCAGAATACGCAACGCCCAAAACTATGTCACTTACACGCTATCTACATACAACTGAAACGATTTTCATTTAGTAGACTTCGGGCCCTGATTGGTCAAAGGTTGCATCTCATAAATGACCACTAACTGACCAATGCGCGCGATTTTACATTAGACTTATAGGTGTTATGTGTTGTCAGAGAACTTCGCCTTAGTGTGCCGTATATCAGCGCTTTGTGGTAATAGTGAGTGAGGTGTAGATTTAAAAGCTCCTGGGCTAAAATTGCAGAGTCCAGCCCTAAATAAAAACATTGTGGTCGCTGACGGTGACAGACAAGATCAAGAACCACCGTTCAGATGGTCTGCCATTTTGTTTTTAAAAACACATTAAACTGAACGTGTTACAAACAATATTGAACACATGACAGGATGTAAGAATAATAAATATTCATTCCATAAAAGAATCGTTACGCGTTCATGCAAGATTTACATTGTATGGCCATCAATGGCCATGTAAATAGCTCGTCCAGTTGTCCATCGTCTATAGAATTCGCATTCATGAATCCTAATTTAAATATGAATAAGAGTGAAATCAACGTATTTCAATAAGAGTTGTTTGGGTAAATAAATACAGACGATATTTTAAAACAATGCTTTGTTACTTTCATCCAGAAAATTTCATATAACATTAACTGATGTTGCACGGTTTACGCTTGACTTTGGCAAAAACGTTCGATACGATACGGCTGGCGTTATTTGAGGGCATAACTTACATAAACTTTAAATTCGCTCATCTTTTGAACGATGACGTTGTCTGTCTGTCTGTAAAGCACACATAATATTTCTAGTAATATTTTACGCTTGCGTAAATTTTCGATTCAATGTACGGTAGGTAGCTCATTTAATAAATTAAATTATACAAAATATACCACATAGTCTATGTGACAGTTAACACTGTAAAAACCTATGCTCCATTTATTTTGGAATGACTAATTATAACTTACTCTTCATTTTTTACTACTTATAATGTAAACAAACTTTGTATGTGGCTGACAGTTGCGAGCTGTCAGTTACATACAAAGTTTGTTTACATTAATAGTCATCCTTAAATGAACGGAGTTTAGTTTGAGTCGTTTTATCCCCAGCAAACGAAAGTATGTCAGGATATACATACCTAAAGTGAAACAAAATAATAAAGTCCAACCGTCGAGAAACTAAGCCAAAACTAACGACTTACATATTTTTGTAACATGAAGAGCTAGCCATAGATTCAGATTTAGATATTTATTGATAAAATTATAAATTTTACATGTCAAATGTATAGAGTGACAGGATAAGGAATAGCGTGATAAGGGAACGTTGTGGTATATAAGAAGACGTAGTGACTGGTGTAGAAAAGGGTATGCTTAGGTGGTTTGGTCATGTAGAGAGGATGAATGAAAGAAGATTAACAAAACAGGTGTATTTGGCAAGTGTGGATGGGAACGTCGGAAGGGGAAGACCTCGACGAACGTACGTCGATCAAATCGGGGACGTGCTAAAGAAAGGTCAGGTCAAGAGTACCCTAAACCGACGAGCATGCATGAAGATATTGATGAATGTAGAGGAGGCGAAAGAAATATCGCACTCTTAGTAAAATAACGACTTAAATCAAAATTTAGCCAAAATGAGTTTTTCTGAAAGACTGACTTATTAGAGCAGGGCCCACAACATAGACTTTAAAATACAACTCTATCTCTTACACAATAGGGTTCAAAATAAGATGAGTCTATATCTTTCCCGCCCCGAACTCCTATCTCTTCAGTCAAATAATGACCGATTTAGTCTTGCGTCAGTGGCTGCATGCAACGTTTTTGTGAAAAGACGACTGATTTAGAAATGAGCCGTTGTTTTATCAAAAGGTGAGGCGAGCGTAGTTGAAAAGTTTTTATAAAATAATGACCGATTTAGTGTTTGGTCTTTGTTTTACAAAATACCTGCGATGTTTGCTTGACTCATTTTAAATTACGTCTGTATTTTACGAAAATTTTGGAAAAGCTCACTGACCCATTTGGAGATAAGCCTGTATTGTTTTGAAAAATTTGTTATTTATATGACTTAACTGGTATTAGGTCTTTGTTGTATTTCTAATGATAAAAAATTCTGGTAACATTTTTAGTTGAGTCTTTGTTTTAGCAAAAATAATGAAATGACTTCGGTATTATTTCAAATTTGACCTGTATTCGACTGATATCATAACATAATTTAACGTATTAACTTGGTGTCTCACTTCGCATTTTATCTTAATCTTGAGGTTTTGTACCGAAAGCTATTTACAAATAGGTTTAACGTTTTACTACTCTTAAAATTCAACGAATTTTCTATATTTTTAGTACATAAATTTATTTTATTTTATTAATGATGGGTTTGCTCTTGACTCTAGTCTAGATCATAGGACAGAAACAGAGTCTAAGATGGAGCGAGCTCACCCAGAAGAAGCCTGTTCACACTTACTTTGAAGAGATTAGAGTTGTATGCGTTTGGAAACACAGACGCAGGTAGTGAGTTCCACTCTCTAGCAGTTCCACTCTTTAATCCTCCGACTAAAAAGTAATCATATTGAACCATAGTTGGAATCATCGGCACCTCGATTGCTGCGCCTCGTCAAACTCGACAATGTCAAGGCTAAATGTGTACCAACTCGGTCTCATCTCCAGCCGCATACCGTAGAGTTCGCCTTGAATCACTACCTCACACGTCTATCGTTTGAAGTGTTTACTACAGAACGTTCTACATAGGAAAACACTGAATACTGCCATTTATCTCTTAAACCACTCAGATTTGCGTCGTCCATCACATCACAAGCCAAATAAGTGAGTACTAACAGGACCAGCAGATGGATTAAAATCTTGTCACATTGCAGACTGGGTAGGGAAAGCTAACTTGAAAAAATTAGTACACGACACGCTACCAAGGTGCCATCTTCACTACATTTACACAATAAATCTCCTACTAAGAACACGTTTTCGTCGACTAGACGGCTAAATCAGCACGTCGCTTGTCATAACGCCATTATCATGCGAAGTAACATGGCTGCCATCGTCATTAAACAGCATGCCGCAAGCCGTTCTCCGTAAGTCAGATAGTCACACTGTGCTCACCTTGTTAAAAGACGGTGCAAGGTGTTGAGATCCATACGTTTCGCACGGAATATTGGTGATACAATATGTTGGGAATATCACAAAACGACAGATACCAACTAAATTCAAAGTCACCGATGACGCCCGAAACGTTTGCGACAAATTTGACTTACGATATTGGTAGTGCTAGTGTCATTATCCGCTATTCCAACATAGCCCACCGAGAAGCCCGCACCTGAAACATCCTGAGCCAAACACGGGCGAAAAAGGACGTAACCTATTTCTCACTCAGCAAAGCACTCTTCGATCCTGATCGATTTTCCAAGGCCAGAGTTTACCACGTTCTACAGTCAATCGAAAACTTTTTCAAAACCAGTATTGTCATTTGTCTATGATGGTAGGCCCGGCCCGTAAGCGAACTAATAAGACACAAAAAGTAGTATTCGTATCCGTTTATAGAAGCCCGACTCCGCCCACTTGCCATTTAGGATCGACGGGGTCATCAAATTGAAAACGAAACTGAATGATGCATCT
This sequence comes from Tuta absoluta, assembly GCA_027580185.1. Taxonomy (NCBI): domain Eukaryota; kingdom Metazoa; phylum Arthropoda; class Insecta; order Lepidoptera; family Gelechiidae; genus Tuta; species Tuta absoluta. Next base: position 1,171,743 of record JAQAHW010000062.1, read on the forward strand.
ACCATAGAACTAGCTCTAGGAGAATAGGCGACCACAGTCATCGATGGCAATCGTGGTGCACCCCTTTTCAAGCGGGTGTTACACCTTCAGCTTCATCACGCGAACCTCGACACGAACATCAATGATATAAGCGACCTCTGAGCTTGTTAATTATTATTGTAATCAGTGGCTGTGCATCAGCAGTCATAGGACTGACGATGCGTTTCACGCTGCACCGCTACTTTTCTTGAAAAATAAGTAAGACGTCTCCACCGCGGTTTGCCACAGTATACCACCCACCTCCTCGTCTGGAGCAACGTCATTGCGCACTTTCATATAAGTCTATTTTGATTCCCTTATCGTCACGCTATTCATCTGGCTCAGCTCTGGTCACGCTATTCATTTTTGGGATCGCCGCATCGCTCACTAGGCCTGGCGCTCCATTACATGGAAAAAAGTTGGTCCAATATCCACCGAACTACAAAGAATCGCCAGAGAACTCCACCGAGCTATCGACAGTATAATACAGAAGACAGCTACGATCAAAATAACAGCTTGTGTTTCACACCCTCTTAATGTCAGGACCTGGAAAAGCCTAGTGAGTGTTAAGACAGTCCTGTGCAACTCACTACCGGGCGATCACTTTAAAAAGTAAGTACTCCACACTTTGATCACTGAAATCAAGTTTATGGTCAACAGCAAACCTTTAACGCACAACTCCATCAACCTAAACAAGCCAAAGTAATTTTTCATGACTTACTCACAATCACTTCGGTACTACTTAGTGTCCTTGTACACGACTCGCTTGTCGTCCCTTTGATAATCATGACCTCATCGAGAAAAACACATAAAGAACGTCGCAGTGCCTTGCCGATGTATATTTCACCCAAATACTCAATACTAATATTGATTGATGGAGCCCCACGTCAAGCCGCAATGAAAGTCAACAACATCGTGTAGATCGTGAACAACACTCTACCATAAAACACCTGACAATTGGCCACGCGGACGAGCCATCGCTACGTATCACGAAGCAGACAGCAGCGTGAGGAAGGTGGACATCAGAATAAAAGAGAGCATCTGAACGCTAGCAACTAATAAGTAACATCGGGTAGAAGCGCTGCCAACCAAACCACACTAGCGAACAAATATTATTTTGTTTAAGTTTCTCATTTTCACTTAATTTTCCTTGTAGAAACCGTCTCCGTTGCAATGAGAACAGCCACCGCACCATTTATAGCGACCGCGGCGCATTTAAATTACATTTAAATACGTTTATTCAAAGGGTTCATTGGGTCATTTGTCGACTCAGTGTCCCATATGACAGAAAAAAATATATCTTAATAGTTTCATTGTAATAGGACTGTGTTCTGTTGACCATTTGCTAGTCGCTATATCGCAATTTGAATTTGAGTCACATGTTTAAGTTATAGACTTATTTTTAAATAAATTGTATATTCTTTTAGCTTTTTAGTAAAATAGTGACTTAATTTAAAATGAGTCGGATATCTTCATGTTTGATTTGGTAAAACAAAGACCGATTTTAACTTAGGTCAATATTTCTTTCAAATTTTTCATGAAATAATGACGCAATTCTAAAGGGTTACAAATAATTAACTTTTTTTAATTAATGGATGTGAATATTTGTGAAAATTTTAATGCATTTAAAAGAACATACTCTTAGGATTAGTTAGGTGGTTCAAGTTTCATTCTTTGCCTTTTACTTTTAATTCTACAGCCATTTAAAAATTATTCTGTTTATTCAACAAACGTTTTTCATCGATACCCAAAAATTTGTGTTTTTGGATTAGGTCGTTATTTTATTAAGAGTGCGATATGCCAGGATCGTAGTAAGTGGAAGGAAGTAGTCTCTGCCTACCCCTCCGGGAAAGAGGCGTGATTTATGTATGTATGTATGTAAATGTATAGACATAACTTACGTTAGTAAATTATAATTAAATTATAATGTAAATACATACATACTGGGCTATTTGTGTCAATTTTATCCCAGTTTGGTTAGGACACTGCAAGCTGATCCATCTGATTGAGTCTGTAATCCGACTCCGACATAAGAAGCCTGTAGCTATCGGCATTAGGATCGGTGCACAGACCAAAGAACTCGCGCGCGCCGCTGACAGCGCATGGTGTTTCTGTGCTCTGTGGTATTCGTGAAACAGGGAATTAAAAAATACCAGTTTTAAGCAATAAATTAACATCGAAATACATTTCTTTCCAGGTGGTCCTAGACGGCGAGGAGGTTCAAATAGACATCCTGGACACAGCTGGGCAGGAGGACTACGCGGCCATTAGGGACAACTACTTCCGGTCAGGGGAGGGCTTCCTGTGCGTCTTCAGCATCACCGAGCCAGAGTCCTTCGACGCCACGCAGGAGTTCAGGTAACATGCTCCGTGCTTCGGAGGGCACGAGGGTGAATACTTCAGGTGTTCAGCATCACCGAGCCATAGTCCTTCGACGCCACGCAGGAGTTCAGGTAACATGCTCCGTGCTTCGGAGGGCACGCAAGAGAATACTTCCAGTCTAAGGCTTCATGTCTTCAGCATCACCGAGCCAGAGTCCTTCGATGCCACGCAGGAGTTTAGGTAACATGCTCCGTGCTTCGGAGGGCACGCAAGAGAATACTTCCATTCCAGGGCTTCGTGTGTTCAGCATCACCGAGCCAGAGTCCTTCGACGCCACGCAGGAGTTCAGGTAACATGCTCCGTGCTTCGGAGGGCACGAGGGGGAATACTTCAGGTGTTCAGCATCACCGAGCCAGAGTCCTTCGACGCCACGCAGGAGTTCAGGTAACATGCGCCGTGCTTCGGAGGGCACGAGGGGGAATACTTCAGGTGTTCAGCATCACCGAGCCAGAGTCCTTCGACGCCACGCAAGAGTTCAGGTAATATGCTCCGTGCTTCGGAAGGTACGCAAGAGAATACTTCCAATCTACGGCTTCATGTGTTCAGCATCACCGAGCCAGAGTCCTTCGACTCCACGCAGGAGTTCAGGTAACATGCTCCGTGCTGCGGAGGGCACGCGGGGGAATACTTCCAGTCGAAGGCTTCATCACTTCAACACACTTTCCACATTTGTCAGGGTTGAAATCCCTAAAGGCACAGCGCATTTTGACGCGCGACTATTTGCGTAGCATCTTGCTCTTCATTCTTTAGGATTGATTGAAGTTGATTATAAGCTGGAATTATCCAAAGGTCAAAGGTGCCTGTTCCTTAGCAATTTGACTTTATCATTCATGATAAAGTTCATGTTTAGTTTGTTTTTGTAAAGGGCGTACGTCTGAGTACATATACATGCGCCAGACTCAAATATCCTTCACACGAGAAATTTATGCCTCTCACTGAGATTGATCGCCGGTTCTACGAGCTACGTATGAATGAAGTTCTAAAATACATACATACATACATACATACATAAATAACGCCTATATTCCTTACGGGGTAGGCAGAGCGTTAACGGCCGTAAAACGGATATCAACCTCCACGTCTGACAAAAGTTTGTGGGTCAATCAGATAACTGTGTATCACTATAGTGACAGGTTTTCAGCCCATCGCCTAAAATTGCAATACACATCTAACCCTCGAGTCCCTTAGTCGCCTCTTACGACACCCATGGGTAAGAAATGGGGTGATCCTATTCTAAGCCGGCATCACACGGCTACGAACACTCATTCTAAAATGAACACTATTTTTTTCAGAGAACAAATCCTACGCGTGAAAAACGACGAGAACATTCCGTTTCTACTTGTCGGGAACAAGTCAGACCTGGCGGAGAAGCGGCGCGTTCCGTTGGACGCGTGTCGCGACCGCGCGCACAGCTGGGGCGTGCCCTACGTCGAGACCTCGGCCAAGACACGGGACAATGTTGACAAGGTATTTTTTTTTTTTATTAATGATGGGTTTGCTCTTGACTCTAGTCTAGGTCATAGGACAGAGACAGAGTCTAAGATGGAGCGAGCTCACCCAGAAGAAGCCTGTTCACTCTTACTTTTATTAATGATGGGTTTGCTCTTGACTCTAGTCTAGGTCATAGGACAGAGACAGGGTCTAAGATGGAGCGAGCTCACCCAGAAGAAGCCTGTTCACTTTTACTTTGAAGATATTAGGGTTGTATGCGTTTGGAAACACAGACGCAGGTAGTGAGTTCCACTCTTTAGCAGTGCGCATTATAAATGATGACTGGAAGCGCTTGGTCCGAATTGGTGGAATGGCAACCAGGTATGGATGGTATCCAGATGTCCGATGGTAGAACAAGGTCGTGAAGCTCTTGAGCACACTCTCCGAAGTACAATCTGTAAAAAACCGACAAGCAGGCAACCTTGCGGCAAGACTGAAAATCTCAATACCTCCGTTGGGTTCACTGGTCATCAATTTCCCGATAAGTACCGATAAAAAGCAACGGTTTACATTATGAAAGTGTCACGTGCGACGCTAATTGTCCTTTTCCTGCACTTATCGACGCACTCTTACGCTGTCAAATTTGTCGGTTAATTTAGCTCACTATAACCAAAATATACTTGAAACCGGTTTTTCAAATGAACTTTAAAAAAACCGGTATCTTTAACCAAAATATATTTCGGGTTGGGGGCAAACACCAAACCGGTTTCCATAAATTTGCCGGTTTTCGATCCCTGCTCATTCGTCCGACTAGTACTAAAATCAATACTAAATAGTTTACAATTTTATTTTTACCTGCACTAAAGCTAAGTACATAAGAGTTATCTAAATAAGTAAATTAATAGAATAGGAGGTTACAAAGGAAGAAGGAATATAAATAGTGATTACTTATATCTTAATCTGGACAGTCTGTGATAAGTTGTAAGACCATTTTGTTTATTTACATTATTGTGTGCATTCATTGTGTGTTGGTGATGGGCCATTCAATATAGTACGACATTATTCAGAAAACAACAAGTATAAAATTAATTCAGTTTTTTGGGAAAATTCCGAGAATGAAGTTTTTAAGATTGAAATTCTTGGCATAATCCGATAATGACAAGAAAATTAGTTATCAGATTAATAATTTATAATATACTTTTAAGCGATTAAAGAAAGTATTAAATTAGGAAAAAATATGAGATGAGACGGCCGATGTGGCGCAGTGGTAGTGCGACTGCCTGCCACGCAAAGGTTCCGGGTTCGATTCTCGGTGTAACACTCACAAAGTTGATATTTATCACTTTGTGAATTTGTTCCCGGTCTGGTTAGGTCATTGCAGGGTAAACCACCGGATTGTCCGAAAAAGAAATGGTTCCGTGCTTCGAAGGGCACGTTAAGCCGTCGGTCCCGGTTGCTGTCTATGATTACTTAGACGGCGGTCGTTACACAACCATGTCAGAGGCCTACTACTAGTAGTAAGGGGTTACTCGGACACCAGGGTTCATCGTGTCGTTATACGACTCGGTGTCCCTAAAGAAAAGAGAGGAAAAAAGAGAATTAACCTTTTACTTTAAGTAAGGCTGTTACATTACGTACTGTTGAAAATACTTTATGTAAAAACCTGAGCCACCCTGGCCACTATTTACAAAATATCTGTGGATATGATACCAATTGCTAGTATATCAAACAAGCAGTGGAAATTATATACTTTCGAAATCTAATTTAAACTTCATTAGAGAGCAGACGGTGGTCTTGTCTAAGTTGGTGTAATTTTAGGAATCAACCGTTGAATGACGGAATAGATTTCACTCACCATTTCTCCTCCTAAATTGGAAAAAGCGATGACAGATACTTTTGAAATTAGCGCCAACGATGCATCAAGCGGGCTGCACGCGCGGGCTAGATTCGGCAAAATACAGGTTGCGCTGCGTGACGCGGGTCGCCCAGCCCACGCTGCTCTTGTATTGCATCCCGCTGGACGCAGCGTTGGCACTTAGATAATATAGTCCTGCGTACGCCAGAATTGGCAGCAATATTAACCAAAATTACTAAACTTACTAATAAAACACTTCTTCACTAGTTCCACTAATTAAATATATTTGTTTAGTTTAATATCAAATTAAACAAATATATTTAACTAGTGGAACTAGTGAAAAAGTGTTTTATTAGTAAATTAACATGGAGTTCCATCAAGAAGTAACAACACAAAGTGTAACATACTTACATAATAACATACACACATCACGCCTATATCCCTTGCGGGGTAGGCAGAGCGCAAACGACCACAAAACGGTCATTTACGCCACGTCTGACAAATATTTGAGGGTCATTCGAAGAATTGTGCATAGCCATAGTGATAGGTTGTCAGCCCATCGCCTAAAATTGCAATACACACCCTCGAGTCCCTTAGTCGCCTTTTACGACTCCCATGGGTAAGAAATGGGGTGATGCTATTCTAAGCCGGCATACGTAACATACTTAAAATTACTATAGTCCCAGTAAAATTACCCTCTCTGAATGATGTCGTCCTATATCGCCTCATGTGCCTAGTGTGTGTGTTCCGGGCTGGTGCTGACGGGTGGGTTGTTTCCCGCAGGTATTCTTCGACCTGATGCGCGAGATCCGGTCGCGCAAGTCCGACGAAGCGAAGGCCACCAACGGCGATGTGAAGGGCAAGAAACGCAGGCGGATCAAGTGCAACATATTGTAGGACCCGTACGATGGAAAAGCCGTTTTGATATGGCTAGTTTCTCGCCGATTTTTTACTGCTTAGTCGATATTGGCTGATGTCTGCTTGGGTGTATCGGCCGATCTTACCGTTCGATATTTAATGAGTGTATGTTGGTCAGTTCTACAAAGTTGCTAAGCGGTTTCGTTCGTTCGACTACGCTAAATCGTTATTAATTGCTTAGCGGATTTGAGTAATTATATGTGTATACATTCAAATCGGCTTAGCAAATAAGTAGAATCTGTGCAGGCGTGGACAAAAAGTGAACAATCTTTATATCATAGGGTTTCTATGCTACTTCTCATTCCTTCTAATGCCATGCCAGTACTCTTTCTGCACAGACTCTACTGATGCTAAGTCTTATTACTAATTTCTTAGTCGAATTTTCGTATTCTACTTAGTCGAACTGATTTTACAGTGATTAAATTGAATTGATCAATTCTACTGGCTTTCTTAGTTAAATTGGCCAATTTTACTGATTTTAAAAGTCGACCGATTAACGGAAGTGGCCAATTCTACCAAGCTGTCAATTGTATATTTGGCCAAGTCTGTCAGCTTGTTGTAAGTCGAGTGATGTTGTTTGGAAATGGTTCGCGCACAAGCACGGCATTGATTGTGGACAATTAATATTCATTATTTATATCGAATTCGAATATTATCTGTAATCGGTTAATATAGCTTAGCTTGGCTAAGATTGCATTTATATAACGATTAATATCGAAAGTCCAGTCCGGTTCTTATATTCTATTGGGTGAAATTTTACAAGTGACCGATAGCGAAAATTCAAGACTGGCTGGTGATAAGAAAACACTTTCCCCAAGGAACATAGGTTGAAATATGTCAAAAATAATTTGAGTTCCCATAGAAACTCAGGAATTATGTATGGGAGGTACAGATTTCTTTTTCGTATTTCCACCTATATTCCTTTGGGAAAGTCGTTCCTTATCACCAATTATCGTCTTGAGTCTTCGCTATCGGTCACTTGTCAAGTTTCACCCTAAATAAGAGCTTTTTAATGTATGTCATTATTGGACTTTGTACTCAATTTGGGCTTTCAACTCGAATCTATTCAGATTATAATTTTGTGTATAATAAAAACGAAAAAGAATGGTAATAGATATTCGGTGAATACAATTGTATGGGATTTTGTGTATTGAGCAGCCAGGCTTTGTAAAAATGTATAATATTCGCCATTTTGGTGCTGGCTACATTAACACTATTTTACAATGAAAGTCATAAAACACATCATAGTTTTGTACTGCAGTAGTTATTGTAGAGTATGAAATGTATTTCCTAAATAATTATTACATTTAAGGCTTTATGCTTGCATGATATTTGTATTGTAACCAGAATTCATTTCTAAGCATAAACGATTGTATATCATCGTCACATTGCTACTTTTTGGTTTAAGAAATCAACAGATTTTAACTACTTCTTGAAGGCGTAACTTATAGTCTTTATAAAAATAGCAATGAAACGAAAATGAACCCAGCCAATTCGACAATAAGGATAAACACTATACATATACATAAGCAAGCATACCGTGTAACTAAATATATAGGGTGAAATTTGATAGCGTAAACTTAAGACGCTCTCTGGTGAAAAGAAACGAATTTCACTAAGGAACATAGGTCAAAACATGAAAAGAAAAATTTGACAATTCTACTAACCGATAGCGTAAACTTAAGACGCTCTCTGGTGAAAAGAAACGAATTTCACTAAGGAACATAGGTCAAAACATGAAAAGAAAAATTTGACAATTCTACTAACCGATAGCGTAAACTTAAGACGCTCTCTGGTGAAAAGAAACGAATTTCACTAAGGAACATAGGTCAAAACATGAAAAGAAAAATTTGACAATTCTACTAACCGATAGCGTAAACTTAAGACGCTCTCTGGTGAAAAGAAACGAATTTCACTAAGGAACATAGGTCAAAACATGAAAAGAAAAATTTGACAATTCTACTAACCGATAGCGTAAACTTAAGACGCTCTCTGGTGAAAAGAAACGAATTTCTCTAAGGAACATAGGTCAAAACATGAAAAGAATAATTACAAAGTTGCAGATCAGCTGATTTGAATTACTATGGTAACTCGAAATATTTTGTCATATTTTAACCTATGTTCTTTGGGGAAAGTTGTTCCATAACCCCCGTATTGATATTTCGCTATCGGTCACTAGTATAATTTCACCCTATAATAAAATAGCAAATAGTTTTTACTCAAACTGAATGGGAGCTGTCGGCCGGATAAATGTAAGTTTTGTATTTATTCTAAATAAGTGCTAATATGTTGTGTTTGTGCTAATTTGCCGTGTGATGCCGGCTTAGAATAGCATCACCCCATTTCTTACCCATGGGTGTCGTAAGAGGCGACTAAGGGACTCGAGGGTGTGTATTGCAATTTTAGGCGACGGGCTGACAACCTGTCACTATAGTGATACACAGTTATCTGATTGACCCTCAAACTTTTGTCAGACGTGGTGTTAATATCCGTTGAACGGCCGTTAACACTCTGCCTACCCCGTAAGGGATATAGGCGTGATTTATGTATGTATGTATGTATGTATGTATGTTGTGTTTGGTGTGTGCAAGGGTGGTTGCGGGCGCCATTTTGTGGTTTTGTGTTGCCAAGTTTATAAATAATGTTGGGCTTAAACTATTAAAATAAAGCGTTTGAAATGCGTGACAATGGGCGTTTTTAAAGAAAAGTTCTACGCCGCCACATACTTTATTGGATTAATTTACAAATTTTAACAGCTATTCCGCGTCAATGGCGGCGCGCCATCTTTTGGATAAGTTTCTCAATCTCCGGTTGTTCTACAAATAAGTAGATAAAATAAACAAAAGTGTTCATTATCAACAATCTCTGTTAACTTGTATCATTCTTTGTTACCTTGGCAGCTAAAAAAACTTGCGTCTGTAAAGTATGTGTGTGTGTGTGTGTGTGTGTATTGCAATCACTGAGCTGGGAAAGTCGAGCAATCCTTAGGATATCGCTTCGCACTATTTGTGTAAGCTTTTGTCTTTTTATATCATTATATTGGATTCACGAGACGTCTATTTTTTCTTAAAATTAACTATTAATTCGATTACTCAATATAAATTGCCTCGTCAATGAGCAAGTTCAATCAATGTCAGTAAAGTGATTGCTCTAAATTACTATTATCAATGGAACTGACACCAAGATAGACTTCTAGTGAATTTTGGTCATACAATTATAATATATTATTTCTCTTTATATGGCATTGTGTCACAATAATGTGTATTTAAACCCGTGACCCGCGATCAAAATTATAAGTCAACACATTTTATTTAGCTTCAATAGGTCAAAAGAATAAACGCGGGTAGTTAAAATTTTTATTTTGCCATCAGCCCAAAAACAATCTGATTCAAGATTGTAGATATTCGCGGGATGTAACCCACGGGTAATTTGATATAAACATTAGATTCTTGCTAGTTGCTTTTCTATCGTAGATGTACATAAAGTACGCATTATAAATAATTATTATTATAAATTAATGCAATGTCTAATTATTATTTATTTTAAATATACGCAATTACTAATTTCAATAATTGTTGGAAACGTCCGTGCGTGAGTTTTGCTAAGTATTTTACCTTTAGATAGCTTAGAATCACGAAATAGCTTTAGTCAAACACCGTATTTTGTTTGAAAAAGTGTTCATGTGAAAAACAGACTGGTTAACAGATATACAACACTTTTGACATAACAATTTAGGGATTAAAATAATATTCTCAATAAAATAAAAATTCTTTTGCAATAGGGTAAAATATTAACGACGGGGCCATCTTATGGTCACATAAACTGCCGGCGGAACTAAGTATAAAGTTAGATCCCTAATTCTGTAGATTTGTGACGTTATATAACAAAAAAGAGAAGTGATTTCCTGAGTGTGACAAAGACAGAACACGACGCCGTAATCTATCCTTTTTACACACAGAAGAACAATATTTTTCTGTCTTGCTGTCATATGACGTCGTAGGTCTATCGACCCGACATTAGAAGTTTATATGTTAATAATATTACTCATAACATAATTGTAATGAAAACTGGTTCGCAATGCTCAAGATGTACCCAAAAGTCACTGCTAAGTATAATTTTGTTTAGAAAGTTATGTTTTAATTTTATTCGGATTAGAGTTAACCTAAAAAGATATTTGTACCTGTTAAGAGGCAGTAGGCTTTTATATCACAACTGTAGAATCAAGAAATTTGTACGATAAAATAAATCAAATACCCGTGTAGGTATGTGAAAATCAGCAATAAAAAAGAATTTAAAAGTAGGTATGTTTATTGTTGAAAATCAGCAATAAATAGAATAAAATAGAAATTGATGAAAATTAACAAAAATAGTCTGAGAGCTGACTACAACAGAGAGCAAGCGATTTGACTAGAAGTTGAGTTAAATTTATGTCTATGTTGGAAGTGAATGAGACTTTATTATATTATAATTTGTACAAAAGTGCCTGGCAGCCTATAGTTGGGAACGTGGCAGGTTTTGCTGGTAGGTATTTATATTCCATCCCTAATTTGCATTACGATCTCTCTATGATATAAGAACGTGTCACTACCTACGTACGTTTCGTTTCTCTTTGATGTAACCAGCTCTTCGGCTAAAACAGTGTTGCCAGCTTGATGTAAATGAAGAACAACCTACAGTTGTGTTGCCAAGCGTTGTATGTATTTTGTACTCACGTACCGTTTTCCTATAGGCTAGGTTTAGTACCACCACCGTAAGATGCTGTAATATTGTATGTAAAAAACACCGGAACAAAATAGTGGAAACGAAAAGACAAGCAGAAATATACAGATTTGCAAAATTACTTGTATCATTCTAGAATTTACCTTTCCTAAGTAAATAGCGAAACTTAGCTTAGCTAGCTCGACAAAAATGCCACAAGACTATCTAATAAACCAGATAGATCTTAAAAGGGGAATTTAACACTAGCGACCCGCCCAGCGGTTTTACAATACATAAAAACATTCCATTTGAATCACTCTTATCTACTATAGGAAACACCGCATCAAAATCCGTTGCGAAATCTTGAAGATCCAAGCATACTCAAGGAAACGGGATGCGACTTCATTCAATTCAATTTGATAAGGACACATACTTTTGACGATTATATTCTTTGCCGCAATAAATATTATAGTACGTTAAAATTTGCAATGGCAAGCACATCCTTTAATACTCCTCCCGCCAATCTTTGTGTCAAAGTATATCCTAACACAATGAAAAGAATATCAATAATTTTACATATAAGACCTAAATCTGCAAAAAAAAACACCCATGGAAATAAATTACAGTGATGCACTCCACTCTGGAGGCCACCATTTTGAAATAAAAACCATGCATGCACTCTTGGTCCATAAAGTACCTGTTTACACAATTCCAGGTTTTCCTGATGCTGATCAACGAGGTGTCTCGCGTGAAGAAGGGTCTGCTTGCGGCTGAGGAACCATTCGGCAACAAGAAACAAAAGTTTAAGACCTGCTGCAGTATTGTTTAACCGTATACGTACTTTCTGATAAAAAATGCTCACTCGGACATCGCACATTAATAGAATCTGATTTTCATTCGATCAATCTTTACGCAAAAGTATAATAGTCTTTTTATAATGGCTACGCGCCAACGCTGCGTCGAGTGGGCTAGATTCGGCAAAATAAAAGAGTAGCGCTGCGTGACGCGGGTCGCCCTGTTCGCGCGACTCTTGTATTTTGCTGAAACGAGCCGGCGCGTCTTGACATTCCTTTAAAATTGAAATTCTTTATTCAATGTAGGATAGTATTATCACTTATTGACGTCATGAACCGTCATTGTAAAAAAAAGAAATTTATATCGCACAATTTTCTTTTTTTTATAACAATTTTGTAATGTCTTAATAAAAAACCGGCTCGGGCGGGATAAAAAAAATAAAAATAAGGTTACGCCACCACCACCTGAAAACGCTTTTTGTTTCAAATTGAAGTCAAGACTTTTAAAGCATTGTCATTGTTATCCGTCTGGATTAAGGAGACGCGTCGTTCCTAAGTAACTGTAATACGGCAAGGTGTCGTGTTCGGACGGGGTGTAGTACTCACCGCGCCCGCGTCGCTGGTTCTGCTTGTAGTTTGTCAAATCTACCACGCGCGTGCTGCCCGCTTGACACAGCGTTGCCACTAAATAAACATTACAGATTTGTGAAACGATCCCTTCATAAAGAAGAGGCATAATTTTATTCTTATATTTAGGCTGTTATTTTAAACATGTCGTATTATTATTCGTATTTTATTAAGGATTTAGATAATAAGTAATAAAAATATTTGTTTTCATTAATTCCATGCCTATATTTCTTTTCTTAAAATATATAAAAGTTACATCGATCAGTCTAAGTCTTATCACAATTATAATATTATTATGTACCTAATTTAAAATTATCACATTTTTAAACAAACTTTATAGCAGGCTAACAATTTCTTATCTATTCCTGAGATATTTACAAGTTTTTTTATACACATTTGATTTGTTCTTGACTGAATTGTGACTAGTCGCGTCAAATTAAATATGTTAGGATAATCCATGGAGTCCACGAAAACTAAGGATATTGCAATTGAACTCGATCATTGCCGTTCCACTATCAGACTAATGGGGTGTCTCAATATTTCTGCGTATATCGAGAAACTTCAAGATATATTAATAAAATGGCAATACAGGTTTCTACTGTTGAGGAAATACGAAAAAACTGGAGCAAGCGAATTGGATTTCGTAAGAGACCGAATAACGGATGTTAGTAAAATTTCTAGTACTTAAGAAGTCAAGATCCTGTATCGTAATTATTTTCAAGTCTATAGGGTGTAAGGGACAGCCCTCCGAATACTGGTAGGGTGCATTCAAACCATGAAACTGGGACAACTTCCCATTAACAAATATTTCAGGAAACGTAAAAATTTTCTGACTTCTTACAGTAAATGCAGTCAGCTGATTGTGAAAGTTATTCAGTTATTTGGTCTGCATGCACCCTATCAGTATTCGGAGGGTTGAGAAAAATCCAATGGGAAATTTTCTGGGGATTTTCGAGTGTCATGGAGAGGGCGCTAAGCTTAATTGAAATAACGTTTCTTGATACAAAAACTGTACCACTTTATAAATTATTCTTTATTTTGTGTATATTGAATTGGTTTAAATTCATTATTGGCAAAGTGATAAGTTTATTTTGTAGTAAATCAAACTAACAAAATTAATTTGTAACGAACATAACGTGAAACGGAACCTGTGACAAAACTATGGAAGTGGGAAGTGTCTATACAGCGGGGCGCCCTGCCATATAGTGATTTAATCTATGTAGCAGGGCGCACTGTCATATAGCGTATTGTCTGTGAATTGGCTATTCATCGGTGCTCTTATTGCGCCTTGTTATATCTGTAGGCTGAACCACCTGATTAATGGTCTGTAAGTAATATGGTTTCGTGCTTCGGAGAGCACGTTAAGTTTTCAGTCTCAGTTGCGTTATGTCATTTGTCATGTCAAGTGTCATGTCATATGTCATGTCATATGTCATGTCATATGTCATGTCATGTCATATGTCATGTCATGTCATATGTCATGTCAAAAGTCATGTCAAATGTCATGTCATATGTCATGTCAAATGTCATGTCATGTGTCATGTCATATGTCATGTCATGTCATATGTCATGTCATATCATCCCTGGTGTTAAAGTTTTCCCACTAGTAGTAGGCCTCTGACATATGCAACAACGGCCGTGTTAGTAGTGATGAACAGTAACTGGGACTGTAAGCTTAACGTGCTCTCCGAAGCACGGAACCATGTTACCTACAGACCATTAATCAGGTGGTACAGCCTACAGATATAACAAGGCGCAATAAGAGCACCGATGAATAGCCAATTCACAGACAATACGCTATATGACAGTGCGCCCTGCTACATAGATTAAATCACTATATGGCAGGGCGCCCCGCTGTATAGACACTTCCCAAAACTATGGCTGACGCCAGCCATATTGAAACGTCAAAATTTAAGTTTAGCACAGCGCCCTCTGGTTTGACATTCAGAACTATCAAGAGAACTATCAATAGAAAAACTCCCATTCGCTTACTCCAAGTTGTTTGAACAGTAGGAATCTGTATTGCCATTTTATTAAAATTTCTTCTTCTAACTTTTTCCTTATACGCAGAAATATTGAGATCCCACAACAACAATCCCCAGCCAATTCATTGATTAAAAAACAGTAATTTCCGACGGTGAAACGAAGCGTAATTCAAAAAGTAATTGCGTCAAATCGTAGTCTTTGGTCAAAAACCTTGTCAATTAACAGTCAGCTGTTTTGGAGACTAGTAAAAAATGTTTCACAGCGAGTGGTAAGGCCACTCAGTGCCTGTTAGAAAATAGCAATTTTGGGATTGCGAATGCGAAAAGGACGATTGCGTGCAAGATTTCAATTACGAATACTTAGGAAATCGAGCTCTTGTACATTTTCAATTTGTCGAAAATTTCAGTTTGTGTTAAACGCACTTTGCACCTTGATGCCTACAGACAGGTAGGTGTCTTGACCAAACTGAGAACAATTTGACTGTGTGCCCCCCGAAATGTAGTTGTTCTACAATCCAAGGGTGCACTGATGTCCACAGCCCGCCGGACACAGTGTGTGTTTCTCCATCCAGTTCTTCATGTGTATAAGATGGCCGCCGTGCGCGCAGCCCTGGCACCACGCGTATAATCCCAGCACCACCTGGAATAAGTGGTTCAATTTACATTCGATATAAGTGTGTCTAAGTCGTGTGTGTGAAAAAATGTGGCGAGTGTGTTAAAGATAGAATTTTAGGAGCCGTGCCACGCGTTACTGGCATTAAACTACACTTGCAAAATTGGCGGGCAAGGAACGAGCTGCGGTAGCCGAGATTAAAGAGGCGTCGTCACTAGTAATGACGAAAGTCGCAGGTTCAAATCCTCGCTGCGCTTAAAAAAAATTGCAAGTTTTCAAAAATTGTATACCTAACACGGGAAGTGTTTTAAAATTTGGTATTCAACAAACATTTATTTTCTTTTAAAATAACTTATTCTTAAACAAGTTGCTAGGCCCTCCTTTAAAGCAAATATTGCCTGTACCAGGAGAGTCCTTCCTGCTCTTCTATATCGTTATTTTAAAACTTTGAAGGTAGGGAAAAATATCTAAAACTAAGTAACTTATTCTACTTAAATACTATGTATGTGTTTGGGTTGTTTGTATGTTTGCTGTGTGTTAGTTTGTGATAAGTGTGAGAAAATTTTGGAATTTGTGTGCAAGATTTTTATATGTAAGGTACTATTAAATCCAGTGCAGATATGCTAAGAGTGAGTTCTACTCGAAAAACTGAGCATAGGTCGAAATCTGAAGGGCTAATTTGACAAGTGACTCATTTTTTTTTATTTATGATAAGATAATTTGGACCTCCCATACAAGTGACACACTTTTTGATCATATATGATATGATAATTTGGACCTCCCATACAAAGTGACACATACTTTGATCATAATATATGAAAAGATAATTTCATATATGATGTCCCATACAAAGAGACACATTATTTTCATCATTTTGTATGGGAGATTTTCTTTAATAGTTGCCTACCTTATGGCAGACGGCGCATATATTTCATGTATGATCTCCGATACAAGTGACACATTTTTTTGCATCATTTTGTATGTAAGATTTTCTTTAATAGTTGCCTACCTTATGGCAGACGGCGCATATATCCGGTTTCTGTTTGGGCGTGCAGCGCTCGCACGCCTGGTGCGGCTTAGTGCGACGCCCGCAACGGCCGCAGCACACCTACGTAACACAATACTTATGTGACATCTGTGTACTAGCTAATTATTTCATAAAAACCACAGGACTATGACTAAAGCTATAGAATCAACACAACGAAAATAACTATTATCTTATTCAATATTGCTTCATTAGCATGTATAAGCAAGATGAAAAAGACCGACTGTTTGTTATTATTTTCGTTCTTTCTTTTTCGAGTGGGACACCGAGTTGTCCAACGACACGATGAACCCTGGTGTCATAGTTTTCGTTCATGTCACCATTTTCAACCGGACAAAATGAAAACCATGCCATTGGAGTCCAATTAACCAAACAATTTAAGAAGTAAAGTAAAACTCCTTGTAGTACTTCTGACGATATGTCAAAGTATATCGTTGTTTATGACAACGTATATCGATATCGCAAAGACCTAATAAGTATATCGTTGTTTATGACAACGTATATCGTTGTTTATGACAACTGAATTCTGACGAAAATTAAACTGGTGACAACCTTCTAATATGGCGATACAAATAACCTAAATGTATCCTTTTTCAGGGCATTGAAAGAGCAATAAGTAAAAATAGGGTGAAATAATATATGAGTGTCAATAGCAAACCTATCCTTCAAAAAAAAAAGAACTGTTGTTATTTTAGTCTGGTTTCTATTGCTTTAGTCATAGTTCTGTGATAAAAACCGACTACGGCTCGTAAAAATCATGCGAGCAGCTAAGGAGTGAAGTGCCTTGCCGGCGGATCTGTTTACGGAAGATTATACTTGGCCCTTTTCAAGGCAAGAGTGAATAGTCATTATCTAAATTTACGTGTGCCTTCATTATTCCGCATTTGTAAAAAAATTGCTTTACATCGCATTTACAAGTCCAATGAATTTAAGTTTTTCGTTTGTATGTAAACGGACCTTAAAGACTGATAACAATGAGGAATAAATAATTATAACCGTCTCTCTCTTTTCGAGTGGGACACCGAGTCGTCCAACGACCCGATGAACCCTGGTGTAAGAGTTTTTCAACCGCCTACTAGTAGTAGTAGGCCTCTGACATGGTCGTGTAACGACCACCGTCTAAGTAATCATAGACAGCAACCGGGACCGACGGCTTAACGTTCCCTCCGAAGCACGGAACCATTTCTTTTCGGACAATCAAGTGGTTCACCCTGCAATGTCCTAAACAGACCGTAAACAAATTCACAAAGTGATAAATATCAACTTTGTGAGTGTCCCACCGAGAATCGAACCCGGAACCTTTGCGTCGCAGGCAGTCACACTACCACTGCGCCACATCGGCCGTCATAATATTACCGTGATACTAGTAGACTGTTGTGAGAGTGCCCACACGCCCGCGAGCCACGCGCCGCGGATCACTTCTGTCGCCTCGTTCCATAGTTTGAAGCGCTGCAGAAGTTCTATGTAGCCAAGCAGCCATTGCTCCTGAGGACAAATGGTGTAAATTTGTAGAATATAATAGAAAATATTTTATTTTTGAAAACGAGCCTCAGTAATAGGGTTTCCGTTATTACCCTTTGGGTACGGAACCCTAAAAACAACTTTGCAGTAAGGCCATCTAAACCCGATTCAACAGACGACAGATCCGTAGTAATGCAGGCATAGGGTCCATTTTCCTTTCATGACATCTTTATTTGTATGGAACTGAGAGCTGCCAAATTGCAAATTTTTTATGTAAATGTAAAAATATGTTATGTGTGTAAATTTATAAAACGTGTGTATTATCTTGAACTTTACTCAAAATAAATAAGTTACCTGCAAATAAGCTATATATGTATGTCGAAAAAGAAGAAGAGAGAGAGAAGAAGAGAAAGAAGAAAAAGAGGGAAGAGAAAGAAGAGAACACAATGTAAATAGAGAGGCCTGGACACATACAGGCACACACGCCATGAACATCAGGATGCCACTAAACCAGGATGACATATAATCACATCTAACCAATCTTATGTCAGGATACAAAACAATTCGTCGTGGGCGTATACTCGTTAAACCCTGTAGAATACTGCATCACCAAATGCTATCGCTAGCCACTGAAATGATTAACCACAACGTCGATATCATTACGGAGTCAATTCCCACGGTGAGGCTGTTTCGACCTGGCAGGTCATCGTCAGGCACGGTGTAACCGTACTACAACCGACCTGTCTACCAAACCAACCTAAGAATCTTAGACACACGCTGATCAACATCAACGTGTCTACAATACCAAAGATACAGATTGACACTAACCTTCAACACCGAACACCATGAAATCTCCTGCAGGACTACAAAGAGACCACAGCAGCAACTGTCACCAACCTCGTTCAATCTCTGCATTTCACCAATCTCAGCTACAACCTCAAGGTAATACGACAATAACCAACACACACTGCATGATCTCCACAAATATTCCACGAGCAATACGAATCTAGGGCTCCGCCGACGCTTGACGACCACAGTATCTCCAAACGCTCCAGGATTCCAAAGATTAGACCAGATTCTAAACCTAACTTCGAAACGACCACATCGAACGACAGACCAACCAGAACTGTCAAAGTTGTTTACTCTAAAGCCCACTTGAGCTCCGTTTCTCAATCACGAACGCAGCCAACAATGAATTGTGAGAACGCACTACAACGCCTCTAATATCACTCCAGTCTATCTTACAGCCGATAGCTAACTGCGCGCAAACAAAGCGCATCGCCTATTTGAGTGTTGCCAGAAGAGAATATTAACTAAACGTGAACTGTCAAATGATTTCAGCCAATACCCACCAGAGTGTGGTCAATCTCCGACATGTATGTATGTATGTAAATAAGCTACCTGCAGAGTGTCGTCAATGTAGGGGAACAGGTCGGCCCTATGCTCCCCCAGCACCAACATGACGACACACGCTGTCTGCACGTCTCCGAGCTCCGCGTGTTATATATATGTATGTATGTATGTAAATAAGCTACCTGCAGAGTGTCGTCAATGTAGGGGAACAGGTCGGCCCTATGCTCCCCCAGCACCAACATGACGACACACGCTGTCTGCACGTCTCCGAGCTGTGCGTGTTATATATATGTATGTATGTATGTAAATAAGCTACCTGCAGAGTGTCGTCAATGTAGGGGAACAGGTCGGCCCTATGCTCCCCCAGCACCAACATGACGACACACGCTGTCTGCACGTCTCCGAGCTCCGCGTGTTATATATATGTATGTATGTATGTAAATAAGCTACCTGCAGAGTGTCGTCAATGTAGGGGAACAGGTCGGCCCTATGCTCCCCCAGCACCAACATGACGACACACGCTGTCTGCACGTCTCCGAGCTGTGCGTGTTATATATATGTATGTATGTATGTAAATAAGCTACCTGCAGAGTGTCGTCAATGTAGGGGAACAGGTCGGCCCTATGCTCCCCCAGCACCAACATGACGACACACGCTGTCTGCACGTCTCCAAGCTGTGCGTGTTATATATATGTATGTATGTATGTAAATAAGCTACCTGCAGAGTGTCGTCAATGTAGGGGAACAGGTCGGCCCTATGCTCCCCCAGCACCAACATGACGACACACGCTGTCTGCACGTCTCCAAGCTGTGCGTGTTATATATATGTATGTATGTATGTAAATAAGCTACCTGCAGAGTGTCGTCAATGTAGGGGAACAGGTCGGCCCTATGCTCCCCCAGCACCAACATGACGACACACGCTGTCTGCACGTCTCCAAGCTGTGCGTGTTATATATATGTATGTATGTATGTAAATAAGCTACCTGCAGAGTGTCGTCAATGTAGGGGAACAGGTCGGCCCTATGCTCCCCCAGCACCAACATGACGACACACGCTGTCTGCACGTCTCCAAGCTGTGCGTGTTATATATATGTATGTATGTATGTAAATAAGCTACCTGCAGAGTGTCGTCAATGTAGGGGAACAGGTCGGCCCTATGCTCCCCCAGCACCAACATGACGACACACGCTGTCTGCACGTCTCCAAGCTGTGCGTGTTATATATATGTATGTATGTATGTAAATAAGCTACCTGCAGAGTGTCGTCAATGTAGGGGAACAGGTCGGCCCTATGCTCCCCCAGCACCAACATGACGACACACGCTGTCTGCACGTCTCCAAGCTGTGCGTGTTATATATATGTATGTATGTATGTAAATAAGCTACCTGCAGAGTGTCGTCAATGTAGGGGAACAGGTCGGCCCTATGCTCCCCCAGCACCAACATGACGACACACGCTGTCTGCACGTCTCCGAGCTGTGCGTGTTATATATATGTATGTATGTATGTAAATAAGCTACCTGCAGAGTGTCGTCAATGTAGGGGAACAGGTCGGCCCTATGCTCCCCCAGCACCAACATGACGACACACGCTGTCTGCACGTCTCCAAGCTGTGCGTGTTATATATATGTATGTATGTATGTAAATAAGCTACCTGCAGAGTGTCGTCAATGTAGGGGAACAGGTCGGCCCTATGCTCCCCCAGCACCAACATGACGACACACGCTGTCTGCACGTCTCCAAGCTGTGCGTGTTATATATATGTATGTATGTATGTAAATAAGCTACCTGCAGAGTGTCGTCAATGTAGGGGAACAGGTCGGCCCTATGCTCCCCCAGCACCAACATGACGACACACGCTGTCTGCACGTCTCCAAGCTGTGCGTGTTATATATATGTATGTATGTATGTAAATAAGCTACCTGCAGAGTGTCGTCAATGTAGGGGAACAGGTCGGCCCTATGCTCCCCCAGCACCAACATGACGACACACGCTGTCTGCACGTCTCCGAGCTCCGCGTGTTATATATATGTATGTATGTATGTAAATAAGCTACCTGCAGAGTGTCGTCAATGTAGGGGAACAGGTCGGCCCTATGCTCCCCCAGCACCAACATGACGACACACGCTGTCTGCACGTCTCCAAGCTGTGCGTGTTATATATATGTATGTATGTATGTAAATAAGCTACCTGCAGAGTGTCGTCAATGTAGGGGAACAGGTCGGCCCTATGCTCCCCCAGCACCAACATGACGACACACGCTGTCTGCACGTCTCCGAGCTGTGCGAGTTATATATATGTATGTATGTATGTAAATAAGCTACCTGCAGAGTGTCGTCAATGTAGGGGAACAGGTCGGCCCTATGCTCCCCCAGCACCAACATGACGACACACGCTGTCTGCACGTCTCCGAGCTCCGCGTGTTATATATATGTATGTATGTATGTAAATAAGCTACCTGCAGAGTGTCGTCAATGTAGGGGAACAGGTCGGCCCTATGCTCCCCCAGCACCAACATGACGACACACGCTGTCTGCACGTCTCCGAGCTGTGCGTGTTATATATATGTATGTATGTATGTAAATAAGCTACCTGCAGAGTGTCGTCAATGTAGGGGAACAGGTCGGCCCTATGCTCCCCCAGCACCAACATGACGACACACGCTGTCTGCACGTCTCCGAGCTGTGCGTGTTATATATATGTATGTATGTATGTAAATAAGCTACCTGCAGAGTGTCGTCAATGTAGGGGAACAGGTCGGCCCTATGCTCCCCCAGCACCAACATGACGACACACGCTGTCTGCACGTCTCCGAGCTCCGCGTGTTATATATATGTATGTATGTATGTAAATAAGCTACCTGCAGAGTGTCGTCAATGTAGGGGAACAGGTCGGCCCTATGCTCCCCCAGCACCAACATGACGACACACGCTGTCTGCACGTCTCCGAGCTCCGCGTGTTATATATATGTATGTATGTATGTAAATAAGCTACCTGCAGAGTGTCGTCAATGTAGGGGAACAGGTCGGCCCTATGCTCCCCCAGCACCAACATGACGACACACGCTGTCTGCACGTCTCCGAGCTCCGCGTGTTATATATATGTATGTATGTATGTAAATAAGCTACCTGCAGAGTGTCGTCAATGTAGGGGAACAGGTCGGCCCTATGCTCCCCCAGCACCAACATGACGACACACGCTGTCTGCACGTCTCCGAGCTCCGCGTGTTATATATATGTATGTATGTATGTAAATAAGCTACCTGCAGAGTGTCGTCAATGTAGGGGAACAGGTCGGCCCTATGCTCCCCCAGCACCAACATGACGACACACGCTGTCTGCACGTCTCCGAGCTGTGCGTGTTATATATATGTATGTATGTATGTAAATAAGCTACCTGCAGAGTGTCGTCAATGTAGGGGAACAGGTCGGCCCTATGCTCCCCCAGCACCAACATGACGACACACGCTGTCTGCACGTCTCCGAGCTGTGCGTGTTATATATATGTATGTATGTATGTAAATAAGCTACCTGCAGAGTGTCGTCAATGTAGGGGAACAGGTCGGCCCTATGCTCCCCCAGCACCAACATGACGACACACGCTGTCTGCACGTCTCCAAGCTGTGCGTGTTATATATATGTATGTATGTATGTAAATAAGCTACCTGCAGAGTGTCGTCAATGTAGGGGAACAGGTCGGCCCTATGCTCCCCCAGCACCAACATGACGACACACGCTGTCTGCACGTCTCCGAGCTGTGCGTGTTATATATATGTATGTATGTATGTAAATAAGCTACCTGCAGAGTGTCGTCAATGTAGGGGAACAGGTCGGCCCTATGCTCCCCCAGCACCAACATGACGACACACGCTGTCTGCACGTCTCCAAGCTGTGCGTGTTATATATATGTATGTATGTATGTAAATAAGCTACCTGCAGAGTGTCGTCAATGTAGGGGAACAGGTCGGCCCTATGCTCCCCCAGCACCAACATGACGACACACGCTGTCTGCACGTCTCCGAGCTGTGCGTGTTATATATATGTATGTATGTATGTAAATAAGCTACCTGCAGAGTGTCGTCAATGTAGGGGAACAGGTCGGCCCTATGCTCCCCCAGCACCAACATGACGACACACGCTGTCTGCACGTCTCCAAGCTGTGCGTGTTATATATATGTATGTATGTATGTAAATAAGCTACCTGCAGAGTGTCGTCAATGTAGGGGAACAGGTCGGCCCTATGCTCCCCCAGCACCAACATGACGACACACGCTGTCTGCACGTCTCCAAGCTGTGCGTGTTATATATATGTATGTATGTATGTAAATAAGCTACCTGCAGAGTGTCGTCAATGTAGGGGAACAGGTCGGCCCTATGCTCCCCCAGCACCAACATGACGACACACGCTGTCTGCACGTCTCCAAGCTGTGCGTGTTATATATATGTATGTATGTATGTAAATAAGCTACCTGCAGAGTGTCGTCAATGTAGGGGAACAGGTCGGCCCTATGCTCCCCCAGCACCAACATGACGACACACGCTGTCTGCACGTCTCCAAGCTGTGCGTGTTATATATATGTATGTATGTATGTAAATAAGCTACCTGCAGAGTGTCGTCAATGTAGGGGAACAGGTCGGCCCTATGCTCCCCCAGCACCAACATGACGACACACGCTGTCTGCACGTCTCCAAGCTGTGCGTGTTATATATATGTATGTATGTATGTAAATAAGCTACCTGCAGAGTGTCGTCAATGTAGGGGAACAGGTCGGCCCTATGCTCCCCCAGCACCAACATGACGACACACGCTGTCTGCACGTCTCCAAGCTGTGCGTGTTATATATATGTATGTATGTATGTAAATAAGCTACCTGCAGAGTGTCGTCAATGTAGGGGAACAGGTCGGCCCTATGCTCCCCCAGCACCAACATGACGACACACGCTGTCTGCACGTCTCCGAGCTGTGCGTGTTATATATATGTATGTATGTATGTAAATAAGCTACCTGCAGAGTGTCGTCAATGTAGGGGAACAGGTCGGCCCTATGCTCCCCCAGCACCAACATGACGACACACGCTGTCTGCACGTCTCCAAGCTGTGCGTGTTATATATATGTATGTATGTATGTAAATAAGCTACCTGCAGAGTGTCGTCAATGTAGGGGAACAGGTCGGCCCTATGCTCCCCCAGCACCAACATGACGACACACGCTGTCTGCACGTCTCCAAGCTGTGCGTGTTATATATATGTATGTATGTATGTAAATAAGCTACCTGCAGAGTGTCGTCAATGTAGGGGAACAGGTCGGCCCTATGCTCCCCCAGCACCAACATGACGACACACGCTGTCTGCACGTCTCCAAGCTGTGCGTGTTATATATATGTATGTATGTATGTAAATAAGCTACCTGCAGAGTGTCGTCAATGTAGGGGAACAGGTCGGCCCTATGCTCCCCCAGCACCAACATGACGACACACGCTGTCTGCACGTCTCCAAGCTGTGCGTGTTATATATATGTATGTATGTATGTAAATAAGCTACCTGCAGAGTGTCGTCAATGTAGGGGAACAGGTCGGCCCTATGCTCCCCCAGCACCAACATGACGACACACGCTGTCTGCACGTCTCCAAGCTGTGCGTGTTATATATATGTATGTATGTAAATAAGCTACCTGCAGAGTGTCGTCAATGTAGGGGAACAGGTCGGCCCTATGCTCCCCCAGCACCAACATGACGACACACGCTGTCTGCACGTCTCCGAGCTGTGCGTGTTATATATATGTATGTATGTATGTAAATAAGCTACCTGCAGAGTGTCGTCAATGTAGGGGAACAGGTCGGCCCTATGCTCCCCCAGCACCAACATGACGACACACGCTGTCTGCACGTCTCCAAGCTGTGCGTGTTATATATATGTATGTATGTATGTAAATAAGCTACCTGCAGAGTGTCGTCAATGTAGGGGAACAGGTCGGCCCTATGCTCCCCCAGCACCAACATGACGACACACGCTGTCTGCACGTCTCCAAGCTGTGCGTGTTATATATATGTATGTATGTATGTAAATAAGCTACCTGCAGAGTGTCGTCAATGTAGGGGAACAGGTCGGCCCTATGCTCCCCCAGCACCAACATGACGACACACGCTGTCTGCACGTCTCCAAGCTGTGCG
Source organism: Tuta absoluta (assembly GCA_027580185.1). Classification (NCBI taxonomy): domain Eukaryota; kingdom Metazoa; phylum Arthropoda; class Insecta; order Lepidoptera; family Gelechiidae; genus Tuta; species Tuta absoluta. Next base: position 1,197,094 of record JAQAHW010000062.1, read on the forward strand.
TGTTATATATATGTATGTATGTATGTAAATAAGCTACCTGCAGAGTGTCGTCAATGTAGGGGAACAGGTCGGCCCTATGCTCCCCCAGCACCAACATGACGACACACGCTGTCTGCACGTCTCCGAGCTGTGCGTGTTATATATATGTATGTATGTATGTAAATAAGCTACCTGCAGAGTGTCGTCAATGTAGGGGAACAGGTCGGCCCTATGCTCCCCCAGCACCAACATGACGACACACGCTGTCTGCACGTCTCCAAGCTCCGCGTGTTATATATATGTATGTATGTATGTAAATAAGCTACCTGCAGAGTGTCGTCAATGTAGGGGAACAGGTCGGCCCTATGCTCCCCCAGCACCAACATGACGACACACGCTGTCTGCACGTCTCCAAGCGCCGCGTGTTATATATATGTATGTATGTAAATAAGCTACCTGCAGAGTGTCGTCAATGTAGGGGAACAGGTCGGCCCTATGCTCCCCCAGCACCAACATGACGACACACGCTGTCTGCACGTCTCCAAGCTGTGCGTGTTATATATATGTATGTATGTATGTAAATAAGCTACCTGCAGAGTGTCGTCAATGTAGGGGAACAGGTCGGCCCTATGCTCCCCCAGCACCAACATGACGACACACGCTGTCTGCACGTCTCCGAGCTGTGCGTGTTATATATATGTATGTATGTATGTAAATAAGCTACCTGCAGAGTGTCGTCAATGTAGGGGAACAGGTCGGCCCTATGCTCCCCCAGCACCAACATGACGACACACGCTGTCTGCACGTCTCCAAGCTGTGCGTGTTATATATATGTATGTATGTATGTAAATAAGCTACCTGCAGAGTGTCGTCAATGTAGGGGAACAGGTCGGCCCTATGCTCCCCCAGCACCAACATGACGACACACGCTGTCTGCACGTCTCCAAGCTGTGCGTGTTATATATATGTATGTATGTATGTAAATAAGCTACCTGCAGAGTGTCGTCAATGTAGGGGAACAGGTCGGCCCTATGCTCCCCCAGCACCAACATGACGACACACGCTGTCTGCACGTCTCCGAGCTGTGCGTGTTATATATATGTATGTATGTATGTAAATAAGCTACCTGCAGAGTGTCGTCAATGTAGGGGAACAGGTCGGCCCTATGCTCCCCCAGCACCAACATGACGACACACGCTGTCTGCACGTCTCCAAGCTGTGCGTGTTATATATATGTATGTATGTATGTAAATAAGCTACCTGCAGAGTGTCGTCAATGTAGGGGAACAGGTCGGCCCTATGCTCCCCCAGCACCAACATGACGACACACGCTGTCTGCACGTCTCCGAGCTGTGCGTGTTATATATATGTATGTATGTATGTAAATAAGCTACCTGCAGAGTGTCGTCAATGTAGGGGAACAGGTCGGCCCTATGCTCCCCCAGCACCAACATGACGACACACGCTGTCTGCACGTCTCCGAGCTGTGCGTGTTATATATATGTATGTATGTATGTAAATAAGCTACCTGCAGAGTGTCGTCAATGTAGGGGAACAGGTCGGCCTTATGCTCCCCCAGCACCAACATGACGACACACGCTGTCTGCACGTCTCCAAGCTGCGCGTGTTATATATATGTATGTATGTATGTAAATAAGCTACCTGCAGAGTGTCGTCAATGTAGGGGAACAGGTCGGCCTTATGCTCCCCCAGCACCAACATGACGACACACGCTGTCTGCACGTCTCCAAGCTGCGCGTGTTATATATATGTATGTATGTATGTAAATAAGCTACCTGCAGAGTGTCGTCAATGTAGGGGAACAGGTCGGCCCTATGCTCCCCCAGCACCAACATGACGACACACGCTGTCTGCACGTCTCCAAGCTGCGCGTGTTATATATATGTATGTATGTATGTAAATAAGCTACCTGCAGAGTGTCGTCAATGTAGGGGAACAGGTCGGCCCTATGCTCCCCCAGCACCAACATGACGACACACGCTGTCTGCACGTCTCCGAGCTGTGCGTGTTATATATATGTATGTATGTATGTAAATAAGCTACCTGCAGAGTGTCGTCAATGTAGGGGAACAGGTCGGCCCTATGCTCCCCCAGCACCAACATGACGACACACGCTGTCTGCACGTCTCCAAGCTGTGCGTGTTATATATATGTATGTATGTATGTAAATAAGCTACCTGCAGAGTGTCGTCAATGTAGGGGAACAGGTCGGCCCTATGCTCCCCCAGCACCAACATGACGACACACGCTGTCTGCACGTCTCCAAGCGCCGCGTGTTATATATATATGTATGTATGTATGTAAATAAGCTACCTGCAGAGTGTCGTCAATGTAGGGGAACAGGTCGGCCCTATGCTCCCCCAGCACCAACATGACGACACACGCTGTCTGCACGTCTCCGAGCTGTGCGTGTTATATATATGTATGTATGTATGTAAATAAGCTACCTGCAGAGTGTCGTCAATGTAGGGGAACAGGTCGGCCCTATGCTCCCCCAGCACCAACATGACGACACACGCTGTCTGCACGTCTCCGAGCTGTGCGTGTTATATATATGTATGTATGTATGTAAATAAGCTACCTGCAGAGTGTCGTCAATGTAGGGGAACAGGTCGGCCCTATGCTCCCCCAGCACCAACATGACGACACACGCTGTCTGCACGTCTCCAAGCTGTGCGTGTTATATATATGTATGTATGTATGTAAATAAGCTACCTGCAGAGTGTCGTCAATGTAGGGGAACAGGTCGGCCCTATGCTCCCCCAGCACCAACATGACGACACACGCTGTCTGCACGTCTCCGAGCTGTGCGTGTTATATATGCTCCGTTTATTTAAGGATGACCAATAATGTAAACAAACTTTGTATGTAACTGACAGTTGTGAACTGTCATTTACATACAAAGTTTGTTTACATTACTGGTCATCCTTAAATAAACGGAGCTTATATGTATGTATGTATGTAAATAAGCTACCTGCAGAGTGTCGTCAATGTAGGGGAACAGGTCGGCCCTATGCTCCCCCAGCACCAACATGACGACACACGCTGTCTGCACGTCTCCGAGCTGTGCGTGTTATATATATGTATGTATGTATGTAAATAAGCTACCTGCAGAGTGTCGTCAATGTAGGGGAACAGGTCGGCCTTATGCTCCCCCAGCACCAACATGACGACACACGCTGTCTGCACGTCTCCAAGCTGCGCGTGTTATATATATGTATGTATGTATGTAAATAAGCTACCTGCAGAGTGTCGTCAATGTAGGGGAACAGGTCGGCCTTATGCTCCCCCAGCACCAACATGACGACACACGCTGTCTGCACGTCTCCAAGCTGCGCGTGTTATATATATGTATGTATGTATGTAAATAAGCTACCTGCAGAGTGTCGTCAATGTAGGGGAACAGGTCGGCCCTATGCTCCCCCAGCACCAACATGACGACACACGCTGTCTGCACGTCTCCAAGCTGCGCGTGTTATATATATGTATGTATGTATGTAAATAAGCTACCTGCAGAGTGTCGTCAATGTAGGGGAACAGGTCGGCCCTATGCTCCCCCAGCACCAACATGACGACACACGCTGTCTGCACGTCTCCGAGCTGTGCGTGTTATATATATGTATGTATGTATGTAAATAAGCTACCTGCAGAGTGTCGTCAATGTAGGGGAACAGGTCGGCCCTATGCTCCCCCAGCACCAACATGACGACACACGCTGTCTGCACGTCTCCAAGCTGTGCGTGTTATATATATGTATGTATGTATGTAAATAAGCTACCTGCAGAGTGTCGTCAATGTAGGGGAACAGGTCGGCCCTATGCTCCCCCAGCACCAACATGACGACACACGCTATCTGCACATCTCCGAGCTGTGCGTGTTATATATATGTATGTATGTATGTAAATAAGCTACCTGCAGAGTGTCGTCAATGTAGGGGAACAGGTCGGCCCTATGCTCCCCCAGCACCAACATGACGACACACGCTGTCTGCACGTCTCCAAGCGCCGCGTGTTATATATATATGTATGTATGTATGTAAATAAGCTACCTGCAGAGTGTCGTCAATGTAGGGGAACAGGTCGGCCCTATGCTCCCCCAGCACCAACATGACGACACACGCTGTCTGCACGTCTCCGAGCTGTGCGTGTTATATATATGTATGTATGTATGTAAATAAGCTACCTGCAGAGTGTCGTCAATGTAGGGGAACAGGTCGGCCCTATGCTCCCCCAGCACCAACATGACGACACACGCTGTCTGCACGTCTCCAAGCTGTGCGTGTTATATATATGTATGTATGTATGTAAATAAGCTACCTGCAGAGTGTCGTCAATGTAGGGGAACAGGTCGGCCCTATGCTCCCCCAGCACCAACATGACGACACACGCTATCTGCACGTCTCCGAGCTGTGCGTGTTATATATATGTATGTATGTATGTAAATAAGCTACCTGCAGAGTGTCGTCAATGTAGGGGAACAGGTCGGCCCTATGCTCCCCCAGCACCAACATGACGACACACGCTGTCTGCACGTCTCCGAGCTGTGCGTGTTATATATATGTATGTATGTATGTAAATAAGCTACCTGCTGAGTGTCGTCAATGTAGGGGAACAGGTCGGCCCTATGCTCCCCCAGCACCAACATGACGACACACGCTGTCTGCACGTCTCCGAGCTGTGCGTGTTATATATATGTATGTATGTATGTAAATAAGCTACCTGCAGAGTGTCGTCAATGTAGGGGAACAGGTCGGCCCTATGCTCCCCCAGCACCAACATGACGACACACGCTATCTGCACGTCTCCGAGCTGTGCGTGTTATATATATGTATGTATGTATGTAAATAAGCTACCTGCAGAGTGTCGTCAATGTAGGGGAACAGGTCGGCCCTATGCTCCCCCAGCACCAACATGACGACACACGCTGTCTGCACGTCTCCGAGCTGTGCGTGTTATATATATGTATGTATGTATGTAAATAAGCTACCTGCTGAGTGTCGTCAATGTAGGGGAACAGGTCGGCCCTATGCTCCCCCAGCACCAACATGACGACACACGCTGTCTGCACGTCTCCGAGCTGTGCGTGTTATATATATGTATGTATGTATGTAAATAAGCTACCTGCAGAGTGTCGTCAATGTAGGGGAACAGGTCGGCCCTATGCTCCCCCAGCACCAACATGACGACACACGCTGTCTGCACGTCTCCAAGCTGTGCGTGTTATATATATGTATGTATGTATGTAAATAAGCTACCTGCAGAGTGTCGTCAATGTAGGGGAACAGGTCGGCCCTATGCTCCCCCAGCACCAACATGACGACACACGCTGTCTGCACGTCTCCGAGCTGTGCGTGTTATATATATGTATGTATGTATGTAAATAAGCTACCTGCTGAGTGTCGTCAATGTAGGGGAACAGGTCGGCCCTATGCTCCCCCAGCACCAACATGACGACACACGCTATCTGCACGTCTCCGAGCTGTGCGTGTTATATATATGTATGTATGTATGTAAATAAGCTACCTGCAGAGTGTCGTCAATGTAGGGGAACAGGTCGGCCCTATGCTCCCCCAGCACCAACATGACGACACACGCTGTCTGCACGTCTCCGAGCTGTGCGTGTTATATATATGTATGTATGTATGTAAATAAGCTACCTGCTGAGTGTCGTCAATGTAGGGGAACAGGTCGGCCCTATGCTCCCCCAGCACCAACATGACGACACACGCTGTCTGCACGTCTCCGAGCTGTGCGTGTTATATATATGTATGTATGTATGTATGTAAATAAGCTACCTGCTGAGTGTCGTCAATGTAGGGGAACAGGTCAGCCCTATGCTCCCCCAGCACCAACATGACGACACACGCTGTCTGCACGTCTCCGAGCTGTGCGTGTTATATATATGTATGTATGTATGTAAATAAGCTACCTGCAGAGTGTCGTCAATGTAGGGGAACAGGTCGGCCCTATGCTCCCCCAGCACCAACATGACGACACACGCTATCTGCACGTCTCCGAGCTGTGCGTGTTATATATATGTATGTATGTATGTAAATAAGCTACCTGCAGAGTGTCGTCAATGTAGGGGAACAGGTCGGCCCTATGCTCCCCCAGCACCAACATGACGACACACGCTGTCTGCACGTCTCCGAGCTGTGCGTGTTATATATATGTATGTATGTATGTAAATAAGCTACCTGCTGAGTGTCGTCAATGTAGGGGAACAGGTCGGCCCTATGCTCCCCCAGCACCAACATAACGACACACGCTGTCTGCACGTCTCCAAGCTCCGCGTGTTATATATATGTATGTATGTATGTAAATAAGCTACCTGCAGAGTGTCGTCAATGTAGGGGAACAGGTCGGCCCTATGCTCCCCCAGCACCAACATGACGACACACGCTGTCTGCACGTCTCCGAGCTGTGCGTGTTATATATATGTATGTGTGTATGTAAATAAGCTACCTGCAGAGTGTCGTCAATGTAGGGGAACAGGTCGGCCCTATGCTCCCCCAGCACCAACATGACGACACACGCTGTCTGCACGTCTCCGAGCTGTGCGTGTTATATATATGTATGTGTGTATGTAAATAAGCTACCTGCAGAGTGTCGTCAATGTAGGGGAACAGGTCGGCCCTATGCTCCCCCAGCACCAACATGACGACACACGCTGTCTGCACGTCTCCGAGCTGTGCGTGTTATATATATGTATGTGTGTATGTAAATAAGCTACCTGCAGAGTGTCGTCAATGTAGGGGAACAGGTCGGCCCTATGCTCCCCCAGCACCAACATGACGACACACGCTGTCTGCACGTCTCCAAGCTCCGCGTGTTATATATATGTATGTATGTATGTAAATAAGCTACCTGCAGAGTGTCGTCAATGTAGGGGAACAGGTCGGCCCTATGCTCCCCCAGCACCAACATGACGACACACGCTGTCTGCACGTCTCCGAGCTGTGCGTGTTATATATATGTATGTATGTATGTAAATAAGCTACCTGCAGAGTGTCGTCAATGTAGGGGAACAGGTCGGCCCTATGCTCCCCCAGCACCAACATGACGACACACGCTGTCTGCACGTCTCCGAGCTGTGCGTGTTATATATATGTATGTATGTATGTAAATAAGCTACCTGCAGAGTGTCGTCAATGTAGGGGAACAGGTCGGCCCTATGCTCCCCCAGCACCAACATGACGACACACGCTGTCTGCACGTCTCCAAGCTGTGCGTGTTATATATATGTATGTATGTATGTAAATAAGCTACCTGCAGAGTGTCGTCAATGTAGGGGAACAGGTCGGCCCTATGCTCCCCCAGCACCAACATGACGACACACGCTGTCTGCACGTCTCCGAGCTGTGCGTGTTATATATATGTATGTATGTATGTAAATAAGCTACCTGCAGAGTGTCGTCAATGTAGGGGAACAGGTCGGCCCTATGCTCCCCCAGCACCAACATGACGACACACGCTGTCTGCACGTCTCCGAGCTGTGCGTGTTATATATATGTATGTATGTATGTAAATAAGCTACCTGCAGAGTGTCGTCAATGTAGGGGAACAGGTCGGCCCTATGCTCCCCCAGCACCAACATGACGACACACGCTGTCTGCACGTCTCCAAGCTGTGCGTGTTATATATATGTATGTATGTATGTAAATAAGCTACCTGCAGAGTGTCGTCAATGTAGGGGAACAGGTCGGCCCTATGCTCCCCCAGCACCAACATGACGACACACGCTGTCTGCACGTCTCCAAGCTGTGCGTGTTATATATATGTATGTATGTATGTAAATAAGCTACCTGCAGAGTGTCGTCAATGTAGGGGAACAGGTCGGCCCTATGCTCCCCCAGCACCAACATGACGACACACGCTGTCTGCACGTCTCCGAGCTGTGCGTGTTATATATATGTATGTATGTATGTAAATAAGCTACCTGCAGAGTGTCGTCAATGTAGGGGAACAGGTCGGCCCTATGCTCCCCCAGCACCAACATGACGACACACGCTGTCTGCACGTCTCCGAGCTGTGCGTGTTATATATATGTATGTATGTATGTAAATAAGCTACCTGCAGAGTGTCGTCAATGTAGGGGAACAGGTCGGCCCTATGCTCCCCCAGCACCAACATGACGACACACGCTGTCTGCACGTCTCCAAGCGCCGCGTGTTATATATATGTATGTATGTATGTAAATAAGCTACCTGCAGAGTGTCGTCAATGTAGGGGAACAGGTCGGCCCTATGCTCCCCCAGCACCAACATGACGACACACGCTGTCTGCACGTCTCCAAGCTGTGCGTGTTATATATATGTATGTATGTATGTAAATAAGCTACCTGCAGAGTGTCGTCAATGTAGGGGAACAGGTCGGCCC